>JAJKFL010000031.1:15797911-16449578 GCA_021186555.1 Reticulitermes speratus
ATGTAATGACAAAATCAATACCGGTTCCGGACAACTTATGGCCTACCTGCCTGTTTTAGAGAATAATTACACACAGACAAACAATTTTCTTTTCCATGTAGTGAAATTTACAAGCAATGGCTACGAAGACTAACAGATTAGTTAGCCAATAAGTCAACAGTGACTGCTTTTATGTAATTTATTATCAGATTTACCAGAACACTTATAATTCATCGATTTCTTTCAGGATAACTTTTCAAAGCTGCTTGAGGAACTTCGTAGGGAATTTGATAAACATGGCTTTCTACTCTCAGCAGCTGTAGCATCTGTCGAGGCCAGTGCAAGACTTTCATATAACATTCCTGACCTAGGAAGGTAAGTCTCAGTTACTTAAGAAATCTCAATTTCATTGTAGAGTACTGTTTGTGTTTTCATAATGCTGTTGGTTACACGTACAATATGGCACAGAAATATTTTGTTTTCTGTAACCAACTGACAGATTTTCTCTTTCAGTTATGTAACGACACTCCTTCAATTGTTTAGGCTACTGGTCCTCAGATTTTATGATTCACGAACTGGAAAATACCAGTGTCTGAAGAAATGGTTCCCTGTATGCACCACACTGTAAAATACAAATTTATTTATTATTAAATATGTTTATTTTAAATATAAAGATGAATAATTTTATGTCAGTGTTTCTGGAACACTTCATGCTGTGGAGCCCTTTTGGTTTGGAAAAACTTTGGAAGACATCAAGACCAATGTAAATGTTAACAATTAAGTATGGTGGTATATTAACCTAAAATCGTGATCAAAAATTGAAGAATCGCCACTTTAAGTGCATTTGTTGGTTTGCATAACACAATTTTAATAAATCCTTTGGGTTCTTTTCTTTTGCCATTACTCTATAAAAGGGTTTCATAAATACAGGGGCAGTGCCAGTTCCACATAATGCACAATTAAAACCATGCATTTCCTGGATAACATGTGTGGGGCCCAGTGTCCCTATGGAGCACAGTGTGGAAACCATTACTTTATGTGATAATAAAATCTACATGACACAATCTACAACTGAAGATCCTCAATTAAAAACAGGATGAACTATGGCACATGAAAGAAATTAAGCTGTTAAGAGAGTTTATATCTGTACATGGAGGGGGGGGGGGGGGGGGGAAGCTGGGAGAATGTTCTACATAAACTAGTTAGTTTCTCTGAAATTAAAAAAAATGGTACATACAGTTGCAAAATATCGCTCATGAAACAGCAATTTGTTGTAACCTACCAATACACAATTATACAGGAAACAGGAAAAACTTGACCGATCCTCAATAGACCAACATTTAAGCATGTTATGATTTTACTAAAATATAAGGACAAACAATTGTTTTTGCAGACGTAACATTCTGACATAAGGTGTGTTTGTAATGTCTAGTAATGCAGGAATCTCAGTTTGACGAATTGTGTGTGTTACGACATATTCCTATTTCATGAACAATATATTTTTTCTACCTCTGAAGAAGTATATAGAACCAGTTACAATGTGTAAACTGGAAAATATAGCTGCAAGACTATCACTTCGCAAACCCACGTTTGGGTCACATACCATGAAATGGATGATTGGTAACATTTTCAAAAAGTTAATCTAAATGCACATATAAGCTAAGGCTTACAGAGACATATAACAGAGAAACTGGGGATGATATGAAGTGTACTGAGTACAAAAAAAGCATTTAAATTGTAATTATGACATAATGGTACTTACAAAACTTGATATTTGTACACTGATGATTTACCAGTTTCTCCAGGTTAGCTCATAAAAATACAGTGCCTTGAAATTGGTCAAAACTGCCTCCTTACAAATTCTCACCTAATCATGAGTCATCACTATCTTCCAGTTTCACCTCACGATACATGATCCCTACTGATGAAACAGCACTGTTATATAACTTAAGAATGAATGAATGAGTTATTTACATGAAATACTAAAATACAAAACAGTAGAATGAATTATGCTCTTATTAACAAACACCTCCCTCACAACCTATTTTCTAAAGATACATTTTAATAATATCCTACCACCTACAGCAAGGTACCCCAAATGATTGCCTCACTTGACTTTTACTAAACGACACTGTGAGATTTGAGGTCCTCATGACAGTAACTATAGAGGATACTGTCTTCTGGGATTGATGTGTAGTGTGATAAAAATCTACCAACGTTTCAGACGAACTTCCTGCCTCCATCCTCAGGGTAGGACTCAAGCTGGAAGCAGCAGGTTGCTCCAAAACATTAGTAAATTTCTACCAGACTATGTGGCATTGCATGGCACAGGACAGTGTCCTCACACAATACTTCACATGCATGTTCTGCCTATCTCATTCTGCCTGACCTAATTACCGTAATGATATTAATAGGAGGACACAAAATCATCATTTTGTCACAGAACAAAAGCAGTCACTGTTGTATTTCTCTTCAGGTACCTGGATTTTATTAATATCATGACCTATGATATGCATGGGTCATGGAATCCAGAAACAGGTCACAATGCTCCACTGTATCCTGGGCCCGTGGATGATGGTTTCACTGTGGTAAGTAGGAATTACAGACCTAATGCTACACTGTCACACACTGCTCATACCATAGATATTTTAAGGATTCAACCACATCTCAGTTCCCTACATTTACATGGGGGCCCTAGGCAAGGTCAGAAAGGACCATGAGAAGGTAAATCATAAAGGTCAGATGCCCCTCATTGTGGCAGAAAAAGTTTGGAAAGAACTAAAGCAGGATAATTTAACGACACCAAATATTTACTGAAAGGTGCTTTGTCTATAAGAAGAAGATAGGGTGGAATTTAACAAACAAAGGGAATTAATCATTGATGTTAAAAATAAATGTGACACAAACACACACTAAATAACAAGATTGCAAAGGGAGAACTCCACAAACTCACATTAAATAACAGGACTGCAAAGGGTGTACTGCAAAAGGCTAATTATTAGGTTCACAACAGTCCACCACAGAACCCAGTCCTAAGTTAAGGAATCCATCCAACTCAGCAGTTAATTATTATGCCATAATTCTTCGATCTTCACTATTTTGGGACATGCACATGTGATGATGACAGTTTTTGAACTAGGAACATTAACAAGCATTTCCTAAATTTGTTCTTATCTTCACTTCATTGCAACACTTAATTCTATTATTGTTTTCACATACTTAAATTCTGAAATATTTTAAACACTGAGAAGTTTATTTCATTCACAATTCTAAATGAAGCATTTAATTTTCTTGTATAAGCATCTTTCATATCCACTCTTACAACACTGTTTCTGTCTGATCTAATTCTATGTCATATTCTTATCACCTGTAGTTATTTCTCTTCTGGACACTAGTGCTGTAAAAATATTCATCAGTATATGACAACGTAAAATGAAGTCGCATATTTTTATGTGTCTTGTTAGCATCAAGCCATACAGTACTGGATCAGGGCAGGAGCTCCACGTGAGAAGATCAACGTGGGCATTGGCATATATGGACGCACATTCACCTTGAGTGGTAATGCTCAGTGTGTCCTTGGAGCCCCAGCAACTGGAGCAGGACTTGCTGGACCATACACAAGAGAGGCAGGCGCCCTTGGCTACAATGAGGTACACCACACAAAACTATGTGACGCTTAGTTAAACAATTACAAGTCAATCACAAGAAGTGACAAAAACAATGAAAGGTCTACAGGAAATGAGAGAGGAGGAAATGTAAATAGAAATGTATCACTATCCATATATATATATATATATATATATATATATGAACTCAGATGAGATTAACACTTGACAGATGATAGCAGTTAGTTTAGATAAATGTTAACCACTAATATTAAAAATAATGGATGTGCACTGGCAAAAACCCGGTGTTACCAGTTACATCTGAAGACATAAAACTCAATTAATGAATTTGAAATTTGAAGTCAATGACAGTACACCTGTTGTGAATTTTCATATGCATGAAACAGATACACATAATCAATATTAATAATATGAAACATTTTTTGAAAATTAGTAAATTTATGTATTTCACCAATATGAACAATTTTTTCAGATCTGTTTCCATGGCACAACTTCTGGTAAAAGAAATTTGCTTCCAATTTGAGTATTAGAAACTTTGTTTTGCCATCTGTACAGATCTGTGAAAACCTGAGCACATGGAATGTGAGATGGGATGATCAGCAGAAGGTGCCATATGCCTGCAACGGAAACCAGTTCGTTGGATTCGATAATATTGAGTCTACAATACTCAAGGTAAGAAATATGCAAAGGAACAAATTCTATCACATGTAAATTTAAGCTTCAATACACTTACAATATCTAGAACTGTCGCATCATACAGTATTATCACTGCAAAACATTTATTTTACATATCATGCCAGATGAAGCAACACAAAATTGGTCCAACAGCTCAGTACTCCGTCACACCACAATTATGCTGGACAATGTCCATTGTCTCTAGGATATGTAATATACACAACATTTCGAGAATTCAGTCTATTCCTATCTCAGGTAACATGGTGTTTCTATACTTAGCTAATTAGCTTGATGGAGCACAGTCTGAATTGAAAAGCTTATAGTTAAACAGCTAGCCAAGAAATTCCTCTACTTTATGGCAAACAAAAGTTCATTATTTTGTTCACAAGAATTTGGCACTGATCCCTATTCTGGGACACTTTATGCAAGATGAAATCAGAACGCACATATGTCTTATACGTTTCATAATAAAGGTGTGTCTGAAAGTCACAAGACAGGAAAGGGTGTGCACCATAATGTATTACACAAAATTACCACTGGCAATGTTTGTAGTTCATAAAGCTACTTAGAAATGGGAATAATGTAATGCAAATTGAAGAAGGTCCCCCCATACTGAATTCCAGTAAAACCTGAACAAAGCTCAAGTACTACATGAAAAGAGTCCACTTATGGTCTTATGCAAACTACGGTAGTTTTTACTGTAAAACAGTATGACGAAAATTTGAATTGTCTTACAGCTTTTAGTGCTCTTGTATAAATTTTCAAAAACATTTCTGAAACTGTTTAAGGAGTACGTGGTAAAATCAGTTAGTTGTCCTATCTGCTTGCATTTCAACTTACAGTTAATCTCAACAGTCAAATTTCAGCATCTGACCAACAGTGTGCTGATACTAGGTCACAGACGGGCAGAAAGAAACATCCTACATATGCCTAAGCACAATGAAAAGGAGCTACTGATAGAAATGTCCCCTTTCTCTGGTTTTGGAAGAAAGTGTACACTGCATATAAAGCATGTGATTAATATTGCAATACTGAATATTCACGTTTCTTCTCACAAACTCCTCAATTCTAGTGTGTTTAATTTCAGACTGAATACGCTGTACAAGAAGGATTGGGAGGAGTCATGATATGGAGTGTAGAAACAGATGACTTCTTAGGAAAGTGTCATGGTTTCAAGTATCCTCTGCTCACTGCAATAAATCACGTCCTGTTTGGTGGCATTGTAAGTACCGTTACAAATGAAAACTGACAGGAACATTTTTATAACCCTGTTGTACATGAAGATCAAGAAATCAAACTTCACCAACTGAATGTGATGGTTCAAGCAGTAATGCTTCTGACTTAAATCTGGGAGGTGTCTGTTTCAATTTGGCTGGGACACTGGCTATATGCAAATGCCAGGATTGTTCTCCAGATCTGGCCAATTTTCTGCTCCCTTCTACGTACTTTCCAATCCATTACTCACCAATTACCCTCATATTCAACACTATATAGTATGAGTAACTGGCAGTATTGTTAAACAAACCATAAGTAAATAATTAAATAAATAAAATTTATCAACAAAGACTTGGTACATCACATAAAACACACATCTACTTGAGATCTACAACTTTTATCTAAAAATTCTTTCAACATGGTGAATATCTACGGTAATACATTAAAAAACAATAAACAATTCTGAGCAATGTAATGTCTGTACAGCAAGTACTTTGCATCAAAAGATTTGTATTTGCAACATATGAACACTAAGGTCAATGTGGGGTACAAAATAGTTAAGAATTTCATCTGCAGAATGTTGTGTATCCCAGTGGAATATACCTTTCTGCCCTTATTTCTTACAAACTTGGTTTATGTTACTGATAGTAAATAACAGTTGACTGAAGTTAGAATATAGAGTCTCTGAGTGGTGTTACAAGAATTTTCTTGAAGTGTATATCGAATGTGTTTGAACACAAGAAAACCTGGCTTCAGCCATTTTTCTGATATCGAACATGCAGCTCGGCATGATCACTGTATATTACACACATTTTCTGTAGCAAATAGGTACTGAATGCTTACAATGGATATAACATAGGAGGGATGTCTGTATTTTTTTAAAATATTATTTTATTTAATGATGCTGTTAGTAACTCAAAACTGTCTAGTTTTGAATGATCGGATGACAGTGAATAATGAAGTGGAAAGGATATGAAAGGACGAGGTCATAGCCTAGTTAGAGGTAGAACTCCATCATTTTCATGGATGGACTGAAAGCAAACATCAAAACCTCAGTCAAGACAGTCAGTGTTGCAGCTGAAATATGAAGTGGGCAACTGCCAAATATGAGTTAGAAATGTCACTACTACTGCCAGCTTAAACTGTCATCCAAAAGGACTAATAAAGTCAGTTCTGGATAACAATAATGCCTAACTTCTCCAAATAAATAATAAAGTATTCTTCTACACACATAATTTTTGTCACATAATCACAAATCTTTGTCTAAATGTCCACAGCCTATTTCACTGTACATTATGTAATGACAATAGACTATTTACTGCAGAAAATTTAATACGAGGTAAAAAATGAAAAAGAAGGGCACACAGACATTTCAGAGCAAAGATCCAGAGAGGACATAATCAACTGTGTACTAGGAACTAACTTGAAATCATTCCCAATCTCCACATTTCAAAGTAATACATATAATTATACAATAATCTTCAGGTCTTTATTTTGTAAAAGAATTTTCTCCCCTCTTCTCTCAACCATCAGTTCACTGAGATGCTTGCTGTGTGGCAATATACTTTAAATCTATGTCCTTTCACTCACATTTCTTAGTCTCTTTAGCCCCAACGTCTATTCTCCCTCCAAGTAACACAGTTTTTCCCATCCATATAAGAACACTTTCATATACTGGGTACCAAATTTTAATTTTAGTTTTTAGAAAAAAAATGAGGTGATAAAAGTTTCTGAATGACAACTACACATTCCCTCTCACTTTATTTTGCTCCTAATTTCATAAACATATTGCTACTGTTATCATTACTTTAACCTTACTACAGTTTCCAAGTAATTGTATAACTGCCAATATATCGCCCTCTTAGAATTAAATCACAAACAAAATAAAACACCATGGCAGATAGGCAGAAACACATAAGTTCCCATTTAATGTTGGAATTACGGTCTTGAAAATCACAACATAGAGCAAAACACTGCAGAATGAAGCATTTTTTTCATAAGAATTGTTTCAAATACTGTACCTGAGAGCCTGGCTGTTGAAAATCTGCCAGCTACCAGTGAAAACAAAGTTAACCTGGGTCTGGGTAACATTCATCGCATATGTGGTCACTAAAATTTGTTGACGTTAAAGCGGAACATAAAAGGAGGGTCGCTGCAGACACCAAACATCGGATTAGCTCAATAGAAGAGCATCTTTTTTGTGTCTCCCTGTGGACCCTTTCTCTTGTACATAACTGCTCTTTCATTCCTCATAATAATTTACCTTACAGTGGAATATTCACGACAATCTCCATGAGCCCTACAAATACTGCATCTTATCACTGTCTTTGTATCATAAAACATTCAGGAACCTTGAAACAATCAGCCCTGTTGATGAAGACATTGTGCTTCTATTTTAGGTTACAGGAGATACAACTACAACTACTGCTTCCACAACCCGACCACCACACCAACAACTGCAGAAACCAGCCGTACTGATCCACCTGAGGTATGAATCAAAGGCTATGATTAATGAACCAAACAACCATTAGACTCATTACTGTCAGTCTCTCTAAACCCACTGGGTATTCCTATAAAAGTGCCGTAGTTATGGAGAGCATATAATGCTGAAACAAGTTTTAATGTTTCATACAAACTGTTACAGTATTGGGCTAGTATACAAAGAATAGGTATCTTTTGACTAAGCATCATAATACCAAGGCAAATAATGGGCATAGAAAAGACACTTCATGCATCCTTAATCAAAACAGTATGGTAAAGGAAAAAATTCAAATACCCCTACCAGCAATTGAAACATAACTATCCAGTTCAGAAGAACATAATTTTATTAACTAAGCTATCGTGCTTCATGGACTGTTAAAGGAAACCTGAACAGGTATTTCTTTACTCTAAAGTCCCTCAAGTACCACATAAATACAGCACTTGATTGTACTATGAATCTAAATTACTGGTAATATGATGCAAACACAAGATTAATTATCATAAAAAGGCCCCAAGATCAATGAAATATCCAAGAAAAGCTTAGTGACAAACACGCTTTCAGAAGTCACATACTTAAACAACAAGGAGGGCAAACCCAAGTTTCACACCCACACAGAAAACAGGCAAAATTATAGTTCTGTACACCATTAATCTTAATTTTTTTTAGATTATCAGATGGGAAGACAATATTCTTTGAATGGGTGCAAGCACTGCCTGAATTTAATATGATCTTAATTTCTTCATGAATAAAATGTTGATTTGTGTGTGTCATTTCCAACTATTTGAACTTCGTCACATTTTCAACGGATCTATTTGCTATATTTATGTCGTAATTCACAATCCCTGCATTCTGCTGCCATTCAACAGTCATTATCTGGGCCACTTGTTCTAATATAGCACTATTTGACATAAACAGTACCAGATGAGAATACGGGGTCCTGACATAGACTGATGAATGGCTTTAGAATAGATTCTAGAGTTTTTGCAATAGAAATTTCTATTCACACAGTAACAAATGGTATATACCTCTTTACTGCAGTACTGACAACAAATAATCTTGCCATTTGGCATCAGAAAAGGGAATTCTGTAAGCCACTGTCAAATCAGCCTACTTTCCCATGTTTTTTACTTTTGGAATTGTAAACGATTAATCAAAGAAATATTTATTCTCCCTCCAAGTAACACACTGTTTTTCCCATTCATATAAGAACATTTTCATATACTGGGTATCAAATTTTAATTTTAGTTTTTAGAGAAAAAAAAATGAGGGAATAAAAGTTTCTGAATGACAACTACACGTTCCCTCTCACTTTATTTTGCTCCTAATTTCATAAACATATTGCTACTGTTATCATTACTTTAACCTTACTACAGTTTCCAAGTAATTGTATAACTGCCAATATATCGCCCCCTTAGAATTAAATCACAAACAAAATAAAACACCATGGCAGATAGGCAGAAACACATAAGTTCCCATTTAATGTTGGAATTACGGTCTTGAAAATCACAACATAGAGCAAAACACTGCAGAATGAAGCATTTTTTTCATAAGAATTCTTTCAAATACTGTACCTGAGAGCCTGGCTGTTGAAAATCTGCCAGCTACCAGTGAAAACAAAGTTAACCTGGGTCTGGGTAACGTTCATCGCATATCTGGTCACTAAAATTTGTTGACGTTAAAGCGGAACATAAAAGGAGGGTCGCTGCAGACACCAAACATCGGATTAGCTCAATAGAAGAGCATCTTTTTTGTGTCTCCCTGTGGACCCTTTCTCTTGTACATAACTGCTCTTTCATTCCTCATAATAATTTACCTTACAGTGGAATATTCACGACAATCTCCATGAGCCCTACAAATACTGCATCTTATCACTGTCTTTGTATCATAAAACATTCAGGAACCTTGAAACAATCAGCCCTGTTGATGAAGACATTGTGCTTCTATTTTAGGTTACAGACGGAAATACTACGAACTACTGCTTCCACAACCCCGACCACCACACCAACAACTGCAGAAACCAGCCGTACTGATCCACCTAAGGTATGAATCAAAGGCTATGATTAATGAACCAAACAACCATCAGACTATTACTGTCAGTCTCTCAGAAACCCCTGGGTATTCCTATAAAAGTGCTGTGGTTATGGAGAGCATATAATGCTGAAACAAGAATAATGTTTCATACAAACTGTTACAGTATTGGGCTAGTATACAAAGAATAGGTATCTTTTGACTAAGCATCATAATAAAAAAAGGTAAAGCAATCCCATTACAGGCCTTGACAGTCCCTTTGGGTCCCAGGAGTTTGAGGCTCCCAGATTTAGACAATCGGCAATTGAAGGTGGTAAGGTAGTCAGCCCTACGCACCGGCCGCCTTTACCCCCCAGGAAAGATTCCTGGTACTCATTTCTGTTAGAGGCTGAGTCGACCCCAGGGCCGTAGTGTGACCAAAACAATTATGTCACTGAAAAATTCCAGTGACACCATCGGGAATCGAACCTGTGACGTTCCGGTTTGTAGCACAGTGCCTCAAACAACTGCGCCACCGCGTGCCCAAGCATCATAATACCAAGGCAAATAAGGGGCATGGAAAGGACACTTCATGCATCCTTAATCACAACAGTATGGTAAAGGGAAAAATTCCAATACCCCTACCAGCAATTGAAACATAACCATCCAGTTCAGAAGGCCCTAACTTTATTAACTAAGCTATCGTGCTTCATGGACTGTTACAGGAAACCTGAACAAGTATTTCGTTACTCTGAAGTCCCTCAAGTACCACATAAATACAGCACTTGACTGTACTATGAATCTAAATTACTGGTAATATGATGCAAACACATGATTAATTATCATAAAAAGGCCCCAAGATCAATGAAGTATCCAAGAAAAGCTTAGTGACAAACACACTTTCAGAAGTCACATACTTAAACAACTAGGAAGGCAAACCAAGTTTCACACCCACACAGAAAACAGGCAAAATTATAGTTCCGTACACCATAATCTTAATTTTTTTTTAGATTATCAGATGGGAAGACAATATTCTTTGAATGGGAGTAAGCTTTGCCCGAATTTCATATGATCTTAATCTCTCCATTAATAAAATGTTGATTTGTGAGTGTCATTTCCAACTGTTTGAACTTTGTCACATTTTCAACGGATCTATTTGATATATTTATGTCGTAATTCATAATCCCTGCATTCTGCTGATATTCAGTTATTCAGGTTGGGAAACTGTTAAATATGGATTGCCACAGGGCTCTATTTTGGGTCCTTTACTTTTCCTGTTATACATCAATGACTTATCATTGGGAATAAATACTGATATCAAGTTACTGTTGTATGCGGATGATACAAGTGTATTAATATCTGGTAATAACATGCATGAAATTCAAGCAAAATCCAGAATTGTGTTAAATACCTTAAATAATTGGTTCGCAAGTAATGGCCTGTCTCTAAATCTGAAGAAAACCAAAGTGTTAAAATTTGAACCTACTAATCCAAAAAATATGCCATTACAATTAAACTACAAAATATGAGGTATTGCATGATGAAACACATATTAAATTTTTGGGCCTAGAAATTGACAAGTTTTTAAATTGGAAAACGCATGTTAAAGTATTGTTACCCAAACTGGGCAACGTGATATACCATGCATATATTCACTCAATTATGAAGTATGGGACAATTTTCTGGGGTAACTTGCCAGATGCTAAGAAGGTTTTTCTTTTACAAAAAAAGACTATAAGGATAATGATGGGAATGAAACAAAGAGACAAATGCAGGCCAGTATTCAAAAAATTAAATATACTAACATTGGCCTCCCAATATATATTATCTTTGATGACTTTTATGATAAGCAATTTGGAGCATTTTACCTTTAATTGTGCAATCCATAATAAGTCAACTAGACAGAGAGGAAACCTTCATGTATTACAATCACATCTAACATTAGGCAAAAAGGGGTTTATTATATGAGTGTAAAAATTGTTAAGTTTGCCTACCTTTTTAATTGACTCAGTAGGAGATTGATTGATTGACTGAGATGAAAAACAGTTCATAGGAAAGCTAAAAGAAATTTTAATTCATAATTCGATCTATTCAGTTGATGAATTTTTGCATTATTGTCAAGATTTGTAGTTGAGAAATATAGGAAATAGGTACATTTTACTATAGTTACTGACCAGATTTTTATATCATAAATACATGACAATTATTTCACCATATGCATATGTATACATGACTAGGAAGTTGTAAATCATTGTGCAATGTTACAGTGTATATATATATATATATTTTATTATAATTTATCATTACACTTATTTTACCTATTATGCTTTGCATGTTCATATGTGTAACTATTGTATGTATATCAACTGATGTGATTAGTCTAGACTTTAACTACAGTTAAATTGATGTCCCTGTGATCTTGTTTGTGATTGCCCTGTGATTTGTTGTTTTTTTTTGATAAGTTTTATATTCAGTGCTGATAGCATACTTATGAATACTCTGAAACACGGATGCATGTATGTACGTAAGTATGTATTCAAAAATCATTATCTGGGCAACTTGTTCTAATATAGCACTATTTGACACAAACAGTACCAGACGAGAATACGTGGTCCTGACAATGACTGATGAATGGCATTAGAATAGATTCTAGAATTTTTGCAATAGAAATTTTTATTCACACAATAACAAATGGTATATACCTCTTTACTGCAGTACTGACAACAAATAATCTCGCCATTTGGCATCAGAAAAGGGAATTCTGTAAGCCACTGTTAAATCAGCCTACTTTCCCATGTTTTTTACTTTTGGAATTGTAAAAGATTAATCAAAGAAAGAAGAGCACTTCTGATGCAAACCAAAGTACAAAATTATGCAAGTGGAAGAGAGCACATGACCACTGTCACATGCTTTTCAAAACTGCAATGTAATTTTTACTGGTAGAATGATTGACAAAATGCAATCCAGCTCTCTGGAAGTACAATATAGTTAGCAAATTTTGGTATGAGCACAATAAAATATACTGGCCACAAACCCATTCTTTGATTGTTGTGCTGTAGAAACGAATACTGTTTCTAAAAAAAGTATGACACATGTACAAGTACAATTCAGAGGGGTGTCAAAAATGAGGTAAAAAAACACTCTGATGACAAAACTTTTATGCTGACTTGGATACATATATGTGGCACATGGGTAGCAGATGGTACACATCAGACTTCTACATAATCACCATTGACATTTAATCACTTGTTCCACTGCTGCATCAAGGCTTGTATCCTGGTGTAGAAGAATTCAATGTCAGCTGTCTGCAGCCAGGTGACAGCTTGCTTCACATTAGCATCTGCTGCAAATCACTTGCCAGACAGGTGCTTCTTCGAGGGTCCAAAGAGATGGAAATCACTGCATGCTAAATCAGGACTGTAAGGAGGGGCGGTCCATAACCTCCCAGCCATATAGACATAACCAGTCACAAGTCCTGCTGGCAGTATGGGGCCCAGTGATTTCCATCTCTGTGGACCCTTTCAGCAGCACCTGGCTGATGATATTTGACACTGATTTCTTAGGGGCCAGTATATGAAGTTTTGGTGCCAAGGTGGTACATATGCTTAAATATCAGTGTTGACTACAGCAAGGTCTGGTGTGTACCATCTGCTACCCATGTGCCATTTATATATTAAAGTCAGAATAAAGTTCTCAGCATCAGAGTGTTTGTTACCTTATTTCTTGAAGATTCCTTGTACAAGATCCATTAAGTGTTTACAGATCTTCAGCAGCATTCTGAAGAATTTAATATACAGTAAAATACAGATATGCATTTATAGGCAATAAAATGTTAAGATAAGAACAGATGTAAAAATACGCAATTTAGGCACTATAAAACTGAATCAGTTTCCTTGCTCTGAGTGAAACACACTTCAAAATTTTCTGCACATCTCCTCAGAAAATAAATTTCCATGTGCCAATCTAGAGAGGACAATAAGAAACACTCTATATTACCGCAGTGTTATTTAACTTTTAAATGACCAAAATAATCACAACTGCTAAGTTTACTATTGACAAATCTATCAGCCACTTTTAATACTGTGTATATAGAAAAGAAAGCTACTGCATGCACCTTTATGTGGCACTTTCTGGAACTGCAACTACTACCCACACTGGGGCATACCTGTATTCTTATTACATTTCACTGCTCCCTAGTTACTAAGGTGTTTGAGATTTTGTACAAAAGTTCCTCTGTTATCAGCACATGTTGTCTTTGACATCCTGAAACAATTAAAAATGACACCACATGTCAACAATATGACAAAGTACTTAATAGCTCCACCAATTTTTAACCTTGCCACTAGATGTGTGTGAATGGTCAACTTCACGCACCAGGCCACTTTATACCAGGGGAAAGAGCCCCCATTACCCACTGATATGGAAGCTGAGTGCACCCCAGAGCTGGTCTCGATGTTTTGGTGAAGAGATACCTCTTGCCTCTGCAAGGAACTGAACCAGTCTTTAGCCTAATCACTATACAAACTACACTTTCCCAGCTCCCTTTGCAGGTGGCAGAATGACACTAAATGGTGTGTCCTATGTAGGAAGGTATACAACATTCTCCTACATAGGACACACCACAACATGTCACAGGGACTAGATCCTTCTGGATTGAAGAATTCCACACTCAATGTTTGTATGCACACAACTACACACATTGCAAACAATGACATATTAATGAATTTTTAACAAATATATGTTAGGAACATAATACTTACACTGCAATATCTACAGCAGCTTTTACATTTTTAACACTGTATATACAAATCTTGACTTGTTAATTTTATACTTGTATACATTCCTTCATATTATTGTCTCTCTGAAGATGGTGTACATTTGCCGAAATGCGTAGGAGAGGTCGCATGTAACTTGTAATTCTACAATTTTATGTGCATTTGTTGGTATATATAATATAATTCTCCTTCATGATTTTGAAGTATGCTAATCTGCTTGGTTTTGGATTAATGAGGTATTTATCATATTTATCAAATTTATCATATTTTAAAGTTGTCCATTCCATGCATTTTTTAGATCAATGTATTGGATTTATTGTACCAACTAAATGCAGTCTGGTTTTTAAATCAAATGTTAAGAAAGCCCATAAAAATAGTCTGTGCCATCTAATGCAAAGAACAAACAAAATTTTGTTTAAAATTCTTGAAGGATGTGACAGCTTTCTATGTTTATTTCACTTACGAAGTGTCTCACTCTCAACAAAATTATTATTCCACTGACTGTGATGTGCATAGATTCCTTTGTTCTTCTGGGATACAATACTGCATCACTGGGTAATTGGTTCCTGTGTTTCAATGGAACATAGCAACTTGATCAAGCATCTAGACATCGAAAACGATGAACTTCTCAAACCTTTAGGACAAAAGCACTACGTTCCTTTGAAATGTTACCCAGTCCTCAACTACACAGCTGTGAAAACTCCACAACTCAAGTACAAACATTCTACTTTTAAAGCATATATTACATCTTATTACCCACAAACATCAAGTTGTGTGGAGTTACTTCAAAGGTTCTGTTCTCATTTCAGACTTCAGATATCCCAACAACTGGAAACCCTTCTCCAAGTACCACAACAGGTGGAGATGCATCGGATCCAAGCAGCCTCTGCACCCAAGAGGGCTTCATTAGAGATCCATCTAACCGGCGAGTTTTCTATCAGTGCCAGAAAGTCTATGATAAATTCGTAGCCTATCGCTTTGAGTGTGCTGTTGGTCTTGCATTTGACACCTCAATAAATGTGTGTAACTGGGACTATAATGTCCCGAACTGACAGCAATGACAGGCAAATTATTTACATAGTGAACTCTTGATGTAGTGAAATGGAGAAACTACTTTGAAATTAGTTCAGGGGGAGTTCGTTACAGAGGGTTTATAATCTACATAAAGGAATACATATTGGAACATACACGACTTGTGCTGGACTTTTCTACACACACACACACACATATGGAAACCTTTGTGACAGGGATTCATAGAAAAGAGGTTTCTCAAATGGTGTCTGTTCTACCATACAATAATAATGTAGAGCTAGTGAAGAGAATACAGCAGTTGTATATATTAGATATTACAAGCAATGTGTAACTCAAATATTCTGTAAAATATTTTCATGTCTTATTTACTGGATACAGGGATCATGTATCAGAAAACAGAGTAGAAATACGTTCCATTGCAATTATTTCATTTATTATTATTATTATTATTACATCAGGCAAGGGCATACTTCACCTTTATTCCAGATGTATGATTTCCAAATAGTATTTAAAACCCTGATACTCATTGCAGTGATAAGAATATTAATGGGGTCAAATACAGTGAAATTCCCATTTAACATTTTCTTTGAAGGAAAATAGATGTGAACACCAACACAATAAAAACTTTATGTGGAGGGGATTTAACAATAAGATAAAGGAGTATGGAACTACAAAACTGAATGTCAACTCATTTCATGTAACATATGACATATTCCACACTCTCAGTTCTTGTGAGTGAACCTACTTGGCAGGACAAACTTATTGTACTGGGCTGAACAAACACGTAAAAGAGAAATCAGGTGAAAAGATAAACAGGTCTTTGGAATTTCATACAGTTTCTGAGAAATGGGGAAGGTTAAATGTGCAAATAAGATTATGGCAAAATATTAAGTGATGATTTCACTGTACACACAACACAATGACTAATGCATTCACTTTCTGGTAATAAGAAATGTAGGTTCAACACCAACAACACAAAAGCCTACCATCTGATATAGCCCTGACACAGAATTCTCATTCTCACAAACAATCTCCCTACATTCAACACCAACAACACAAAAGCCTACCATCTGACATAACCCTGACACATAATTCTCATCCTCACAAGCAACTTCCCTGCATTCAAGATTTATATTATCCTCACTTCTCCTCTCAGTCTTCAGAAGGACCAATTTACAAGAGGTTTTCACACCAAAATTTCATATGCAGGGCTCCTGACACCCAATTTGATCCACTTGCCTATACAGGCAGGTCTTGTTTTATGTGATTTCATTTTGCGTGATTTTGCTTCAACACGACTTGAAAATTTACACCACTTTTCGAATTAACGCAACAATTTTCGGTTTAATGCGATTTGACATAGGCCATCCACGGCAGCCCTTATCTTCTGTAGGAGGCTTGCAGAAAGTAATGTCACTGTCACGCCATCAGTCACGTGTATGGATTGATTACGTTGGTGATAATAATCACGTGGCTCATTTAGTTTCCTCTTCAACAGCATTGGATTTTATTATCAACATGAGTGAGAAACGTAAATCTACATCACCTAGTGTAATCCAAGTGAAAAACTGGTGAAAGATGATTGGTACTGAAGAGAAATTAGACATAATAAGCCGACTTGAAAAAGGTGAATGAATTATTGACATATGTCGTAATGTTCGACTCACTCATAGTAGCATACGTACAATTTGTGATAATGCTGACAGAATTAAAGAAAGTGCTAAGTCAGAAACTAAAGTGTTTGTGTAGCAAGACTACCGCAGTCCTATCCGAATGAACCGTACCAAAAACTATGGATGTGAGTCTCTTACATTTTTATCGCATTAGAAAAAAATGTATTGTACAAAAATATATGTATACTGTATAGAAATGTATATATACTATATGTACAGTATATATATACTCTACAGGTCCGTATGTCCACTAGTGGTGTAGTCATACACTATATAGGACGAGGTTCTCGATCCCCTAACTGGTAGGAAATACCTTGTTTTAAATGGGAATTTTGTGTTTGATATGCACAATTTCGATTTGCGAGACATTTTTCAGGAACGTAACCCTGGCATAAAATGAGACCTGCCTGTAGTTTTGCATTATGCTTCATACTCACCATCTGATCTCTGTCAACTATGGGTATATTTCTGGAGCAATTTATGTATGAATTTCTTGTTTTCACATCAAAGCAACATGTCCAGCCCAACACAACCTCTTTGATCTGATTATCACAACTTGTGTAAATTACCAATGCTTTTGTTATGTAACATCCTTTGTTAGTTAGTTACTGTTTAAAATAAGTGAAAAAAACATGGCATGATCACTAATATGAAAAGAGGCTAGGAGTTCTCAAAACCTAGGTCTTGAACACAACACTTTCCTACACCACATGCATGGTGAAACTGTGAAAATCGTTCATCAGCAAGGTACAAGGGGGTTTGATTCCCGATAGGATCATTGGGATTTTTCATTGACTTAATCCTTCCGGCTATGGCCCTGGGGTCGACTCAGCATCTAGCAGAAATGAGTACCAGGAGTGGTATCTCCTAGGTGGGGTGGAGGCAGCCAGTGTGTAGGGCTGATAAGCTTACCACCTTCATGTGCCGACTGTCTGGAAATTCTGGGAGCCTCAACATCCTGTAGTCCTAAGGGCCTGTCCAGGCCTTTACAGGGATTGCTTTACCTCTTTATTCCTATAATTATTCCATCAACAACCTTAATTCCTAAAATGCACATCTTTGTAATCCCACATCTTTGTAACCATTTATGTGCAGACCAATGTCCTATTTTAGGATATCCTGTGTATTATGGCAATTGTGCAATTTTATTCTTGGGGCTTAATAGTTTACAGTCAAATGAGTACGAAAGCCACAAAATAAGCAACACACCAACTCTTTTCAACTCCAGTTAAAATTTACATACTACCTGTAACTTCCAGCTGTCTGCTATTCATCCACATGTCAAATTACTGCTAAAGGCTGATTCTGAAATGTAACCACTCACAAGACACTTCAGTCTTTCTACTTACCTATACTAAAATGCATTATTTTAAGACTCAAATATGAAAGTTGGAAATTGTTTGGCATACTGCAGCTTTCTATCAGGCACCTCTCTTTTCAACTCTGACCTGTCAAAGGCAAACAAAACTATCATGTCCTACGCGAAGTGCATATGGTACCTACACAACATTCAGTGTACTGAAGGGCCAAATATTATAAGGTAACAAGAAATCATATAAACACATAGGCAACTATATGAAACATCAGTGATTTATGTGCGTTAATGTTGGTAATGGAAAAAGTTTCATTACCATTTGATTGCATGAGATTACTTCTTCCTAATAACAGTGTAGTACACATATTTTTCAAATCATTCCTTGCAATTTTGCCCTGCATAATTGAATGTTACTTTCCTGCTATTTTGTTAAACATTCACTCCCCCCCCAACAGATAGAAAGGCATGCATAGGCATAATATTTAAATGCTGTGCAACCAACAAATAAAATAATTATATGTTTTAACTCTTAGTCACATTCATTAAACCCTCAAGTTTATTTTCATCTGCACAGAGTACAACTACAGATAAGCACATGATGTTTCAATAAAATCTTTTCAGGGTGACAGCTGCATCAGGTGTTTCAAATCAACCAATGTTTCAGGAGCTGATGGAGTCAGTCTCTGAAATACTGGCTAATCTGAACCAACTGACGCAGCTGACATCCTGCGAAGATTTTATTGAATTGTGTTGCCATGAAAGATTCAACACATATCACAAGATATTTGCTCCTACAACTACACAGCAGAGCCACAGAAACAAATAACTATTGCATTTCCACTGTTATCTCACCTCCCAGTTTGGTGCTGTGACAGTGCTGTCACATTCAGTCCAGACACAGTGAGCTCCACAGGCCGCAATGAGCCAAAAAAGTCTGTGATAAGGACCTTGTGAGGATCACGTCGGAACAGATCCTTTCTCACACCAACTGTGGAGATGCAAACTCTTTTGGGGCAGACAGCAAGCTGAAACAGTATCATACCAAAACATGGCCAACAATGATAATAACCGTGACCAAATCAGAGATACTACGCATACATATGTGTGTGTGTGTGTGTGTGCATGCATGTGTGACCCTACTGACCTGATTTTGGTTGCAATCTGACACTAAAAACCACTACTTGTCTTACAAGCTTGCACTTTTATATTTCCTTTACTTATCCTTCTTATGCAGCTGCAACAACACTTGCCACTGTCCATGATGTGCTTCAAATGTTGTACAGAATAAACCACTTCCATGGCAGCAACACTGAGGAGGGTTTCTTCAGGAGAATTTCATAACACCTGTAATCTTTTCCATTAAACACTTGTCATGACTACCAAGATTGTACTGCATCACTGCAATTCTTGATGCAAGCTCTGTCAAAGGACTCACCTATCCTTCAGTTAGTGAATCATTTGCCTTATTGGTTACCTACTCAATTTGTATTTGTATTTATTTCACATTCAATAAGTCACACAGGGCGCAGCACAACACCATGAGATACAGAACTTGTCATAAACATCATAAATTAATCAAAACAGTGAGAAATATGATAATAAGCAAAATATATATACCTCTATATAATACTCCATAAAACTATTTCAAATATCAATTCTAAAGTAAGCATAAGATATAAATAATAGTAAGTCCCCAAGGGTTAGGAATCTTTCCAACTGTAAAATTCTTGTAAGGTATAAAATGTGTTGTCAAGTAGTATTTGTTTTATTTCCTTTTTAAACTTTGTGGGACAGTTCAAGGATTTTATACTATTTGGCATGGAATTATACAATTTAATGCCCATATTAGTAACACTCTTTTGATATTGGGAAGTGTTACAACCAAGAATGTGATAATTATTCTTACCTCTGGTATTATAGTCATGTACTTTACTATTAGTTTTTAAATTTACTATATTCACAACAGCCTGCCACTTGTCCCTGTCCTCAGCCAGATGAATCCAGTCCATGCCCTCCCATCTCATTTCTTTAAAATCCATTTTAATATTATCCTCCCATCCACACTAGCTCTTCCAAGCCATATCATTCTTACAGGTTTCTCCACTATGTCATATGCCCCATTAAATAACTTAACAATCAATAAATTGCAATTCTGAAAACAGACTATAAAACACTTAGCACTCACTGATGGGTCACGATGTGTACTTACAAATTCACCCATTGTTTTAGTACTGTCTGGTTCCACTCGTTCCAAAAAGTCAAGTGCATAGTAAGTGTATCTGTCAATGATGTACACCCCTATAGCAGGATCAACATGGTGCTGAAAGATAAAATTGTACACACAAATGTCAGCTTGTAATAAAACAGTATAAACAAAAAAGGCTCCACCCAAAAATCAGTACAACTCTTGGCATATGCTGATGACTTGGACTTCATATCCAGGACAAAAGTGGATCTTAAGGAAGCTTTCTTATCCCTAGTCCAGGCGGCAGAACATATGGGCCTTAAAGTAAATGAGGATAAGACCTCATCTCCCATAATTTCTATCGGGTGTTATAATTTCCAGAAAGTGGAAAGCTTTTTCTATTTGAGAACAGTGGTGAACTCTGATGGTGGTGTTATGATGGAGCTAAAGGCACGGCTAGGGGCAGCAAACAAATGCTACTTTGGCTTAATGAAGCACCTTAGTTCAAAACTGTTGTCACGTAAAGTTAAATGCCTCATTTATAAACCATTCATTAGGCCAGTACTCACATATAGCTCCGAGACTTGGGCTATGCGTAAACAAGGTGAGAATTTATTAGGTCCTTTGAGAGGAAAGTTCTATGGAATATATTTGGCCTGGTCCTTGACTACAGATGCTGGAGGAGGTGCAAAACTGAAATATGTAAGTTCTATGACAAACATGATGTTGTGAAATTTATTAAGCTTAGTAGACTTAGATGGGCTGGACACATGATGATGATGGACGAAAGTGACGCTGCAAAGAGTCCTCCAACTAAACTGGGAGGAATTGGAGATAGAAAAAGAGGCAGGCCAAAGTTTAGGTGGTGCGACAAGTTAAAGGAGGACGTCACACATTTTGGATGTAGAAATTGACTTAGTGCACAGTCAAGACAGCAGTGGTGAAAGCTTATAGAGGAGGTCAATTCCCACCCAGGGTTGTAGCGCCATTGGAGGAGGAGGAAGAGGAAGAAGAATAAGAAACAAAAAGGCTGATAGTCTAATGGCAAGAATTCTGGAAAGAATATATGAAGCCTGCTTTCCTTTAACGCAACACCCACTGGCCACACACGACTCATCTGTTCATTTATATGGCCCTCTCACTGATACTATTCCAATTATAGAATGTGACCCAGCAAAATGTCAAAGAATTTTTTGATTTAAATGTTTCTTTGTTATGGGTCTCAAGGAACAGAAGGTCTGAAATTAAATAATTAAAACGTATTTTGATTTTCTTACTAAATGTCTCAAATATTCCTAATCACGTTTTTAAGTTTAATGAAAATGTTTTACCCTCTTTATTATTTAAAATGACATGCAGCCTGACTTAAATTTTAAAATTATCTGTCTGGTCCATGTATTACAGTATTTGAGTTTGGGATCCCTGCTCTATATGATGCAGCTACAGAAATTATAAATTACTACACAAGTAAGTGATCCACTTATGTGCCTAATTTGCATATTCTGACTATGTTAAATTTGTCAGATTTAACCTCAACATTTCACTGATCCACTGTATTTGTAACTTTTGGACTGACTATACAAGACCAGTACGTATGTTTATGACTATTATTATCTACACAGAGTATTTCATGTGCCTAGCTCCTATAGCCCACTTACCTGGAATTCCTTCATTACACATTCTTTCCCATATATTAGTTTACATATTTATGATAACTTAAAAAAAAAACTTTTGGGTTTCACTGCAACAGTGCTTCACTTTCCACTCAAGACAGTGGTGGATGCTGCTCAGTGCCTTACACTACCATGGCAACTTTTTAAAAAACATCTTATACTTTTCTGAACATATTTTTTACTTTCAAGGTACATAAAAAATAAACATTTCCTAAATTTTAACACCTAAAAAATCCATTTTTTAATGATAACCAATTAACCACTAGAGCTCGACATGTGAAACTGAGTATGCAGCTACCTCATACACATACATACATACAAATGCACGCACACATACATTAAGTAAACAGTTATAAACGTGGGGCTGATACAAATTTGAGGCTATATCCAACAGATTTAACATATATAGTACAGTAGAACCCTGTTAAGAAGTCTTTCAAGGGACCAGAGGGAAGACTTATTAAGAGGGAAGCTTATTAAAAGCAATAGGATTTCGGGACTTTAAAAATCAGACTTCTTACATGGGAAAACTTCTTATGTGGGGACTTCTTATCCGGGTTCTACTGTATCTGTATTTGAGCAACACCTAAAGGTAAAGCTGTCCCTGTCCATGCCATGAGGGTACACAGGGGAGTGGAGGTGTAGCTCCACACATTCTTAACATAGCACTAGATGGAGGTGAGTGGTCAGCCTTGTGCCAGAGCTGCTTTACTGCAAAGGAAAGAGCCCCTCCTGTGCCCACTGAATAGAAGGCTGGTGGGCCCCAGAGCCAGCATGGACATTTTGGAGGAAAGAAAAATCTCTTGCCCCTGCTGGGATTCACTTAAGTAATAAGCTCTCACAAAAGACAAAATAAAATATTAATAATAATACTAATCCTAAGAGTTATGCAAAACTATATGGCTATGCAACAGGAGAGTGGGCTATGACTTCTGTTTGCAACTCTGTGTTTTCCACTAACATATGCTGCAACTTACTGACAGCGAATCTTCTCCCACCAGACTGCTAGCCACTGCCAAGATATTGGGTGAATAGAACTTTTCATACAAGGAAGCAGCTTGGCAAGTGTCAATCATGAAGAACATCTCATGATATCTGCAAAGTGAAATCCATAACAACAGCCACTGACATATGAAGTATGTGATAACATTATCTCAAACAACACAGGAACACAAAGTGCCATTAATTCCCACACATATCATTATTTACAAACAGAATCTTTAATGCACTTCTCACAATTCACGATTATCAAGCGTGGAAAGATGTACTCCAATTGAACATAAAATCTTCCACACACTTTCTTCATCATTTTGCATAAAACACTGATCTTGATATTCATTTATTACAGACACATACAAATGTACTACTACAAGTCTAATCACACTAAAGATACAATGCATAAAGTCAAAAATAATTTTTCTTTATGTCCACATTTAATTAAATATTCACTGCATATATAAACCAGTTTTTAATTCATTGTATGTGAATGTCATGTGCGGTCTGTGACAGGTAAAGTGGTCTATATTTGGCAATAATGTGTATCATCTGTCAAGTTTTTGATATCTCTGATATTATATTTCTTGCTTGCCATTTATGAATGGTGGGAAGGTACTTTTCTCTATAATTTTACTAGCTTAATACACCTGTTTGCAATTAATAGGTTAATTTTTTTTGTCTTGTGTGTACCGTGCATTTTATCGTAAGTCTTAATCAACCAACAAATGCACAAAATTATTAGCAAGTACACTAAGCCTCACCATACAGGCATACACAACGTAGAGGACGAGAGCCACAACAGATCAACCACAATGCTTGTATGCATGGCCAATAACTATTTTTAAAAACCACTATAAACTTTTTAATGTTTAATATTTTAACATTGATTCATGAAAACTATTTGTATATATTTTATACCTGGAGATCTTATGGCATATTTATTTTTAACTACTAATTGAGGCATAGTGTATTTATTGTTTTTAATTCATAATTTTGTCCAGCTATACATCTTGAATTGTGACATGTGTAAAAACTTTTACTGTGAAACCATATATTGTATATTTGGATGCAGATAGCACTTGCAGTTCTCTGATACATACCCCCTGAAGATGGCAATCTATTTGCCAAAACCTATGTAGGGGCTAAAAAAATATATCTTATACTTACCAATAATCTTGTGCATTTGTTGGTTGATTTAGACTTAAAAGGTTGTTTCTTTATGTTGCTATCCTTTGTAAATGGCCAGTTGAAAAAGACACACTGAAAATTTAAATTTAAATCTACACTTGGGTCAAAACAAACCATTTGGGCATCCAAGGTAATATGTTTACAATTCATGGGGAAGACTGAAATCTTCTACTGGGAGGGGGGTGTACCACAAAAAGATTATGTTAAAAGAGGAAATTGGGTTGAAGCAGCAGATTAGCAAACTATTTAAATTAACATTTGGGTTAAACTGAACCACTCATGTGTCCTACTGTTGTACTGAAAGAATTTTTCTTCGTGTGACTCATGCTGTTGTGTTAGTGTATGACAAACCAAGAAATATATCCATCAAGCACAACTTATATTTTGATCTAAAATCAACATCTATATGTTTCAGCTTTTAGCAAGCCATCATCAGGCTGCAAAAGAATATAAAAAAAAGCATAAATTGTGTTTGCTGGATATACTTATTGAAGTATCACAACAATTTCTGAGGTTATACATAATTATTAATACACCTACACATAATCTTACCTTCGCTTCTGCCACATTTGCTCAACTGCATCTGCCAATTCCTGACTTGTTACCTCCTCTGAATCTTGAAATTTGAGGAAGCCATCACCTCCATGACCCGTGAGATAAACCAGTACATTACTCCCTTCATCTGTCAGTAACTGTTTTGAACGAGGTGTACCTGGTGGTAAGCGACCGGTCAATAGACGCACAAAATTCTCCACTGTCACCTGAAGTTAACAATTATTAACATAATACATGCACTATGGCCCTGGGGTCAACTCAGCCTCTTAACAGAAATGAGTACCAGGAGTATTTCCTGGGGGGTAAAGGCGGCCAGTGTGTAGGGCTGACACACCTTCATGTGCCGATTGTCTAGAAATCTGGGAGCCTCAACCTCCTGGAACCCTAAGGGCCTGTCCAGGCCTGTAATGGGATTGCTTTACCTTTGCACTTGTAAGTTAATACATATATGAATAAGAGCATGCAGTTCTGGAAATGATTAATGAGACATACATTCTTTGAAATGCTTCAATTTATGTACATAGCTCAAAAGAATTATAAGGTAATAATTATACAATTTAGTGGTCCACTTCTGCACATGACTGCCACTAGTACAGATTCCCACTGCATTATTTTTGTTAGATATAACATCAAAGTTTCACATGGTCACCATGCATGTCCTTTGTACAGATTTCAATTAGTACACACCTGTAGTGCTTTTCAGAAATAATTTAAACACAATAAATGACATAGACAGTCTGCTGCACGACAGTCCCCTCTGTTTTGATCTACACACTACTGCACTATGTTTGGCCATTGTATATGGCCTGAGGATGGCTGTATACAATGGCCAAAACCCATTGCAGTAGTGCACAAATTAAAGTAAAGAGAATTGTTGTGAACATTAAGTTATTTATTGTGTCTACACTACACAACAGTGTTCCAGATAAAATTTACAGGCATGTTTCTATATGCCAGATGCCTATGTGGAATGGTTCATTAATTATAATAGTCAAATGTACAGTGAAATACACATTTTTCACTCACCCCATATCCATTTACATTCTACAAACAAGTAACTTTCATGTCACCTGCATATTTTTTAAAGCTCACACCAGACAACATTTCAGGATTTTATGTCAAGTGGAACTAGCCCTGATAGCACCTCAGAAATTCATAATTCCCATGTTGGCAGTATTGACATGAAAATTAACAGTATAAATCAGTGGTTCCCCATCTTTTCAAGAAAGAGAACTACTTTTCAGCTTCAAACTATTTCATGGACACCCACATGATAATAACTGTACTTTTAGGCTCTGTTAATTGGAAACATACATAATTACAAAAAAACCACTATGAATTCAGGAACTGTTGAACATGAATTCACATTTTATTATCACAACAATAACTACAGAGGATAACATAGAAAACCATATACTGGTTGGATGAACGAGATTTGCTATGAAGCTACGTGAATTTACAGAGCCCTTGGAATAAACCCCCAAATGGGTGTTTGGTCCACAGGTTAGGAATCACTAGTATAAACGTTATGTAGCATTCATAGTGTTTTTTTTTAATGTGGGACCGAGCACTGCAGAGCAGGTGGTCACTAGTCCCTATCCAGCAACAACAGTGTCTGCTCTATGGTGTGCAATCCTACAAGAAGGAAAATTCCCTGTACATGCAAAGAGTCATGAAAATCCACCACTTAATCCTATAGATTTTTAGGGAGAACAGTTACAAAGACACGATTACACCATAAACTTACTTTTCTTTATAAAATAAGGAAAGCAGTTTAAGAAACAGGTAGGTGTTGACTACACTGTTCTCTCAACAGTGTGCGTACTTTTTCTTCTTCAAAGGGCGCGTCAGCAAAAGCTCCAGATGCACTGCAGCCTCAGGCTTATTGTGCAGCCCTAAGTATTCCATTCAGCACTGGTTTATTAGCCCTGTGCCTCTAATGAAGAGACACAGGTTTTACAATGAAGCCATGCTTATATCTTTTGGTTCAGCAAATAGCTTCCCAAAGAAATTATAGCGTTGACGAGCCAACACCTTGCAACAACAAACAATACGGTACACAGTTTCAGTCTCTGACCTGCAAAATCTGCAGGTCGGATCTCCATCAAAGAGGCCCATAATATTCAGGTGCTTCCTCACAGGAGCATGGCCTATGAGGAATGCAACTTCCAATCTTAGTTGATGCCTGCTCAGTTTAAGTAGGCCTTCAGATCTTTTCTTACATGGTCCACTAAAAAAAAACGTTTACCATGTCTGTGACCTGGTAAATTATTCCAGGTGGTACAATGTTGACACTCAATCCAGTTCTTAATAACTTCTCTTGCTGAACACCTAGGTATTCCAACAGCCGGCTCTGGGCCGAGTAATAGCGTAGCTGCTCCTTGCCTTGCAAGTTTATCAGCTCCTTCATTACCAGCAATACCACAATGCCCAGGCACCCACATGAGGATTACCTCATTGCGGCTTGCCAGCGCAGAGAGCGCATCCAAGCATTCTGCAACCAGTCCTGAAGTCACTTTTGGGCTGCTAAATACCTTAAGTGCAGCCTGGCTATCAGAAAAAATAAGGATCCACTTATGTCTATAAGCCCTTCTAATATTCTAACATGCATATTGTAAAATGGCATATATTTCGGTTTCAAAAACCGTGGAATATTTACCCAGAGAGAAACTGAAGCTTCTCTCTGGTCTTATGCCATAAATACCAGACCCTGTCCCTGAGTCAGCCCTTGATCCATCAGTAAACCAGATTAGGGCATCGCCAGGAAACATTGGATCTTTGTTTTTCCAAAACTCCTGGTCAATTATGATCAGGAAGTTTTTAGTGTGATGGTAAGATGGTATAATGTAGTTCGACAGCATGTCTAGTAAAGGGATTCCCACATTTCTCCAGATGTGTGTGTACTTACCTCATACCCTCTGTAATCTACTTCCACATCATCTCCATACACATTGATATGCTGATTGGCATTGTTGAAGACTGTTGCAGGGCGTGGGTTCCTAGGATTGCATGCCATATCGTCTGCTACCATTAGGATGATCTGGCTGTATGACAGTCCAAAGAGATCAGACAGCTGTCTTGAATGAGTATCGCACATTTTTTCTATCACCTTCAATATGTACTAACAATAATACTGCTGATGACTAGTTCTTAGGGAACTCACAGCAGTTCTAAACTATTTTTAAGGTACAATCTCAGTAGTTGTCTGAAGGAATAAGGGAAAACTGCAGGACACTAAGTGAGAATATCAGGTCTCCAGGCTGAGATACTAACGCCCTAACTTGAAACAGGAGTGTTGACCATTCAGTGGTTGTTGGTACTGTCTCCATGAATGACGAGTAAAGGACTATATCACCTGAAGGGATTGAAGAAGAAAAGAGGAGGGAAAAAATGAAAATCTCAATCATGGCATGGTTGAAATTCAAACCATGTAATAAAATTAAACTGAAAAGTTATTCCTTAGGTTTCACAAGGATGCAGGGAGTAGCAGACATTCTTGGATAATAAATTAAGGTTCAATATTAAAGACACTGCTGGAGAAGGATGGAGAAGATCAGTTAGACTGATCGTTTGAAAAATGAAGAAGTATTACAAAGAGTCAAGAGAGAAAGGAACTTCCTACATAGTATAAAAAGAAGGAAGGCTGACTGGACTGGTCACATCTTGCATAGGAACTGTCTTCTACAACACGTTATGGAAGGAAAGATACAAGGGACAATGGAAGGGGCAGGAAGACGAGGAAGAAGACATAAGCAGCTATTGGAAATTGAAAGAGGAAGCACTAGATCGTACTCTGGAGAATTCACTTTGAAAGAGGCTATGGACCTGTCATAAGACAGACTATGTGATGATGATTAAGGATGCTGAGATAGATTACACAACTGAAAAATGTTGTCTTTTCAATAAGTTATTCTTTCTCTTTATCAAAATATGGTTACAAGTCAAGAACACCTTTAATATCATCTTCACTGTATAACCGTTGGAAATATTTATTTACTTTATTTAGACAAATCAGAGTTAATTCTGAATGTAGCGATAGAGAATGCAGGTATTAGGAGGGAAGTCAGTAGCATCTGGTAGTTAACAGAAGGTCATTAGAGCAGAGAGTGAGAGAAGTAGACGTTAGCATAGGATAGGAGATACTGCCTGTTAGTACAAAGGAGACTTTAGTTGTCACACATTTGTCACTGTCAAAGTTAATGGGGGTTTGGAGTTTGTTAGGTCAGTCAAAATTCGAGGGTTTGACACTTTTTCGAGATGTAAATCACGAGGGGGTGGATACTGCGTTAGTAACGGTAGCACATTAAAATTGTCCAGTAGAAGACGCTCATACGGGGTTTACAAGGGATACCGCGTCAGTCATTAGGAACCAATGGGGAGTTAGAACACAAAATTTTAAAGTTTTGGACCTATAGGGGATTGCTAAATTTACATATGACCAATCAGACTAGTTAAGAAAAATTAGAGTAGGGAAGATTTTGAACAAGGGAACCAGGTTTGCTTACAGCAGTGAACGACACAGAAGTTTTTCGGCTTTCTTAGAGGGAGGGTGCACAATCGTATCACTCCCAAATTTCAGATAAGAGCTACAGACAAAATTATTTAATTAGAAATTAATAAATTATTGCTACGGGGTACAGAGAGTAAATAATTGTGTTAAATTGGACTTAAGTGGTTTACACCAGTTTCGGTACTATTAATTAACATATTTGTGAAGTGCAGTGACAACGCCAAACAACAAAGTGATCCGTGCTACGTTTATCATCATATACCATCAAAACATTAACCAGTTAGCGCCCAGTGATTTATAATAAAACAATCTAAAGGATACTTCAGATTATTAAGAAAAAACTTAAATCTTCTTAATGGTTCTTCCTTTCTACTTTCCCAACACTCAAACCACGTTAATCCCTGAAAATTAGGTTTCACGCAACCGACTGAGATAGTACAGGTGTGCCGGACGGTTATAACTGGGTTTGCAGTATATGGAGGCAGAATAGCTCAAGAAAATCACAGCAGATGCAGGAATTCTTCTCTAACTACCACACAGAGACCAACTCTGGGATTCCCATAGATCCAGTCCATACAAGAAAATAAAGTCATCAGAGCACAGAAGTTCCATCAGGCACAGAGGCAGCCTTGCTGTTCTTTACAAACATTCAGCCCTTGGTTTCAGGATCAATACATGAAAATGTAATAATTATTTCAAAATTTACATTCAATCAACTGCAGCAATCATTCCTTTTTAAACAATTCTGAAAAATGAGAAACATTGTAACTAGAATTCTGAGTAAGGATATGCTGATGCCTCCATTCAAAGTGTGGTAGACTGGGAGACACCAGTTACTAGTACCCTACTTCAGATTGCTAGCAGAAGAAACAGGTCAAGAGGCAGCCTTCTTGTATGACATTACCAAGAACCCCCTTTCTTATATCACAAAACTAACATGGTTTTGCCTAGAAGAAACTATGATGAAAGCATTATGAGTTATTTTCATCCCACAGTTGGAACACCATGTTAGAAAGCAGATGATGAGCAGACATAATCTCACTGATGAAACAGGATGAATCACACAAACTCTACACTGAAGACATATGAAACAATAATGTGTGTGTGTGTGTATATATATATATATATATATGTTTTTTATAAGAAAAACAGCAAAAAGAAGAAAACAAAGCAGAGTACAAAGTATGGTAGGTAAGAAGAAGTATAATATGAAGTAATGCAACTAATATTCCCACACAAAAATCACATATTGATAATTTTGTTTTCCTTACTTATTCTTTTCATCTGCACAAGCTATTAGCCATAAAATAAGAGGATGGATCAAGACATGTGACCTATTTAACATAATACCCCAGCAATGGCTAAAAGGGACTCATATAAACATAAACACTTCAGTCATGACAGCCAGTCGTTCAAAGCCTGGCAGTCCACAAAATTAAGCAAGACTTCCCGTACATACTTAGTATTGTCAGTGCTGGCCTGAATGTCCCATACTATGTATTAAAATATTAAATATGTTGATACATATAGCTGTCACTGCACCAACCCTTCATCAGGAAATATTACTCCAGCTATCTACAAAGCCTCAGCCTGTACATGACAGGGCTAAAGTTTTTTTAATTCTAAAATTGTTAGTATTGCTGGTTGGTTGCATGGGAAAGATCTGTGAATATCATACATCTCCGTAGATTCACTTACACAGAATTTAAATTAGCCCACAGGCAAATTTTAATACAGTTAATAAGGTACAAGCAGACATAACCACACACATTATATAATTTCATACAAGGTACACATTTGTAAAATATACATACCTTAAAAGTTTAAGACAAATTACTCCACATATCCATATATGTAATCAGAAATTCGGTACTGTATTTTGTCTCATCAAAACATATTAAAGAATTGAAGCACTTGTTGTGCGATGATGCAATCTTCATGTCAAACTTAGAGGTTTACTAACCTGTCAGGGATTCCAAGTCGCTTCACACTCCTATATATTGACAATACGTTGGCTACATGGCGATAATTAAACCAAAATCTCGATGTATCTACTAATACAGCCCAATTGTTAGTATGTCCTGAATGAGCAAAATTTTCTGGCAACTGTCAACATAAAAAACATTTATTATGCCTTAATGTTACTTAAATCACCACTGCTTAATACAAGAAAGATAATAATGTCAATACATAATATGGTAATTTTAAAAACAAGGTTTCATAGTTTCTTCCACATTTCTTACCAGTTAAGTAAATTATTTACTTACTTGCAAAAAAGCCTGATAATATTTCAATGTGAAATGGTTAAAAAGAAGCTTTATCAAAACTACCTAACCTCAATCTTCACGAAAGATCTTTATCAGCCACAAAAACTGACCAACCATAACAGGCAGTAGTAGAGTGATTTGGACCTTAGACACAAAACAGTGACCCTGCATGGGGTACATACATACATACATACACATTTTGTACTATTTATACTACACATATTGGATCCTGTTATGACCATGTACCATCTATTGTAAATCTTGACAATGTCACTTGTTGACTTGTAAATGACACCCTGGTGAGGATCCAATTGGATTGCAACACGTAGAAGAACAATATTTGTGCGTACTGTGATGGTATCTTTCCATGTACAATTCTGGCTTAATTTGAATCTTCAAAGGCCATGTCATGACTCAGGTGGTTAGTCACCGGCCTCACACTGCAGAGGGCTGGGTTCCATCCCTGGCCAGTCCATGTGAGATGTGGTGAATGAAGCGGCAATGAAACAGGTCTTCCTCAGACTACCTCGGTTTCCACTTGTCAGACTCATTTCACCAATGCTCCATACTGATCTTCATCTACATACTATTCTTACTAGGACAAATGGACAAACTCTGGGACCCTTAAAAAAATGCAATGCTCCATCAGAAATAGCAGTGTGCTGTATTGAAAAGGTTCTCTTTTTCATCCTTTAAACCGGCTCAGGCCGTTTGTCACCAGCCACTCACGGCGGAGGCCCAGGTTCGATACCGGACCAGTCCATGTGAGATTTGTGGTGCACAAATTGACAGACTGGTTTTTCTCCGAGTACTTCGGTTTTCCTGTCAATATCATTCCACCAATACTCCATACACATCTTCATCTTAATACTAGGGTTATTAGGACAATCGGGCGAGGAACCTTCAAAGTAACGATCTTTCGGATATCGGGGATCACTGGAGAGAAGAGTACTTTTAAACTGTTGTTCATCTTTAAGGTGTTAAAAAAAAGACTGAAATTAATACTGCGAAAATCATACACCGGCATAATTGCAAGTGCATTACAAGAATTCTGCAACATTATTACTTTTATGGTCGCCCAAGATACAAAGCTGTAAACCTGTCAAGTTGGTGATGTACCAAAATGCAGTAATACACGTGAGCAGCAAACACAACATAACCTCACATAAATACATAAAATATTTCAATAGGATGATGACATGTCTTACAGGCTTCCGGCAAATTTGTAAATACCAGATACATATTTACAAAACGCGACATGCAAGTAACAAAAAAAAAAACTTGTCTTTTGACCTACGACGCTATAATGACGTATAAACATTCATAAGTATTAACGTTCACTTACTGATCTATATACCGATGATATACGGCTTATAAGCATTAACAGCAGAATAAGTATAGTATTTAAATCGCTTGTCATGTTTCTTCAATACATACAGCGTCAGGCAGAAAAGTTCGACCCATACAATCGGCACTAACTACCTTCCACCACGGTTGACAGATAACAAACTGACCCACACCTCACGCCATGGATTACGACCACAGATTACGACTATGCCGTGTACATCTGCTGTACGCTAAGGTATGGTCATGCATACTGTTTCGCCATCTATCATTCGAGGCGTAATCCTTTCTGCGGAGATAACTGTAGCTTAAGCGGCAAAGTTAAGGTGATTCCAAGTTGACACATTTCTAAACTTTCTGAAGCATGCATGAACAAGTATCCCAACCGAAGTACGGGAAAGGGTGTTTTAAAACTATGATGGACAACTGGCAAACATATCTCAACAGCCTAATACCTCCTGTTTTATTGGCTGGCTATGACTTTTGTCAAACGGTCTCTTTGTCTATACAATTCAAGAAATTCTCCCAAGCAACTTATTCTGCTTGGACTACCCTGAAGATGGATGCAGCAAGCTCCTCTAAAGAATCAGTGACAAATTACCAATTAACACAGCAACATATTCCATAAAACTGTAATCTTCTTCAAAAATGCCACTATATGGAGTATTTGACAACCAGTGTTACACATTACAATAGATAGTTGGGTCTGATATTAGACTAACAAAGTGGGAAACTGTAAAAAGAACACAAGGTGACCTTTCTACAGTAGATGAAAGCCTATCAGTAGAGATCAAAGAATATTATGATAAATCCTATACTTGAAGCAAACACAATGCAACTCAGCGACATCATGTGTTGAAACTGTTCCCACGCTTCAGTGTACTGATACGTATGTCTCACATGGAACAGCACGTTTGGTGATACGCAAAAACCAGGAAAAATAGGCAGCCTTCAGAAAACTCCAGGAGAACAAGCACATCTGCATATTACTGGTGGATAAGGGGAATACGATGGACATATTTGATTCCTCAGACAAGATCCAACACTTTTGTAATAGACCTCAGATTCAAGCGGAGCTGTGATAGTGTGGTCAGTATAGTAAGGATGATCTGGTGATCAATTCTCAACAGATGAAAGAATGCAAGGTGACCTTTCTACAGTAGATGAAAGCCTATCAGTACAGATCAAAGAATATTATGATAAATCCTATACTTGAAGCAAACACAATGCAACTCAGCGACATCATGTGTTGAAACTGTTCCCATGCTTCAGTGTACTGATACGTATGTCTCACAGTGGAACAGCACGTTTGGTGATACGCAAAAACCAGGAAAAATAGGCAGCCTTCAGAAAACTCCAGGAGAACAAGCACATCTGCATATTACTGGTGGATAAGGGGAATACGATGGACATATTTGATTCCTCAGACAAGATCCAACACTTTTGTAATAGACCTCAGATTCAAGCGGAGCTGTGATAGTGTGGTCAGTATAGTAAGGATGATCTGGTGATCAATTCTCAACAGATGAAAGAAATTTTTTTTCTCCAAAATGTCCAGACCACTTCTGGGGTTCAACCAGCCTCCTGTCCAGTGCGTACCAGGGGTAAAGTGCCCAGGGCCTGAAGTTGACCACTTACCTCCAGCTTGTTCTGATGTTAAGAATGAGTGGAGCTGTAACTCTACTCCCCTATCTGACTTCATGGCATGCAGTTTTCCAGAAGGGTCCGCAGTATTTTGGAATTAAGGTATATAATAGTCTTCCAGGCAATATAAAACAGTTGTCTGGGATCAAACATCAATTTAAGAAAGCATTACTAGTTTCTTCATTCACATTCATTTTATGATATATGGGTGAATTTTTGAATTACAGGGATAAAGAAATTCATTAACTGGATTTTATCAATAAATTTATTAACTAGTAAATATTTTTAGATCATTATAATTACATCTGATTAATCAATATGTATTGTGTCAATTGGGAATTGCTAAGGTATATTCTATTTCATTTTTGATATATCAATAGACATCATATAAATGTGATGATTATATAAGATTATATAAGTATGAAGAAAAATCAAAAGTACCTTCACACTTCTCATTCAAATTGTAAATGTATTTTTAAGACAATTTCATGTCAGGTATCTGAATGTGACTTGTGATTATTATTTTTTATTACTATTTAAGTTTTAATGTTGGTATTCTTAAATTTTATAATGCTTAGTTCTATTTTGTTTGTATTCATATTTTATTTTGAGACTCTGGACTATGTCTATATCCTGATGGTTTTTGTGACCTTGTACTGGATTTGTGGCATGTAAATAAATGAACAATAAACAATGAACAGGGACAAATTTCACCTTACCTTTACCTCACACCAAAAGCTGCAAGTAAAACAGCAAACAAGGAACTTGTTCATTAATTGTCCATATCAAATGAAATACAGAAACTCCTGATGTTGGACACTGAGGCATCAACTTTCTACGGCCTGCCCATGATCCAGAAGACTGTGAACCCTTATGACCTGTAGGGAATGCAAGCAGTTACCTGAATTACCAACTGGTCAGATACTTATGTAGTAAGACTATTTTTTTTAGTCCTTATTGAAACAGCACAACAGAAAAAAACAACTCGAAGCAGAGCCCAGATCACCTACAACTATCACATCAGTAATAGTGGTAGCTGATGTTATCAGATAACATTATCCCCAGCTTTGACATGGAATACCTATTTTTACCTTTACTGGAGTCCCCATACCTGCCACAACATACTCTCAGTCTGCTGAAGGTTATTCATCCTCCCACCACATTAACTGAGCACTGTGCCAACACTACACATTTCATGCACAAGGGACAATTCTAGACAAGAGGAAGGCACGTGTCCTTAGGCTGCCACATAACATACATTCTTTCAGTCATTATGAAACATCTGTTTCATGATTTAAGAAACACTCAAGCATTTTTGGAAACTTGTACTGACTAAAGAGACATGGAATATAACTTTAAATAATGGCTTAAAAAATGAACACTTATCAAAAATGTTGCATTTAAGCACAAGTATTTAAAGTATATCCACAAAAATAGAGAACTGTCATCCTGATTATTACAAAATCGCCAGACAGACGACCAAAAAGTTACATGACATATGCCAAATATTTTGTTTTCACTGCCTGTCAAACCCTAACTTGACAACAGAGTGACTGTTTCTGAGGGACAATAGTTTATTATAATACAGCCAGACAGCAGAAATAATCACAGGTTTCCTTTAAAACAGTTGTGATGCAATTTAAGGACTGGTGGAATAAATGCTGCTTTCCTCTACTTGGTAATTATTCTACAAGTTGCAAACTGCACTGTATTTCTGGTGTTGATAGGTTTCTTGCTATTGTGGTCATTATACTTTAAATACAGTTAATATATACATATGGGACAGCTTGCAGAAACTGCAGATATAAGAACAGTTATGTTATTCATATCTTCTTCTTCTTCTCTCCTTTTGTTCCTATGTGGAACATACGGACTACATGAAGTTCTTCCATTTCGTTCTATGTAAGGTTAGTCTTTTTGCCTTTATTCAAAGCTGCATCCACCATTTTCCTATTTGATTTGTTGATAATATTTGAGGAGAAGTTTGTAGAATCCCATGTAGCTAATGCTTCAGAAGGCAGCAGTGTGTCCTTTTATTAGACTCGTACCACTTTCTTGGAGGAAACACGGAAAACCACAAAAAAACTTCGCCAAGAATAAAACCTCAGACCTCCAAAGAAAGCTGAGTTAGCCCCATTTAAAGTTCAGTTGGATCAGAGTCTTACATGCCTTCAGAACACCAGAGTTCAGGATTTCATGTAAGGATTATTTATTATTAACCATGCTATTTTGTCTTGTAGTATATTTATAAGGATGCTAAGTTGGTGAAAATAGTCATTTAATAACAATTCTTTTAAGCATAAGAATACCTTGTAAGGTTCTCTGGCCATAGTCACTTTTGAAATTGTATGCTGTGGACCTTAAGTAAAACAAAAATGTCTACTCCAGCTCTGGATGAATAAGTAAAGCAACATGCAGGCATAGGTGCTATGTGAAGATTCAAGTCTTCTGGGGTTGCTACATCATGCCAACAGGGCCTAACAATGCCAGGAGACTTGAATCTTCAGCAACATCACCGTGAGAGCCACAGACATCATACGGGTGCTATCAGCTTTCAGACCCATTGCCTTACCTCACCAGCAATTATGTTATATTTACTTTTCACATTATCTTCCCCATCACCAAGACCTATGGGAAGATGATGTAGTATTCTGACAGGATACTTGCAATGAAATAACACATTCAATTGTGAGAATTTAATAAGCAAATTTGTTAACATTTATATCTACATCAACTACAATATTACATAAATTTTTTCCTTTTGCATGTATAGTTATGCACGATCGATCGAATACACACCACAAATTCAAATACTCGTACAAAATGAAGTGTGTGCATAAAAAAAATTCATGCAACTCTTTCACCCATATTTCTTAAACAATTACTGGAATTGGGAACAAAATAAGCTACAGTCTTATTTTTTACACTAACTGGCCAAATTAATATAATTATAAATATGAAAGCTGGGTCTTTCACTATTTAATAACAATATCACTGGCCAGCCCTTTACTTCTGAACAAAATTTCCACATAATTGCACAATGACTGTAAAAGACATTACAAAACTAAGGAATAAATGTGTGGATCTGACATATACTTCTGTTGTTCTTATATTTCTATATTAGATTTTTCATGAATGGTAATTCACAAATTATAACAAAAATATTATACACAAAACTTGACTAACACACTCTCTTCCTCTCACAGTTACATGGACGTTGCTCTACAAATATGTACAATAACCACACACAATTATATACTCGATCAATCGACAAATCACAATTTGTTTTCTGTCCTCAGTTCATTGAATTTACAAAAGACTGCAAAACATATAAAGTGAAAAATAATCTGCAATGATTGTGTTAATATATAACTAAATTAAAATTATCACAAGTACATGAATAAACAGACAGTGATTGTGGCAATAAGCTGAAAATGTTAAAAATAATACATACATATATAAGCTCTATTATGACTGTGAAAAGGGTATAATTAACTGTATAATTAAAGCACATTTGATTTATTTCCTAAAGCTTGTAAATAAATTAGGTTTGGTTAACTTAGCAACGAGACTGATGGCACATACTCATTTTATATAGATGGAAAATACAACCCCTGAACTGCATTATTTCATCTTGCTGTTAATTTAACCAAACTTTTATATTTCCAGAAATTTAACCAATAATTAAATTATGTAGTTATAAATTAATATATTAGGTATGAAGTTTCTCTAATTGTATAAAGTTCAAAATAAAAGGTGTGATGAAGCAGAATATATTGTTACATACTTGTTATTATTGTTTTGGAACTGCATGCTGTTATTGGTTTCAGCTCCATTACCATTAAAGTGTACATATCTTGCAGTTACAGTGTGTTATTAGCACAGTTAATATGGTTGTAACAAAAAAAAAATACACCCCACCTCATATTTTAAATCAAAGACAGATGATGTATAAAAATAATCTTAGAAAATAAAACATCTAACAATTAACAAAAACTTCTTTTCACGGGACAGTAGAATCACACGGCCATTTCAAGTGATATAAGTGTAACAGAGTGGTCCCTCATAAAAATTATAACAAATTTGTTGAGCTCTTCAGTTCCAAGGTGTAAAAAGCAACTACAGAATTTTAATGTGTGAGATGAATGTGCCATTAAATAAATGAAAACATGAGAATCTCTGCTCTGAACGTCTTTTAATGTGCAATTCTTGCTGCTATAAACCACACCTTGTAACTTGCAGAAATAAAAGTATTTTGATTTGAGATTTGTTTTCATGTCAGTTATGCATGGGTTGTGTGTCGATACACACAATCCCTAAAGTCTGAATGGTGCCCGTGATTCAATAGGTGTAGCAGCTTTCGAACTCTTGCGTGATGTTCCTGTAGCTGTGTCAGAGGCACCTGATGTCCTCCTTGTCACTTTGGCACCACTTGGAATAGGCGTGCTTGAGCCAGACGGTGTACGGTTCCTAAAAGAGGAAAGACTTGCTTTTTTGTAAGGACTCATCCAATGATCGGTGCATGACACTCAATATTCAGATAGAGAAAAACTTTAATAAACATCCCTTAAACATGAAAACATGTAACATTACGTATTATAGTTTGTATAAAATACAATGATTCTACTAACTCTTTTGAAATCAATAAATATCTGGGGCAAAGGAAATGGTTACAGTTAAAATTTCCACTTGGTTAATGAATAATAAACAGGATATTACCACCTTATTATGATAACAGCGGTGTGTTATCATTTCCACTGAACTTGCAGTGCTTTACAGCAATGTTTAAACACCTTTACCAATGCTCTGAGTTACTATATTCCAGTGAACTCACAGTTCCATATGTTAACATTTAACAGCCTTTGGTACTGCAGTATCTGAATTTTGAAAAGGCTCTTCCTTGTGTGCCATTTACTAAGATACATTAACTCAGGAAGATGACAGTTAATTACATAGATGTCATCCCGTAATGCAACTTACAGTTTCTGTCATATCACATCATCTAGATAACTAGGTAATTAAAGTCTCAAACATTTGTAATTAAAGGGTGTCAAATTTTTGAAGTTATAAATATCATATGATGTGACAGGCGTTTTAGAGTTCAGTGTCACAAGGTGGCAAATGCCCGAAATTAAATCTTAAAAAAGATAAGACTGCTGTAAAAATGTAGTTAAAAGAACAAAAGGCATTACCTATAAGGCCCCTTGACTAGAACAGGGATGTTAGAAGCAGAAGTCGTCCTAACTGCTGAACGTCTGCATTAGAAGAAGAAAGCATAGAACAGAAGTAAAGCAATATAGTGTTACTGAAGCACTTATCATGTTATACAGCCACCACACTTTCTTCATGCCCCTGTCCACCCTGACATGCAAAGTCATACTACTGCTACCCAAAAGTTCGGGGAATTTGAATGCCACGCGCAAACCGGTTGTGGTATGGCCTGCCGCCGCTAGAAGGGGCGAGCAGTACCCTTTGTGAATTAGTGTGCCAACAACTGTGAAGGTGAGAGGCCGCGTTCTTCAGTTTCGTGCGTTTTTGTAACGTTGTGTTTTAGTGGTTCGGCGATTTTTTAAACCTGCATAAATGGCAGATTTTAAGGAGCAAAGAATCTGCATCAAATTTTGCTTTAAGCTTAAAAAAACTGCTGTAGAAACCCACCGCATGCTTGTGGAAGCATTTGGAGACAATGCTATGAGTCAAAGTAAAACTTTTTTGTGGTACAAACGCTTTAAGGATGGACGAACGTCTGTCGACGACGAAGAGCGTTGAGGACGGCCATCGACAAGCACAACACCGGCAAACATCGCGAAAGTGCGAGAGGCTATTGTTGCAGATCGTAGACAAACAATCCATGATGTTTGTGCAATCGTTTTGTGAAGTTTTGAAGCGGTTACGTGAGAGCATTAGGCGCAAACGTCTGGAAAAGTGGGAGAACAACAGCTGGGTTCTCCACCACGACAACGCGCCCGCCCACACATCGCTCGTTGTTCGGCAGTTTTTGGCTTCCAAAAACACGACAGTGATTCCCCACCCACCCTATTCGCTTGACCTCGCCCCCTGCGACTTTTTCCTGTTCCCCAAAACGAAATTTCGATTGAAAGGCCGTCATTTTGACACAAGTGAGGAGATCCAGGCAGAATCGCAGCAGGTGCTTAAAACACTCACACTTGAAGACTTCCAGGGATGCATGGAATCATGGAAAAAACGCTGGGATCGCTGTATCCATGCCCAAGGGGACTACTTCGAAGGAGACGGTGAAAACTAGGAGTTATGATAAGCAATTTTTTTTTATGGGCAAATTCCCCGAACTTTTGGGTAGCACTGGTACAAGTTCATATTCACATTAATTTTTATAAGAATGTGCGTACATGTATATAAGTAACATATGCTGTGTGTTACAGGTGATAAAATACTGCTCGGTATCATTCAGGTTTTGTGGACCTTATGCAGTAGGATTTTTGTATGTGTGTGTCTTTCTGAACTTATAAAAGTTACACACTTTTATAAAATAACTTACCTCTGCTCTGAGAGTCAAAGCAGGCTAAGAGAGCTTGTTCACTCACTCACTCACTCATTCTTACACATGCCCGCACACGCACACACACACAAACAACTCAGGGTTGACAGCTACATAAGTTATATGACACATCACGTTACGTTAATCAAATAGTAGAAATACTAACAGGAAGATTGGTAAAGGTGGCCATGCACTCATGAACTACTGTGTTTGAACTGTCTTGATGTTAGTTACACTATGAAAATGGCAAGGGTTTTTTTGTACGCACTGAACACTATGAATACATCTAAAATAGATATACAACCACATATTTAAGCAGCTAAACTTACAGAGCAGAACAGTTTATGTGTACAAATTCAAACTAATTTCTAAAGACAATAAATAAAATTACATACGTATGAATCATGGGGACGAGATACAATAAAACACATAATACGGATTCTTTTTACACATGAAATAACATAAATAAATACTAAACACAGTGATCCAAAGTACATAACCCATCACACTTTCATACATCAAGAGAATTTGTTTGAACTGCAGGGAAGTTAGAACCTAACACAGTTAGTTTACATTAACACAGACAAGCACAGAAGAACAACACAGAAGGCATCAAGCATTACCCAGAAGAAGCATAAGAAGACAGCTGTGATTCGATGGAACTCGAACCCACAAATACTGGTATCCTTGAGCGGCTGACATTAGGAAGGAAAGAAAACAAGAAATAAGTTTGTAAACATGTCACTACACCATGAAGTATAAATCACATGGTTCTATGGTGGGGTTCTGGGAGTCACTCCCTGTCATCTACCTAAAATTTAAAACTACCGCAATAACTCAATACTCCATTCACAGTTAAGTGCCTGGGGGGTGGATGACCAGTTTATCCAACATTTGATGACTAGTATAAAAAATGTGGTGAAAGGCAGCCTTCCTCTACATGGCCATCAAGCAGGCTTTTACTCCTCAATTAACACATAATGAGCAAACTACATAGATGCAAACCATAATGGGTGCTATTTCCCTAGATCTAGGTGTCCAGAATATGTTAAGTTGGCCATCCACTTCCATCTAGAACTCATGGCATTTTACATCCATTCCATTAGTAAAGAAATATGTCCTTGGGACATAAAAAATAAAATGTTCACAGCTGAGAAAATGTTCAGAGCTGCAGCTGTGAACATTGTCTTCTTATTTTCATGATCAGCCTGATGTTGGCTATATATTAGCCAAAACATGCAGCTGGTTATATTTGATAAATAAAAGCTGTGCTGAGTATATTATACATCTGGTTTTATTATAAACCCAACTGGGATGAATCACCTTCAGATGACAAAATTAATTTTTAAACTCGTACCAACATCCTATTGTAATTAATGATACAATAAGACAAAATGTAACAGTTCACTTTTTATGCAAGTTATGCTGTTCCTATAACTCATGACACTAACAAGTTGACTTCAAAATTCCTTCTACATCCGTAAGTTTAACATTCACAAATATGATTTCACAGCGTAAAACACTTACAATGCACCATCCATGAAAACTTTATTTCTGTCACGCATGCACAACTATTCATGCAATCGCAGCCTCACACTCATTTTGCCAATATGACGAGCTCTAAATTTATCCCACCACCACCACCACCACCACCACCTTCACCACCACAGACCCTCATGTGTGATTAGGTTTTAATGTAGTTACCTAGTGCCAACACCAGACAGCGTTGGTATACTTGAAGCTCGATGAATCGTTCCTAACCTAAAATAAATGTGAGTGGTGCAATTATAATACTAATGAGATTAGATGTATAATTAGTTGTGGTTCAATTAGCCACTGACATATTTGCATAGCCACAAATTAATCTTGTTAATCAACACTTATGTTATTGTGGTTATGTTAAATTAAAGCTAAAGTTTAATACCAGAAGCAGTGCTTTGTCTTCTTCATCACGTGTTGAAACAGGGTTCTAGAAATCATGGGGGAGGGGGGGATAATGGTGCAAATGGGCCCATGTGCGTTGTGCCCATATCTGTATATTATATGATAACGACATAAACAACTTCTCTACAAAATATCCATATACATAATTCACACTGCCTGTCCACCCATCACACTATGTATCTCAATAACTAATAAGAATTGCAGTGCAAAAATATAAATTCAAAAATTTTTTAGGAAGGCAAATTTGGAAATTTTATGAACTTTCCTGTGATACAAATGCGCTCATGACGAAGACAAAAACCTACACAGCCAATTATATTGTGCTTGGGAAAAACCCAATGCTCAATTATGGTGCAACTGCTAAAACATGGGGAAAATGTAACTATTAACTGCAATTTCTTCTGCACAGGCATGCTCAAATATCAACATTTATAATCAAATACAACGCCTAGCTATTATGGCACATAACAGTTTTTTTTTATCAAGTTACACACTTGGTCTGTATTTTGTCTGCCTATGAAGCCATTAACTTTAATCACTGACTTGTAGAAGCTACTGATGCTCTGGTTCAAAGTTATAAGATGGGTGCATATAAATAACACTTATCTATACAACTTTTCTTTTCCTTTCAGGGAACACGGTTAATATTGTTTCATTTCACATGTAAGGAAAGCATTTACACTGTACTGTTCCATGCTTACTGCTACGGAAACTAAATATATGTTGGCACTTCATACATATGACAGAAGACTTCATATTTTAAAGACCTATCCATGAAAAGAATTACAGATGGCTGGTGGTTGTAACCAAACCTTAAGTTCACGTGGGCAACAAATTAATACTGCTCAAGCAAAGGCTAAATGGACGTGACAACATGCATATCTCATGGTTGTTCTATAACACAAGGACTGTTTAACTTTTAAGTAAATGCTGACCATAAACTGCCACTGACTGCCAAATTTGTAACTTGCACAAATAAAGAGTTTTTGCTGTACCTGGAGGAAGCCCCACTGGCTGGACTGATAAGTCCTGTTGGAGTGCGTGGGCGTGAACTGGGAGATGTTCCATTAACTGGGACTGTAAGTTTGCGTGTGGGTGTGGTAGTACCAGATCCACTGCCTGCAGTGTGACTGCTAGGTGTTGCACGCCGATGAACTGGGATGCGGCTGGGAGTACCTTCATCTGAACACAAATAACAGATGTGAAGTTTGTAGTTCTCATGGCAATAGACATAAAGTTTACCGTCTTCTGTAATGTGATACCACGTAGGCTGGTAACTGGCTACCAGAGTACATGGCATCGCATTACAAAATACAGTACTCTTCACTAATAACAAAATATGGAGCAACAATGCCATCTTGTTAACTAGTGCCAGGTCTTCCTTATATGTGAATAATTCTATGTTGAGCTATTTTCACTCTTAGCTGCTAAAAAAAGAGGCATGTCACAAAGCAAGCATTGACATGCTGGTGGAGAGTGGCATAGATAACTGGCTGGTGGGACCCTACAACTCAAGAATTGGAGACCCCCTAGAACTATTAACAAATTTACTCCCAGGTATCTCAGAATACTGTCTTCTGTCAGGAGAGAAAAAGGAAACCAGTCCAAAAAAACCCACAACAAATTTTAGTATTCTGTATGTTGAGGGGGAACCCGTGACCCATGGAGCACTGCTCCCCCCCCCCCCCCCATGCCGCGGGGTCTGCAGGAGTCTTATCTATGCCACTTCTGGTGTATGTAATGGAATGTTTAGTTCTTAGCACAGGTACAAAAGTTTTTCAGAATTATGAGGTACATTATAAATAACATTGCTTATTTGTAATATACAAGTACATACACAAAAATCAGAGCATTAAAACACTCCTTGTATTACCCTCCAACTTACTTGAGAGACCTACGCATATATGGGAGGATAATATTAAAATGGATCTTAACTAAGGTTAAAGGATATAGAGTGAAATAATCTGGTTCATGATAGGGTCAAGTAGTGCATTCTTGTGAATATGGTAATGAATCTTCAGGTTCCACAAAAGGTGGGAAATTTCACAAGTAGCTGAGACAAGACGTGGAACCCAAAGGGAATGGTTGGAATTATTTCACTTTAATTAAAATCGCCATCAACAAAGCTGCACATGTGTTTCAGGACACAAAGGTCCAAGAAGATATAATGTTCATGCACCATTCAAACTTTGAAATTCTTGTGATAGGATCACGATTGGTTACCATGAGAAATGGCATGTCCACTTCAAGCATTATGAAAACCAGATACGTTGGGAAAACTCTTGCTGACAGACAAAAAGAGACTTGTCAGAGTCAGCAAGTGTCACCATTTCTTCACCCCTGGGGGCAAGAAGTGGAACTGTATGAATACGGTGACTGAAATTTTACTTGTCACTGCAACTAATTCAATCTGAACAGACCAATAGGAATATACTCTTTAAACTCTGGTCAGGTTGATTGTCATATTGCAATTTAATACATAAGTGGGCTAACCAATCACAATGCAAGTTGTAAGACTTCGAAAGCAGTGGGTAGAATTACTGGCAAATGGAAACAAGAAAGACAGAATGCTGGAGGAACACCACAGAACAAGAAGTGTGAAGAGTTTCTGAAATCATATGTAGGGGTTCCAAAGGAGTTCTTGGAGCAGTTCAACAATGCAAATCCAAAATCCACCAATTGGGATCCAGTAATCTCTCAGTTACAGCCAAAGTTGGAGCTATTCTGAACCACCTCTTCATAATTACCCCTTTCTCTTAATATCTCATGAGACTGTATGCCTGGCATTACTTGATAATAGACATTTCATTCACATGCAAACGCTAGTCAGGCACAGTAAGAACTGGTGCTACGCTGTAAGACTGTGATGACAGTACAGAAGGCACAACATGCAGTTACATTCTCATCATACACAAACAAGAGTTCTGATGATTCTCTTTCTTCCCCTCCAACTTTTCTATGACCACTTCTGAATACTTGAACATCACCCACTGACCTGTACTATCGAGAGAAAGTGTCGACCCATGTCGGCTGGGAGGTTTGCTGCCTTGTCGGCTCTGAGGCCGACTGCTGGGACGACTGCCTGCCTTGCTGCCTGGCTGACTTCCTCCTATACATAGACACATACTGATAATACATGTGCAAAAGGTAAATAAAATGGTTTTTAATTTGAATACTTCTGGAAAGAGAAAATCATAACATTTCACTCTAGCCTCTCTACTTGGGTTACATATCTGAGAGATGAGATTTAAAAAACACTCAGCAAGAGTGATATGTCTCCTTCAAAATCTCTTGAACTAACCTGGCGTGAGGCTAGACCGAGGTGGTGCCGACCCTTTCCTTACTGACCGAGGTAGTGTGCTCTCATTGTCACTAAGCGAGTCTGGTGTGTGTCCACCAGTGAATGACGACCGTCCAGTGTTACGCCCCATGGGAACACTGCGTGCACTGCGCTCCCGTACCTATGGTCCGATATAAACATACATTTAAAGAGATTAGTTAGGTTACTTCTGTGACAGGAGACTTATATTATATAGGATTATATAATCCTTGATGCAAATGTACTTACAATTGTAAATAAAAATACAGAAATGACAGAAGAAGGAAAAAAGAAAATGAAGAAAGAAAAGGACAACTTTGACTTCGAGTATGCACGTGTTAGCTACAACTGGTATTTAATACAAACACATATTTATAAAGTAAAACAGAAGTACTATTGTAATTACAGAAACACAAGCACATCAGTACTGTTCATTTTCATCAGCATGGGGTACTTTCATGAAACTATACTTTTTTAATGAGAAGTAAATTAAATGTATTGGTTCTTTCACAATTCAATAATCTCATTTTCATGTATAAAAGGTTTACAAGGCTATCTTCAGAGTGATTCACTGAGTATTCTGAATGAATAACAACAGTACATCACAGTCAAATCCGTAAACTATTTTTATACACAAACAAAGTGCAGAAAGACATTTATTTTACTGTGACAGGAGTTTCCAACTTTCTGTTCAGAAGACAATCTGCTTTCCTTCCAGTCACTGTTGCCCTGTTGTTGCCATGTCATCATCAGTTTTAGCCTCCCAAACACTGTTTTATCCATTTCTTGTCCTGATGCAACACATGGGAGGTCACAGATTTCATGCTGATGGCAATGAATAGTACAGACAAGAGACAGAACTTTTCTAGTGTGATAAGTGTCTCATGACATGCCTTATAAACTTACTGACTTACCCTCACATGAAAAATAAAGCTCTTAATAACAAACACAAGTCTACAGATGTGAAAAAAAAAGAAGAGGAAAATACAGTAGTAACAATATATAATACACATACTGAATGTTCTGGAGAGTAATAGTATGAATGGGCAGGGCAACAGTGACCTATTTCAGGTGTTTTCTTAGCTACACACACAAATGAAAAATCATCAGCCTTAATTAATGATACTATTAAAAATAATAAAAATATTCTTATACCAGAAAAAATTTGTAAAATTTAGCAACATATGCTGCAACTTAATATGCACTGTCTTAACCTAATGAGAATTTTCCCAGCCACATTCTCTAGTAATTATTCCATGCCTAATTGTAATTTTGGACACAACAGATGTTTAAATAATGTTATGAATTATGCCAATACAGAAATACTTGTTACTTTGCAAAATGATCTCTTATTCAAAAATACTGTCTATTAGGAAGGAATAAAGAGTGACTTTTAACAAAAATTAAGATATATACTCTTGAAAGTAAGGTGATCTGATTTCAGCCTTCCGTGTTCCTAAATATCAGAACACTCATTCTTTCACAGAACACAGTGACACTTCAAAAGAACATCTATTTCTGTACAATGTAGAAATGCATACGAGTATAGAGGAAAAGTTGCGATATCTGGCACCTCTGGGAACAAAGGGCTGCTGGGTATCATAATTTTCTGAATATCAGAATGTTATACTTAGTGCATATCTTAGTGTATCTAGCAACCTTACAGACTGACCTAACCATCTAATTTGTCACTTGGTACCTTGCATTTTCCCTGCCACACTTCGTACCCCCTTTTGATCACTACTTACATAACATGGTGCAAATACAATATAAAAAACAAACCAGAAGTCAATATCTCATTCTTTCAGTCATCATTTTGGCAGCACTGTTGCCTGTTGATGGAACAGTGGAATACAAATGAGCTTCTTTGTCTACTTCTGGTTTACAGAGCTTTCCAGACCATCCAGTGCCAGATACTGCAGTACTGTATAATCTCAAAGATCAAACTTATTTATAATTTGGATTTTTAATTTTTGGTTGGTTCCTTTGAATATGTACATTAAAATTCACGTATATGAAACCCACAGCAGCACACATAAGCAGAGAACATACACAACAGCCAGAATTCACTGCAACATAGGGACTTTCTCTATGTAAAAATATCAACAAGGGTGGTGAACAAGTGCTGCAGTAATGTCATACTAAACCATGCTTATGAACACTTCAGACTTCCATAACAGATTACAAACAGTCCGTTGTAATACATTTTATAACGATCACAGTTATAAGACAGTGTTATTTGAAAGTCAATGGTAATGTGTATTTACTTTCAAAGATAACAATCATTGTCTTGAATGGTAAGTACAAATTACCACTGATTTATTACAAGTACAATGGGATGAATTCCATCAAAATCGTTATTTGAAAGGTTAGTTACAGAAGCTCCTGAAATAATAGTGGTTTGTAAGGTTCCTCAAAATGATACTAAGGTTCTTACAGCTAAGATTAACTCGCTTTCGATGTATCTAGATATGGTATCTCCAAAATTCATCCCATTATTTTACAAAAATTATTTCAGGTTGTTTACTCCAGTATTGGGGCCAATACCGGAAAGAAACACTGCCCCATATACAGTGCTGTAGAATCTATCAAAGCAAAATGGAATTAATCAACTCTCCAACACACATCACTACACAAGAATGAAACCCACACCTTTCAAGCTGGAAACTACAATTTACATATGATCTATCAAAGCACGACAAAATTAGTTAACTCTCAAGAGTCGTAACTAGTGATAGGAAGGAAAGTGAATGTTCGTGATCATCAAGACAAAGAATGACAATTCATTTCGCATTTTTGAGTGTATAGGCCAAGAGAAGTTAAAACAACAAATAGTTTTAGTACTAAAAGCTACTGGAACAAGCAGATCATATATGAGAAGGTTTTACAACCACTAACAATTTCAGGATCTGAAATGTTAACATAAAACTAATCTAGTGTTAGTCATTTTAGAACTCACCCAATGGAATCTTGGCAACAACTGATGCTCATCTCCTATTGCAATTACCGCAACTAATCCACCAATGAGCAAAAGGAGACATAATTAAACCAGTAACGCATGTGAAAATTGCTTATTTTACGTAGGTGTTAAGTACTTACCTAATAAAAATCAAACTATGGGCAATTCACCCATGCTATGGAAACATAAATATAACATAATAAAACAGAGAAAACAAACACGATACTGAAAAAAAAGTCATAACTGAACTAGAAATTAAAATAATACAAAGCAAGAGTAAAGACAGTATGCTGACTGATATGTACACGATTCTGCCCAACGGGTCTTGAAAGAAGAATGGAAAGAATCACCTGAGACATTCAAGTACCTGGGTTTGCTACTCCGTCACGAAGAGTTCACACCATTGTACCAATTTATGACCCAAAATACTACAGTGAAGGGGCAAGATGATACGAGGAACTTGCCTAAACAACCAAAGCTGCACAAGATCAAACCAAACCACACACAAGCTTAGATCTGCAACAACACAAATGCTGCCACACAACTAGCATCTTAGCATCATGGGAAATTAACACACAAAATTGATGTTGGTCTGATCCAACATAAAGAAATCCGTGCTTACTATGCTTCTGAATCCTTTTAGGAATAATATTTATACAAAGAATATAAAACACAAATTTTTTTTAGCAACTAAATGAAATGAAGCCTTCTCAGGTAATTAACCACATCGATAAGGCATAAAACTCTCACACTGCGTAGATTAGGTCCTGTCTCCATCGTGACCAACATACAGAGTCATTACAAATTATGTCAGCAAATACACCAATTTACTGTTAAGAAAGTAACAGCCACACAAAAGTTAAACACACCGTTGTAAAGAGCCCTGCACACATCAAGACAATATTTTGCAAGAAGAGTTGTTCAAATCTGTAAATGCTGCTGATATTCAATCCATCAAGTTTTACAGGGTTATAGGCACTGGTGGAACATAAAGCTCAGCTCTCACAAAACCCCACAGGAAAAAAAAAATGAGGGGATCAGATCTGGAGATTGTAGAGGCAGAAGTGGAACCCCTTCAGCTAAACCACTGCTCAGCCAACCGCTCATACAATGAATTTTGTCACCACACTGTGGATGTGTAGTGGTACTCCGTCATGTTCTGCCAATGCCTATAACTCTGATTAACTTGAAGGATTTAATACAAATACCAAATGCAAAATGTTTGGCACAAAGTCGAACATTGTCCTGATGTGTGCAGAGCAACTCATTGAACACATACTGAACTTGCAATGGGTACAGGATGGTGGTGGGGACTTTCTGAGGTGCTCTTTACAATGGCATGCATTGAATTTTTGTGTGACTATTACCGTATATTCTCGAATGTAATCCGGACTCAGGTTTTGGCGATTTCTTAAACGAAAAAAAGTTAGTTCGCGATTCTAATCCGCACCTTTCCTTCAACCACCCCTTGCCCACGGGGCGACTGATTGAATAATATTGGATGTTACCAATGCGTTAAAATCCGACGCTACGCCTGTGGCCGATGAGTCATACCGATAGAGGTGGGGCCTTTCTCAACAGACGTGCGCAATCTCGTCTGAAGCCAGCTGAGCCTTAGTTGTTGAAACGTGGGAGGTGCTTGTTCCAATTTGTCGTGTACCGTAGTTATGGAAGAGGGACGCCTGAAATCTAAACGACTCTCATATACGGCAAAGTTCAAACGTGAAGTTATTCGGTGCGCAGAGGAGAATGGAAACCGCAAAGCCCCTGCAATTTTTGGAGTTGATGAAAGCAACGTTCGACTATGGCGGAAACACAAGGCAGCGATGACATTGTATGGGAGGACGATGTTGAAGATAAAGATGATAAGTGACTGGGTGGAGAGCACGGATAATGATTCAGTTATGAGTGATGACGGCGAGTCTGATGAATAATAAATTATAATAATAAATAATAAAATAATAGATTATTGTATTGTTCTTACGGCACGTACAGCAGCTCAATCATTTTTCCAAAATCCAGCTCTAGACCGCGAATCTAATCCGCATCTGATTTTTTAGCCCTCTAAAACTGTAAAAAGGGTGCGGATCAGATTCGAGAATATACGGTACTTTCTTACCAATGTATTTTTGACATTGCTCACATACTGTGTAATTACTACACATAAGCCAATTTGTGTTGCTCACTATGCACATCCTTGATACTGACAGACATTCTGAAACATCATAACCTTATACCTCACTACATTGCTAATTACCCACGAACATTTCAGTTTAGTTAGAATGTTTCATTTTTTATCAAGCCTCATGATTCTTTTCACTTACTGCACTACAATGAATTTTGTTTTTAAGTGTTCTGATATGACAGTTTTTCATTTAAAGAAAGAAGAATCTAAAACTATGGTCCAACAGAAAGTGTTAATACAGTAGAACCCTGTTAAGAAGTATTTCAAGGGACGAGAGGATTAGGGACTCCTTAAGCGGGAAGCTTATTAAAAGCAATAGGATTTCGGGACTTTAAAAATCAGACTTCTTACAGGGGAAAACTTCTTATGCGGGGACTTCTTATCCGGGTTCTACTGTATTTGTATTATGTCAGAGCAGGGACAGATGATTTCTTTCAACTTTGCATAAAATAATTACTTCCAAACCTTAACACTACATGAAAGGTGCAACTTCAGTGCTATCTGGACCAAGCAGTTACATTACATAAGTTTTAGACTCTTCTGGGAAACTGAAAAGTACTAACATGTGATTTTTCACCATTATCACTAAATTACACTTATTAGAATGCACATTCAAACTGTAATCAAGTGTTATGGTTTGCATACTTAAGTGTATTCCAGTGCGAAATTGTTCTTCCAACCTGAACAATAATTCTGTTACTGGATTCAAAAGATGGTAGCAACATAAAAAAAATTAAAATACAATACGACAAACGACATATGAATGTCATTTTCCATGATGCTGAAAAGGGTTACACACGCAACAAAATGCGTTGCAGTAATGACGGCAGCAGTGTTTATTTACCCAGTGGTATGAGGGGAGCCTAGACGAGCCCATGGCGAGTGGGTATGAGCAGGGCAGGTCTTCTCGTTGCCTCAGGCTTTCAAATATCGGCATCAGTTGACTCATAAACTCTTCAGCTGGAAAAGTCCGTACCCACACTCCAGCAGTTGACTCAACATAACATTTCTCAAACCCAACAACCCTCTCAAAACAGCCAGTTTCCCTGTAAACTCCAGAGGCTTAGCTGCTAGAGGAGAAACATTCTCAACCCTTATTACGTAGTGCAATAATCTTACTGGTATGAACCTTGATGACATAAAATATGCTCAAAACATAAACAAATAAGGCCAGAAGCTGTCACATTAGTCCTACAGAGCCAAACAATGCCATCTTAGAGCAGGTATAATGAATGTGGTGTAAATTATAACTAATGCAGTTCTTACATAAGTAATGTACTGAGTAATCTTGCCCTATTTAACAACACAACCAGTGGTACAGAAAACAAAAGTAACTTTATGTCGCATCTCCTGAGGTACTTTGTCTTGAATCCATGCAAACTGAAAACAGAACACTGACACTAGAACATACCTTCCATCACGCCACAAGCAGCAGTCCATCCAATAGTACCAACATCAAAAGCTCATGCATCACTAATATACATACTAACTACTGACCTTGCAAAGGATGTCAGTGCCAATTAGAAATGCCAATTTAATTTGCAACACTCCAAATGAATCAAGCACCATCATGTCTGTCAATAAGAATGGCAGATATATGCAATCTGTTAATTGTTTGTTCTTATGCCCTTTTAACGTGAGCACTGACCTTTTCCTTGAAAGTGATGGTATATTAAGGGAATATGCAGATAACAGACACCTGCTTTGTATGCTTTAGGCAAATAATTCTTAAAGACCAGACACAAACAATGCCAGAAAAAAATTCTATCTTCAAATTAAGTGGTGAAATTTGTTGTGTGAGAAAAGTGAGTGGGTTTTCATTAAGAACAACAAACAAGGAGTAAGATCTTTGTTCTTCTGGGATGTTACACAGCAAAGACGGGTAGTTAGTTACTGACTTTTTGGGACAACCTATAGGTCCCATCTTCAAGGGTCAAGCAGTCCATGAAGAATGTCCTGAAACATCAGTAACTAACTACCAATCTATGCTGTGTAACATCCCAGAAGAGCAAAGCAGAAGCCTGAAATCACAAACATGGGAGTGATTTATGACAAAGCACTTTAGACTGCCATGAGTGCATTTCCAAACCTGCAGCAAGCCTATGATTAACATCCACCCATATACATACATTCAGAGTGTTGCCTGTTGGAGCAATTGACATCTCTCAGTGCTCAATCTATGTGACTTCCATCAAACTTGAGTAACATATATTATTCAAGTTTGCTGGAAAATGGAAGAAATTAACTACAAAAGGGAAGAACAGGAGAGACAAGATGTTTTTCTGTGGATGTTTGAAAACGCAGCGTAATGAAGAAGAAACCCATCGTGAATATTGTGCACATACTGGCCTTCAGTAAAGCACATCCTTCCAGACTTCAACAAGCTGAAAGATCTGCAGTTTACTGAATGTAAATGTGTCAACTGGGAAAAGGGATCACGTGTATATATATACACACATATACACGTTCAGTTTCTCAGTGGTCTGAAATAATAAGTGCAGGTGCTGATTAACAGTCATCCTTTAAAAACACTTCTGTCTAATCAAGCACCAAGCAGAGAATTCCAGATGCACTTCATCTTACAATACATTAGGGAAAAAGGATATTGGATCAAGGACATGCCAGACAAACCTTAGTGATGGGTCCAGCCACAGACTGGGTACGCTGTGGTCCTGCTGAACTGACACCTGGACTGGCCTTGGGTTTGAACGCAGTCATACTCTGTGACACACCCTCTGCCAAGATGAACTGTTCACGCAGCTCGATGTTCGTGCGTCCCTTGGCTGCCATTCAGCATAAAAGAGCCCCGAGTGCGAAGCAAGTAATGTGCAGGGATTGGAAGGGATAAAGGGCAAATATATAGGGGTGAATATGGATTCCAAGTCATTCAGAAACCACAAGTGAATGGGTCAAAAAGGGACGGAACCATGAATCCAGTGCAAATGAGCGTGGATGTCAGAGGAAGAAGAGGCAAGACAGGACAAAAATAAAAATATAATAAGCAAACCAAGAAAAACAATGCAGATGCACAAATTCATTATATACAATTCACAAAAGCAGATTATAACCCTATGAACAGCATATGTAAAGGAGCATCAGATCAAGGGACCATGGTGATAATTCTTCTGCACAAGAATAAACACCTTTTCCCTTCACCTTCAGTCTCCACACTCACAAAACTAAACTATGCACCAAAACACCATAAATAAAACAACACCGTGCTTTATAAACTAACAAGTGACACCTGACAAGTGCACTCATTACCAGAAAGTCATTACGCAAAATATCACTTTGTAAATACATCAAAGGCACATGGCTCTGTAAAGAGTTACTTGTAAGTCATGGACTTCTCAAGTATGTTTAAATTTCTAAAAAAGGAGTGGCAGTTTCTTGTAATACTGTTATAACTGAATAACATGCTACTCACTAACTGCTGAATTTTTTAAATCCAAGTCTAAATATGTCTGCTTCACCTGACTTATTAAAATTACTAAATCTTCTAAGAAGCAAGAGAATTAATACAGAAAAAATACATTATCTTAAAACTGTGACACCAGCAAAAAATAATTTGACTTGAACACTCACATAATGTGATACACTTCTAACAAATTCAAAAGATAATAAATAAAATCAAAACACTTTTTTTTTTTTTTTTTTTTTCATAATACCAAATTTTATGTTTCTGTCTTTACATAAACTCAGTAACATGAAACTGCATTCACTTTCATGTGTCAAACATGTTAAACAGCAAAAAATCTTCCTCAATATGGAAAAGCCATTATTCTGACCTGTATTAAAGTCTGTATTTGTTCTGGATTAATCCACCAGCTGAATACCACAGACACAATATCAGTTAAAACTACACGAGTTCTCATTTGCAATGAATGCACTTCAAAACATTTATCACTCAACAACAACAGCAACATAAAAATGATAGTTATATGGGGAGTGGGAGTTGGAGGATGAAATTAAATGCAACCTATAAAACTACATTTCATGTAAAACCAATGAAGTATGTTAATGTTAATCTGATATCACCTGAACCAAAAACTTGTTAATTATAATATAAACTGTCATTTTGTTAGAGCCACAGAACTTTCGGACAATGGAAACCCAGGCTTCTAACCAAGCTCACATCAATGCTGTTATATTCCATCAGAAGAGTGGCCGTATTTGTCAGTGATTGAAATTAGTTCCTTCATGGTTACAGTGAAATCACACGATGATGCAACAGCATCACCATTCAGTGAAGCTCAACATTTTGCCAATCACTCATTTTGGCCTGCTGTAACATTTTCACTTGTAATACGATCAATGACATATTTTGATCACGTCCATTATTAAGCTGAAATTCTGTATCCTGTTCCAGATATTCTTGTTTAAACATATATTTTAACAAATTATTATTCTGATTTTACCAGACACAAGAGTGTAATTTCTGTAATGTTTATTATAAAACCCTTTGGTGGTTCCACTCTCACTGATGTTTTTAAATGACTCATGACTGAGAATGTGCTGTAACACAATTACTACAAGAACTGTAACATATGGGAAAATAGCACTGATATCACCTACGCACTTCTGCCAGATCGCTGTTGCTGCTTTGATAAATAGCTCTGGAGCCATTATGACTGAAGTTCATAATTACGGGCTGAAAAATCTTGTCTCTGCCACATTCTTTTATAAAATTTTCCCTTGTAACCTTTCTGTATGTTGTATATATTTCTTCAATCTTCAACTATTACATGTCCATAGCTTCACATGCTAGATATCTGGTAATGTAAAAAGTTTTGTTTCTGTCAGCAAATTCTGCTTTCACCTGATTCCATATTAATTCCATTGACTTATATTGCAATGATACTGTGGTGAATGTGTATAATCTGGTGACCCAGTCATTAATGATTTGGTTCGGTCTGTATGCTTTGCTCGATCTCTTGATAGGTTAAACATGCTGAATGTGTTCTGATATAAGTCAGTCATTATTTTCAACTTTTCTCATTTGGTACGTAGGTCTTATTCAACAATCTTCTTACAGAAAATTTATTAAGTAATTTATGAAGCAATTTGTGGACATTGTGGGTTTCATACCTTACCCATTTGTTTTTATGGGAGTGGCAAAAAGCTTTCCTTAAAGAATTCCAGTTTCATCATGTCCAGCATGGCAAACTTGTTTGTTCTCCTTTTCCAGCTACACCAGTAGTCCAAAATCCACTTCATCCCTTAGTCTTGCAATACATACTTTAAAGATTCAGTCTAAAGTTCAGATTCACCTTTCATCCAAGCAGAAAATAGGTTTGAGTAATATGTGTTGAATAGGTATCACACAATGTCTAAAGAAATTCCCCATGTTGTCACAATACCTATCCTTTTTCTGCCATTAAACTTCACATATTTCAGACAATAATTCCTTGTATTCTTGCAACAGAAGACAGACCAAGGAAGTCGTGTTTTTTGATCCATTCCTTCTTTACCATGGATGATGCAGATATCTGCCCAACACAAAACTCATGTATTGTCTGACACATACTTTCATCCAAGTAGTTCTGCATGTATTAGTCTTGTGTCTTGTCTTGGGAGAAGCAAATACCTTACTGCTGAAGAACCGAAAGCTCCAGTGAAAACTCTTTGCACTCTTACAATGTACATGATAAGCTTTGCTGTCATTTCTTCTGCTTTACGGGAATTTATATTAGCAACTACTTCATGCTCATCATAACTTCCCAGCCTGTAGGCTCAGATGACAGCTGCATTCTAGGGATGTTGCTACATAATTTCAGAATGTCTCTCAACTTAAATGGGAGAAATTTGTGTTGTTAAGTTCAGAGAAATTTCTGTAAAAATTGTTCATATGTTTGGGTCATACTGGATACACAGTCATTTCATAAAAAACACACGCCACATATTATGTAATTACAGGGAAAGAGAAGATTTTAATGCTCTACATTACACAGTACCATTTAATTTTATACATTAGTGAAATTAAGCATAATGGTAAATGGGGCCATTACTTTAACTGTAGTCTGAAGCCAATATAAATTTCTATAAACATATCTTTCAATATTCACCAGGCTAAAAAAATCATTATAATTATTTAGAATTTGGTGAAATGAACATACTCTGCACATACAGAGGTGTACATGTGTTTTCAATACTTCTGGCTCACTACAGCAAAATGGTTACCAAAATCTAAAATGGATAAGTGATTCAGTTTTGTGGTGACAATATATGAAATGCACCTGTCTGTGCAGAAATGAAAGCCTTAAAGCCTTATTTATCATACTCCGTTAAGGCCGTGTGTTTGATTATGATATGCTTCATCAGATTTTTCTTAATAACAGTGGTATCAATAAATAAGCCCAATGTGATTTAAGATGGAGGGCAAGTGACAAACAAACAGGTTGCTACCATGCTGATAGGTACAAAGTCTCAAATTAAAAAAAAAACTTTGTACATCAAGACATGCATCAGAACTATATTGTTCTCACATAACAATGCCACACAGCCCAAAGGACACCATGCCTCATGTTCCTCTGGCTTATTTGGGTCAGGAATTGGAAGTAAAACCACTTAAATGCCACAATTAAAATAATGCAATATGAAGAGAAAATGCAAATTATAAATCAGGTAATAACAATCCATCAAACATGAGTTAGAAAGATGTACAGATAATGCAGTTTAAGGTGGATGGGAGCAAGGATTATTAGTATATCATGAGTTTGGTTAAAGCAGCAAAGAGGAAAGAAATGAGAGAAAAATACTGTTAATGTCTCTGTTTTCTAATATCCTATGTGATTGTGTACAGGTTTAATCAACAACTCTACAACAAATGTCTATCTCTAATTCAGAAGCATGGAAATCAATACTTATTTACAAAGTATTATTGGTCCTCTCCCAAATATAAACAACTGTCCATATGAAGATCCAAGACTTCTGGGACATAAAACTTGCAAATATTTATCAACGTTTCAAAGGATCATAGTGCGCTCATCTTCAGGGTCAAGTAGCCCAAGAAGGATGGACCACTACCCTGAAGATAAAGGAACTACAATCCTTTAGAACATCTGTAAAAACTTACCAGTCACCACAGCATTAACATCCCAGAAGATAAGAATCTTCAGCAACACTACTGTGAGAACCTCAAATCTTCCAACTCTCCACCTTCTTACATGCTATATACAATTCTCTTTTGATTCCACAGTGTAGAAGTGTTGTAGCTGGTCCACTAAGTAACTGACTTCATGTGGTTAGGTCTTTCTTGTAACACATAATCAATGAGCTAGTCAAGAAGTCTCCCCCCTCTCCATTTTTTTTTACAGAATCTGAAGGTATATTACTGTGTTCACAAGAGCCTGCTATGTGACCTATTCATTCAATCAATCAATCAATCCAAGCCCAAGGCTCTGATCAATATTTCAAAACAAGTTAGGTTCCTATGGAAAAACTTCTTAGCCTCCCACATAACCCCATGGCTGAAGAATTACCACTGAGTCAGCTGGTCACACCTGCTTTTACAATATATGCACAGCACTCTCTGTATCTGAAGGAGGCTCTCTCCTCCATCAAATACCCCTGAATATGGCATGCCAGTGATAATGAGACTCAATCAGCACTGGGTTGGTATACTATAGTTATACTTCACAAAATCAGCACTGTACACATTTTATTCAACCACACTATCACTTCACATGAATCAACAGCCGATCAAATGCTGTCCAACATATTTGATGAGATTTTCTATGAAATGTGAGTGAATGTTGTACTAATGTCTCCTAAATAACAGGCAAGTTAGGCAGCTTAAAAAAACAGAAATGTGGAGAGAAGGAACAAGTACCAGATTACCTGGAACTTGTGCACCATGTCTTCTCAGGGAGTGAAGATATTGGTACATGAAGTAGTAACACTAAATTTTTATGAGACAAGGGGGTTCTGTGATTAATGACAACCAGAGCTGTGATGATTCCTAACCCTATTTCGGTAGATTTTATTTTTGAATTTGAAGATCATAGTTTATAAACTCTTCATAATCAACCATCAAGTAGAGTATTTAATGCTTACTGCGAGTAGCAGACCACACACCAGTGACATACTGCACACATTCAAACTCAAAAAAATAGTGTTAATTTGAACTGAAATGTATCCCTTGTCAGGGAGGTGTTCTGTGGAAATATCTGAATATCGTTTGTAATAGGCTACTGGGCTTGTTGAACTCCTGAATGGGTGTTGTAAATTTCAGTTCTATTAGTTTCAAAATCTCATCTAAATTTATCTGCCATGGTTTTATTACACACCATGCAAGATGTACTATGTTTCAGCCTTGTCTTATATACACAATACAGACATATAAGAAAAGGCTGTACCATAGTTCCTCAGGTGGTTAGTGGTTGACTTTTCAACATGAGATATGGGTTCAATACCAGGGCAGTCTAAGTGGGATCTGTGGTGGGCAAAATGGCACTCGGGCATGTTTCTTGCAAGCACTTCAGTTTCACTCCGTCCATTATCAATTGACAAGTGTTCCATACTTATGTGTTACCAGATGCTGATACAGCAGGCCCATATGATGGTGCAGTATCAGGGACTCAGTATCACCTCACTTCTACAACTATGTTATGATAGTGTTTGGTGTCTAGCTTCAGCACCAAACGGCAAGGTCATAACCACAATGAACATCCACAAGGGTTTTTATTTTAATGTTAATTAAAGCTAGCATTTCTCCAAGTCTTATCTGTTTCCATGCTTCTCAACCAGACACTGAGGTGTAAATATACTTTTCACCAACAACCAATACAAATTAAAAAAATTTCCAAAGCCACAAGCTCAAGATTTTTAATTTGTTACCTCAGGAGTTGTGCGTCAATCAGAAATATATTGTGGAGTAAGTTTTGCAACTGTTAGATGTAAGGTGTTGCTACATATGACTGTGTCATAGCCTCTTCACACACATATGATAACCTCCAGATACCATCTATAATGGTTTCATACATTTAGCTCAATACCCATTTCCCACAGCAACTGCTTCAAGCATTGCACAAACACCAATGTATACAGATATATTCAACTCTGCCCCTCAGAATATGTCAATAGGTTCTTACTGAAGACACTCAACAGCCATCCTCTCAACCAAACTAAATTTTAATACTAATGCAACTGAATTGAAACCCAAAATTAAAGTAATTATTGAAAATTATAAAGTATAAAAACAAACTGAAATTATAATTTACCAACACCACAACTAGTAAGTACAGAATCTCTTACAAAATGCGACAAGGAGAGATAAAGCAGGCAATAAAACACATTATTATTATTATTATTATTATTATTATTACTACTACTATTATTATTACTGTTATGCACCTTATTTTCTGTATGAAATCCCCGGAACATGTTCCCAAACAGGTATTCTTAATCCAAGTGGTCCTTAGGTAGTATGACTGGTAATTATACTATGTGGTATCTTTGACTGGACACTGATCATATTACACTGAGGCTAATATCACTGTTTATAAAAACGCTCCCATACAAAAATATTGCTTTTATCTTAATTTCTTAATAGCTATTAAAGCAGACTATTAAGGGGAAAAAATTGTTTATTACACATATATACATATAATTCTCAATTCATTATGCTTTATGACAAACACCTTTCTGACAGCATATATTTTTGGCCACATTTTTATGTCCTACATGTTCAAATATACAAGTATAGTTATCCCTGAACAGGCCATGAAAGCATATGGGGAAGTGATGGCACTAGATAGAAGCAAGTGGTCAATTTCATGCTCTGGATGCTCTACCCCTTGAGAAATAGGCCCTGGTACCCACTGAATAGGAGGCTGGGTAGTCCCTAGAGTCGATATAGATGCTTTGTTGGAACTGAACCATGCTTCCTCAGACATCCAGCCCACAGCTTGGTCAGTATACTGACTCTGATATCCTGACTGTCACATTTCAGATACATAATGCCATTACTTTATCTGACTTCAACTGGTAACAGTTACTTCCTGTTACTTTCCTTATGCTACACATCAAGTCTACTTAACAGCTTCTTCCCATGCTGCTTATCGGAGAGATTGCAAGTTCCATGTACCACCTGCAGATGCTATTTTGGATTCCAATGGAGCAGTGCATGTTTCTTTAGAATACATAAGCCAAACACAGTTCCTACAGGAAGTGTCTCCTATACTCACACAAAAGTTTCCTTACGAACCATTAAACCACAGAAATGCAATCAGCAAACACATGTAAAGGTTTTGAGTAACAGGTTCCATTTCAGACAGTAACATAACATGCAGATGACAGGTGTTTACTGAGAAAAAAAACCTGGTGCTAGATTGCACATGCTATATATAGTCTCTGGCCTGACTTGAAAATGGGTGCAATTGTGCCATTTTGCATTTGCCTCAGTGAACAATGGTTGACAAACTCTTTGACACAGATTGTGAAGCAAGTCAGAATTCTGTGCTGGTACTTTCATGGGGTGGCATACTGGAGAAAGTGATGTCACAATTGTTGTTTAGTGATGAAGCTTGGTTTCATCTCAGAGGCTATGTGAACTTCAGAATAAAGGGTTTGCAGAAAATCATGTTATTCCACGAAATGCCACTACATGATTTTAAAGTTGGTGTGTGATATGCTTTAAGTGCAAGCATGATTACTGGCCCCCCTGTTTTCCCCTCTGAGACTACAAATACACACCAATATGTAATAGATACTGCCTGCCATCTCATGAACACCTGTTGGATTATGGGAGAATCTATGCCTCTTTCTCAACAAGACAGTGCAACACCAGCACAGCAGACAATTCTATGCCCTCTTTACAGCAGGGATTGTGGCCTTCTCATTCACCACATCACAACCCATGCAATTTTTACCTGTGCGGAATGTTAAAACATAAACAGCGTATGACAATAATCATCCTAGCAAAGATAATCTAAAAGAAGGTTTTTGGAACAAAGTGTTTCCAATTTCAACAGAAGAACCTTCACCTGTAATGAACATGTTTGATGGAAGTAAGGCCTACCTGCAAGCCAAAGGAAACCATTTCTAGCACCTTTAACCTTTATCCGACCGGGTTAGTATTTAAATTTTAGCACACGGTTTATGAAAAACGTATTATTTGAATAAAAAAAATAAAATTATAACATACATGGCATTTTATGGAAAATAAAACAAATTATGCAGTACATCTTACAAATACAATAAAATACCTTCTTGCCTAAATAATGAATTTTAGGGGTTCTTTTTTATGTGTTAACATATGCAAATGCAGGTCTTTTGAAGGTTAAATACAATGAGCAAAAAATCTAATATTAACTGCAATGCATTAAAATCACACAACCTGACTCATGGCATACTGAACAGTGGCAATGATGTCCTCTCTGCTCTAAAGTAAAATGTTCACAGCCCAGACTGATGTATGAAGTCAGATAAAATAATGTCCCTGTACACAAAAACTTTACACAATTATAAGACAATATAATATCGTGAAAGTTCTGAGTACTCGGAGATTTAGTGTAAGATATTACAATGGTTCCACTTACAGGTTTAAAGTTGACTTAAGGAAAACTGAATGGAGAATCATGACCCAGTGGTTACTTTATGTACCACCAAGTTTAACAGTCACAAATTCTACATTCTCGTCACAGAGTGTATTTCTGTTTTGTATGGTTCTCAGAACAAACAGAAATTATTTCCCCATACAGCATTAACTGACTGGTTTTTATACTGAAGAAAAAGTGTGTTTACTGTGCAGTACAAACTAAATCTTTAAATATAGTGCGCTTTTATGTTATTTGTACCATACATTTTTCTTGATTACATAAAATCATGATCCGACAAATGTACATTTGTCAGATCACGATTTTATGTAAATGTGCGGTTTCTTTATATTTCATGGTATGGTGTGTCATTAATTAGCAACAGTCAATGCCATGAATTTGGACAAGTGCATTCACTCATACACCAAGACTGATATGCAAACCAGAAAGACTGAATGTTATGGTAAAGTGATTAATTTTAAGGTTATTATCTCAAAAGTCCCATGTCTGATTCTTGACCCAGAGGCCAGTTACTGTGATTAAGGCATTTTTTGTTTCCTGTGGTCCCTCTGTTTCCTAAACAACTTTAAAAACCCATTAGTCACATAATTATTGTTCCAGTGAATGCTATGCAACCAATGCGGTCAAGTAGATATCATTAAATAACTAAGAAATAAATCCTCAGATATTAATAAAAATGTACATGACATCTTCCAACGAAAGTCCTAGAATAAGAGGCAAATGCTTACCTCGACATGGATCATTCTTCACCAGGAACTCATCCAGAGCCACCCAGCCACCACCAACTCGCACCATCACAGTTGAACGAAGGATACGCACTAAACGCAGTTTCTGACTGTCACCAAACTGTGGCACCACAAATTACAGTACCAATCAATATGCAATAGCAAGAAAAAGAAAACTAGTGATTCATATCCAGAATAAACTACTTTTGTTTTACTGACCCTGTATTTCCCCTCTCCAACTTGGAAGACACGGAACTTCTGACGACAAGTGCAGAGCATCACCAGTCGCTTCACTTCATCATGGATCTTCTCTGCCTCAGATTCTGGCTTCCGTTCCTCCCAGTCTGGCCTAAGAGCAGCAATGAATTCCTTCCAGTCGATCAGACCTTCTCCTGACCGATCAAACAGGTCTGCTACTGCATTCATCTCTAGTCTACTGGTGTCAAATTCTAACCGAAAAGACAGATAAAACAGTTTTAACAACAATTTATAAAAAAACAACTCGACTGTTTGAACACTGAGTAGCAGATATTGGAAAAATTTCAAATACATTCTTTTTTAAACAGGTTTAAGGTATGAACATGCTTACTGCCAACTGGAGATGGCTTACTACTACCACCATCAACCACGGTCAATTTCGTGCAGCTCTCTTTGTAACTTGAATCTGATCATAAATAACTGGTTTACTATTGGATGAGAGTTGCCTGAAGGTCACTTACACCAGCAGGTATCATCACATGCTCAGTAATTTTCTTCCTCCCTTTTATTTTTCCTCTTTCTATCCTTACATTTATTGTGCACATTTGCTTAGTCTACACAATAGCAAGGCAATGAGATATGGTAGATATATGAAGTTACAGCAGATTTCTGGTGCCAGTATTGGCTGTGTCTATAATCCACAAACACAGCCAATACAAAGAAGTACAGGCATGGCAGTAACAAAATTTCAGGAATACAAAGACAGGAGAAAACTGAAAATAATTGAAATTCTGCTACTGATTTTATGTTCAAATTCCCATCAGAAGACAATGAAGAACACATTTTGGAGTCATCAGATAACCCGGGTGAAGCAGGATTTTCTATATGTGATCATCCCCACACCTTTCCAGCCTTTACTGCTTACCTTCCAATGCAATTCCCATTCTGAGACAGACATAATGTAACCAATACATGGAACATTTTATAACCCCAACTTCACATACACATTCCTTGATGAAACAAATTTGTATGCATAAGAGTGAATTGTAGAGGAGACACACAACCCAGGTATAAGTACTGACATGTTGGCCCATATGAATTATGTTGCTGTACGTACCATGACAACTACTACACCAGTGTTCAACTTACAGGAACCCTCTTGGACAAGAATATCAGAGTGCAAGGGCAAGGGCAGGCAACAGACTGCCTACCTGTAGCCTTAGTAAGTTATGCACAAAGGTGAAATGCTTGTAAGACACAACATGGTACGAGATACCATTTGTTTCAGTTTTTTAGCATGTTATTTAACAACACTGTCAGGTGCTAATACTATGCAGTGTTCAGTGTTAGGTCAATCAAACAGGAGTACGAAGAACTGGTGGAATGAAAATGAGAGGGGAAAACCACAGTACTCAGAGAAAAACCTGTTCCAGTGCCACTTTGTCCACCACAAAACCCACATAGACAGGCCTGGGACTAAACCTGGGCCTCTGTAGCGAGAGGTTAGTGACTAACTGCCTGAGGTTCTAGCGTCAAAATTCTTTACCAATATGTTCTATCATTCACTGGGATTAAAAGTGAATCCAATTATGTTTTGTACAAGTACAAGTGTGCAGAGACACAAGATGGCAGTATTGTAAGTAATAAATCCATTTCCTTACTTGTTTTCATAATTCCATCAATAAAGTCCTCTCTGGGAATAAGACCATCATTGTTTTTGTCCATTTTTCGAAACAGGTCTGTTAAACGAGACTTTTTGTGATTCATGAACTTGAGGAACTGTAAACAAAATACATAAAGAAAATACTTGAAAGAAAAATCTATACTACTGAGAAGTTAAAAAGTATCCCTAAAAATTAGCACTCTTACCACAACAACCAATGCACTTGCACTGCACCTTTCTTCATAATAAAAATATTATTTAATAAGAAACTAAAATACTGATAAGAAACAAAGAGATAACAGTTCAGATACATTTAGAGGACTGAAACAATTAAACTCTGCTAACCTTAGAAAATGCTTTTAATTGCACCATTTACCGTATATTCTCGAATCTAATGCGCACCCTTTTTACAGTTTTAGAGGGCTAAAAATCAGATGCGTATTAGATTCGCGTGCGGATTAGATTCGCGGTCTAGAGCTGGATTTTGGAAAAATGATTGAGCTGCTGTACGTGCCGTAAGAACAATACAATACAATAATCTATTATTTTATTATTTATTATTATAATTTATTATTCATCAGACTCGCCGTCATCACTCATAACTGAATCGTTATCCGTGCTCTCCACCCAGTCACTATCATCTTTATCTTCAACATCGTCCTCCCATACAATGTCATCTTCGGTTCCGTCCAAAGCATTGCTTATGCAACACTTCTTGAAAGATCTGACGATAATGCTCTCCGGGATGGCTTTCCATGCAGCCGACACCCACCGCGCCACTTCTGAAGGAGCTGCGTCACACCCGCTGATCGCTGCCTTGTGTTTCCGCCATAGTCGAACGTTGCTTTCATTAACTCCAAAAATTGCAGCGGCTTTGCGGTTTCCATTCTCCTCTGCGCACCGAATAACTTCACGTTTGAACTTCGCCGTATATGAGAGTCGTTTAGATTTCAGGTGTCCCTCTGCCATAACTACGGTACACGACAAATTGGAACAAGCACCTCCCACGTTTCAACAACTAAAGCTCAGCTGGCTTCAGACGAGATTGCGCACGTCTGTTGATAAATGCCCCGCCTCTATCGGTATGACTCATCGGCCACAGGTGTAGCGTCGGATTTTAACGCATTGGTAACATCCAATATTATTCAATCAGTCGCCCCGTGGGCAAGGGGTGGTTGAAGGAAAGGTGCGGATTAGAATCGCGAACTAACTTTTTTTCGTTTAAGAAGTCGCCAAAAACTGGGTGCGTATTAGATTCGGATGTGCATTAGATTTGAGAATATACGGTAATTGTTCCAGTATTTACATTTCTGTGTCATGTTCTTAAAAGTGTAAGAACATTAAATAATTAGGCTATGTAACACACAAAACAAAGTGAATGCTACAATACTACATTTAATCAATGTATGTATACCGATTTCTGATTTTCAATAAAACTGTAGTAATTATTCAGAAACTGATGACAATAATGTCACGTTCCCCCTGCTAGACAGTTTACACCTACTACATTCTTATTCAAAATTTAATCATTGTCATTAATCTTACCCAGACTTTGCTATGTAATAACTGTGAGAATGAGACATGACATTTTTATGGTGGCAAGAATTTAGATTGTGGTCTTTTGGGTTATAACATCATGTAGTGTTGCAAGTGGCTTCCAGTGTTTTGGAGGAAATGCTACCTCATGAAATCAGCCAACGATAATTACAGCAACAAACATAACTTACTCCACTTAAACAGTGGTTTCATTATTACACTAACTTCATTTAAAATGGCTATAGAGAAAAAGAGAATTTCATTACAACTTGTTTCAGTAGAACCACATTTATAGGAGCCCACCACTGAACCCAATCTTGAGCCAGTTTATTCCAGTCCCTAACTACATACCTTATACCTCAAACATTCACAGTGACATCAACCATCCATCTGCACCCACATCTCTTATGGGGCATCTTCTATTCAGACTTTCTGATCGAAATGTCACATAACTTCTCATTTCCCCCACACACCTTCTCGAATGTTATGCTGAGTCACTGGGTAAATAAACTATTTATCCAGTGACAGGATGTAACATCCCAGAAAGGTTAAATCTCAGCAACACTGCTGTGAAAATCTCAAATCTTATATGTCCCATCCATTTCAACCACTTTAATTTATTAACTCTTAACAAAATTATGTTTGGTGTATTCACGCAGCTTTAATCAGGTCCTCTTATAACCAGAATACTTACACGCTTCCTCCAGTCATCCCAGCTGAAGTTCTTAACTTTCTCCAGTTCCAGCAGATACGAATATTTCTCTTGCAAACGGCGCTGTCGCTCCCACGCCAACATCCATACACTGCGCCATTTGTCCCAAAGGAGCTTCACGCGTGGATTACGGAACACAGGCTCTGCACCCTTGCTGCTCAGGCACAGAAAGAAATACAGTCAGTTCTGTCATGGCAGTTTTAAGCAACACCGTTTTCAAAACATGGGTTCATTCTGAATATCATATGACTCAGTGTGTGTCAACTAGGCACAGAACGTTATTGAGAAATGGTGCAGAGAAAAGTGCTTCCCATCTAATCAATTGTTTTTACTGGAATCTTTGTATGATGCAGTATTTTTCAAGAATGTAAATATCATATTATATCCGAACTAACTGCATTCAACAAAACTGTATAACGAATATGATGAAAAATAATATCTAATATTTAATTGTGGTTTTGTTTTTGATGTTGTGGCAAGGTTTCAGTATGGACAATTACTTCCTAATTAATCAGTCACATTTTTACCTCAAGACAAAGAATCAGTAATAATTGTGTACAGATTTTTCTTAAAAAATTAAATCAAACATCAATATCCAAAGAACACAACATACTGAAACTGGTGCACTATATGTACTTAATTACTTGTCAACAGTCTGTTTAAAAAGAGAATACAAGAAGACATTTTGCATAACTCCATGAAGTTATGCATGAAAATATAATTACTTAAAAGTCAGAGACAATTTCAACCACATACATATCCTCCTTACTTTGTAACTCACAATAAAACACTGTTATAACTGTTCTTATACTGACGTTCTGATTAGGTCAGTCTGATTACTATGCGTTTTGGCTATACTGTGCCATAGAACGTTCCTATTTCTAATTATCTAATAATTACATAATATGACATTCACACAGGGGACATAAAACCACTGTATTTACATTAATTTCTGGAAAGACCGTCAGCAAGTGTGTATACAGCATACCAGTTTCAATATGATGCGGACTATATATATGGGCCTCCGACAATGACATTTATATAAATTAAAATATGTCAAATGCTAAATTCTGTTAAAGCATAACCACAAATAAAAATAGGCCTAACTGTAATTATGGGATCACAGAATATGTATTCAACAACAAATAAAACTGGCACCGTAACTTTTACACATTCCCTACAGTAAAATTTATATCTATGATTTGCTGTCAAATGGTCTTCATCAGTGCAGATTTATAAGGACTGCTTATTACAAAATATGAATGGAATATATCACCAACTGCTGCATCAGCAACCTATCAGTGACCACGGGTTTATTTTGGCAGACAACATTCACTTTTGTCAGAGATCCTCCATACAGTTACTGATAATGATATTAAACATGCTCCATGATATAAATACTCCAGATTCTCCACACCTATGGCAAACTCTAACCACAGACAAGAACTGATATCAATACAGACACGATGTCGGTGCATACAAAGAATTTAATTGTAAGAAAAGTATAAAGTACAGAAGACAATTTTAACTTTCAATCCACTAATTTTATCCTTGTAACCACAACGCGCAGATACTTGAAATCATGATAATAAAGAATTTCAAGGCAAATACCATTAGCCACAATTTTATGCACAGCATTAAGTACGAAGATACAAATATTAAACATGACAAAGAATGTTATACAAAGGCATACTGAAGATCCTCTAATTATTCTTGTACATCATCAAATCCAGCTCAACATATCATGTCTGGTGCTACATTATGCAGATTATAACAGACTGTTTGTATGCTATAGCAAGAAGCCATTCAAATTTATGTACAAACCCATCTCACAACAAAAAATGAGTACTCAGTTGGCTACCATTATAGAGTTTTGATCAATTTAAAATACATAACTATCATCCAGACTAACTGTTTATTATCCGCAGTTCATGTGAACTGTTTATCAATGCTATAACTAATTTATTTATTTATTCTAACCTTCCTTTAGCAGCGAATCTGGGCCCAATGTGAGGTACCAATTCAGGTGCTTTCTCACGACCTGGGCTGGCGCGACTATGCAGCAGCAAATAAAACCACAACAGAAGAAAACACTACTGTCAGGTAACATGCACACAGACACACACATTCACATAAATGAGTATAATGCTATTAAATTTAATGTAGCTTGAAATGAAGGGTTAAAATCTTTTGAGTATTTCATGCAGACCCTTATCTGTCTAAATCATCGATGTCCAATCTGCGGTCTGCCAGGCTGTGTTACGCGGCCTGCAGCCACAATTGTGAATTATGTACATACTATAAAAATTACAAAATAATTTAAGCAGTTAGTCATGCCACTTATTGTGATTTTTACATGTGTGGCCCATGAACCAGCCCACAATTATGGTTGTGACCCTTTGCTGAGGAAGGCTGGATGCCCTTGATCCCCAGGCTGTGCAGGGAGAATAAAACCGATCAAATGCTTTAACCGTTCTGAGGTCAGAATATTTTTATCTGATATGAATTTCAGCACTGTATCAAGTGGGATATATTTTCCCCATAAAAATATTTTCATGAACTTTAAAGTGGGTGTGCATTTTTATACTACATAACAGTGGAATAAAGGTGTTGAATGTATGGTTAATTCCATGGGGATATAATTTGGAAAAATTATGTAGGAAAATAAATGTTCCAGCAATCATAATGGGTTACAAACCCTCAAAACTATCGATATTACACTTGAAATTGTCATGCCTACACAACTACCTTTATCCTTCATGGTATACAGACAATTCAGCCTGACCTCATCTCAAGCTGATTGGTACTTCATTCCAAGCTCATACACAGAAAGGATCAACATCAGAACTACAACTACTGCTGACAACTACAGTACTCTTTGTGTTGTAATTGTCAGAGAAATCCAACAGTAGTAAGCTTCAACAATGCAAATATCAGTCTAAATACATGGGATAGAGATTATACTGAACATATTCACTGCTGTGTTAACTGAGAAGTTAAGGGCTGCTAAATTATTTTTCTGACACTGGCTACAAATTTAAATCCACAAAAAGTGAATAAAACAACTCAGTGACATTTATTCCACGTCATTATACAGTTATATGTATCTTCCTGTGAGAGAAATAACATGTGTTTTGGTCACCACTGAAAGAATTTGGAATGTGCAAGGAAGGCGGAATACATGTGACTCCCAAATAGGTAAGAAAAGTAGCAGAAATACAAATTAGTTTATTTTATGCTATCGGTATCTCAGACTGTATAGTACGAAATGATCAGATGATAAAGAATAATTGAACAAGATCTGAAAGGAACAGCATGAAAAACCTCAAGTAGGATAATCAGTGTCCTGAACAAGATTCACACCAAGCACATCTCAAATACAAGTCAGAATGATTACCACTTGAGCCAACTTGCTTGGCACAGGAATTTGATGTGTTAATCCTTCTTTAACCCATGAAGTTCAAGTGCAGTGGCACTCACTTATATGCCATATCAATGAAAACCATGCCCCCTGTAAAATCAACATGAACAAGATGCAGAAAACTGCATACTTGAAATCTTATGTATGTGCAGTGAATATGTTAATACAGTACATCTCTCAAGTACATAATAAGAGAATATTAGTTACCAGAAACCATAGAATGTTAATGGAAAAACATGAAAAAGACAACTCTTGAAGAATCCCTGAAAGGAAATGAATAATTATGGCACACATGTCTACAAGATGAATCCAATATGCAACATCTGCAATTCACTACATATTCAACACACAGGGAGACATTATGCTACATAAAGACGGAGAATATTTCTACAGGAAAATTAGTAAGGTACTCAATCTGCTATGGAGATGATATAGGTCTCTTATATGAGGAGAACAGCTGACCAAAATACTAACCAAGGAATGAGAAATATATTCTTCATACAATCTACTAAAATGTAAGTATCATATTGGAAACAACAATCTACATATGTGTACACTGTGATGAAGAAAAACACAGGCCATTCTGCTACCAACTTGAATTGATATTAACTGAGAAATGCAATTTTTTTGTTCTTTCCATTCAGTTCATCAATACAGCAACAACTCCTAAGACCTGAATGTGTAACTTGCAGTGCACCATCTGGGATTAAAATAGCACATATAGAGCAACACGAATGACAGTACTGGGAAGAGGTCATAACAATTTTCAGAATCTTCATACACTATTTATACTTCTACTGTTTCAATACAATGCAGTACTTAAAAATGTGGCCTTTGCAATACAACATATTTATTTTTATGGTTCTTATGGATTAGTTAGGGAGGAAATGATCTGGGATGATCAATATACAGATGGACAAGCCAGAAGAGGCAAGAACCTAATCCTTGATAGAAGATGTTGGTGCTGACTCTCTATGTTTTTGTTAAGGTTTCACTTTATGATGGCATAATATAAACATTTCAGTTAATTAATGATGGGTAATATCTTCATTCTGCAGTTAATGAAGATTTAAAAAAAAACATGTAATTAGACCCACATACCTAACAGAACAGGTAATTTTTGCACATATTTTGTAAATAACCTCCTGTCTGTTACAGGTTTTATGAACAGAATTTTGATTATAAATGACTTATATTTAGACCATTTTATATAACATGGGGCCAAGTTTCAATTATCCATGTGATAACAAATGCAGATATAACATGCAACTGAGATCATGGCACATCCACACCTACAACTAGGCCTTACAGCAACACTGTGATTCTTCTGGTGAGAATATCTGTGTCAGAAAGAATTAATATGAGTACAAATTCATGAATTACAGTGGTTCTTGTAGAGTAAATTTTGAGCACAGATGGGAAGACAGGTCATGTGCCATATTTATAAATTTTCCATTGAAATTTCAATGTGCCTGCCTCTGTAAAATCTAACATAAACCTCCTATCTACACCCATCTCCCAAGTAATGTCTTCCAATGTGAATACCTGCAGTTATCTCATCGTACCCAAATTCACTATTACTACTCAAGTCAAAATGAGAAGCCATGCACAACATAAAATGCTGCTGATTTTTGAGTGGGAGCAACTGGAGGTTGGTACAGACGAATGAACCAGTCATGACTGGTCCCAAGGGATGGTGTACCCTCAGTGTTATACTCCACATAATTAAAATCATGACATAAAGTGTTCACTCAAATGAATACTTCACTATAGGCCATACACGTTACATTGGACTTGGCGTAAATGTTTCCCATGGTTGGTACAATTTCAATTCCCCAAAACAAATTATTTCACACTACAATTAACCCCAAGGAACACAATTTTGAGTTCAGAGTGGGTAATGATGGTTACGATCTGCAAAGTACTGAAATTATAAAATTTTCAACCACTAACAAAACTAAACAGAAATACAAGAGTCTTTAAACCTGACAATTAAATACATGGCTTCAAAATCAGACGAAATTATAATGGTACTTCCTCCTCCTGAATATTAGTGCTACAAATTACAAGTTTTACTGTCACTGCCCCGGTCACCTAAACTACTACTACGAAGAAGCACCACGACGAAGAGAGTGCAAACGCTCTGACCTTTCTCGCCTGGACTGTGGCCCTAGACTTGCTTCACTGGAACCATGTTTCAAGTTAAAGGACAAGGAAAACACAAAAAAGACAGACTGACAGGCACAGAGACAAAGAACTGAGAGCAAAGAGCACACGACATGCAATATCAGACAAGCACACACCTGTACACAGTTGCAAAGTGTTCCACCCAGATTTGGTGGTATACAGATATGAATATTGTGAAAGGCATTAGTAACTGGTAGGAAGCTTTTCCATTTCCTTTTATGGTCTGTCTCAGTTTCATAAATGGTTCTCAGATCTACTACTTGAGAAATTTAGGTTAATCCTTTGGTGCCGGAATTAAATGATCGGACGGCCAGCTGTGTGTACGTGTACTGCTGTAGCAAAGCAATGCATGACCAATAAAGTAAAACATTAGCAATACTAAGTGACCTAGTGAAGTTACTAACCACTAAAATGTCTTTATTATTTCAACTGTTTCTCAGATCTTAAAGGATGTAAAGCTTCTTCATGAGGCTATGTGTAACACAAATGGAAAAGTTTTCAACTTTCACAGTCACATGTTGTTCATATTTATAAACCACCACAGATTTCTTAAACAGTTTGCATTTAACCCTTTGGCACCAGAATTAAATGTGTGGTGTGATGTGCAGGAGGTTGGGAATTTAAATGACAGCTACGTAAGGAACACCATTAAATGCTGTCATCCACACCTGATGTTTGGCATTTTGAACATCTCACTGCATGGTGGGTTTACCTATTGTTAGGTGCCAAAGGGTTAGAACTGTCTGCAATATGCAACTCACCTTAAAGAGAGGAGATAATGTAAAAGAGTCCATAACACTTTTAACGACACCAATTTTAGGTCCTTTTTCTCACGACAAGAACTATTAATCATGTAATTTTATGACATAACATGCTGATTCTACATGCAATTTGGTAAGATATTCCCGTAAGGAAAATATGATCATGCTTGTTTACAAATGCGATGAAGATTACCATATTATGGGAATTTCTACCAGGCAACATTACTTAACATACTAGAATACAGTAATCTTCTAATGTCTCCAAGGCACAGTAATTGCAAAAATGTCACATAATTTGCAAACGTTAATTACAGTACAAAATCAGTATTTATCTCACGTTTTACACTATAGCAGGGCTTAAAACTTGTACAAAATCATTACATTCAGACAAATGCATATCAAAATAATGCATACTTATATACAATACACATCTTTCACCTGACTTCTAAATGCAAGAAATAGTATGACCAAAAGTAAAAAATTCAACCTGTAAAACTTTTTATGTACAATCACTGTCTACTTTACAGCTTCCAACTATTAATACCTGTTGTGGATTATTCTACTTCTGAATTCCAAAGTTCTATGCACCTAAAACATGCAGTAAAATATTCTGATATTTGTTAGGGATGTGCAAATACTAAGGCTGTCCTCTCCCCAAGATCCCAAACCAAAATACACACCTTGACTTGCGCGATGGCGAGTCATACTCAGGTGATGAATCCCGATTATCTCTGCTGCTCTCCTTGCTACAGCCACAAGCAGGTAGCCCAACAGCACAAAGTGATAAAACAAACAGAAACCAACACATGCTCACAAACATGTCATGCTATCACAACATTAACAACCCACAGTGAGACAACAAGCAACACAACACAAAACTACATCAATTTTAAGGTGAAATTCTCTATGCTACATGGTGCTTCTCCAAACTTGTTCATATAATGACTGAAGTCAAGTGAAATAATAATTATATAACAATAAAAAGTACCATGTCACATCACACAAAAATGTCAATCCTTGAAAGGCAAAACTAATGCTACTGTGCAAGGCAATACACCTAAATCATACTATACTTGTATGAAGGAAAGTTACATGTAATAAATTACCTGTCCAACTGATAATTAATTATGGATACAAGTTTTAATTTAAGGTGTCTCAGAAGAATAATCTTGAGTAAATTATTAATATGCTAAATAGGAATCACAAAACAACATGTCACATACTTTGTACTTGTTTATCAACATTTTTGTCATCATGATTCCAAACAGGCAATTCCACATTCTTCTGCACACTCACAGTATTTGATGTCATGAAAATACTGTTCAGAAACCAACCATTGTCAGACAACTCTCCTGCAAGCAGCAGTAACTGATTCACATCAATGATACCATTAATCTGAAATTTTATGGGCTTCACACTCTAAAATGAGATCAATTTAATGTGTTAGGTTGCCCAGATTGCAATATGAAGCTCATCACTGGCTATTACACTCAAAAATTTAGTACACTAACACCAATTTTAAGTTTCACGGTCGATGTCGTACAGGAATAACTAAACATCTGTGGATTTGTGGCAGCAAATGTGATTTATCAGCAATAAGTCACCAACAAATGCACAAAACCGTTGGTGACTTATTGCTGATTACAGAAATGCACGGTAAATTAAGATTAAAAATGTGATTTATATTTCAGACTACAGCTAAATGGTAAATGTGTCCCCATGCTTAAGAAATTTGCAGAAGTGGAGGTATGTTCTATGACATTTCACTTTGGCACTGATGGTCCATACCAGCTAAGCATTAAAAGAAATGAGGAACTGCATGCCTGGAAAGAATGACATGTGGCAAACAACAAAATCACCATTTAATTATCAACATGGAAAACTATTTTCTATTCAATCACAATAAATGGTTATTAATCATGATGTGTTTTCCATTACTCTATCCAACAACAAGTAATCAAAGTATGTGACACAAATACCTTGAAATGTAAGAAACAACATCATTCCAAACTAGCATCATCAACCAAGGTTTCTCATGCACATACTGTAGACAAATTACATTTGCTTCTGACCCTGTACATTCTCTAAACTTAATTTTATATGAGTTTATTTTTCACATCTACAAAATAGGTGACTGAATAAGTGAAGGATTCTTTTGATGTCTTCTTTGTATTTAAATTGTGACACACATTTCTCACCAGGCCTAGCATAGTTTCTTGACATTTCTTCCAGTGGACAGTTGGGTGTATGGAATATGTTACAAATAAAATGATAATCTGATCAGTGATAGAACCTTATGCAACTCTGTTTACTATCAGTCCAACTAATGACAGTACTATAAAAGTCAAAAAGAGGAAGGTACTTGTAAGGAATGGAAGGAAAGTAGATTATTTCTCTTTATAACCAGTTGTTAAAGGCAAGTGCTATTAAAACATACTTGTACATGTGCAGCATTACTCAGTGCAGACTACTTCCATGCAACTTCATTCAGAAAGTAATGTATGAAACCAGGTATTTTGGACTTGTCCACAAGGAGACTGGGTTTATACTCACGAAGGTGTTTTGGGCCTTGAAAACTTGCGATCCTTGGTTTGCTGTGCAGTTGATTGTGGTTTCACCTGTTGTCTGGACTTGCACACACTGTCTACTTCAGGCTGACGCTTTGATGTATTTTCCATAAATTCTCTGTGATCAGAGATAAGACTTTCTAACGTTGGTATGTCATCAGGCAAGGGCTCAGCTTCAAGGGTTAATAAAGTACTCTCTAGGCCAGCCAGCCAAGCCAGCAGTTCCTCCAGGAGTCCTTCCAAATCACGCAAAGAACGCAGATGTTCTTGTAACCGCTGTTCTCTCTGCAAGTCACAGTATATTAAATCATAGGATGGTATAAAAACCATATTCCCATAGTTTTCGTTACAGTGGTACTTTAAATTAATCTTGATGTGGATGGTATTATGTCTAGCACTTGTATAACACCAACCTGTTTGGCCCATGTAGACACTTCTTCCCAGCGAGACTGAATGATGGTAATCCAGTGTTTGATGACTGTTGCACCATCAGGATGGGCTTTAGCAAGTATTTGTCTTGCCAGTGAAATTGTGTGATCTTTCTCACGTTCCTTTTCGGCCATTTCACGCATAAATCTGTGATTTTAAGACATCACGATTATTACAAGGGTAAAACAAGATACAGTGTCATGATCTATTTTTAATAGAACACAACAACATTTAGCATAATGTTAACAAACTTCCTGGTGCATTAATATGTAATACAACACATGGAAACAGTTCATGTTCGAGAAATAGTAGTCTTAACATTAAACAATGATGCAGAAAATAGCTGCAACTATAGTCAGTCTAGCCTCCATACTTGTCATGTTCAGTCAACTGGTTGCGGGTCTCCTGTTCATCCTCAGGCAATGGGCCTGCAAACCTCAGCTTCATTTCTGCATCTGACAGCCATTCCAGAAGCATGTGTACAGCCTTATGCAACTGTTCAGCCTGCACAGAAATACAACTTCAAACTCTGCACTGTATCTATATGCATCACTTGTAAATTTTGGCACAAAAACCAAGTTCTCACCTCCTTCAGTGCATCCTCCAATCGAACAGATTTCTTTCTGCTCAGAGAAGATACCTTGTCCCACAAACCTTTGAGCTCTGACAGCTGACCTCGAATTGTTGCAGCATCACTGGGAGTTGCCTTTGCTTCAAGTTCTTGGCCAGTTCGTTGAACAGACTCCATTTGTGCAGCACGGTTTGCAAGATCTTCCTCAAATGTCTGTTACAAGAATCAGAAATGACAATACAAGGGTCACTAATGGCCTGAGAAAAAGGTAATTAATTACACTACAATATGGACAACATCCACTGTCTGAGGTATATTTAACCCTCTATGAATGATATATAGATATATCTGCCATGTACCCTTGACATTAAATATATTTCAATTGAAATTTACTATATCCTTTACTGAATTCCATAAATTTGTACCAAATGTCACGAGTATATGGTCTACCACCAGCCATAAGTTTTACATACACCAGGTAACAGCACTGCATGAATATAAGAAATAATGATGTCTGACTTGAAAAACAAAATCTGCCCATAAAGGGTTAAGATACAGTCTTTCAGGACATGGTTCTACTCCCATATTCACGTGGTCAGTTGTCACTAGACACTCTCTCTCTCTCTCTCTCTCTCTCTCTCCACACACACACACACGCACAAACTGTTTTTATTTTCCACATCAGTAGCAGTGGTTGAGAATGAACCACAAACTCACTGCGTAACTTAATCTCATGATTAATATTAAAAGAGTATTGGGCTTCATCTTGGGCTATGCATTAACACTGGAAATAAAAAAAAAAAAATTTAGAAACATGTGCTATAATGACAAACACATCAATACAAGAGTAAAATCAATTCCTGAGATGTCACATATACGAAATATATCTCAGACAACAGTGGAAGCAGCCACTACTGAAACCAGAACCCTTTGAATATTAAATTTGTATACCAACCATTAGACCATCTGCCAATAAAATAATGACCAATTGTGTGGCCACAGTCATAGAGCTAACTTATTAAGTGTTATGCACATTCAACATACTTCACATAATTGACAGTAACTGGGATTAAACTCAGAACTCTCTGAATGCTAAATCTACATGTTAACCACCATACTGTCCGTCAGTACAAGACAGGTGTAGAATCAAATCATGAAGTGTCACACACTGGTACATCATATGTATACACATCAGACAGCAAACAACATATAGTATCATTTCTGGCATAAACACATGCAGTGTACCGTATTATTCCATGAAGAAATGGGATTCTTCACTGATTAGTGTTTGCAATTACAGAGTACATTTTTATTCTGGTGGTTTCACATCCCTTAAAGTTTTGTTCCTATTGTGTTAATGAACAGAATCCCCTAAGTGGAATCACAGAGTGTCCAATACTGAAGAAAGTACTTTTTGTTTTTTTTTTTTCGCATGGCTCGACAGCCCCAGAGGGCCTAGGCCTCCTCTATGAGGTTCCTTGATCACACTCAGACACACCACACTCAGTACGGCTCCCTGGACAAGCAATCGGCCTGTCACAGAAACCTCCACCTGGCAACACACAACACTCACAAGACACAGACATCCATGCCCCCTGGCAGGATTCGAACCCACAATCCCAGCAAACAAGTGGCCACAGACCCACACCTTAGACTGCGTGGCCACCAGGATTGGTGAAGAAAGTCTTTACAGAACACAAAAACTAAACCAGAAATTCAATAAATTGTGACTGGAACTGAATTTGTAACTGAACACAAACCTCTGAAAGAAGTATTACATAATCAAATTAAAACAATACTTGCACAATTCTACAAAATTAAGTGAATTTTTCACACCACTTCAAGGGGATGACTGTAGTTTTCAGCAAGCAGTGGGTTGCATGATAATTTCATTTAACTTTTTTTGGAAAATTCTGAATATGACTAACTGATGATCTCCCTACCTATTTGGTACATGTGAACAAGCAACCACTCTATGTGGAACATCAGAACCTGAACTCACCTTGTGCTGCTCTACAAGTGCCATGACAGTGTCCAGGTCTCCATGAACAGGACCTTCTTCTGACAAAACCTTCTCCACCTTTCGTAGCCATTCCAGCAGAGCCTGGACAGCATCTTTGAATTGGCCAGAAAACAGCAAAGCTTCTTCCAGCTTTCTTTGTCTGAAAGACAACAAATTGCAAAGATTTATACAGGTCCTACACTAAATACAACATGGAAAGAAAATATAGTCAAATACACGCTAACAAACTTATGAGGATTACACAAAATGTATCTGTTCCTATATATGGTGTTCTTAGTTTTCTCTTCTTCAAATGCACGGACTCCGTAGCACTGCATGTAAAGAAGATTGAGAGTAATGAATTGGAAACAATGGGTAAAGACTCTGTTTTACTTAAGGTTCTATTCCATTATATGTACAAAGGGCCTGATGTAGACCACAAATACCTTAGGCCAGCTGGCCTCCAGGGCATGAATGGAACCCAGTACCTCCTCGATATGCAAAGTGCTGACCACTGAGGCTCAACATGTGGTGATTTGAGAATAAAAATATAACTTTCTCAATCAACAGACTGTGTAATAACAGTATATCAAATCTCTCTTTGCATGGATCTAGTGCTAAAAACTAATTTAAACATTTTTTTAAATTTATTCAGCTGAATGAATCCTTTTCATTGTTCTCAATAAGCAAGAAAGAAAGGGCAGTCTCACTCTTCATTATGCTAGTACTCATAGACTCAAACATATCTCCAGACTGAAGATCTATTCGGCTATGAAGAATGCTACTTTACTGTAAACTGCAGGGTACATTTTCTCCCTGCTGGCATGCCAACAAAATGCCCACTCTGAACCCCTGTTATATAAATTTATATTTTTCACAGACATGTTATATTTTTATCTGTCCCTGGTCCATTCTGATGTTATCTCCATGGCACATGGTCTTTATTCTGAAGCTGACAGTTTCTCATGTAGTTAAGAAACTCCTTCTTTTGTACTAAACCAAATGGTTTAGTAAAATTGTGTCATAACAGCCTGTAGTCAAATATCATCTAGTCCATACCCTAACACCATGTTTTCCAACTTAAAATTTTGTTACATTTCTCATCTCCTCCACACACATTACACATCCTGCCCATTTCATCCTCCTTTGTTTAATTATCTTAATAATACTTGGTGAAGAGTAAAAATTATGAAGCTTCGCATTATGTAATTTTCTTCATTCTCCTATTACATCCTCTCTCTTAGGTCCAAATATTCTCTTCAGTACTTTGTTGTCAAACACCCTGTTACATCTAATGAAAATAATAAAACTATTATATGGATTAAAAAATATATATACCTCCATCATAATGGGTGGCAGTGAGGAGACTATAAGTGACAGAAATTAAAAGTAAAGAACTCTGAGTCTCTCACCTATCCACTGACTTTGCACACACAGCATTCCACTTGTTCTTAAGCTCAGTCATCATCTGCTTGAGAGCCGGCTCATCAGATTTGGGTGCGCGTTCCTTCAGCGTCTTTCCTGCCCTCATTGTGGCATCATAAGTTGCCTGCTTGCCAGACAGAGCACGCTGGAATTCACGATGTTTGGCAAGACGGGCCTTAATCTTTTCAGGATCATTGCCAACACCAGAAGCTTCAACAGCCAAGTCATCTAAGCTCTTCTCAGTTTCTCCCAACCAGGACATCAAGCCAGACCTAAAAACACAATTTATATTCTTATGATAAATTTCATTTATTGACAGCCTACAGATGGTAAGCAGTTGTAACTTTTATTTATTTAGTACGAAAATCAAAAATGTTAACACAGTGAACTAGACAGGTGCACTGTAAAAGGCTTTTGTAGCACCATAAATAGTGTACAAGATCACTGCATCTGCAGCAGTTCAGCAGACATACACACATTTCATTATGCACCATTTTTAGATCAGGTAATACTCAGAGTGAATTAATTATGCAACATTCCCACAATTATTTATTTATTATTTATTACACAATGAACATAGCATAGCTAGGATGACATAAATGTATAAACATAAATTATGTAATAATACATAATTAGTGCCTGCATGAAGTTATTAAATTAATTCTACGTGAAAAAGACAGCTGGGATGGTGTAGTAGTAACAGTGACTTGTTATGGGCTGGGCAGTCCGAGGTTTGAACGCTGGTGGGGCGAGATTTTCTAGACCCATCCAGACCGGACCCAAGGCTCACCCAGCCTCTTACATAATCAGTACTGGGTCTTTTTCCTGGGAGTAAAGTGGCTGAGGCATGGCGTTGATCACCCATCCCCTTCTAGCATCGGGGTCAAGAATAGGTAGACCTGTACCCTTACCCTCCCTCTGTGGCTGCTTGGAATGCAACGACACAGTTTTACCTTTTGTTATTCTAAGCAATAAAGCTGTTGTGCTTGGGGAAACAATAAAAGAAGCACCATGACCTTATCATTACCCTTTTAGCTCCATCTCAATCCTCAGGGCAGCCACTTTCCAGAAAGTTTCATCCCCCAGAAAAACTGTCTGTACCATTTGCCCCCTCAATTCTACCTACATGTCCAGTCCACTACACCCACCTTGATTTTACACTTATGTAGTATTCTGAATTGTCCACTTACTTCATTTGCAGTTATAGCAAGCGTAAGCTGGATTTGAACAAACTCATGCAATAAGAGGTCAGGTATGAGGAATAACCAATTGTAAGATTGTACCAAGGTACTAACTCACCAAGAATCATGGAAATCGCGTGCCTCTTTGTAGCCATGATCCAGTGCTCGAGTTCGCTCTGCTGACTTGGTCACCACCCTTTCCCAGCGGTGCTGAACACTGATGAGCAGGTTCTTGATTAGGATCACATCCTGTTTCTGACTGAAGTATTTGAGGTGCGTCCCCTTCTTGTCCAGATTGAGCATCGTTTCTCGATGAACACCAACATCCTTCTGGAACGCTTTGTGTTCCTCTATTTGACCCAGAATTGTTTCCATCACACGAGATACAGGCTTCAAACTGCTCAAGATCTTTTCAGCACTGGTCAACCAGTCAACAAATGCCTGTAACATTATAATAATTTAATAAAACTCACTCCTCAGACCTTCAAAATGGCTACTATTATTCACTTGTATCTACTTGTATCTACAGTCTACCTGTACAAGGATTCTGAACTCACCTCTACTGGGTCTACATCTGTTGTAAATAGTTAATGAGACAGCTATATGAGTATCAAGATTATGGGATCCGCAAATGTACCAGAATATATGACAAACTTACATATAAGACAGTTACCCTTCAAAATCTTCAATTTTCAGGAAAATACCTATACAAAATATGATTAACTCTATACATGACTATAAGGTGACCCCATTTTTCAGATGAAGAATTAGGAAAAACATTCTGATCTTACCTTCAGGTAAATATGGTATGTCTTTTGTAAACGCATGTATAATGTATTTGAGCAGTCTATTTACTTATCGCTGAAATGAGGGCTGCATGGAATAGATAGCTCTAGTGCACACCAGTAAAGCTTCATGGGGTATTTAAACCCAGTACACACCTGTCGACGCGGTGGTGCAGTTGGTTGAGGCACTGCGCTACAAACCGGAAGGTCGTGGGTTCGATTCCCAATGGTGTCATTGGAATTTTTCATTGACATAATCCTTTTGGTCGCACTATGAACCTGGGGTCGACTCAGCCTCTAACAGAAATGAGTACCAGGAGTATTTCCTGGGGGGTAAAGGCGGCCGGTGCGTAGGGCTGACAACCTTACCACCTTCATGTGCCGACTGTCTAGAAATCTGGGAGCCTCAACCTCCTGGAACCCTAAGGGCCTGTCCAGGCCTGTAATGGGATTGCTTTACCTTTACACACCTGTCGAGCTTTGTGTGGTATTAAATATGGTACATACCCATAGGGTTTCATCGGGTACTGAAACCTGCCACATACCTGTAAAGCTGCACAGGATATTTAAATCTGGCACACACCTGTAAAGCTTCGTGAAACTCTGTAGCCTCCTTGAGAGCAATTTCCAGCTTTATCTTCTTGTCCAAAGCTCGGGCAGTGACACTATCCCAGCGATTTTTAAGTGTTCGGAGATTGTGCTGCAAGTTGTTGGCTGCTCCTGAACCTGACTTTCTCAGGTACTCCTGTCCTTGCTGCAGAACTGTATCTACCTTGGGACGACTCTGCTCCAATTCATTGTATATTTCCTGCGGTTTTGACATTGCAAAATAAATAATCAGTTAAATCTGGCAAAACACATTTATTCTCTTTTATCTTTTGTGATGAAGTGGATATAACATTTTATCAGTATTAGTGAATATAATAAGTGGAAATGGTCCAGGCATTCTTCAGCAACTACTCATACCAAGACAATCAATAATGCCATATTTTTGAGGAACCTGAACATTTATTACTATGTTATCAAAAGCCCACTATTGGATCCCATTCTGCACCAGCTCAATCCAGTCCATACCCTGATGTTTCCGTGACTGTAGCACCTTTATCTTCAGCATTAAGCAGTCTAAGGTGACCCTGAAGATGAGGGCACCATGATCCTTTAAAATGCCTGGAACTACTCATCCAGCAACACAGCATCACGTCCCACAAGATTTGAACCTTCAGGAACACTGCTGTGAGAATATCATACCTCAACTGGGTATTACTTCCATCATCTGACAAGTGGATCACACAGTGAGAAAGGTTTAAAACCACCCAGTTTTATGTTATATATAAGAATCCCACAGGCAAGAATAAGAACAGTGTGTCATACCATGAATCTTTCCAGCTGCTCTGATGCAGTCTCTGGCAAGCCACCCACAGGTTTTGAGGCTGCTATAACTCCATCAACATCTCCAAGCCATGATAGAAGATCCTGAATCTCAGCATGAAACCTCTGAGCCTCCCGCAATGCATCTTCAAGCTCATGCTGCCTATCAGCTGCCTTCGCAAGCAAATCTCTCCAATGGTGGTTCAGCTGTGATAACTTTTCTTGTGTGGCAGATGCCTCTGCTGTTCCTTTACCTGATTCAATTATCTGGCGACCTGCATCATTGAGTGTATCCACACTTGTTTGATGTGCTTGGATATCATTCACCAACACCTGTTACCAACAAAAACATGTCCACTGTGGTTTTCTGATGTCTTGGTGCACAACAGCATGACATATCAGCATCCTTTTCCATAAGATACAAAACGGAAAAATCTGTCACTAAAACTATGTGAATAATTGAAGTTTAAACAACGATAAATTTCTGTTTCACTATTCAAGTTAAGTGCTTAATTTTTTGTTATACTTGCACTAGCACCTTTGAGTATCACATCTTTCTTTCTAAGAAGTTAACAATTTTTCTGTCTTAGTGTTCCCATCAGTTTACACCTCCGCAGTAAACAACCATACACAAGAGCACTGGAACATGTATATCTGAAGGATAGAACCAGCACTGCTCTATGGATTGTACTCTGAGTTCTGACTGTATATAGAAGCTACAAAAAAGTGAGCAATATGCATACTCTTCAAGTCCAACATTCATACAAAGTGGTGAACATGAAATTTATACAAGTGATTAAGAAAGGAACATATCATAAAATTCAAAATCTAGGATATTTGACAAGATCTGACAGTAAAGTATCACAAGAAAAGTTGGTTAAACCAAGTACACAGTAATATGGCCACCTATGATTCAAGAATGACAATAAAATTTGAGATCAACGAACACAAAGATGGTGAATAAGTGACTGCTGGTGAGATCAGGTTAGGGAAGATATGCAAAACATTGTACAGAAAGAGGTGACAAAATATGACAGTGGAAGGACAGAGAATAATGGAGAAAGCTTTGTCATAACGTGACTCATCCCGAAACTGTAAACAGCTTATGATTAACTGCATAAAGTACAGTTCATGTAAGTCAAGCCTGTAACAATATAAAGTTGTTTACACATACATTAATTATCATTTTCCAGATGTCTTACATGATACACAGATTAAAACTTGGACCGAAGCATATAACAAAAAAATCGCTCACTAAAAATTTCAAAAGTAGAAGCATGGAAAATCATTTAATTTTACTTAAAATTCAGAGAGTAGCAAACTTATATTCACCTTCAGCTTAGCAAGTTCAACTTCCAGGACCTGCGGATCTCCAGCTACAGGTTTCAGTTCATCTAATGTACCATCAGTCTTATCAATCCAAACTAACAATTCTGCCAGTGCATGTTGGAACTGCCCAAGGCGCAGGAGGGCATTTTCCAGCTGCCTCTGTCGTTCGACCATTCCACGGAGAAGTTCATCCCAGCGTCGATTCACAACAGAAAGTGGCTCCTTGATAGCTGCAGCCTGGTCGGCTGATGTCCGTTCTGTCAACTCTTGTGCTTGTCTGCAAAAATTAAATACAGCTTTAAAAACCCGGAGGGAGGGGATTAAGAAAAATCCACAACTTGAAATATGAACAGACGAGCATAGTAAAAATGAAAATATAGAAGTGTATTGCTTTGGTTATACAATAAAACAAAACAAGCTGTGCACCATGAACAGTTATGATTTATAATCTACTGCTCTTCATCTCATTAACCCCGATAGTCTTTATACACATTCTGATTAAATGTACGTGTAATAATAATAATAATAATAACCATGGCTCAACAGCCCTATATGGGCCCGGGCCTCCTCTTGCCTCCTCTTTTCGAGGTTACTAAGTCGTGCGCATTCGTGGCAGTTGGTGACTGGTCAACTGGCCGCACTTACTGTTCTATTGATCCTGATGTGCCTGCCAGAGCCATCTGGCAGGCAGTCAGGAGACTTGGGCAAGAAATGGAGGCAATTTGGCTTACGCAACATTTTTATTCATGCCCGTAAGGTTCTTTTACATGCCTTTAAATCTACGACATGGGACCGACGGCTTTACTTCCCCTCCGAAGGAAGTGGTGCTCCGGATTTTTATCACCCTTAAAAATCCATCGACCTCGGTCGGGATCGAACCCGCGAACCTTGGGTCCAGTGGCGAGCACGCTAACCACTAGTCCACCGAGGTCGACAAATGTACATGTAGTGGATCATAATTGATTTGGACCCACGCTTTTTCACTACGTATATCTTTGTATGGAGTTCCAAAACGTAACTGTATAATAATTTAATGTTTACAAAACACAGTTCTTATATGAGTGTGTAAATTATGTTACTTTGGGATCAGCTTTGTGGTCCTGAAAGGAATTTCCATTATGCAATTCTTTAACAACAACGTGCTCACTCACTGCAGGTGATATGCATGCTACTAATACATAATGACAACTCCTTGTATTATCACTGTGAAATGAAGATAAGTGAACATCAAATATTAGGAATCAACCAGACACAAGAACAAAGATAACAATCTGGAAAGTTCATCCACCCAACAAACAATAATATATAGTAATATAACAAACCCAAAAACTTTCACACTGGGTATTATCCTGTATTTTGTCACTGTAAAACCAGGTTATTTCTTTTGGTTAGTTCAGTACTATAACCCAAATTCACATTTTAGACAGGGAAGTGATTATCCTGGGCAATGTGTCTTGTGGTTTTCCTCAAGCTGATGCAATAATAATGTGACTGCTCCTTTACTTACCCTTCCAACTTCATACACACACAAAGAAGAACAGAAAATCTCAGTTATAAAGGGACAGTTAAAAAACATGCTCAATGAGTATCATGCAAAATCAGCACACCAAACCACGTGAAAAACTTGCCTTCGAAGAGCCCTGGATACATCATCATTGAGGGGGTTTGATGACAAAAAAAAAAAAAAAAAGAGAAACTGTCATTATTTCACACAGCATTTCAAGAAATGTCACTGAAGTGGTGAGAAATGTCAAAAATAAAACACACATTTCCATTTGCAACTACAAAAATATGCTCCTGTAACAGTGCTAAATTCTGTCAAGTATCAGCAAAAAATGTGGGCAGTCAGTCAAACATAAAAAACCATAAATAATATATATAAGAACATACTTTTAATGCAAGCATGCTGACTCCAGATTGCAGCAAAAACTAAGTTACCTGCTCTGTAAAGCAAAGTCCTTCATGAGAAGCTAATAGTAGCTAACCTACTGTCCTTGTCGTGTATGGAATGCAACAGTTTATTACCATGGTCACAAGCACTCACCAGCAAAACCTTAATTGCAATTTCTTTAAAACAATCTTCAACCTAGACATAACTTATATACTGATCTTATGAAGCATACATGGTGTCTGTACAATCACTTCCAAAGATTCTGAAAGCCCATCACAAAGTAATCACTGGAATACCAGACAGGATCAAGCAGATGGTGAACATTTTGCAGACTGACAGCAGAAAAGAAGTCAATAATAACAAAGAGATTTTTTCATGTGAATTCTGATTTCATTACCTATACTGACCTAACTAAACTCAACTCTTGATACTAGCTAGAACTTGAAGGTTCAACAGTGCTACTCCCAAAGCCTGCCATTGGACATGACCCTGAGCCAATTCTTAACAGTCTCCCTCACACAAAACTTATTCTCCTGAAAATACATCCACTTTTAAGGCCACATTGTTTTTATATATAACAGACACAGATGGATTAACAAGATGAAGCTGAGTTACTTTTTTCAACTATTCTGCAAATGTGTCTAACATGAGGGGAGGAGGGACTTCCTGCAGAACATTAAACCTTACTGTATATGATACAGGCTGGCAAGAATCTTCTCTGCTGTATGCTACATATCACATGATCTGTGGTGTGACCCTGCAGCTATGACACATGAGAAACTGTGGCAAACCAAAGAAGAACCAGCAGGATATGAAGACTACTGTCAATTTCACTGCGAAACTTATTACAGTATTTGTACAGTGTCTAATGACAACACACTACTCAATGTAATGGGATTAATAATTACGTGAAGATTTTAAGGGAAAAATCAAGCTACATTTTATATAGAATATGAGGTCCTACCCTGAAGGTGGAGAGGGCAAATTCCTAAAATATGTCGGTAACCACCTGCGGAATCACGTGGTGCTGTTGCAATGGTATTTTGTTACTACGTAATTACCCCACATCAGGCTTATCTGATTTTTCAGAAAAAATGTTTCAATTTTAAGCACATGGTCAAGCACACAATAATGACACTTTTACATATTCTCTCACAAGTTAAAATTTTGGGAAAAATGTGTGCACTGTGCAACAGGATACAGCACATTACACAGACTACTGCACTGCAGAAGGTTGTAATTTCCTTATATGTCCCATGCTTTTGAGGCCAGAAGACATTCTGTACTCAGAACCAGAAATTCTCATGCAAAACAGCAAATGAAACACAACACTTCTGTAAGATGTTCAGGCTTGTTTCAGCATTTACAAATGTGCCTGAAGTTGTGTGTCTGGCTTTAACTATAAGCTGGCAAGCCAAATGCTTCTCCACAATTATTTACAAACACAGCTTCATTGTAACTGAGTGACTTGGCACTCCTCTTCCAACTTCAATAAAATGACAGAACTATGCCATAAAACTATTGACTTACCTATTGAGTGCCTCCACCTTCACCATATGAGGGTCCACATCAGCCTTGAAGTCTTTGAGTTGCTCAATCTGCGTTTTCACAGCATCAATATCAGAGCCCAGAGCACCCATACCTGCAAACCTGTCTTCAGCACTCTCCAGGAACTCCAACAGATTCTGCAAACAACGATCAACATTAGGGACATGCAACCACTTAATACATGGAACTGTTTGAAAAATGTTACTCAATAGAGTTAAAATTCACAGTATGAATAAATGCATCACCCCTACAAATATAAATGGAAATATTTAATTCTGCTTTTATTAAAATGTATTGTCAAAATCTGATTTTGGCCTCCACTGGACAAAAACACACAGAAAGTTAAGATCAGACTTACAGTTACATAGATTAGAATATAAAGTAAGAGATTAATTAACCATACAAATGGGATGACTGAAGATGGGTGGCTAAAGATGGCACAGAAGTATAAAATTTATGGGGTGAAGAGTAAGAGAAGGGAAGGGGCAAGTTTACTGTTTTCCGAACACGACCGTCAGAGTCTGGGAAAACATGACAATGGTACTGCCCAGCCCTAACATGATATACATCTCATTTAGAATGTGTATGTCACACATTTTCTGAGGTTTGGCAGATAAGTGAAAAGTGTGCAGTCTGTTTCAAAGATTAAAGCCATATTTAATGACAAGTTTCAGTAACATTATTTAAATGTACACACATGTACATTCTCACACATACTGCATTATACAATTACTGGAAATAAAAAAAAAGTCAGCATAGCAAAACAGATTATTGCTGTTAAGACTGTAGGTACCTGAACAGGCATTTCATTACTGGAGGAAGAACCAATGATGGGCAGTATCATTACCTGCAAGGTTTCGTGGAACTCCATCGCCTTCTCCATTGCGTCTATGAGATTCTCCTCCCTTTTCGCATACAGTGCTGTTACGTTGTCCCATGCAGAGTCCAAGTCTTCAATATGCTTCTTCACTTCGGGTTTGTCCGGCTCACCACACAAACTCATCAACTCCTGGCCTGTCTGACGGCACTGATCAACTTCTGGTTTGGTCTGTGAACAGCATTAATTATGTGTTAAATACCTTGCTGTACAATACTAGTGCTACTATTGGCATGATGGCCCAATTCTGGGTCCTAGCCTCCTTAATTATACAAAAACAAAGAGTAACAGAAGGGTTGAAGCTGCTAGCATGCATTTACAGAGACTAATAGCAGAAGTAACACTCCAAGGTCAAAAGAGGAACGCAAATTTTACAGAATAATTACCCATTAGTAATACAGAATAGAAAACTAATCACGTGTCTGATCCCAGTGGCTGTATGGTCTAAGGTGTAGGTCTTCAGCCGCTCAATTGCTGGGATCAAGGGTTTGAATCCTGCTGAGGGGATGGGCATGTTTGTTGTGTGTTGGGCAGGTAGCAGTGGCCTCTGCACTGAGCTGATCAGACATTTAGAGGAGACCTACTGGGTCTGTGTGTCTAATTGTGTGTAATCTAGAAACCTCAACAATGAGGTGGCCTAGGCCCAATCTGGGCTGTTCAGAGAGAGAGACAGAGAGAATCATGTCTCTGAACTTTGGGACATATGTCTTGCTGTGTGTATGATGCTAGCCAATATGATCACTATGTTACCACTGCTGTAATCTGAGTCAGGAACTGGTACTTAGTTTCTTTTTATTCCTTGCAGAGTGTAGGCAGTCTTAGTATGGTTGTGATATGTACTGAGATGTACACAGTGTTAATTTGTAATACTTTTTAAGCATGTCACAGCAAAAATACTGCCGAGAGTTTGTACGAAGCATGCCATGTCAACAGTGCTACATAAAAGGACAATATAAAGCAGAGTGGAATAATTGTGAATGACAGGTTTGGTGCTGGACAATAAGAAAAAAATAAAAATGTCATGGTTTGACTGAAGAGACATTGCATAATGTTGGTGCTCGACTAGAGGCCCCTAAAATCCTCTGTGCCTGTTGGCTCTTCAAAGTGGAATGTCAAAAACGTCAGCTCACATGGCCCCACACAACCTTAAAATTAATGCAATACAAAGTGAGACATAAAGGAGCACTTTCCTCCAGACTGGAAAGCAAGAAGCTGGTATTGCAAGTTTCAAGAATAAATAGTCAGTGGATTTCTTGATTTGTAACATGTATTTGCTTTGGATGAGCCATGGTTTACACTAAGAGGGAACATCAAGAGCCAAAACAACAGACACTGGTGTACTGAATATTCCGATGTGGTTCATGAAGTTCTTTTGCATGACCTTAAAGTTGGAGTCTGGTGTAGAGAGAGTAAAGTTAAAGGTAAAAGTTTCCCATAACAAGTCATGAATACTCAGAGAGGGGATGGGATGTTGGGATTCCATCCTTACTTTGACATTTGGCAGAACTAGGATGGCAGGGATGTCAGCTCAACCGGTGTACAGAGAGTACAACACACAAAATTGTAGGGGGAGCATATTTCTGAAGATGCAACAAAGTCTGTCCTTTATGTTTGTTTTCTTTTGCACCAATCTTCAGGAAATTAACAGAGAAGGAAATGCAAGGTTACTTCATGCACCATGCAGCAATTTCTTAATGACTCTGCTATAAGAGGTATTTAGTAAATGGCTGATAACTTATGGACTGTGGCCTCCTAGATCTCCAGATCTGAGGCCGTGTCGTTATCACGTGGGGACAGTAAAACAAAGAAATGTTCGAAACACCAGAAACAATAACCAAGGCTAATGATTATATCCAGCCAAAAATCTACATGAAGATTTAAAAGCAAGAAAAGTAACTGTCTGTGTACCTGATCAATCTCATGACGAATCTCCTGCAAGGCAACCTGTTGTTGTTGGATGGCGGCAGGCTCAACTGCAGGTGGTTCCTGTGAGCTCAGTGAGTCTTGCAAGTCCTGCAATGTTGCCATAACATTATGCAATTCATCCCAGAATCTCTCTGCTATTATCAGCGTATCTTCCAGGGACTTCCCTCTATCATTTGTAGCCTTCTGAACCTCATTCCACAGGCTGTTGAGTCTGTCAAGTTTGCGTTTGATGTCTGTGATAAAACATGAACTTTTTATTAGTATATGTGTCATATATATTTTCAGTACAATAACTACAAATTTTTGCATAGAGGCATAGCCTTGTCAGTAACGACACTGTTAATGGGCCGGACAGCTAAATTTGATTACTGTTAGACCAAATTTTTCCCTTCACCACCATTTCTAACTGTCTCTGGGGCTCATCCAGACTCCTATCCAATGGGTTTCAGGGGCTCTTTCCATAGAGGTAGAGTAGCTGAATGTCAAGCAGCAGGTATCCACCTTCATCTGCCTTCATGGTGAGAGCTTAGTTAGAGGGACAACTTGAAGTCCATAAATAGAGATCTCAACTTATAATTTTTTTTAGAAAATTAGCAAACTTGATAAAAATGTATATTTAAGTGTTTTCAATTGAATAATATTCATTACGCAATCTACAAACTATGAATAAAATCTTATTTATATCCAACAGTATAATACAAATGTAAAAAAACTGAAAAGGACTTTTCAAAAGAAATATACCACATTACCCCACCTCTAAAAGAGGCAATGTTGCATTAACATTAAGGACAATAAACATTATTTTTGCCATCACTTACTGGGAGGGGGGAGGGTTTACAAAACAAAATGTGATCTTACAGGAATCTCAAATTTTAATGATGGCAGAGATAAGCCTTAAGGCTTAATGTTATTACTGAGATGCCTACCTTTGACAGCTGGATCAGCGCGGTTGCCAGCCTTGCTGATGACATCATCAGCTGCTCTCTTTACTGCTGCAAAGGCTTCCTCTCGTTTGTCCAGATCTTCAACTAAAGCTGCATTCTCATCCATCTGGTCGCGGATACGCGGAGGATGGGCAGAGACAGGCTCAGCTGAGTTGATCTGGTCAGCTGTTGATCCCAAAGCACGCAGCATACCTTCCAGTTTGTCAGAGAACCGACTGGACTCCTGTAAAGAATGATGCAAAGTTCATTTCATGCTACCAATTTATGACAGTATACTTTTGTGGTTCAGTTACTGATAATTCACGCTTAAAATGGTACTGAAATATGTACTAGGTGCGCCCAGAAAGTAATGCAACGCATTTTTTTTCTCGGCCCAATTTTGTTGGATAAAAATGATATTTTGCTGCTGTATCTTTAAAATGTCCCGCGTTTATGCACATAGGCGCAATGTTTCCCGCTGGATAGCAGCGCAGTAGTGAGCTTTCAAAATGGAGTCTGCAAGTGACGTGCGTTCTAAACAGAGAGCAGTAATTGAGTTTCTTTTGGCAGAAAACGAAACGAGTGAATCAATTCACAGGCGCTTAAGAAAGGTCTATGGAGACATGGCAGTGGATAAAAGCACCGTCAGCCGTTGGGCGAAGCGATTGGCGTTATCAGAACAAGGACGGGGCACTCTGTCTGATCTCCCGCGCTCGGGCCGCCCATCAACAGCTGTGACGCCTGCAACAGTGCAACGAGCCGACAGTCTTATTCGAGACGATCGGAGAATCACAACCAGGGAACTGGCCGCTGTTCTCGGTATTGGTAAGGGAAGCGTAGACAAAATCATTCACCAGTTAGGATATTCAAAGGTCTGTGCCCGATGGGTCCCTCGAAACATAACCGAAGAGCACAAGCAACAAAGAAAAGCCATCTGCTCCGAGTTGCTTGCTCGTTACGAGGTTGAGGGTGACGATTTCTTGTCCACCATTGTCACGGGTGATGAGACATGGATTCATCACTTCGAGCCCGAGACGAAAAGGCAATCCATGGAGTGGCATCACACGACCTCTCCTCGGAAGAAAAAGTTTAAAGCAGTTCCCTCAGCCGGCAAGATCATGGCGACAGTCTTTTGGGACTGTGAAGGAGTCATTCTCATAGACGTGTTGCCCAGTGGCCAAACGATCAACTCGGACGTCTATGTGGAAACACTGAAGAAGCTGAAGAAGCGTTTCCGGAGAGTTCGTTCCCATAAAGATGCGACAAAAGTGCTTCTTCAACACGACAATGTGAGGCCACACACAAGTCTGCGTACCCGAGAGGCCATCACAAAACTTCAGTGGACTGTCCTGCCTCATCCACCGTACAGCCCGGATCTGGCTCCTTCCGACTACCATCTTTTCGGTCCCTTGAAAGGTGCAATCCGCGGAAAGAGGTTTGAGGACGACGAGGAAGTCATTGCTGAAGTAAAGAGGTGGTTGCGACAGAGACCTGCAGAGTGGTACCGCAAAGGCATACAGGCTCTCACATCTCGGTGGCGTAAGGCCAAAGATTTAGAAGGAGACTATGTTGAAAAATAGGTTTAGGTAGCCAAAGATTCATGTAATGATGTGACATATTTGAAGTTTTAATAAAATCAATTGTGAATGAGAAAAAAAATGTGTTGCATTACTTTCTGGGCGTACCTAGTACATAAAACTCTAGGACAAATTTTAATTACTGTAACCAAGAAAATTCTTAGCAACTATAAATTAGGACGATGTGTAAAGACACTTGGATTTTGACAGTTTCCTGTCAATGTAAAGTAAATATGTCACTACTGGAGGACTCTAGAAATACAACTTAAGATGTCTGGGTATTTAACAGACCCCACTAACACACAACCTAACAGTGTACTTCATATAAGTATGTTTATACAAGAGACTTAAGAACTCAAATCTTAAATGCTAAACTCTGGTAATGAAGTAATGTGTACTTCAATTTGCTTTCTGCACTTTCAAAAATGGTTACATATAATTAATTACTAAATTAAGAACATACAATCTTTACTCCATGGCTCAAAAGTACTCCTTGTCAATCTCTTTTGATCACCTATGGCAACTGGTGAGCATATTTCTTGAGCTCTGACTAACAAGTTCACAAGTTGCTCAAACATGAAGGTGCAAATATTTATACTCTTATACTACTCCATGTTTTGAAGTACCTTCATTTAATTTTAGCCATGTGACACTGCTTTTCATGAGTGTGTAACTCTTAACATATAATAAATTATGGATTAAATGCCGCACATTCCAACTCCTCAGTTCGAAACAAATGTACCTGCAATGCATGTTCCAATGCTTGCTGTCGTTGTCGGAGTTCACTTCTGAGGGCTGCATAGCGAGCATTATCTGCATCCAAGATATCCTGAACCTTCCCTCCTTCTTCATCATTACACAGTTTGATCAGAGCTTCACCAGTCTTATTCAACTTTTCTACCAGTGGCTTGTGCTCAGAGATTGACTGAACAAACATCTGGAATAAAGATGTATCATTCTTAAGTGCATGGTAACACATTTTAAGTGAGTTTATAAAGGCCAACAGCAAACAAAATAATACATTACATGAATACAAATAATATGCTAATGCACCACAAATACTGAAAATTTATAGACATCTCATAACAAAAATAAAGAAAATTAATTTCCTTTCAGTTATTCAGCACAGTTGATATTGACCCTTTCAGGATGAGTGTGAGAATGCACTTGAGCATTTGCCAGCAGAGGTCAGGAAATATCAGTTTGTGCCTCTTTATAGGGCAGATTAAACTGTGTATTCACTTCTGGGCTGATAACACTAAAAAAAGCACACGTCTGCAAGACACAGCACAAGTCAATAATCACCAGCCATATACAATCTTAGCACCTGACAGTGTTGCTAAATAACACACTTAAATTCAATAATCAACCACTGCAACTAGATTATAATCACAAGCAAAAAGATTCTACACAAGACACGCATCTCATACACATACAATTTTTAATAATGAAAGACACGTAATGAAATTACCCATGGCAGTAAGCGAATACAGATTAATTTACCATTAGAAAATTAAGCAGAGATACAGAATGGGTTAATCTGCATTTATTGTGCTGGCAGTAAGTGTGACTGAATAAAGGTGAAAGAACTCATAACTGATGTGGAAACACTATTCTCACTGGTAGGACGATGATGGCTGGCAGAAGAGATCTGAAAGTGATAGAGCCTAATACTGTTGACAGGCAGGTTTTAGCAAGCGATATACCAGGTCCACAATACCCACCTCATTTCTGTCTTGCTGCTGAGTGATGAGATCTGGTCGCAGAGCTGGCATTGCCAGCATGGCCACCTGCTGTTCCATTTCATCCAGCCAACTCACCAGTCCAGCGTGAGTTTCATGGAAATGTTCTGCCAGAGGAAGAGCCTGTTCTAACACACCCAGACGATCGGAGCTCAACGCAGACACTGTGTCCATTGTCTCACGCAGATCTTCCATCTTTTCACGAATAGTTGACGTATCTTCATGTTGGGCAGACTCACGCAACACCTGATGCAATGAACAATGCAACTAAAAACTTGGAATCTACTAATCAACTGAACACTGAAGATGAACTCTTCATTAATTTTACAATGCTCTGACAACTGCACAGGTTACACAGTATGAAAAATAAATTGGGAAGTTTCATGGCCCATTGTAGGGCATTATACCATTATTTGCCCAGTAAAAATGAGTAAAGTCACAAAGACTCTCAGTCATAAATAGCTTATCTTCAAGTCAAGATTTGAATCCAGGACTTTGTGGCATATAGCCTACCAGACTTGAATCCTTATCACCACTGCTATGAGAACTACCAATCTCACATGAGTAATGTTTGTAACTGAATACAAAAGTATCAGCTGTTAGTAGATACAAAAATGACACAGAAATAATACATGTAGTAAATATTTAAAATTCAAAACTCTCATGAGGTAGCTCCAAGCAGGACAATTATGACCCACCCTAGAGTAGGCAATGCATGTAACTTCTGTTCAACCAAGTTCTCATGGTTTCTAGGTCAAGTACATGTGGATTGTGTTCCTACAGAACAAACTTCTATTACTGTCAGCTGTTTCCTGCTATTTATGCAACTGTTCATTAACAAGTGTGAATACATAAAACCTGATAATCAATCAGTGTTAAGGGCATAAAAACTGATAATCCTTTGACTTCTTTGGGACTTTTATTTTATATTTTTATATTTTAATCCAGTTAGTTGTTCGTTTTAATAGATAAGTAAATCACCTGTATTAACAAGTATTAAATATTGAGTCTATCTTACATACAGGACGCAATTTGCTAGTCACAAACATGAAGTGGGTATAATAAGTAACGAGTTATGGAATGCCAATTAGCATTAACAAGTCTGGTGTGTTCATTTTCTTAGTGTTCCTATTACTGCTATGGTTCCTATTATAGGTAGCCAAAACAAAATCACTATTGTCGTTTTTCACGTGGAATAATGTGTTTAGATCACTACCTGTTTCTCTAGGCTCTCTGGTTCTGCCTCATTTCTTGCATACATGCTACAAAAGTCAATATATTATATCTTTTGTACTCCTCCTGTAGACAGTGATATACTGTTTCCTACACATATCCTGTACCTGTCTTGCAAAAGACATTGTCATTTGTTTCTTCGGCCTAACAGAGAACACAGCCTGTCTCCACTATAAAGAGCAGTCACATAAATGCATGTAAGCCTTCATGTAAAGTGTCTGTTATTTTTATTTCATTTTAAACAAAATCATTAAGTGTTAACAAATTTTAGTAAAATCTGTCATACAAATTTTGTGAAAATCTGTCTTCTGGACTTGGAGTGCTCCAAGCAGACAGACTGATGGACAGACATAATGAGGCTACCTCTTGCTGCTATTCACTCTGCAAATGCACCAAGTAACAGAACTATACCTTCTTTGCAGTGGACAGAACGTCTCGGACACGACCCTTCTGGCTGGAGATATCATCATTCAGTGCTTTGTGTTCTTTCAGCTGGACTCTAATGACATCTGGGTCAGAGCTGGGAGGTTCGGCATCACGGATTTGACTTTCCACCTCACGGAACCAGTCAAGTAGCTCATCAATGTCCCCAATAACCTCCAGTGATCGCTAGCAAATACAGTAAATGTCAAAATGAAAGGGATTCAACCAGTAAACATACCCAAGAAAGAAATTCAAATGAACAAATTAAGAAATCAATGTTAGTAACAAATACAACAGAAGTGAATAATATAGGAGCTCAGTGCAAGCAATACCTTTCTCTAATAGACTTGCATGTACTGTATTAAGATGTGACGTCACAGGTGATTTACAAAACTGATCATTAACATACACTACAGTACATCCTTTCACTGAAGAAAAATATAAATTACATATTTTATTTAAAAAAATGTTCTCTAATATTCATCTTTCTCAAAATCTGTAGCAACAGTAATGGACTGATGTGAACCTAACATTTTCAGGTGAAAAGTATTCCATTATCACACGATGAAAACCATAATATCAGGGCTTTAATGTTTAACCCAATGATGTACACTGACACGAGGAACATGTTTAAGAGGTGTGAAATACCACAAGATAAGAGCAAAAGTAGTTTACTTGTTGGACAATAGGCATCATGTACCCATATGAAAGTTGCATGTTAATTCTGTTGCACTTGAAAATCTCTGCATCAGTGTTTCACTCGTACGTACATGCTGAGCTGACAGAACAGAACAATATGCCAATAACTGACAAGTAATTTTGAGCACCTCTGTGTGAGCAATATAGATGTTGTACACAGTACTACACTGTGGGTGATGCTCTACTGTAACACTAAACAGTAAACAATATAATGTGACAAGAGGCTTTGTTGTTGGTCACCCTTGTTTGCTACTTATTATACAGTTTATTTTTGTCTAAACAGACTATATGTACCAATTTTCAAATCCATATTTGTATTAGGGATGTCAACCAATATATAAATCCGTAACAGTATTGAAGAATTTCTTGGTTTATTGGTTTTTTAAATTGCTCAAGTACCAAACTGAATTCAGTCATAAGTACTGTACATTGTTCTTATCTGTATTGCAAACTGTCATAGTCAGTATTCATAACTAAGAATTTTAAAATAAAGGGTCTTAAAAGTGTACATTAAATTTACTTGCAATACATAATTGTCATGTAACACATATCTTTTTTTCTAATAACTGAAACATCTACCCACAATTTTGGCAATGGCCAGGGTTCTCATTTTTCAGTACTTCTGAATAAAGTAAGAAATATGTTATGTATCAATACACTGAAAAAAAACCAATTTTACACTTTTCTCCTACATAATATTGTATTAACTTACTGATACAAAATGATGACAACCTTAATTTTCAGTAAGACAAAATTCAAATCTTCTGTTTTCCTTCAACAAATTTAAAACCACTCATTCACCTTCAACGTATCTGTCTTCATGCATGTATCAACCAAATAATTCATGAACTGGTTCTGATAATTTAATACTTCAAATTTTTGACAAAACTCAAACTTAAATTATTCTTCTCTTGCCACAAGTTGTGTCTACCTGTTTGGAAAGTTGGATGCGTTCTCCTTTACGTTGAATCTGTTCAGCAATAGCATCAAATCTACGGTTGTCTCTGGTGACGAGACCTTCTATAGTGGACGCACCCTCTCCTGGAGAGATTTGGCACAGCTGTGGACCCACTAAGTTGATGCTCTCCAACAGTGGCCGGAATTCTGCAACATATCAAGGTAAACTACTTTTGTAACACTCTTAACCTTTTCCAATGTCAGGACAGAAACAATATACCTGCAACAAATGGAGTATGTGTCATTAATTCCACAGGCTCTGATGATGGTAAGGCATGTATAGTATTACTTAGTTTCTGGACTTTGCCTGTTGTTCCAAAAATGACATATCAGAAACTTGATATGTTTCCATCCTAAGGTGAAAGCATGGGGAAGCACCTACTTAGTTTCATCCAATAGAAAGAGCTATTCTCAATCTTTGGAGAATCTATCTCAGTTTAACTACTGCCTCTATATATGTGTGTTTACAATCACATTTTCAATGACAGATAATAGAAAATAGAAAATAACATCACAAAGACCTAAAACCAGGACAACAAAAGACGAAAGTATAATCTGTTCATTTAATGAACCAATGCCTTAATAACATATAATTTGCTGTTAATATACTGCAAATAAATACCTTGAATATCCTGTTCTAGTCTTTGAATATCCTCTTCTCGAGGGTCAGCACATTGCAACTGGGCTTCTGCGCCCATCATCCAATCAACTAGACGGTTATGGCTATTGTGGAACTGCTGGACCAATGGCAATGCTTCCTGCATATCAGTACATTACAAAAATTAAGAACACAAAACTATGTACATAGTCTATGAGTCCACAATTATTATTCTTCAGACACAGAATATTTTAAATTTAACCAGAGAACTGATAGAATCATGAATATCTGTTTGTACAAACACATTAAAACCTCCCACATAAGGAAGTCAAGAATACAGATTCCCAGAATTTGAATATCTGGATGGATGCACTGCTGTAATTAACAGTCTTGTAAAGTGGTTACAAGTAATGTACAAATCTTTTACTTCCATAAATTAATGTCAAAGTTTATCTGTATAAGATGAAATAATATTAAAGTGTGAAACAGTATTGTCTAAGAGTATAAGGAGATATGCGAGATGTCATTTGGCTAATAAGGGTTAGCAGCATATGTCTGTTATTACATCTGCAATATGGCAGGCGATTACACCAATGTAATACACAGTGCTAATCAATACCCTTTGTGTCAATTTTATGACCAGAGAAGTTAATATTCATCCTCCTTAATAAGATGCTATCTACAGGTAACACAATACTATAAAGAAATGGACCACAGGCATTCATCAGTTTTCTCTTTTATTGATACCAAGGATAAAAAATGTGTTCAAGAAATAAGTATCTCAGAACAAAATAAATTAGTCAAACTATATGTCATGATAGCAGATGAGTAATAATTGACATTGTTAAATGATATACCGGCTTTGAAAAGAAACTTCGGCCTCTTCAGAAATGTGGTGTGCTGACTGGTAAATTACTACCCACATTTTGCATCTTCAGCAAGAACAGTAACTATTTACTGGTCAACACGGTGTCAACACACAAAGACTTAAACCTTCACTGACACTGCTGTCAGAGCCTCAAATCTCACAAACAGTTATTATGGAAGAAGAAATGATGATCTGATATAGAGGAATTGAAATATAAACACAAAAAAGTAATTAAGGTGGGGGAAGAGACTGAATTTATTTTACACAAGATCCTACAAGATTTAGAAGCAAGGGTGATAAATAGTGCATAAACATTGACAAAGTTCATATTATACAGATATTTTGAAAATTATAAGCATATCACAGTCTTACAGAAACAACACAAACCTGAGCATGTTTAAGTAGATCAGCACCGCGTGTCGTGAGGTCATTGAATCGTCGCTGAAGTAAGTCCAGCTTGTCTTTCAACTGTAATGCTTCATCATTTGAGATATGTTTCATAAGTTCAAGGCCACTATCAACTGTTCCATCCACTTGGCTCTGATGGTTGGCAATCTCTTCTGTCAAATCCTGAAAGTGAAACAAGATCTTTAGTTCATGACAAATGGCACAATTTAATGAAAATGAACTGAAATTATCATGTATGTGTAACACACTGACAATCACTGGTTTATTCTGCCAGAATTAGAGATTTCTGATTTGTATAATGTCATACAATTAATTTTTTGTCAGCACCAGCAGACTGAAATTGACTCGGAGAAAAACCTGTCCCAGTGGCACTTTGTCCACCACAAATGCCACTGCTCCTGTCCTACTGGAAAAGCACAGATGTCTTCCTTTCAGCCACTACACACTTCCTTTTCCCACCAACTAATTTAACTATATTTATGAAGACAACAGATGCTAGGATAGTTCAGGTAGCATAGGAACTTGCTGGTAAGTCCTGTGGCTCAGAAAAACCTGAAATAAAGCAGTGAACTGCAGTCCTGTAGCACATTTACCAAATAACGTCCACCCACAGTGCCATTAAAAAACATAACATGAGCAAGTAACTTTGTAAAAACACTATGGAGGCATTCACGTTTACCTATACTGTGCATACTCACGCAAAGACAATTTTCCATTCTTAAATGACAAACCGTAACTGCCTACATGAACAGCTCAGTGCATGTAAAAAAGATCTAAATACATGTAGTAATGCTATTTGTTACCAGTGTGTGTGTGTGTGTGTATATATACACACAGATATAAAAGCATGCTTCTCACTTTGCACAATACAACATATCTTTACATATAATAACACAAAATGCCCCTGGGCCTAAGAACTGTCATGTAAGTGCTGTGGAAGCAATGCTTCATTATGTACTAGATGGAGATGGGTGGTCAACCGCATGCTCCATATCAATTGGGTAAGAGGCTGGCTAGGTTCACACATGTATGTGTGTATGCAAAATACTTAAGCTTTTAATATTTCCAATTGCTGTCTTGGGCACAGTGCTTTCTCATGCCTGGCAATACCTGCAAAGTTTCTAGAACAAGATCCTTACCGCAAGGTCATCCATCTGTTCCAGCAGTTTGTCCGTATGTACAGCCAGGACTCTGTATTTTGCCAGACGGTTTTCCATTCCCTCCATCCAGGCCTGCAGGTCTTGGTATGTTAGTACCAGGTGACGTAGACCAGCACGTGACTGTTGGAGCAGCTGGCCTACGTTTTCTGAGGCACCTACCAAGGCAGCATAACGATCCGTCATGTCTTGCAACTTGAATGCCAAACCTGATGCTTCATCCTCACCTACAAGTGCCATCAGTGCACTGGCCACCTCTGTCAGCTCCAAGAAATCTGGTTTCTTGCGTAAGATGTCATTGTGTAGAGCCTGTGCAAAAATTAGATCATTATGTAACAAGGACATATTATTTTAAAGTTCTTTTAGTTCCTTTTCTTTTGTAACTACAACATACTTCAGTACCTGCATGGGTTTGTATCATCTCAGCTCAAGGAGATACACATTTCTTTAGCATCATGCACCATTTTTGAGCTATATTTGTAAAACGTGAGAACTTTTAAAATATATCCATTAGTAACAATATCGAACATAACATGGGAAACAACTGGTGAATACTGGCTAAAAGGAAAGGAGCAGTTCAGTTCAGTACAAAGTTTCAGGTTCTTTGACTGGTAGATGTTTTGCATGTGCCATACAAATTTCTTTTCTTTGACATGTCCTCAACTGCAAAGGTTATAGCATAAAATATGAGGGTAACTTAAAACAGTGACTTTGAAAGTACATGGAAATGTTCACAGCCTATTTTAGGCTAAGAGTTCCACAATCTACATGCAAGGACTGAAGAAACCCCTGTCACAAAGCATGCTAGTTTCTGTGCCAAGAATGAAACTACAATACCCAAAATATAAAGGTGTTACCCACTTGGTGGTGTAATGTGGTTCAATGTTTGGATGTCTAACTGAATTATAAACTTACATTGTGTTCCTTAATCCTCTGCTGTATCTTCTCTTCGTCAGTTGGAACAAGCTCCATGTCTTTCACTTGCTTTTCAGTGCGATCTAACCATTCAATTAATGGCACCAACTTGTCCTGGAAACATGACAGACAAATAAACAGTGCACAAGTGCATTTACATGTCTTACATACAAGATACAATATAGCAGATTACATTAACTTAAATTTCTAACTTAGGTCCTGAACATGTGACACAGTAAAGTCCCTTTTCTTAAAAAACACATCATCCTGAATTAAAGATGTTGTGAACATGCCAATAAAACTGTGTGTACATACCCAATATCTTCTTCCTACTTAAAAACTATTTTATAACACATTCAATGCCTTCTATATTCAATTTAATTGTAAAAAACATCTAAGTGACCTTTGGCTCAAATAAATTTTGGTGATCACAAACTGCATGCACAGATAAAAGCAGGTTAAAAACATTCAAAGAAAAATACTGATAACACTTGGTTAAACCCCTACACACAAATTTCAGTCTAAAAAAAAAAACCCAACTTCTAACTTCACAATTTGCATTCATCCATTATGGGGTGTATTTCAAAAGTCCTACAAATTGTTCATAATTGTACAAAGTATTTTCTTGTTGGTACTTCAAAGAGAAAAGTCAACATGTATGCAATACTTTTTTGCTGTCCTTACAGACCTGTCACTGTGTTACTCTTCCCCTGACTACAATCATCTGTTCCTCTACAGAAACCTAAAGAGCAGTTTTACTACTACAAACTCTGTATGTTCAGAAGGAATAGAGACTGATGCTTCTCAAATGTCACTCCCCCCTCCATCCCTCCCAAATTCCACACCTGGAAGTCCTTTGCTACTGCCATGGCTTGCTGTAGGTCTTCATAACGTTGAGTAGCACCAGTTGTTAAGTTTTCAAAACGTTCCATAAGTTCTCGCAACTGCCGTTCAATACCCTTGCGCTCCACAGGGTCAGCACCAGCTGCCACTTCATTGCCCATGGCAAACAGTGACGATATTGAATTTTGGCGGTCAAGCAGCATCTTCTTGAGAAACTGCACATTAAAGACAACAAACCTATGAATTTCAGGAATTTCATATGGAGGCTTTCAGTGTAATATATTTACACAAGGCATGTTCAGTAAGTAAGGCTCCCAAGCCTGTATTAATAAACCATTTTATTTTGGTAACATGCAACAAGAGTCACCCAGTCAGATGCTATTCAGGGGATAAGTTGATGTGCAATGGCTGAGACAGTGGAGACTTGGTCTTGCAAAGAATTTCATACTGTGATTAGTTTTTTACAGGCAAATTATGTTTCCTCCATAATAATTCACTGCCAAATTCATAGAAGTGTATGGTGATGGTGTAATGAAGAGGGCAGCATGTCAGAATATGACACAGAGTTTGAAGATTGTTAAATGGACATCCATGATGATGAAAACACCAGTTGGCCCAGCACATCAAGGATAAATGTGAACAGAGCACAAGTGGAGGAAATGATTATGGAAAACTGATAAGTCAAAATTCAAGGTTCCTGACTCCACAATGAGGTGAAAATAGCTGTTCATGAATGGTTACAAGTGCAAGAGCCAGATTTCTACCGCAACTAAATTTTCACACTCATGCCACAATGGGGCAATGCATCAGTGCACTCTGGGATTAAGCTAAAAAATAATGAACCTGCAGTGGAATGAATGAGCTACTTTTAATATTGTAATAACTTCTCATTTAATTTTTATGACCCAGGAAATCTTACTTTCTGAACAACCTTCATATTAACATTTAATGTCATCTGTTTATCTCTAGGAAGTTCACATCAATTTCATTTTGAATTATTTCTCTATTATTTTTCTTTAGAAGGATATTAAGATTATCACCTTCAATAACTTTCGTACTTGCCTCATTTTCTTCTTTCATCTCCTTTTGTTTACCTTTAGTTTCCTCCTGTTCACTCCATGGATACAAAGAACTACCTGTCTTTGAACTATTATTCATATAGGCACTACACCCATCTTTGACCTATCATTCACATAGGCACTACACCATGCAAAAGGTCTATAAATAGCATTAATCATAAAGGGATGATATTTATTTTCATATACTTGTTATTTCAATAACTAATGCATTACCAGCTAAGAATAAAGGTGTGAGACAAAAAATGAAGCTGTTGCTGTGAATTATGAATTGCAGAGTGAGCAGAATGTGTTACAGTAACACAAAGTAACACATAGTGTGAGAAAGTATACGATTTCTGTTTACCTAAGTTATGGGTCACTTATGCTTGCACATTTGTACAGACAACTCTTCTGGGTGTGAAGAACAGCTCAAGAAACTTTAGTTCCAAGCAAACTGGGTGTACAAAATGGCAAAAGATTAAAAACCATAACTTCAATCTTTTTGGGAAATCAGCTGCTTCATAGTTGAGGTCATTTTGGACACTTAACTGTAACTATTTACTTGTGTTCCATCCATCCACATGCTACTGGCATGCAAATTACTCACACCGAAATAATAGGCATTAAATTCATGTTCTGTTACAAATTTACACATTAAAATGAGTTAATTCATTTGAAATGGGCATTTATTTGTGTACCTTTTGCTCCTGCAGCTGTGCCTTGACCACTTTGTAGTCAGCAGACGGTGGCTTCTGGTTGGCTACCATCTCCTCTGTGTCAGTAAGCCATTTTGATAAACCATCCAGTGCTTCCTGGAACTTTCCTGACTGCAGCAGACCAACATCCAGTTTGCGATCTCGTTCATTCAGCTGGAAACAAGTGAAAACAGAAAATAATTATTACACATAATGACACAAACTGATCATGTAACAGGTGCATTATGAAAAAGATGACGGTTAATACTAAAGACAAACCACCTGACACAGTAACATAAGGAACAATGTGGAAACAAAGTACATAATGAAAAGAGTGGTTTACTCATATAAGAGCACAGTAAAAGTAAAAGGTACAGCCTTCCCTGTTCATGCCATGAGGGCATACAGCGGGAACAGAGGTACAGCTTCACTTATTCTTAACCCTGGCACCAGATAAGAATGAGTGGAGCTATACTTCTACTTCATTCTTAAAATCATCATGATGGATTTATAAAAACACTGTAACATGAACTCTTCTTCAGCATCAAGGATTCAGTGTTTTGTACTGTTCCACCTTGGAAATTTTTATAATTTACCAGTCCATTTGTTTAGAGGACTCACTATTGTTGCAGAGTCAACTGAATACATTATTCTCCAAAATTCAATGCATTTACTTAACTTATTCTATAACCACATTGAAGCATGAACAATACCTTACAGATTCTCAAAATTTCCTGCATAATACTGAAATTTATGGAAATCAATTTTGACAATGTTGATATGGGATTTTGTTCAAGGATGAATAAAATGTACGTTAGGATTCAGGTATTCTGGGACGTGATGCTATGCCACTGGTTTAAGGGGTCCCACATTTTGCAGTCCAAGTCCTTCTTGGACTGTTTGACCCTTGAAGATGAAGGCACCATGTTCTTTCGAGATGCCAGGAGACCTAAATCCTCAGCAACACTGCTGCTAGAACGTCAAATCTTGCAAATGTATATTCATTTGAAATGTGGACATTGATGTGACATACACCGAAACAAGATTTGACTATACAGTGGCACAAAAGTCACTTCACACTAGATGCAACATGTTAATTGAACTTTACTGACACAATACTTACATTTATTGACTCTAGAAATGATCAAAATGTCTTCCTTCTATAATGAAACACTGTCTAAGTCTTTCTGGAACTCTTGCACATACCATCTCACAAAGCTGCCTGTTATCGTACGTACGGTGTTTCTGTTGTTAAACATCAAGTGTCAAGTGGCTTTGTACCACCTTATATATGTACACACATACACTATGCTTCACAGTAAGAACTTCTTACCCTGTCCTTCAGGTCATTCCACTTATCATTCATCTTCTCAAGGTCCTTCTCAAGGCTAGTGGTGTTAACACCTCCTGCAGCTGACTGGATTAGTCCCTGTCCCAGTCGGTTGCAATCTTCCACCTGGTGTGCCAGTGGCTCAATGCTAGAAGCTTGTAATGCCCTGAACTCTTCCTGCTGAGCCTTTATGCCTTCCACCTCCGAGCCAACAGCCTTCAATTTTCGAACTCGTTCACTGACCTGCAAATCGTATCACATGCAAATGTAATTATTAAGAAAAATCATGTACAAATTTATATCACACCGCAACCCTGTTCAAAGTAACTTATCAACTTAACCCATGTCACACTACTACAATATTCAAACAGACAAATCTTAATTTATATCACATTTTTAACTGCAGCCAAATAACTGACACAACTTAATTTTTCACCCTGCTACTTGCACAAAATTAACTGGACAGTACCGAATTCATATCATACTGCTATCCAAACTCAAATAATTTAAACCAGATCACACTAATTCATCACCAAAGAAGTAACCATCACAACTTACTTCATATCTGCTTCAAAGTAACTGAAATAACTTATTTTGCATCACATTACTATCTTCTTCAAAGTAAGTGACAGAAATTGATTCATATAACATTCCCATGCTACATATATATACATGTACAGTCTATAATGTTCAAAGGTAACTAATACATTTTACGTCATTTCACACGCTCACAGAAGTTGATACATGTAGGCTGCTATTCTGTTCAATGTAACCAACACAACTTAATCCCAACAAAATCCCAACAAAATCCTGATCAAAATAACTAACAGAACTTCAGTCACATGAATGAATGAAATTATACTTTGATAGTGTATGAAACTTAAATTAACCTCAGCTATATCCCTTGTAACTGCAGTATGGATCTGATAAAACAATTCAAGGCGACTCAGTGCTGAATTGAGATCTTCTTCTCGAGACTTGGCCCGTTCATCTACACGACCAAGCTGTCGTCGCAGTAGTTCCACTTGTTCACGTGTTGCAGCTGTATCAGGGGCAAATCCATTATCTACAAGATGCTCTCCTGCAGTCACTGTCTTGGCAACATCATCGGCAGCCTTTGCAATCTAAAAAGAGAAAGCAAAAGATCCACAATAAAGACGCTGCAGTACACTATAAATCCACCTCGCTTTCACTAATTTAAATGCCTACCATTGACTGGCATGAATATTTTAACGACTACAGGCATTCTATAAACTGCACTGTAATTTAAATCCAACAGAAGTTCAACACAAAATGGAATCATTCATCACATCTAACTTCTATTATTGTGCTACTGCTGATGATTTTTTAAAAAACTAATGCTGTACTTAATATACATACTGAGCACCAACTTCTTTCTTATATAGTATGGCTCCTAATACTTACACAAACATGACCTACAATGATAAAACTTGCATGCAATCTGCCATCAGTAGCATATTCTTAAACACAGTACACAGGTACATAATCATGTATGTTCCACAGATTTCAAAGCTAGGGTGACCTAAGGATGTTGACAAGAAAAATTTCAAGGAAACAGAATATTCTGGAAGACTGGAAATATAAAGGAGAGTAATATTAAACAGGATCTTAGGGAAAGAGTATGGACGTATAGACTGCACTGGACTGGCTGGTTCAGATGAGGATCCAATAGTGGGTTTTGGTCAATATTAATTATAATGTAGACTCATACATCTTGTATAATCCCTTGAATGTTGCTTCCTGAGGATGGCTCAAACAGAGCTGAAACATGTCGGAGAAAACATAGTGTAAGAGAGAAAGGTATGTATATTGCCTAATAAGTGTATTTTGTTGGAATTTAATAAATGGTGATGACTTTTGGGTTACATAAAAGCAGGGACTTTATCAATAGTGGATATAATTTTCTGCGAAGACACACATCATGGAATGTTATTTATGTTGCTAAGGTTCCTTTCCTGTAGAAATACTGTAATTGCATGATCCCTGTTCAATCATTCCTGTTTTTAATCTCTTCCATTAAAAGATTATCTCAATATACTGTTTAAACCAGTTGTCTCACCATAAAATTGAAGTAAGTTCCAATAAACTCACCTTTTTAAGGAGTTTGCCTGTGTCATCGAGCTGTCCTCGAACTGTTTTGAGATCACGCCCTGGAGGTTTCATCGCATCAAGCTCATGCTCCAAGTCCGACAGGTCATGGGTCAGTCCTTTCACCTGGTCCTGCACACCGAAGTAATTCAACACTGTGTCAGATCTGCAGTGCTCACAGCAGTGTTGATATAGATTCTAGTCTTTTGGGATATGACACCATGTTCATGGGTAAATGGACTGATGTAAATAACACACCAACTGACATCATGTCATATGCGAGAAGCCGATGCGTCTTTCATTCAACTCATTTTAAAATTCGCAGTACTTTTTGCTTAAACTAACTTATGCAGTGAAGAAAATTCATATCATCATTATATATTCCTTCAATATAAAGCACATATCTTGAAAGACAGAATTTATAAAGTGGGACAACAAAAACTGTAATTCAGCCTTACAAAATTACTGAATATTATTTTACAATGTTATGTCAAATGTGTGTGTTTTACAACAGTACATCGGTTGGAAAGGTTATCAAGAAAGATAAGTAAGAATTTGGAAGGAGATGGTGAGGACTACTTACCAGACAGTACTGTCATGGCATTCATGTCAAGAGACTACGCAATCCATAAAAAAAACCTCAGTCACAACAGGCGGAACATTGGAAAAAATTTGATTCCAATAACCGATTACAAGCTGAATGCATTACTGCTACACCCACTTACTCAGCCTTTTTTTACATATCTCATAAAAAAAAACAATGCTAAGATTAAAAAAATTTGGAAAATAGAGAGAAAGTAGCTGTAACACAACTTATTTGCTAAATAAATGAACTGATAGAAACTGTATAAATTCCAGCCTCATGTGTAAGACAGAACCTGGATCTCCCACGCATAAATATGGCCTTACACTCAACAGCAAGTGAAGTACTAACATTGAATTGAGTGACAGCTGTTGCTGCAGACTGCAGTTCACTGCAGCGATCATCTAACTTGGCCTGCAAATCATCCAGTCTATCGGCGAGGTTATCCACTTCATCCTGTAAGTGACTTGCATCCACACCATGTTCACCGGCCTCATTCATGAGATCACCAGCCACCTGGCGAACTGACTGCAGTGGCTTCTTCAACCCTCCTGTCTCTTCTCGTAGTGCCTGCAATTATGAGTACTAATGTATCAGACAACCTCCACAGCTTCCGTGTTTATCTGCATACATACTGGTGAAGTGTGATGCACAGTAAGACCAACAAAGCTAATAAAAGATGCAATATATAAGCCACAGTACATTATGACTGATCTACAATGACATAAGACAAGAAGTTTAATATACTAAACCAAAACTATCTATAGCGAACTCATTTCAAACTGTGGCTAGTGAAGTGGTCACCTGATATTGTGGTTAGCTCCAGTTACTGTAACTTCTGTCAGTTAACACTCTATGTCCCATTAAACCTCTCTTTCTAATTCTGCAGGCATTACAGTTCAATTATTTTTGCACTAAGGATTAAACTTATGCAGTTAAAGCTCATCTCTCTTTAGTCTGTATTCCTGCAGTGTATGGTTACTGTTCATTTAAGGTTAAAATATGGTGCACCTTGGAGAAACGTCCACTTTGATTTTACTCTATTCTGGGATCAGAATGAAAAGAAACATAATACAAGTAATCAACAGTCAATATGAAAGATAATAAAAATGACCAACCCCACCAAATTTAGGACAAAGTGTTTCAAACACTAGCCAATGCAACCTAACTGTCAATGCACCGGATGATGCGGTTAGAGCTCGAATTTATTCCATACCTTTATTCGTTCCAGTAACTTTGGATCTTTAGAAGCACCACCCAAAGCATCATGTGAAGCTAATTTGTCTTCACAGCGCTGGAGTGAATGTTGAAGATCACGTAAATTCTCTGTGAAGTCAGTCAATCGTCGAGCCGTGTCCTCCAGGGACTGTGTACGCTCCAACAGATCTAAACCACAAAGACAGTGTTGCCAACACACAATGTTATTACGCACAAGAAAAGAAAACTACATCGATACTTTATTCAAGACATGCTTCAAAGTCACTACATTAAAAGAATAAAACAGACCTCTTTTCACTGTAATCTGAATGCAGTCATGACAGTCTTATATTTCTTGTGTGGGATGATAGATAGGCCTACATAGGCTGGAGATGCATACAACAAACACACACAGGTGTACTCATAAAGTGTCCATTATTTTTTCCCAGTGTCAACCCTTATTTAAATGGCCTGAACATTTTTTGCAAGATCTTCTAGTACTACATTTCATGAAAATCTGCAGAGTGGATGAACTGTTGTAAGTGTGCAGACAGACGAACAAAACCATTTTAATAAGCGCTAAGCAGGGATGTGAATGCATCTTCAATGATGTGAGCAGGTTCATGCAATGTTTCTGATTAGGCCCACTATTTCTGACTTAAAGAAACAAGCAGAAAAAATAAAAAGGACAACTCCATCTAGTTCCACGTCCCTTTCCACATGGGACGGGCAAAAAGAGAGCGGATGGAGAACCCTTCTTAATCCCTGAACCCAACACAATAACAGCAGAATCATACTAAATAGAAATACAGGGGAGAAAGTAACTGTGTGTCAAAACTGTGATGTAATGAAACTTCATACACATACGGGTAAAACAAACTGATCGTTGTGATCACATTCAATGGCATATGGTATTTCTAAGAACTGCAGTAACTGTATAAATTGTACACATATTTAAAAGACAAACTTAGACATCGTGTTAAAGCACTATGGCATGAATACATATGCAGGAGCAGAGGCAAAGCTCTGAGCATTCTGAACCCTCAAGCAGAGTGCTGCTGTTATTCATTGGGCAGAACACAGCCAGTCTGAATGTGGTGGCAAAGAAAAAAAAAATCCTTGCCCTGGTAGGAATCAAAGTCTTGTCATATCCTGCATACATAGTCACTTTACCAACTCAGCACTGTCAAAATGTTACAAATTATACCTGAAGGGATGCTTTGTTCACTTTAAGTTACGTTGGTTAACAGATTCTGCATTTCTCTTCAATAATTTAATTCAAACATGGTACAAATTGTTTATAGATAGATCTATACTAAGTCAATCATATCTGTAAATGAGTTAATTTTTATGCACTATATATGTAAATACACTGTGATGACAGTGAAGACTTTAAAATAAATTTGGCAGCAAATTTCTTTGTACCGCAGAGACAGTAATGCTCACCATTATTAAGTTTGTCCCAGCGCTGCTTGACAACTGCCAGTTCACTCTTTACTACTTCCTTGTCTATGTCACATGCTGCAACAAATGTATCCCCGAGCATCCTGTGATTCTCATATTCCCCTGAACGCTTCCAGACTTCATTACGGAATGTTCCAAATTCCTTCAGCTGCCGCTCAATGTCCTTACGCTTGAAACTGGCAGGTTGCAATGTCTCCAACTTATTTTCAGCTTGAGTCAGCCATGGTAAGAAGCTCTCCTGGGCTCGGTAGTACTTGCGACAATGCTCCTAGAAACAGCATATGAGTTTTGCTAGCAACACTCATTGTCCTTCCAAAGTGCCAAGGTAAAGTTTCCCTAGAACAGGCCACGAAGGCCCAGAGGGGGAGTAGAGGTATAGCTCTCTTTTTTTAACCTCAGCGCTAGATGAGGGTAGATGGTCAACTCCACGCCCTGGCCGCTTTACCCCTGGGAAAGAGACCCGGTACCCATTGTATAGGAGGCTGGGTGGACCCCAGGACCAGTCTGGATGGCTGCGAAAAATCTCGCCCCCACCGGGATTCGATCGGCGGACCGTCCAGCCTGTAGCAAGTCGCTATACCGACTATGCTATCCCGGCCCTTCCAAAGTGCCAAGACTGTATTTTAATAACTAAGTTAAGTACTTCAAGTTACTCCTTATTTTTTTTTTACAGCAGAATGACAAGAAGTTCTCCGAATAATTTAAAATACCTTCTTTTTAAATGCTTTCATCCAAACAGAGTACAAAATGCAAGTCTATTAACAGTGGCATAACACTTGTACCCAACTCAACTAAACTGTGGCAGCAGAACCTGAAGGTTCAACACTGTTAAAACAAAATCTCAGACTAAGACAGATCACCCTGCCCCTCCCATCTTATTTCCAAAAGACTCATAATAGTGCAATTCTCCTATTTCTTCAGTTTTCCAAGTGTACACTTTCCAAGAGGATTTGCCACCACAATTCTGTATGTATTTCTTTCCTCCGCATCCAAGCAACATTAAAATCCCATTCTATCTTCACAGACTTGCCTATACTTTGATACATGTATAAATCACAAGGCTGCTCACTATGTAACATTCTAAACTACTTCCACATCCTTCCTATGTATTTTTGTGAACTCCTTGTTTTCAGAACCTTGTAGGTTATGTTCCTTCCTCTTAGCAAGAGACCAGTTTCATATCTATGAAAAGCAATCAGTTATAAACATTAAATAAAGATGAAAAAGTTAGCTTGGTGCAGTTATGTTGTTGTTCCCCATTTCATGAAAAATGGATACACCTCAAAAATGTACACAACTGATACAGTGATACCTCGGCTAACGAGTGACCCTGCTAGCGAATTTTTCGGCTAACGAAGATTTTTTTCGCTGTTTTTCGGACTCGGCTAATGAATATGGATTCGGCTAACGAATGTTTCAGTGGATGCTCGCGCTAACATAAAGCAGCAAACATGAACGGTCGGGCCATTCCAGGAGCTTATCTTTTCCGTCTGTATGTGTGTGACAAAGAAATGAGCTGACATCACATCACATAGGGGAGACCCACCAACCAAAAAAAGTAAGCGACAAACCCAAGGGAAGCAGAAAGTTGCTCACGTTTCGGCTAATGAAGATTTCGGCTAACGAATGTGATTCTGGAACAAATTATCTTCATTAGCCGAGGTATCACTGTATAGTAAAAATGAGCGAAATTAAGAAATATGGTGGTGAGGTAGTGTTCAATACATGAAATTCAACTGTAAGGAAAATTATCACACTAGCTCAAAACAATAAGAAAAAAGATGCTAAACAATAGACATGCTTGAAAATTCAGTTACTTATCAAATAAAACAACGTTCTTGTGCACAAGCAACATGCCATGAAGACATGGGGGAATGGAGTTCCACATATTCTAAATACTGACCCTCAAGTAAAGGTGAGCTGGTCAGCTTCAAGATCTGATCCCTTTAACCTTGGTATAAATTGAACAGAAGGCTGGGTGGTCCCCAGAACCAAAATGGACATGGCTGTAAAGAGACCAATTCTAGACCCTACCAGGATCTGAAGGAGCTTGCAGCCATTTATTTAACTGACCAAGCCATTCCACCTCATATTTACTAACTAACATTGCAGTTTGCTTTAGCTTTATAACACATAGCAAGTGTACCTCAATTACAGTACTTTCTTACCATACAGGTCTGCAGTCTGGTGTGCCTCTCCACAGTGTCTTTGCGCAGCCGGTCCCATTGTTGTTGTATTTTGTCTAGATCACGCTGAAGATTGCGGGTGTCGCTGCTGCCACTATTGCTGTTACGATGAGCTGACCGGGAAAGCATGTCATGACCCTTGTTGAGCAGCATGATAACTTCATGCTCCTTGCTCATCACATCTTTATATATCGGCTAAAAAAGTAACAAATTCAGAAAATTTTCAAGCCCTGCAGTATGGGTAATTTAAAAGATGTGGGCCTTAAACCTGATAAAGTATACAAACAAAGCAAAAAATACTGTATCAACTGCTTAAGTTCGGTAAGGTAAAGGTTGTCCCATAACATGTCAATGGAGGCACAGAGGAGGTGGTAGAGGTACTGCTCTACTCATGCTTCACCTTGGTGCTAGATGTGGGTGGCTGGTAAATGCCACGCTCTGGCCGCTCTACGCCCAGGAATGAGCCCCAGTACTCACGGAATAAGAGGCTGGGTGGGCCTATGGGCCAGTCTGGACAGGTATGGAGAAGAGATATTTCTTGCCCCATAGGAGTTTGGACCCTGGACTGTCCAGCCCATAGCAATCGCTATACTGACTATGCTGACCCAGCGCTGAAGTTCGGTAGTCAAGGACAAATACGAATGATGATTTGGAAAGGATATGGGTGGATGAAGTGTGGTCTGTATTAAGATCCATCCTGGCATTTGCATGTTGAGACTAAGGGAAAGCACAAAGAATGTTGGTCGGTATCAGAGTTCTCCTGAATATTAAGGAATTATCTAACATCTATACCAAAACATCTGGTCAAAATTTCTTGTAAACATTCACTGCAACTGACAGAAAATGTCACATAACACAAACTGGGCTGACCATTATTCTGCAACAAGACCATAATAGAAAACCAAAAAAGGAAATTTAACTCACATATAAGAATTGAGAAATATTTTCTTTAGTCTTAACCTTAAGGTACATGACTCACATATTTGTAAAACATACTCTTCTTGGCTTGACTCTAACAGGAGTGACTTCAGTAACATACTGTGCATGAAGATAATCAGTACAAATAGAAATTTCTTACAACTGTAATTTATTAAAGAACCTCAATATGATACATTACCTCATGATGGTCCACTTGCTGCTGCAGCACATCCCTGTCAGCAGACACCAACAGTCTCTCTGACATGCCACCTAATTCATCTGACAGCCATCCCAAAGTTTTTGCACAAGATGCTTCAAACTGACGACCATCCCTTAAAAAAATAATTGAAAAAAAAAAAAAAAACCTTAGAAATACTGTACAAAGGGGAGGATACTGTCAAAGTAATCAACAGCAGGGATTATGTACTTTTCCTACAAGTTCAACAGCTGTAATGCTACATAGAATTCAAATACACACACTGAAGACTGGTGTCATATTACATCCTAGGCAACAATATATCATTCAAGCACACGAAGTGTATTGAAAGGACATTCCTTAGTCCTGCAACGTTTTATCATTTTGATGGTATGGCGAGTACCCAAATGCATGTCACTTCAAACAATTCCTTTAAGTACAGTAAATTTTTCTACTGTAATTCCTCAGCACTTTCCAGCACCTTTGTTCAGGCACTGACAATGAGTGGGTTTATCCCCTAACATTTCAAGTATTTTACATATTTCAGGGCTACAATTAATACTGTATGTAATATATTTTGATTTTAATTAATACCGACTTTTAAATATCACTATAAATTGTTCACACTTTCTGTACATTCATTCACCTAAACACATTAATTAAATATCACTTCTTTATCATTTAGAGTAATAATTAATTACTTTCATTCATTAAACATTTCCCAGGGGTTTCCCCTTACTTGTAGCATAATATGAAACTGGTTACCTCAGAAATCCTTCCACCTCTGCTTTACGATGATCCAACTTCTTCTGGAGGGTGTTATACTGTCGGCCCACTGCTCCCAATTTTGCTTGGATCTCTGCCCTAGAGGCTGGGTCACTCAGTACTTCACACAGTTGTGCACCTGCTGCTTCAGCGTCTGCTAGCAGAGGACGCTGACCTTCCAGCTGCCGTTCCAAGTTCTACAAAATGAGAAAATCTGACTTAGTACCAAGCCTGAATAAAGCAGGCATTAATGTACAAGAATAAACAATAACAGGAACATGTGTTCTTCAAAGTGATATTACAAATCAAGCCATGTTTTATTTATGCACAATGCCAGTCTGCTAATTTTGTGAAATTTCATAGCATATGTTCAGGAAAATAAAAAAAGGTTTTAATACAGACACTGTATGCTTTGAGAGACATGATGAAAAGTGGGTGTTAAAATGAACCACTCGTAGAATGAATAAAACTTGCATCATAATGCTTGCGTAAAAGAAGAGTTGTATATGAAGCTACATAAAAATTGCAAATGTGCATCAAACATTGTAAAATATGTCATCACATATGAAACAAATTATCTGGTTCTCAACATAGCCTCTTAAGTTATAATTATCATAATTACTCACCATAAAAATATTATCCCCTTTCATCTATCTAACCTTCCATATTGCCACTAAATCCAACTCACTCATCACCAGTTCTCTATCCACATACATATGCAGGCTTGTAACATTCTACCATCCAAACAACACACACTTTGTGTATGGTTTCAGCTGTGCGCAAGAATCTGTCGAATTCTGTGACTGTAACAAACTGCCTGCTAACATAGTCTTCCAGATCAGTACAGACCAACTACGCACACTAAAGCTGCAACCACAACTTACTTGGTCAAAACTGATTCATTTGTCAGTGTGTAGATGGTTAAATAAGCAGATTTTAGAGCAGTCTTCTGTTTTAATGAAAAAAGATTCCAACATTCTGAACAATGATACTGCCTCAATCTTCAGGGTAGAAACAGAAGCCCCTTCTTATAATACACTGTTAGAACCCCCAAGGACTGTATACTACACACACATACACACATGCAAGCGCGTGCATGCGCACACGCACACACATTATCATGAAAACCTAGACTTGTAGCTGATGAATCTCCTTATTTAATATATTTACAGATACCCTCTAAGCCTGGAGGCCAACTTCCTAATCTGAAAGTCATGGGTGAGCCACATCATGATAAAAGTGACAAACACTCACTTCTATCTTCCTCAGTTGTTCTTCTGGATCCTTGTCCAGTGGTAGATCATCCAGTTGGTCTGATATTCCCTGCAGTGCATCTCTCAGCCTATTTAGTCCTGCATCAAACTCCCGGCTTGTATCAACAGCAGCTCCCAAGCTATCTGCCCGCTCATCTAGACGACCAAGCAAGTCAGCCCATCGTTGCAATATGGAGGTGAGGCGTGCAGACAAACGTTGAGCATCATGTGTGTCTGGATCCAAACGTTCAAGAACAGATTCTCCCACTTCTGAGAGATGGGACAACTGTGGCTGTTGGGTACGGAACTCCTCCCTCAGTACTTGAACTTGCTGCACTTGGCTCTGTACCATGCGTGAATCAGATGAGATTGGACCCAGAACTGTCATCATGCGGTCCTTTGCACTCAACCAACCACTCAAGTTGTCATGAGTATCATGGAAATCTTTCATGTCTTCCATGAACTTTATTCTGCAAACATACATAAATGACTATCAAAATGATGCAAATGTTACACTGCAGTGTGATAAAACACGTCAAAATATATGCCCATTACAGCAAAGTATGAACAACAGAAAATAAATGGAGAAGACCAATAGGTTAACACGTTCTATTTGTATTGATTGCTACGCTGCACACCACATAGGCCTTGGTGTTCACTTACTGCAGACACAAATTAAATTCGGGGTTGTAAGTTTATTTATGTGATAAATCTGGTCAGCAGATGCAATTTTTTAGTTTCTACAAAAATTAAGTAAAGAAGAACAACAAGAAAGAAAGGAAGGGAATAAATTTCCTGAACTTTATGATCCTCCTTCACATGGCCTGCTGGGTAACACATGTTCATCATTGTGGGACTTCAAAAAGACATTCCACTTCAGAAAAAATTTCAGAACCACTTTGTAACTGGACAGAATGCTAGAAGTTACAACTGATAAAATGTATTACATAAATCAGAAAAAAACTACGGCCCTGCTTAATTATTTCAGCTCACTGTTTAAATCTAAGAGCCTGGGGCATAGGGGAACAATTCATTAACATTCTTTACAAATCTTTAAACCACACTCTGTTTCATTACCTTGCATGTAGCAATAAGATGTTTTCAGTTACATCTGTATTTAAAGGAGGCAAGATTTATAAACTTACTGTAGAAGTAATTTAAGAAAATGTTATTTTAAGGATATCTTGAGTGGATATACAACTTTATAACAAAACATCTGTGAGCTGTCTCTCGGTGATGTTATGCACAAGGCACACCTTCCTAACAATAATGCTACCAAAACATACCTGTCCTTGCATCGGTCATGAAGGGTCTTCCAACGTGACACAACATCCGTTAGTTCATCCTGCAAGCTGTCAGCACCCAGAGCCCCTGGTTTGCGTCGTAACAAGTCATTCACTTGGCTCCTTGTGCTGTCCAGTAGGGACTGTTTCTCATACATATCTTCCACAATGGTCTTCATCTGTTTCGCTATCTTATCAGCATCTTCCTTGGTGTGTGGGACAGTCTCCTTTGGGAGATTCCGTTGAACCTTATCCAGGAATTGGCCAAGACTTCGCAGATTATCCAAGTGCTTTTTCACTTCTTCACGAATGCTGTCAAGTTCTGCCTGGCGATCTGAGAGACGCACTCCAAGTAGACCATATCGATTGTTGATTTCTGTCAACTGCTGCTGCACTGGTGACAGTTCTGTAAATGAAAGTTTTGAGGTTTTCACAGTGGTGTGGTTGAGGAGTTAGTCCTTCTGGGTTCCTGACATTTCAAAGGCACTAGTGCCTTTGAAATGTCAAAAACCAATTACCTAGTGACAAAGCATCACATCCCAGAAGAATGAAATCCTCATTTCTGTAAATGTTTTACACATATACATGAAACTTCTGCAGAAGAAAACGTGATAAGGACTGAAAACATAAGACAAGAGAAAAGTCAGAACAGACTTCATATGCAATAAAATAACAGAATCAGACTGGGCGAGTTGCCGAAGCCGTAATGCTTGTTACTTGTGCTTGGTACGTAAAAGGTAAAGTTCACCCTAGAACAGGCCAAGAAGGCCCAGAGGGGGAGTAGAGGTATAGCTCTACTCTTTCTTTCAACCTTGGTGCTAGATGGGGGTGGGTGGTCAACGCCACGCCCCGGCCGCTTTACCTCCGGGAATGACCCGGTACCCATTGTACAGGAGGCTGGGTAGGCCCCAGGGCTGGTCTGGATGGGTGCTGAAAATCTTGCCCCCACCGGGATTCGATCACCGGACCGTCCAGCTCGTAGGTTTGGTAGGTGCTTTGTTAAAATCTTAGCCTGGGCACACACTTTCCTGAATTAAGTTTTTACGGTTTTCCTTAGTCACTCCAAGGAAATGTCATGACAGTACCCCAATTATGCCACAACTGTTTCCTTCCAAATCTTGTGTTATTCATAATTCACCAATCATCATACCGTCTGATGTTATAAAGCCCAAGACACTGACAGAATTGTAAAATAAACTATAATAAAAAGGGAATCACTGTTTCAGATTAGCTTTTGTTGTATACTTGCTTCCACGTTTATTTACGATTAAAACTGGAAGTCATAATAAATTCATGTTACATATGTGCACTGCACTGCTACTGACTAGTACAAATTTTCTTCTTTTCTCTCTTTTCAGTAATACAGTGAAGTAATCTGACACATTTTGCTGACAATCATGCTCTTCTTCCCACTTATAAGAAGAATGTTCCTTCTTGGACAAATTCCACTAACCACAGTAATGAAATAAATTATATGACCAGAAAACATGTATTGAAGCGACTACATTTCACTAATTCTGATCTTTTCTTTCAATGTATCAAAAGTGAACCACAATAGTATTTAAATTTCTTCTACTGAAAAAATTCAAGAGGAATAATATGTTAGTTTAATATAGTTCAGTATAACCTGATTCCATTGGAAAGAACAAATTATTTACCAACACAAGAACCCAGGTATGCACTGACAAAGGCAACTATGTGCTACTGAATATTTTGTGCACATCATTTGAATCATTCTGTGTTTATTTTGAAAACTACAATAAGGTGCATTGTAAGCAGTTTGCCAAGAAGCTAGAAACGTACATGTCATTAATACATGAACATGTAAACTGCATAAAACATAAGTTAAGACAAGGTGAAGATGAAATGAGAGTTACCCTCTAGATGAAAACCATCCTGAGAAGAGCGGCGGCTGCTGAACCCACTGGAACCACCTGGGGAGACGGGACTCTGAACAGAGAAACCACCACTACTTGATTTAGTCGGTGAGGGGGATCTTGCCTCATGAGATGTTCGACGTACTGTGAACAAAGGTGACATCAAGGCAGGCATTAATTTTGGCATCTTTAATGGAATTTAAACAAACATAGTGACATAAAAATCAATTTAATTATGTTATTTCCACAAGTACTGTTGTGTTCCTGTCTACAAACTGACAATGATGATGTACATTTCCCATAAAACACATGGAAAAGTAACAAAGAGGAAGGGTAGCCATGAGTAACACTAGAACTCTTCTGGCAATATTTGTTTAATGCAATTGTGACTTGGCTGCTCCCAAGTGGTGTTCTGTAAAGCAGCGTGTTTCGGACTTCAATACTGTACACCAGCACATGCATTCAAAAATCACCCAGTGCCAGCATCCAGTACGTCTACGTATTAATGAATTAATCTCTGTCCCAAACACAGCAGATGTCAAAACAAAACAGTTGTTAAAATCAACAATGGTGACCTCATATATGTTCAGTTTCAACAAAGGCTGATGTTTTTCAGTGTTTGTGTGTCCTGTAATACCTACTTTACTGACTGGTAAAAGAAGGTTCATAGACTGACAGCAGCCAACTGCCAACAGTTTGGCAAACATTATGCTCAGAAATATGACTCACATGGACTGCTTGTGACAGAAGTTCTCTTCGTGGGGCTGTACGCAGAGCTACGCCTGCGAGCTGGACTCTCCGGTCTTTCTCCTCTCAGAAGTCCATCATAAACATTGCCAAGATCATTCACTTTGTCAATGGTGTTACCATAATCCTTGTATTCCTTCATCAGAGGCTGCAAAAGAGTTGTGGCAGTGGATGGAATAACTACGTGTATAACAAAACCATTCTTTCTTTACAAAAACTCCTATTTTAATGCCAAGAATGGGAGGGAAAGGAGAGAGGGAGGGAGGGAGTGAGAGAGAGGGGGGGGGGGAGAGGTAATAAATTCTAAAGTAAGAATCCTATGAAAATCCTTGAAGCTGTAATCACCTTCAGTTGTTCAGTTTGTCGCTTAAGGGTTTCAATTTCAACAGCCACAGGTTCAAGTCGCAACACTCGGGTTTCCATGGTTGTGAGCCACTCCAGAACCTGGTCACGTAACTTCTCATAGGCACCTAATTGATCAGCTCGGGCTCTGCTCAACTTCTGTTTATCTTCCAGAAGAGAATTCAGATCCTTCCACTGGCCTTCCAAAGCCTGAACGCATTAAGAGAAAATTAATAAAAAAAAAAAATTCACTACACAGTAGACCTTGCACACACTTCTATGAAGATATTCAAGGACCACAGCAGTCCTATAAGACTTGTAAATAAAGCATTCAGCATGAAAAAACAAAACATAAAGGGGGAGGGGAGTTAGAGAGTGGGGGGAAGAAATAATGAAAGAACCAAAGAAAAAAAAAATTATAGAAACATCTAAATGGTTCTTCTGGTGACTAACTCTGTTACTTTTTGAATTTCCTTTTCTTTGTATGACCCTTTGTTCTGATGTTGGGAGGTTCATGTAAGTAATGCTGGGAGTTTAGTATGACATTAGTTGTGAGGATGGTGTCCCACACTACAGAACAGAGAGTTTATTGCAAAAATGTCTTCTAAGTGTGAATGTGTCATGTAGGCGCAAAAAAATTATTGATATTTTAATGTTCATGACAGTCCTCCAAGAAAATGTGTAGTAGTGAGTATGGTACAGAAGTTTCAAGAAAATTGTTCTGTGTTAGATAAACTGAAAGGTGTTGGACATAAGCAAACACTAACAACTGATGAAACCACGCAACATGTGGAAGAAGCAGTTCAAAGAAGTCCAAGGAAATCAGTCTCGTGTCTCCTTCAATTAGTATTCGAGCTACACATAAAATTCTTAGACCCTCATGCAATTGACTGTGGTTTTACTATTGTAATATGACTGACTGAATGAGAGTGATGTAAAATATAGAACAGTCAATCCTTACATGCAGACTCTGTATATATATAAACATACCTTTATTTTATCCCTGACTGGAACTGTGTCTGTCACATCCTTTTTTGTAACCAGGTTCTTTCCATTCCGTACAATATCATCAAACTCTCCTTGCTTAGCATCACGTTTGGCAACAATTTCATCTATTTTCACCCCATACTCAGCAATTTCAAGTTTCAAAATATCTCGAGACTCAACAGCGTCTAGCAGTTCGCAGTACCACAACTCAAACTGAACAGTGGCATTTGAGAAAACAGTGAGTGCAGAATGCACTTCTTCCAGTAGTTCACCACGTTTCACTGTTCTCTCCAGCAATTTGTCAAACCTAAAAGAAAGTCAAAAGTAATGAAAAAGGAGGCAACAAGTGGAGAGCAGAATACATTCTGTCCTTAATCTTTTAACTGCTAAACTCTTTCAGTTGCATTCCTGTTCATGGGGTATGACACCACACATTCTATGACAGATATATTGACAATAACATTATTTATTTTTAAGTGGACAAATTTTAGGTGCTGACAACAGCCTAGGTGGTTGAAACATGTCTGCATAAAAATAAATTACAGTTTTAAGAGCAGATGATGGTATTGAAAGTGTCATGTTTGGCCTACCAGAGAACACTTTGGTGCAAAATTTTGAATTACCTGTAATTAAGTACTTCAAATATGTAGCATACAACAGCGATGAAAAGCATTACCCCGTTATATTAAATATCACTTACTTTTCAATGTACTGTAATTTGCAATTATTTTTTGCCATTGTTAATGAAAATAAATCACTTCAACACGATGGCCTTCCCATTCACTGTAAACATTTGCTTTTTCTGAGACAAGTAACACTGTAATGTGAAACTGTATCTACATGAACATAAGTGCCTGACAGAAAGGTGAAAACAGTTACGTTTTCACATGTCAAAGCTACTGTCTTATTATACTGCTAGGATCTGTATGCCCATACTCTCATCTACGTACTACCTACCTGTTTGTACCTTCCCGCATTTTTATACACATAATTAAGAGGCAAAGGTAAAGTTTTCCCTTTACACGCAACAGAGGCATATAGGGGGAATGGAGGGTACAGCTCCACTCATTCTTAACCAAGGAAGTAGATAGAGGTGAGTGGTCAGCTTCACAACCCAGCCACTTTACCCTGGGAAAAGAGTCCTCAGTACCCATTAAATATGAGGCTGGGTTGGCTCCAGAGCCAGTCTGGACATTTACGGGACGAGAAAATCTCTTGCCGCTGCTGGGATAAGAACCCTGGATCATCCAGCCTGTCGCCTAGTTACCATACCAACCACACAACTCCAGCACACAACCACAACATAAACATGGGTTTTACAGATTAAAAACTTTTTAATGTAAAAGCACGAGCACAGCACATCACATCTTAATACAAAAAAACTCCGACAAACAAGGTGTCAGTTACCTGGTAGTAACATCTCTCAGTTTTGTTTCAATCTTCTTGGCAAGACGTGCATTGCTAGCAGTGGCTACCAGTTCTTGTGCAGACTGTGTAACGCTCTCAACACTTGGGCGATGGTTGTCCACATCTGACTGTAACAGGCGGTGCTCTCCGAGCTGCTCCTCAAGACGCTCTTTCTGAAGACTTGCTGGCCGCATAAGTGACCTATAAAACATAACCATCTTACTTTTATCCAATTACCAATTGCATTCCGTCTCACTTGTTCTGAGGGTAATGCTCTGGATGTGCATCCTGGATGTACCTGGTTTGAATACACACCAGACTACCAACTAGTCTAACACATTAGTGGTGTTTTATCAGCTGCCCGTGGGAAATAATATGACAGTACCTTCAACTTGGCATGACCATTTCAAATCTTTTCTTTGTAAAAATTCATCACTGTCTTCTCATTTTGTAATATGTAAGTTCTACAGACGAAACAGCATTACTGAATAACTGAAGAATAAACCAATCAGCTATTCATGGATATTCAAGATCCCACACTTTTTGAGCCATATATGGGGGTGGGGGGGAATCGTTCAAACAGGGAAGACTGACATAAGAAAGTGTTAAAAACCTAACCCTTTGGTTATTGAGCATTTCAGCAGCAACCTCACCCCCTATAAGTTGCATTTATTTCAGAAATTTAAAATAAATCACAAAAATTAAAAACTGAGTATTAACTAACATCTTATCACAAGGATTGTGTACTAGTTAAGGAAACATTCTAAGGAAGATGCAGCATGTACAGTAATACAGGCACTCTCTTTTTAACAAATACCATACTCTTTAACACTAACCAGTATGTCCAAACAGGGATATTGTCATACAGTGTGGTGACTTATGTCACTGCCTGTACAGACTTGTGGGTATATGAAAAATGTATACACATGTGCATGCATGCACACATACATAAGATGTGTATGTGGTGAATGTTCAATGCCTTCAAATTTTCCATGTTATGCAGTCCCACACAATCACTGTACACTCTTACTCAAAAACATAACATTTTTATTTTGTATTACAGCAAGTGTTTATGCTGGTGACTTTCTTGGGTTATGCATACCAGCAAACACTAGGTTATTTTCTTCTTTTCCTCCTTTCATTACTTAATTCTCTTCTTTCATTTCAGTCCTTCAGTATCTCTTACTCCTTTTAGCATGCAAAATACCAACACTTAAGGATAAAAAATTTCACTTTGTGACTGATACACATTACTGCAATATCTTGTGGTTGTTAAATTCTTTCATTCATTGCCTGTACCTTATTTCAATCCTTATTTCTCAACACTGACTGACAGAATGACTACACTCAATTACAAAGTTTTTAAAAAGGCTGGATGCAATAACACCAGCAAATGGCTCATAGTCCCTTAATGCACAAACACATAGCAACAGTGCTACAATACCACATCAAGTTCCTGAAAGAAGACACATCACAATGGACCTCAACCCTCCTAGTGCTGGGTGGCCGATCTGTCAGCCATCGGTACTCACGTTATGCAGTCAGGTGATCTATCGCCATTTTAAACGTGTTAAGCTTCTTTCTCATACATAAGATTTCAGCAGCAATCACATCACTGTATCATGTGACATTTTTACTTGCTATATGCCTCAAAGTTTCTCCATTTTGACAGGTTATTCATTTTTACGGCTGCGTAACATCAAACAATCAAAGGTACTGAACATTAACTCTGCATATATAACTGTGAAAATTGCACAATGGGATATCCCAGGCACAGGGGTGAGATGCAGGCTATTCCACACAAAACTTCTTATAACCTTGTAATTCTTTGTTTTTAACAACATAAAGCATGTGTCCAAACTCAACACAAAGGAAAATGAAACCCACATCACTGTTCCAGTTTCTGCTTGAGAAAGACAGAAGGTTTCACTGACAAATGTATCTTAGGCCAAGAAGCTTCTACTTACTTTAGCTGGTTCTCTGTCACATTCAGCCACTGCATTAAACCATCCAGAGCATCCTGCACACCCTGACTCTGAACAAGTGCAGTGTCAAGAGCACGGCATTTATCAGCCAGTGCGTCAGACAGCTGGTTGTACTTTTCTTCCAACTCCACAACAGGGGTTTCTAAAGCAGCCTTCTCTGTGGGAGTCTGCTGACCTTCCAGAGACCTCAAAAGGGCTGCCACACTCTGCAGAAAGAGCATACATTCCTGATTGATGTGTTACCCCATGTAAACTCTGGCAGCACAATACACCATGTTATATTCTGCACTACAGCACAACACACCATGTTACACTCCACAACGGAGCACAACATGCCACACTCTTGCTCAACACATCCATTTCAGAATTTATACGCAAATTTCAAAAGCAATATATATAGAATATACAAAACAATAACTTTGTCAGCTGGTTAGTATGTCTGAATGTCACATCTTACTTAGAGAGAAGGACATTACTGAAGCTACGACAGACGGCATGCACCGAGGACAGGGAACATAAGGAATATACCGTATACTCTCGAATCTAATGCGCATCCGAATCTAATACGCACCCAGTTTTTGGCGACTTCTTAAACGAAAAAAAGTTAGTTCGCGATTCTAATCCGCACCTTTCCTTCAACCACCCCTTGCCCACGGGGCGACTGATTGAATAATATTGGATGTTACCAATGCGTTAAAATCCGACGCTACGCCTGTGGCCGATGAGTCATACCGATAGAGGTGGGGCCTTTCTCAACAGACGTGCACAATCTCGTCTGAAGCCAGCTGAGCTTTAGTTGTTGAAACGTGGGAGGTGCTTGTTCCAATTTGTCGTGTACCGTAGTTATGGAAGAGGGACACCTGAAATCTAAATGACTCTCATATACGGCGAAGTTCAAACGTGAAGTTATTCGGTGCGCAGAGGAGAATGGAAACCGCAAAGCCGCTGCAATTTTTGGAGTTAATGAAAGCAACGTTCGACTATGGCGGAAACACAAGGCAGCGATCAGCGGGTGTGACGCAGCTCCTTCAGAAGTGGCGCGGTGGTGTCGGCTGCATGGAAAGCCATCCCGGAGAGCATTATCGTCAGATCTTTCAAGAAGTGTTGCATAAGCAATGCTTTGGACGGAACCGAACATGACATTGTATGGGAGGACGATGTTGAAGATAAAGATGATAGTGACTGGGTGGAGAGCACGGATAACGAATCAGTTATGAGTGATGACGGCGAGTCTGATGAATAATAAATTATAATAATAAATAATAAAATAATAGATTATTGTATTGTATTGTTCTTACGGCACGTACAGCAGCTCAATCATTTTTCCAAAATCCAGCTCTAGACCGCGAATCTAATTCGCACACGAATCTAATACGCATCTGATTTTTTAGCCCTCTAAAACTGTAAAAAGGGTGCGCATTAGATTAGAGAATATACGGTATGTGGTGCAACCCAAAGGTTCCCGAAATTTGAATGCCGCGCGAAAACTGCTTGTAGTACAGTTGTGGGCCCCTAGGTATCGTGAGCTGTACCCTTTGTGAACCAGTCTGCCAAGTGGCATTGTGCTGTGTTGACGTGTGTGTTTTTTCTGTGCATTTTTTAACGTCCTGTTAGTGCTGTTTTGTGATCGCACCTACCTGCCAAAATGACTGATGTGAAGGAACAACGGATTTGCATCAAATTCTGCTTCAAACTCAGCAAGACGGCAGCGGAAACACACCAGATGCTTAAAAAAGCATTTGGTGATCATGCCCTAGGCCATACGCGAACCTACGAATGTTTTAAGCGTTTCAAGAATGGACGGATGTCAGTCGATGATGACGAGCGGTCAGGACGACCTTCGACTGGAACCACTACCGAAAATGTGGCAAAAGTGCAAGAGACTATCCGGGAAGACCGAAGACGTACGATTCACGATGTTTGCAACATTGTCAGACTGTCGTATGGAACGTGCCAGTGAATTTTGTTGGATGAGCTCAACATGCGGTGCATTGCAGCAAAATTTGTGCCAATGCTGCTGAGCAATGATCAAAAGGAACACCGCACTGGTGTCTGCACTGAGCTGAAGGAACAGGCCGAAAACGACCCCAACTTCATCTCCAACATCATTACTGGTGACGAAACTTGGGTGTTTGGGTACAACCCTGAGACGAAGCAGCAGTTGTCTCTTTGGAAGACTCCGAATTCACCGCGACCGTAGAAAGCACGACAAGTGCGGAGCAATGTGAAATCAATGTTGATTTGCTTTTTTGACATTGAAGGCATCGTGCATCAGGAATTTGTTCCAGTAGGACAGACGGTGAATGGAAAATTCTATTGCGACGTTCTGAGGCGATTGAGGGAAAACATCCAGACAAGTGGCGCAACAACTCCTGGGTCCTGCACCATGACAACGCTCCGGCTCACGCGTCGCTCGTTGTGCGGCAGTTTTTGGCTTCTACGAACACGACAGTCATCCCCCACCCTCCCTACTCACCGGACCTCGCCCCCTGTGATTTTTTCCTTTTCCCAAATATGAAATTGAAGCTCAAGGGGCGACGTTTGACAGCATTGAAGAGATCCAGACCGAATCGCAGGACGTGATGAACACGTTGATGCGAAATGACTTCCAGCAGTGCTTCCGATCATGGAAATCCCGCTGTAATCGCTGCATTAATGCAGAAGGGGACTACTTCGAAGGGGATGGAGGCAAGTAAAAATTTCGGTAAGTGATTAAGCTGCGGCATTCAAATTTCGGGAACTTTTGGGTTGCACCACGTATATATCATTTTCATAAACAAGCCTCTTAAAAATGACTACTTGGGAGACCAACAATAAAGATATTACCAGTAAACTGTTTGCCTTGGTAACGAATTGTGCAATGGAGAGTAAGAAATTTGTTTACTACTGTGGTCACATGAGCCAAAAAATATGAATGTTTTCAAACTTTTAAACATGTCAGACAGAAACGTGTTTTATCCCTTATGTTTCTAAACATGATAACAGATGAAATAATGAGAGTAAGAGATGGATAAAATGGCGTAATACTGAAACTCCTGACATGTACAGCTTATACAGTTACACAGGAACCAATGTGCCTGACAAACAGAAGTGGGACATACCTAAGAAGGGAACTCTAAGTTTATTTACAAGTTACAACTACATGCCCATATTAATGTAAAGAGTCAAACACAAACATGAATCAAGGCAGCCTAGAGACATGATTTTTAAGGTATATGGAAGAAACAATCATAAAGGACAAAGGGAGAATTTACTGATACGGGCCTAGGAAAATAATTTGACAAGTGACATTATGTTATGGGCACATCTTAATAAACCTAGAATTCCAAAGAAGATCTTGAACATGAAACTAAAGGTAAAATGCTGTCAAAGACAACTGAAATCAAGATGGGACAACAGGTTAGGATATATGTCACAAAAAGGGCAGAAAAAAAATGGGCAAAAGTGAGAAGCAGCTTTGGAAAGAGCAAGACAAATGGAGGAGCATAGTTACTAGTCAACCCGCATGGGATGAAGATGCCATATATGGTGGGTCTAGTCAGTAACAATCACATATCCTGGGGTTTTAATAGGTCAAAGAAGAAATTTGCCAGGTTGCAAAGCTCACAAAATGAGTGATGCGGTGACAAATGTTATTGGTGTGAAGCAGAAAAATGAAGATGTTTGTGGAGGGAGTTAGTGAAGTGAATGGAAAAAGAATCTGAACATAACAATGTCAAAATGAGGAAAATTCAAATCAATAAATGGATAAAAATAACCAAGGCAACAAAGCAAAAAGCAGTGGACAGTAAGTTTATGATCTAAAAAGGAGATAATTTTAACTGTTATAAGTCTTCTGCCTTTATTTAGGCTTCTTCTTCACTTTATTATGCCAAGCATTCAGTATTTTGCTGTATTTTTAAATAAATAAATATAAGATGCCCAACATAATGACAGACAATTTTCTGCTGTTTTGCTTACTAACCATATCAATTACCATTGAAATGCAGAAGTACGTTTTCCCATATGTTACACATACATGCTGAAAGGTTATGCAAGCACTACACACAAACATCTCACACGACTGAAACTGCAGTATCTTATGGCTGCGGTACAGAATGAGAAAAGGGGAAGTTAAAAGAAACGTACCTGCTTTGCTGCATCTATAAGCCTTCCTTGGGCCACAAACTCATTGTTCAGTGTCTTGGCTTTGTTCAGTTGCTCCTCCACGGTCTTTGGTTCAGCTCCAATAGGTTCTGAAAGAACTTTCATAGCTCTTGGTTCAGCTTCACGCAACCATGTTCGAGCCTTGTCCAAGGCATCACGGTACTCTCGTTGGCGTCCCCAACACCAGACAACCGATCTGACAATCCGTTAGCACGAGACAGCAAATCTCGATATTGTGCTGTGACTGCAGACACTTCACTACGTACAACAGAGTCCTGTGAAGGTTGAATGTGAGGCAACCGTTGTGGAAGGCTTGTTCGGAATTCATTCAAGGACGTAAGATATTCCTACAACAAAAGTGAAAAGTAAGGTACAAGAGCAAACTGCAAACCTTAATAACCTTTCATGTCAAACTTTCAAACCTGTAACTACAGAAAACAAAACAGCAAAATGATTCATGTGGAATATGCATACTTTCCATGGCTAAACTCAATTCAATTGGGGTTCAACAGAACCAAACTAAAATAATTTTTTGCTCAAAAGAAACTTCTAAGTTGCAACTATGAAAATAAACCACAGTAATTTTTTTGAGCTGACAACTTCTTACATCTTAATGTTCCATACTAACCATAAAAAATTCACATGAAAAAGAGTACATACATGATTATTATAAGAGCTTCTTTAAAAAATAAAGTGAAAAATACATATTAAAAGAAAGAATAATATATAACAGTAATTTTGAATCTGCACTCTCATGGCATATTCATATTTATATGCTGAGGAAATGCACAATGATGGCTAGTTCTTGAATGATAATGGAATACAATGTGGTTTTAACACACGAATAAGTTACACGTGTTGGTGAAAACCTACAAGCAAATGACTCACTGATAACCGAAGGTAACTTAAAAAGATACTTGCCAAAACACATAAAAAACATACAACATGCAAAAGATGAAAGTTTATGACAACCAATAAATATAACTTAAATCTTACCGGCTGCGAATGCGATTTAAATCCCACACAGTATGAGAACTGGCATCCAGATTTATGTTGGTGGATATTTAATGATATCAGTATTAAAAATGACTTAAAATATAGCTATAAAAATTACTGGAACACATGACTGTAAAGTGTGCACAACAGATTCAACAATTTTATTGTGGTTCTTGCAAGGTTCACTTCATATTTGATACGGATAAGTTTACACTAGAGCAGCAAGTGTCTTATCAGGCGCATTTGCAAAGTTATGAAAAGTGGCCATTAGCACTGTTATGCCTGTCTGTATGTCTGTCAGTATACATGGAACAACATGGCTCTTGGTAGATGGATTTTTGGGAAATTTTATACTCAGGGTTTTGTTAAATTGTGTCATGAAAATTCAGGTTTGTTTAAAACCAGACAAAAATAACAGGTACTTTACATAAAGACCAACACGCACTTATGACTTCTACAGTATTTAAAAATTCTTCTGTTTAATCTTGTTTGTGATATTATTTCAATTTTTCAAGGTCCTTTCCAGAAGTGCCAGGGAAGACTTTTACGTGACCCACCCTCCCAATTCCATGTCCATAATCTTTGCAGTCAACATACAATAAATCTAAGAACCAAATATAGGGTCATTATTTTATCTGACAACTATGAGCTGCCACTTTGTTGACTTGTTTATTGTATTAAGATAACCTACTCAGGTGACTGTCCATGTACATGGTGCTCATGTACACGGCAGAAGTGGCAGACAACAGGAGCCACATAAAATAAGGACCTGTATTAGCAATAAACACATAAATGATTTTTTATGAAATGCATTCTGATTTAGCGTATAGGTTATTGACAATGGCTTCACATGAATAATATCACTTACAGTACCAAGGACGTTTTCCATCGTCACTGTTTTTAACAATAATCACAACATTTCGAAAGCAGTCGGCTTCTGAAACATTGCGACTATTGTTACGTATGGCAATGATCGAAAAAGTCCTTGTTAACGTAAGTGATATTACTCAAAAGCATTTTGTTACATTACACATGTCAGATATTCAGACGAAAGAGTACAAAAACTGCAAGTTTAGCTTTGAGTTTAGTTGTTTCTGTCAAGATATCTTGTGCACCATTTTTACCTTCATGTGGATTGGACAAGTATCTCTGGAAGATGTGATGTGTTCCATCTATGGGATTTCTGTTGAAATGTGTGCTGTATGTGAAAATTCTATACACTTCTTTTCATTAGTTTTGTAAGAATCATAAAATATGAACAGGAGAGACATTTATAACTTTGTTAACAGCCAAACATTAACTACTTAACTACTGAAAATCAATCAACAAACCTTAGATTCATCAACAAACTTCTGTGCTGCCATGGTGATGAAACGCAAGTCGGCCTGGTGAGCAATAACATCACTTACAAACTCCTTAGTACTGTCTGCATTGATGTTTAGTTTATTCAAGTTAGACAAGGATCTCTCTTTATCTTCCAAAGTTTGCCGGGCCTTATGAAGCCATGTAGAGAATGCAGCAAGTTCATTCCTGGAAGCAGCAGCAGCAGGACAATACCGTATTAGCATCTAAATGCTTGATCATAAATTATGGATATTGTGCATCAAAATGCTACAAAATTAGGTTGCCAAAAATACCTGAACTTGCTGAGCTCATCACAAGCAGCAGTGAGACGCCTGAGTAATCTGTCTGTCCTGTCCACAGCACGTTCATAACGAGTCTTGAGTGAGCGGCCATTCTTCTCGAGAGTAGACACTTCATCGCTAGACAGAACGTCACCACCTGATGCAACCACCTGCCGCACCTGGTCCAGGCATGATGCCACCGGCCTTGAGTGAGCGTCCAAGTCATCTTTAACTCGCTGCATACATAAGGAGAAAACAAGTCATGAAACGTACAATCTCCAAAGTAAGATGCACACAGAGAATAAAGTGGTGCAGGCAAATTACAAGTACATATTAGAGATGAGTTTGTGTAGTGTATTAAATAACAAACAAGAAAAAAAGTCCAAGATTTGGACGTTTAGATTATATCTTAAAGTAGATAGGCCTATAATAGAAGAAATATAGATGAAATTAAGGACATAGGAGCACTGAAATGCATTATATGCGACAGACAATAAGACTCCACCGGAAGCACAAAGGATGTTCAATAAACAACTACTGGAGAGACAATGGACTATGTGGGGAGAAAGAGTGGAGATATAAAAAGACAGATAGAGGAGTAACACAGAGGAAGATGAATGCCTATAGGACAGAAAAGAATGGAGGAGGCTTTGCTACATGTCCAACCCTAGAGGAAATGTCAACATATGAGCTGCTAAGCAATTAAGCATTCAATTAAGAGGAAAAACAAGCATCATCATGAAAATGATAAAAAAAAAGTCGAAGTAATTAAATAAAATTATAAACTTGGTAAAGATGCAAAACAAAGTTAAGACACTTCATGTGAATAGTAAAATTCTGACAGACATAAATGATAAGTTAGAAGTAACTGTGAAATTTCATCGTTCCATGAGACACCTTCAAAACACCCAATGCAAAATTTGGGGAAGAAGAAGAAGAAAGGAAAAAAAAAACCAAATCCTATTTTCCAATAACCATCAATATTTCATTACATCTTGACTTTCGCATCAGAAACATAAACACGGATAACATTCTGTTAACTACATAATTAAAACCAGTTCTAAGACATTACCTTGTGTATATTTTGTTTACTGAAAGTAAACTAAATATACTTGATATAATTCCTTTCTTTGCCAATTTTGTAAGTTTTGTCTCATGACCTGCCTGACTTTGAAAATTGACTATTAGTGTAGTATTGCTACCATTGTTTTCAATACTTGCTTCCAAACTGTCAAGTGGAAATTTATAACAGGTATTTACATAAACAGCTTCTCTAATATTTTTACAACTAATGCTAATATGTTGGAAGTACCTACCGCTGACAGTGAAGTGCCCAGCTACAGGAAAGTAAAAATGGTTTAAATTCACAAATGAAGATAAATGGGCAGATTACAGACTTTTCTAATCTTCAGTTTCCAATTTTTTGAATCACATTTGGGATTAGGCTAATTCAATGCAACATACAGTACTTCTGTTTAAAAGATGTGGTTTGTGTTACTGGCATTATACTGCCACTAATTGTTTTTATGAATAATCCTCATAATATGAACGATTATGATGACAATGATAACAATGGTCTTTCAAAAGGCTCTGGGGGTGGCAAATAAATTTATAGTTTGGTGAGTACAGCTAAGCATAATTTTAAAACCTGAACTGTTATTATGAGATGTGCAACTAAAATCTGTATGTTGTGCTGCTGTGGAAGTGCAGATGCACATTTGAGTCAGTAAACACACTGGCAGACACTTGTGTAGAACAGTACAGTTGGCTGGGTGAGTAGCTACTGCAAGCATTACAGCAACTTAAAAATGGCATAACAGATTGTGAATCTGTCCAAACAGGACCAGACAGCAGTAATTCAGTTTCTCAGACAGGAAGGATGCCAATCTGCTGAAAATCATAGACGGATGTGTGCCACCTATGGTGCTGCATGTGTGTGAAAGACAATGGTGATGAACTGGCTCCGTATGTTGCAAATGGGCAGGCAGTGAACAAGGGACATGCTCATAAGAAGCATCGTATGTCAGCATCGTCACAACATTTCTAGTGGTTCCATACTGACAGTGATGGGTTACTGTGGCAGACTGTGGTAGGTGATGAGACATGGTCTCATCATACTGAACCACAGGAAAACCAGCAGGCATATAACACAGACAACCCACTTTACCCTTTGGCACTGAGTGACCCCTCGTTTGGTCCTCTAATCAAGTTAACAACACCATGAGACTGCTGACTAAATGCCTCTTGTGATATTTTCTACCTGCTCCAATACCTTTATCCAAGAGCATTCTCAAATAAGTTTCAGCTGTACACGCCTCATATTTCTTGTTAGTAATTTTCTCTTCACGCCAACAACACTGCCGTTTGTCATCACTGCTACCACCCCTGCCACCATCATGGTCATGGTCATCATCATCATCATAATCAACATTATCAAAGGTTTACTATTCAAAAGCAGGAGGAGGAGGAGGAGGAGGAGGAGAGCAATCACCTTCATGATGTTGATCTGATTACGGAGTTCATCTGCATCTTCTTGGACAACATCCTGTGTTGCCAGCTTGTCTTCCACTTCTCCAATCCAGGTCAGAAGTTTGGACAATGTCTCATCACAGTGTTTGTACTTCTCTTCCACTGCTTGCTACATTAAACATAAAGTGCAGCTATAAGTCTCAACAATCAAGTTACACAATGCAATCAAATCAGAAGCAAAGCAAAATGTGAGAAATGGAGCTAATTTTGTACATAAACATGTGAAAAATGTCACAAGAATGTCCTTTCCCAGATTGTTAAAAAATTTTGTTGACTTAACTGAGAAATGGGAACTAATGAAGGGTTTATTTCATCACATCTATTACAGCCAGGCAATGACACATGCCTCCAAAGCTTCATATGAATACAAGAGTTTTACGCAGAAAGGATGAAAGCTGTGTTGAGAAACACAGAACACAACATGAATTACAAGTGTTTTAAAATTATTCTAATGCACGAGTCCATTAACATTTTAGTAGTGAAATGATTCCTCTTCGTTAACAGTACCCAAACTATGTTCTGTAGACTGTGGCTTTATTCCACTGAAACCGAGTAATGGTAGCGTTTTCCCAATTTTTAGAAAAAATAAAGTTAATGGATAAAACTACTTCCAGTTTACATTCTTCTCACAGTCTTTTATACAAAAGTCATCCATCCAGCTGGGTCTATACAGTGACATAATCTTTTCTGTTGGTGACATAAGTTTTGTACAGAATTAGCCCTTAACATATGAAATCCATACCAAGACTGAATGATGAACTCTTTTTGTCATAATGTCATGCCAAAGCACAGATAAGATGCAAGCTAATTCTTGCTGCTAAATGCTCACTAGCCCCAGAAAGTAGCAAATAATTAATATGTGTATTATTTAGTTTCAGAGCTACTAAGAGCACACTAATTCCAAAAAATTTTCACCTTAAATGCAAAAGAAAGACAATAAATAATTTTCTTTAACGTTAATTCTGCGACTCACCAAACTGAAATTTTTGTCTTGTAGTAACTTGTAACTATACAAATACTGAATTCAAAAATGTTAAAAGAACAGACCAATTTGCCCGCAAAATCGTGATTTAAGGATACCAAAACACAGAATTTAGTAAAAATTTCCACAAATTCTCTTCGATTAGCACTAAATAATATACTAGTAGATGACCAACAACTCAAAACCCCTTTAACAGATGTCACTCCCTCCACCTGCATGCAGTGCAGTGCATCTCAAAGCATCGAGATTTAGAATTGATGGTCATTTCAAAATGGACTATCTTATAACACACAGCAACAGTGACTTGAACATCAAACTACTGAATCAGAAACATGTGAACATACCTGCCACAAACCTGTTTACATGCAAAGAACACGTGATGGTTAACACTATTAAAAAACGACAATATTTCTACCTATACATAAAGTTCACACACTACAACACTCATCATTCACGCCAAAAGCCATTCATGATATTTTTAGATAAAATTTAATTTGTGCCAGAATGCACATTTACATATCTGTTATGTTAAGATTAGTTAATAATTAGGAACAATTATGATGGTATGTCACAACTGAAAATGACAAATTTAAAACCTGAAAAACAGGAAAAAGTCAAAACCATGAGTAACATCAACTGAAACAACTTAAATTGCAACTATTCACAGGTTCTTTTCCACACTGGTCCTTGAAATTTTAAACAAACAAAGAACAGCTGGACTTCTGCAACCTCTGAATATTTGCCATGGAACACATATCAAGTCAAAAGAACACTGCAGACATTTGACATTACATTTTATGAGTTAGTCTTACTGTATAGGTTAGCATGAGGGTTAACAAGAAAATTAGCATTGCTGAGCAGATCAATTCACAACTAGGATTCAAGGTTAGTTTCCACGCTCTCTTCATGCTTTTAGATGTGGAAGCGAGCACATTCTCCACTTTGCATGAGTAACTTTGCCCCAAAAACAGTGTAGTCTCTTTTCATGTATTTTCCATCCAATATCCAATCACCCAATTACAGAGTAATACTTTTCTATGGTTTAGTCTGAAAGTATGCCATGAAATACCTGAAACTAAAAAACTGAAAGAGATTTGATCAGATTAAAAATTTCCACTCTGAAACTGAATGTACATTCACAAGCAAAAGTGGCTAATGTCTGTTCCCAAAATGCCAGCTGCATCTGATATAGGGGTACAATCATCATGCATATCATTATCCTGGTCACAAGGCACAATGTAAATAATTAAGCACTGGAAGCACAACAAATGGGCAGATTTGCAAAACTGACATATGCCACTCATGTCTCAACACATTACTATCAGATACAAAAACATATATTTTGGTATGGTTTTGGTATCTGACTCTAATACACAACACATGTATATACTGACCCAATAATCAGTCCATGCATCTTTAAGCTGTCTTTATTAAAAGCAATTTCAGATGAGACAAATGCAAAAAAATATTTGTGAACCAAACTCTAGTAGTAACATAAATATGTCACAGAAATGGCTTTATTGTTAATTTATTCTTATAACAATCAAACCTCTATATGGTGGGAGCTTGGTTCTGTGCTTGCAGCCCCAACACATAACAAAATATCATGCAAACAGTGACTTTAAGCAAAGACTAAAGGCTTACAAATATGACAAAGCCAAACCTATGCTTTTAGGCAGCACATTAGTCAACTCAGTACAAGAAGCTGTTTCACGCGAACTGAAATTGTGTAATTTCTGAATCAAAGTTGTGATTCTTATAGAGTGCAACATAGTTTAAACACTTAATTTACTCTACAAAATAGATAAAATAAGTAAATAATTTGTTGCTGTTTCTAATGATTCTTAATTAGTATTTTAAATTAGTAGTTCTTTATTCAGTACCATGTAGGAAATAAGATGTTTTTTTAATTTAGTGTTTGAAAGAAAAATCACACAAGCTGTAGCAGTCTCAAGCATATTTCTGAAACTAAAGACCTCCCAAAACATGCAACACAACCAGTATTTGTGCTTCACATTAATGCATATCATGGGGGAAGAAATCACATAGTGAACATTAAACAAGAACTGAATTAAAGCCTCTTTAATAAGAAAATTTGTAACACAACAAATGTGATTCAAATCAAAGACCTGGCAACTTCCAAAGGAATTAAGGGCTTTTACTTTTATTTTACTATAGCAGAATGTAAGGTTCAGCATTTTTAATCAAACCCTGAAGCCTTAGAACTGCTAAACTCTGCTAAATGAGACAAGACCACAAACACAGTCCAGCATTTAAACATATAACAAGATCGAACAGCTTGCCCAGTCAAGTGACTGGATGACAAGGGCAACTTTGATATAAGTGGATCCTCCAAAAATCATCGAATTGTACAATGTGAAATGGCATGTCCTCTGACATTAAACAGTGGTTAAATTCCATGATATGTCCAATGTACAAAAGGAATGACACTTCAGTACAATCACAAGAGATTGGAAGTTCCAAGGACTTTAAATTACTTCACATCAGACTTTAATAAAATAAAATGTCAATCAGTAAACTTATATCCAATAAATAACACTGAAGTCTTTTGAAATAAGCATGAACATAAGAGGACTATAAAATAATCTCTGTGAGAAAAACAGCAACAGAGTACTTACTCGTGCTTCTGCAGCGAGAATGTATCCCTTCTCACGTGCTTTAAGTAAGTCGATGCTTTTTCCTGTTGATGTCTCCAGCATTCGCCCAGCTGCTGCATCCACAATTTTGCTAACTGAAATGGCATCTGTTAATGATGATATGTTGCCACTGTCAGCATCCTTCACAACAGTTGTTGATGGATCAATTAAGCCAGACTCAATAGCTTCCTCAAGCCTTAACCTGCGCCTGTCAATAACTCCAGAGGAAAAGAACGGATCTGTAAATCCACCTGTTGTTGGGTTATAAAGACCAAACTGCAGACCTTCAATAAGTGACAGTCCTCGGCGTGGTGTTGTTAGAAGACCTGATTCAATTCCAGCTGATAGGGAATATAAACGTGATGTTGCAGAATCTAGAACATTACCTTTCTCAGCATCCATGAGACCTTTACGGAAGGCTTCAGGCAGTTTGACAAGTTTCTTCTTTGTGCTGTCTTTAATCAGAGCTGAGTCAGGATCAATTAGTCCAAGAGAGACTGTTTCTTTCAATGTCAGGACTTCTTTTGATTGTGGATCAGTGAATTTTCCAGTCACTACATTGAGGTGTCCTTGTTCAATAGCAGCATCAAACGTAAGTGGTTCACGAAGAAACACAACAGTACCTTGTTCGAAAATAATGCACAATGGCTTAACCTTCCCAGTCTGAGGATCAAATGCAGCCCTCTTGTTCATATCAATCACTCCATCTGTTATAGCTTTCTTGAGTGTGCGAAAACGTCCTGTCTGTGGATCCTTAACAACTGCAGATTCAGGATCAATCAGTTCATACCTTATTGCCTCCTCTAATGTGCACTCCCGCATTGTTCGTGGGTCCTTGAATGTTCCACGCTGGAAATCTATTGAACCACGTCGTACAGCTTGTTGGAAAGTTATAGGTCGTTCAACAGTGACTAGCAGATCTCTCTCCAATGCTGCATCAATGGTGTATGCTCGCTTTGTCTTTGGATCAACAATACGACCACGAGGAACATCTATTGACCCATCCTCAATACCTGAGTTAACACTCTTCAGCTGTCCAGTGACTGGGTCTTTAAGTGCTGTAGTGTTTGCATCTATCAAGCCATGAACCAAAGCTTGAGCAATGTCTAACTGGTCTCCTACATCAGGATCAGTAAATCTCCCTGTTTCAGGTCGATACAGTCCACATCTCACTGCTTCTTCAACTGACAGTGGTTTCTTTGATGTGACAATGAGTCCCTTCTCTTTAGCTTCTTTTAGAGTCAGTATTCTCTTGCTTTCAGGTATCTTGTACACACCTTGTTCTTCATCTATGAGACCTGCTTCAACCGCTTCAGGCAATTTGAAATATTTACCAGATTTGGAATGTTTAACTATTGATGTTAAGGGATTTATTAGTTCTTCTTTACAGGCATCAGATAACATCAATTTTCTTCCAGTAGATGGATGTATAAAACACCCAGAATCAGCGTCATACAGCCCCATTGCAATTGCTTCAAACAGTCCAAAACCTGCACTTTCAATATCAACGATCAGCCCAAGTTCCATCGCATCAGATAGATAGACTGTACAGTTAGCACCTGGTTCCTTGAATGTGCCTGCCCGTCTGTCAATGATTCCAGCACGACATGTTTCCACCAAAGACAGGAGACGCTCAGATTTCTTCTCCCAGTAACAAGGAAGCTGTGGATTGATAATAAACCTTCTAATGGCTTCATGGAGAGTTATCTTTCTACCAGTATTAGGATCTGTCAGTTTTCCTGTTGTCTCATCATACAGTCCCTGATGAATAGCTCTCTGTATTGATACTGCTGCTTTGCTATCAACAATCAAACCCAAATCAAAAGCTTCTGATATTGTTACCTCCAGGTTTCCATGTGTGAAGTCTTTAACCTTCGCAGTCTTGCCATCTACAAATCCAAGCTTAACTGCCTCTGCAAGGGAGACTTTCTTCCAAAATCCACTACGAGTGTCTTTAACATGGACAGAATCTGAATCAATTAGATTTTTCTCAATTGCTTCTGCCAATGTAAGATGATCCCCACTAGATGGATCCAAGAACTGTCCTTTCTCCTCATCAAATACTCCCTTCAGAAGGGCTTCGCTGAGAGACATTGGTCTCCGAACCTCAATCAAAAGGCCTTGCTCAAATGCCTCTTGGAAATCCATCTTCCTGCCAAATCGTCCAGCTCCCGCAATGGTGCCTGTCTTGGAGTCCACAATCCCTTCCTCAACAGCATTATCAAATGTAGTGACCCTACCACCACTTGTCTTGACTAAAGTTGATGCAGAATCAATAATACCCCTTCTAATTGCACGATCTGTTGGCAGTTTCTCCCTAGTTTCTGGATTCGTGAATTTTCCCGACTTGGGATCATAAAAACCTTTGAAAACTGCTTCTGGTAGTGAGAACTTTCTCTTGGCAGGTACAATTAGTCCACGTTCTAGAGCATCATAGAAATGCATCTCAGCACCATTTGTAGGATCTGCTGCTGTTCCTAATTTAGGATCAATAACACCAATCTTAATAGCTTCTCCAAGAGTGATAATGTCACCAGAACGAGGGTCCTTCACTGTGAGAGCATCCCTGTTTATCTCACCTCTCTTAATAGCTTCATCCAATGTCATCCGCTCACCATCTCCATTGATGACCATCAATCCTGTTTTAGGATCATAGCAACCCTGAGCAAGGGCTTCCTGCAGGGACCAGGGTTTGCGTGTGGTTAATATATAACCTTTCTCCAAGGCTATATCTAATGTCATTGGTGTAGGATAGGTGAGGATTCCTTTCTGAGTATCCAATAGGCCGGATGCTGTAGCATCTTTAACAGTAACAATTTTGTCCTGATGTGTATCCTTTACTCTGACTGAGGAACAATCCACAAAGCCAACTTCAATAGCTTCTTGAACAGTAAGTTCATCTCCCGAAGCTGGATCCGATACCTTTCCAGTGCGTGGAGAGTAGTATTCCTGCACAACTGCCTCAATTAGAGTAATACTAAATTTGTTGGTAACAATTAAACCTTTATCAAGGGCCACATCCAATGTCAGTAGGTTCCCATTAGTTGTATCACACAATTTACCTGTCTTGGGGTTCACCAGTTTAGTTGACAATGCATCATCAAGGGAGACAAGACAATTGGACCTGGTATCTTTGCATTCTGTCACAAATACGTCAACCAATCCTCGCTTTACAGACTCCTCCACATCTATAGTTTGTTGTGTCAAGGGATCAGTAATCATGCCAGTTTTCGAATTATAAAGACCTTTCCTTATTACAGCTTCTAATGACACTGGTTTTCTTGGTCCTGCGATCACATACCCTTTCAGGAATGCCACCTTGAACTCCACTTCTGTCCTTGTTTCCACATTCACAATCACACCTCGATTCAGATCTACGATTCCAACTTCCACAGCCTCAGACAAAGGAAGAATATCATCATTTTCTGGATTCCGGATGCTCACTGAAACGGGATCCAGTATTCCATTTGTTAAAGCTTCTACAAAGCTAAATGTCGTTCCTGTTTTAGGATCCTGAACATCACCAGTTTTAGGATCATATAGTCCTGCATCAATAGCTTCTTGGAATGTTAGGGATGGCCGAGGTTTTACTTTGCTTGGCTTACTTGGGCCAGGTTTCTCAACAATCCAGCCCAATTTCACAGTTTCAAAGAAAGGTACACGTTTTCCTGTTTGAGGATCCACCATATGACCAGAGATTTTGTCAATAAGAGGCACCTCCAAAGCTTCCCGCAAAGTGATGTAAGTCTCAGGATGGCTTGTAAGATCTTTAACTGCAATGAAGTCTGGATCAAATACATCATACTTGAGAACCAAGTCTTCAAATCTTATTGAATCTCCTGTCAGGGGGTCAACAAATGAGTCAGAGTCCAAACTGTAGACACCATCATTTGCCAAGTTCTCAGCATTCAAATGTTTTGTGACTTTAACTTTGTACCGTGTTTTCTCATCCACTAAACCAACCTTGGCCTTACTGAACACTTGCACAACATCCTTTAGAGCTACAGCACTTTTATCCAGTGCATCCTGTACTGTCATTTGCTCCTCCTCCCCACCTGAAGTTGGTATAGCAATACTACAACTCTCTGGTTCAATGTGCCTGTCATAGATGGCTTCTCTCAATGGCATCTTCTGTCCAACAAGTGTGTCCTTCGCTGGAGATGGCGCTCTAGCCATTGTTTTAATAGTTATGATAGGACTCTTCTCCTTTTCTAAAGACTTAGTTGGACTCTTCTGACGTTCAGGTGATTTTGGAGGACTTTTCCTGCTTGGTGTTATGGTGCTTTCTTGAACTGGTGATGCCTTTGAAGGCCTAATCCGTTCCTTCACAGATGATACCGCAGGGGATTTCTTACCCGTCTGATTGTTCAGACCTTTTACAGCATTCACAACTGCCATTCCAGCAAGAACTGGAGCACCTACAACTGCCAACAGTCCCAGTTTTGCAGCTTCTTTTACATTAACACTGATTCCAGTCTTGGTGTCCTTAACTTGGCCAGTCCTTGGGTCTATCATTCCCTTCTCAACTGCTTCACGGGTTGTAACGGGTTTCCCACTAGAGACATCATATATAACAGCTTCAGGGTCAATAATCCCTTTATCCACAGCCTCCTTAAATGTGTAAGTGTGTGCTGGAGAATTCGGATCACGAAATTTCTTAGTTCTGTCTTCATAAAGTGTATCAAATGCTTCTACTGGATTTAGTTTCTTGAACTTCTTCCCTGCAGGAGATTCTGTGAGCTCTTCTGAAATTTGTGTAGACACAGATGTATCCAATAGGCCATGTCTGATGGCTTCAGAAATACTCATTACTTCTCCTGTTGATGGATTTGTGTATGTGCCAGCATCAAGATCAACATATCCTTGAGCTACTGCATCTGAAAATGACATCTTAATTTCCCTTGTTGTGAATTCCTCTTTGGTTTCTGATTCATCTTTAACTATACCCTGTCTTCTAGCTACATCAAGTGGTATTATTTCTCCTGTCTGGGTATGTTTTACTTCATCTGGTCCAACCAATATATAGCCATGCTTCAACTCTATTGTCTTCGTTGTGATAGTATGATATGATGTCACTGTTTCAGTCACTGCAGTGACTGTTCCTGATGGCTCAAATGTAATGAGCTGTGGTACTGGTTTGATGACTAGTATACCACTTTCAACAGCTTCTGACACTGGGATCACTTCACTTGTTTTGGGGTTTTTGAAGGTTCCTTTCTCTCCATCAATGAGATTGCAGTCCAAGGCCTGAGTCAGTTCCACACTAAATGGTGACACAGGATATGGCAAAGACATAATGAAGCCTTCTTTGATAGCTTTCTCAACAGGTATTCTAACACCTGTGATAGGATGCAAAATTTCTTTGGTTACTGGATCTACTAAGCCACGTCTCAGTGCCACAGGGAATGTCATGCCAGCAGGAGGCAGTCCCTTAACTGAACTGTCATGAAGACTTCCCTCAAACACCTTCAAGTCCTGTGCTGCAGTTAAAAGATCCACTGGGCCACTTGGTGTCTTAACCAATGACTTATCGTCATCTATACAACCCTTGGCTATGGCTTCCTCAAGTGTCACTTTAGTGCCACTTGGTTCCACCATCTTTGACAAGGGATCCACAATCTCACATACAATTGCTTCACGTAATGACAGATGTGTTCCTGTTTCTGGATGTACAATCTTTTTAGCCTCTGGGTCCATCAGCCCCTGTTCCAACAAGCCTGGAACAGATAGACTACGAGCTATGGGAATGAGAAGACGGCCAGAGGGCCCTGCAGGATCCAGTATTCCACGGTCCATGGCTTCCTTGATGGTCAAGACATCCCCTCTTTGGGGATCTAATATTGCACCCTTATTTCCATCAAGCTTGTTGCAGCTCACAGCCTCTGCCAAACTCAAACTTTCCCCATCTGAGCCTTTGAAAATCTCTGGTTTCTCCAAAATGTCAGCAGTCTCTTTGTCGATCATTCCTGTTTCAATGGCATCACGTGGTTTCACAATCTTCTTACGCATCTTCTGCAGAACAACCGGTTTTGCTTCACGTTCAGGACTCTGAGAAAAAGACCTTGCTCGGCCTATTGCAACTTTATACTTTGGTTCAGTTGTCACTCGTCCTCGTGTACGTTCTCCAGCAGATGGTCGACCATCATCACCATCGTCATCATCACCATCATCATCATCATCATCATCCAGTGGTATTGCTGTTGTGCTCAGTGTCTTGACTGGTCTACCTCTTTCAACTCCATCCTGGGCAGCTGCTGTTAATTGTTTCAAGTCCTCAGGTGTCAGTAGCCCCTTTTCAACAGCTTGCTGAGCTGTAATCTCTCTTCCAGTAGCTGGATCCTGGATCAAAACAGATGTGGATACTATTTCTGTCTTTGTAGTAACTATTTGCTCAGGAGAAGTTCCTTCTACAAAATGTTCTGTTGCAGCCTCAAAACTACGTAAAGTCTCATCATCAATGAGGCCACGTTCATAAGCAACTTCTATTGGGACTTCCTCACCAGTGTTTGGAACAGAAACCAAAGCTTTCTTCACAATTTTGACAGCTTTCACAGCAGCAACGAGAGGGGAACCCACAACAGCTAACATTCCAAACTTGGCAGCTTCAGCTAATGGAATCTTACGTCCTGCTTTATCTTTGTAATCCCCAGTTTCCTTATCAACAATTCCTTTTCTCATGGCTTCATTGATGTTCAGACTCTTTCCAGTATAAGGATCCTTGACTTTCACCATCCTGGGCTCAATTTTTCCAGTCTTCACAGCTGCTACAAGACTGTCTGCTTTGCCAGACTCTGTGGAGATGACTAATGATGTAGCAGGATCATATATGAGGCCAGGTGCAACCTGCAAGGGCTCTAGGGTGGACAAATCAGGCTTGGAGCTCTTTATTTCTGTGAATGTTGGTGGATTTCCAGCAGAACCACTTCCAACATCTGATAATTCAACCAGATCAGGTTTTCCAGTAATTTTTGTAACCTGCATGAGTCGTGAAGATGTATGATCATGGTCCATTCTTCCCTCTAAGATCACAAAGTTCTTGGTGATAGCTTCCTTCATTGGAAGTTTCTTGCCTCCACTAGTATAATGGCCAGTTCCATCCAGCACTCTCTTTTCTAAACTTCTTATCAAAGATATTTTTCTCCCATTGTTTGGATCAATAACAAGTGCAGAAGCTGGATTTATAATCTCAAGTTTCACACACTCCTCAAATGAAACAAGCCTGTCTGTGCCTGGGATAATAAACAAACCAGTAACTGGATCAAACAATCTCTGCTCAATTGCCTCAGAGAGGTACCAACCATCAGGGGGTAGCTCAAATACCTGTTTCTCCATTTCTGCTGCTTGCCGTTCACTGGACAAAAATTCTGCAGAATCTGCTTTATAAGAAGGTACACTGACTGACGTTGGTGACTGAGGTAAACAAACAACAGAGGAATCAACAACATCCTCATCTGGGTACTTTAGCAGTTTATGCTTCAAAGGAGGTGAACCTCTGCCAGGGGATGATGTTCCCTTTTTAGGTGAAGGACTTCTCCCCTTACCAACAACAATGTCAAAGCCTGGTTTCTCTTTAACTGGAGACACAGCAGGGCTTCTCCCTTTCACAGGAGATCCTACCAAACCATGATCAAAACTTCTGTCTTTAACAGGTGACGAGTTGCCAGGGCTTTGACCTTTTGATACGGGCTGCCCACGATCCAAGGATTTTTCTTTCACAGGGGACACACTGCCTGGGCTTCTAATCTTCACTGGACTTCCACTGGGAGATTTTGTGGGTGAGGCTGAACCTGAAGACCCTGGCCTTGTAGGTGAATGATTTGGGCTGCCATCAGGAGATGGGAAGCCAATTAGTCCCTCATTTACTGCATCCTGAACAGATAGCACCCTCCCTGTATCTGGGTCTCTAAAAGTTTGGTTAGTTTCATCAATCAAACCTTGGTGGATTGCGTCACCAAACGTCATCTTAATATCGGATGTAGTAACACCACTGGACGTGATGGTCACATAACGCTTTATAGTTTTTGTGACAGTCTGTGTTGTAACTGTGATAGCTAGGAGACTCCCCAACAAAGCAGCCCCCTCAGGAGAGATCAGTCTACGTCGAACAGCCTCATCCAATGGGAGGGGTTTCCGGTTCTTTGGATCCAATACCTGGCCCGTCTTAGGATCAAGGTAACATTTTGCAACAGCTTCTAGAACAGTCAGTTCCCTTCCTCTATCTCTGATACCTATTTTCCTGCTCAACATTTCCAAAACTTCTGGACGAGCAAGATTCTGTTTCACAGCTTGATCTATAGAAATTGTCTTTCCCAGTTTTGGATCAACAACAAACATTGCAACACCAGTTTTCATGCTCAAAGCACCTTTTGCTATTGCTGTATTAAGACTTACAAAGTCATTACCATCTGGGTCTTTAAATCCATCAATATCAAAGATTGACTTCACAGATACAGATGTTATTAATCCCCTGTTCACAGCTTCTGGAATTGTGCAAATTTCTCCCGTTGATGCATCTCTAAATTTTCCTTCTGGAAGGATTATTTCTTCAGCTAGCGCTTCAGACAGTGTCAGTAAACTATCTGTTTTCGTATTTGTAATACTTTTCACATTATCTGAATCAAGGACACCTCTTGCTATACATTCTAGAATTGGAAGTTTGTTTTTGTGTAATGGACTAAGAATCTTTCCTGTGTTATCTATCAACTCCAAGTCACTGCAGTCTTTTAAAGTCATTGGCTTAATAATTAGCTTTCTCCTTCTTGCCTCTCGCAATGGAAGAACTTCCTGAGAGATTCCATGTACGTACTTCCCTTGCTTTGGATCTAGAATTCCACCAGCAACTGCTTCAGAAATAGTAACTTTGTTGTCTGTAGAGGCATCCACGACCTCTCTTACACTTGGGTCAATGATTCCTCTTTTAATTGCAACTGCCAGTGGGAATTTGTCACCAGAGTTTCTGTCCACAATCTGTCCACTGCGATCATCTACTAAGCCATGAGAAATTGCATCAGACAGACAAATTCCGAGATTACTTAGTTTCTTCTTTCCTTTTTCTCCTGTAGGATCCCTATCAATTAAATTCCTTGCAAATGCTTCCTTTAATGATATTTGTTCCCCACCTGTTGGATTTGTGAATTTCCCTGTCTCTGGATTAACCATCCCATTTGCGACCGCTTCAGCAATGCTAATTCTTTTGTGATGGTCCTCATCACTAGTATACATTACCTTTACCCGTCCTTCTGCCGAAGTCACAAATCCCCGTTCTGCATCAAATAGTTCACGCTGTATTGCTTCCAGGAGTGACAGCTGTCGTCCAGACTGACCATCATCTTCTACAATTCCACATGGTCCAAGAAGCCTTTCTGCCAAAGCAGGATCTACAAGACCTCTAGCTGCTGCTTCTTCAATGCTGACTGTTGGTGATCGCCCATCTGGTGATGTCATTATCCGACCTGTTCTTACATCTAAAATTCGAAGACTTATGGCATCACCAACAGTCAGCACTCTCCAGTTGAAGGATGGATTATCCCTAGACTTTCTATAATGTTATCAGTTCCAATTCCTTCTTCTACTTTGTGTATCCTCTTCAGTGATCGTATCTCTGAAAATTGCATTGAGCTCCCAGACCATTTCGTTGGGGAATCCTTATGGATCTTGGATGGACTCAGCCCAGAGCCAGCATCACCATTTGTTGAAACAACAGCATTAGAATAGATGCTGGTCCCTCCTTTTGTAAATGCTGCTGAGTTATGAGTGTCAGAGTCTGGCTTTGAACGCTTCTTTGTAGGTGGTCCACTTGATGTCGTTACAGTTACAAGTGATGCTGCACTGTTGTGAGGGTCATCCGCAAATGCTTTTGTATGGTTGATGTCATGATGAGCAGATGTACTCGCACGGTGGAAATATCTGCTGAATAAATGTGTTTACCCGTGTTATCAGATACCCTCAAAACAATGTATCATGACACAAAGTTCTCTCAAATTTGCAACTTACATTCATATTATTTTTAGAAACTACACTATGTTTTATCACTTAGTACCTGTTCACTTCTATTAAACACAAATGATATAAGTTTTAAAACTTTCGTGGCGACATGATTCAACATAGTCTTCTCGGGCGCTCAGCCGCGTTAACTTGTTTAAATACAACGTTTCGGGGACTGGCTCCATCCCCATCCTCAGGCATGGGATGGGGACGGAGCCAGTCCCCAAAACATTGTATTTAAACGAGTTAACACGGCTGAGCGCCCGAGAAGACTATATTCACAAATGATATGTTACAGAATTCAAAACTAAACTCCAGTGCAAGCAATTAAACTAAATTATGTCTTAGGAGAAATACTAATCCTTCAGTTTGTAAATGAAGTCTTTTCCAAGAAACCATATCAAAACTTACAAGCAAATATCCAGTTTCAAGATACCAGCATATTAATAATCACATCAGTGATCATTACTACTACCGAAAAATAAATCCTGGACACTTTTCCATATGTCAAAGTACAATGGGACAATATAAACTTTCATGATAGATGTAACACCTGTCAACATAATTTACAAATGTTGAATTCTTTCATTATGTGCTCTGAGCATTTAAACTTTGCTGACACTTGGTAACAAGTGCAAACAAGTACAAAGTGGTCAAGACACCATTTAATTCAAGGAAAATGCCAATAAAAATTATGTATTACATATAGAAGAGGTCATTTATGAAGAATTCTTATTTACTTAAATTAACAGTGGAACAATCTGATACGAAAATTTGCTAATAATATGAAAACATTAGTTTTTAAGGGAAAAGAATGGATGGTATCAACATTTGTGTTAGATAACAGACCAATATAACAAATATGCAAACCTATGATGTATCAGGACATTCAATAAACCAAGACTTTAGAGGGATAAGGAAAATTAGAGGAAAACATTTACACGTATAGGAGAAATCATTCACAAACTGGTAAAATACATTCAAGAATAGCACCTTTGAGGTTATACAAAATACTGGTTAAACCGGCGATAAATACAGCAGTGAAACAAATAAAAAAGTATAACAGAATCAGCCAAATACAAGTTGGAGTGATTTATACATACAGGAAGAGATGCCAAGATCATATAGACAGAATGTATAAACACAAGTGACCAAAGACATATATATAAACCTACAGGCAGGAAAAGGGTAAGAGAATCCAAGGACATGCTTTAAAAAAGATTTTAATGCTGATACAGTAATAAACTAAACTCGTTAGTCTAACTCAGTGGTCTTCAAACACTAAATATCTGCAGAACTCTCGTGACTAAATTTGAACTTCCGTGGAACCCTTGTAAAACAAGGGACTACTTTTTGGGTGCAAAAATGAAACAAAACTTCTGAAACACAAACTTTTACTTAAAAAATAAAACATTTATGTATATACCTGAAAAACAAAATTTCTTACAGGTGATTTACACAGAAAATAAATCCAGCACCAATTACATATAAAGATAAAGAGGAAAATCAAACAGTGCAAATTAAAATTATCAAAATTACGTTTACCACTTCTACTATAAAGGAAAGGTGCTTGTGGAACCCCTGAAAGTCACCAACAGAACCCCAACATCCTGTGGATCATAGTTTGAATACTTCTGGACTAACTGATTATATAAAGATGCCGCTACTATATTAAAATCTGTCCATTACTCATCATTAACACCACTTTCACAACACATAATCACGAAATACATTTCCTTTAACCATACAGAGCAGGATGTCCAAACACTGTTCAGTCAAACATCTTGGTTCTGCACACAATATATATTTTCATTATCCATCTAATATGTAACTGTCACTTAAAATTATTAACATAAAAACTATTTCTCTGTCCATGCAATTTTCTAAACACTTGTGAATAACAAAGAAACACAAAAATTGTCTACACCTTTCAATATTAATTATAGCCATCCTCTGGGATGACAAACATATACGGTGTTCCACAAAGAACTATCTTGTTTCTAGGCAACTTGTGGAGTCTAAAAGTCCTTTACAGTTCTGCCAAAAACCTCTTCATTGCAGAGAAGTGGGGATGCAAATTTTGTCCCACTTTATGTATTCAAGATGTGAAAGCTCTAAACATAAGTACACTGTGCCTAGGGTGTACTTTAGGAAACTTCTAAATCGTGATGTCCTTTGCAGTTCTGTCAAAAACCTCTCTGTTGCAGAAATGTGTGGTTATAAAGTTTACTCCATTTGATGAATGCAACTCTTGCAGTGTCTTGTACTTGTGTGCAGTGTACCTAGTGTTTTGTCAAATGGGGCACAATCTACAACCACACATCTTTACTAGGATGAAGTTTTAAGCAAAATTGCAATAGATTTCTAGTTAGCAGCAATACACCCTTAGACACAACATGCTCATTTTTGTAGTTGTTTCAACAACAGTCTATTAAATGGGGCACACTTTGTAACCATACATCTCTGCAACAAAGACATTTTAAGCAAACCTACAATGAACTTGGACTACAAAAATTGCCTACATTACATCCTTAGAAGGAACACAGTCATTTTTGGAAAACACTGTATATTCAAAATGTGTGACAGAACCTGTCAGATGAAACAAAACTGTAACACTTGCTAACATACCAATCTTCCCCAAAATTATCTAATTGAATATGCTTCCAAAGTAGGTGATTTGAATGCCAGTATTTTATATTACCCCTTTCAGACATGGTTCAAACACATTAGAAAAGTAAAAACTTCTGAATTTTCAAACGATACTAAACACGGAAGTTATATCCCCATAACAGATTGACCATAAGGATATCAATAATATTGGTAGTAGCAGCATGTATATTGGGCCACATAAACTTAATCTGATGAAATGACTTGTACAACACTACACTCATTACAGACGTTACAGGCAGGTGAATGTTAAAATGCTCTCCATAAATTGTTCCCTATATGTCCTACTAAAACAGAACTGGTGTCTACACATGCGCAAGAGCGGGTGCACCTGCGCATGTATTGGCGGGCGGGGCGGGGGAATGAACTGGAGACAAACAGGAAACACAAAGCTACTGCTGAAGAAAAGTGTCAGTGTTCAAGGTATAAATCTGAGCAATACTCACTCTGACTGCGTTGCATAATGAACACTACTATTGTATGTTCTGGATTCTGTGGTGTCAGTTGCAGATGATTCAAAAATATTGAATTCTGTTCGGAATGTTCGCATTTGCCGAGGCTCCATCTGAGTTGCCAGCAACTGTCAAAGCAAATTATTAATGTTAGTAACAAAACATTAATAACTCACATTAATATTATTCAATAACAACAAAAATTACAAATTACCTAACTCCCAGTAATACAGAACTTGATACATTATGCAATTATCTTATTCAGATGAGTTCAATCTACATCTCATATCTGCATTTCGTTGCAGTGTGTACATGCGTGCATGTGAAGTATTGTATACAAAATACACTAGACACTGCTAACACTGTACAACATCATGCATATTGGTAATGCCAGTTATGAATAAGATGTCACAACACTGTGCTGCCAATGGAAAAAACTAGTCAATTATCACTTCAATTTTTCCTTATTTTAAATGCAAACAGCATACTGTTCCTCCACCAGTTCACATTTATGTATCCAAAGTTCACTAAGTTACAAATATTTACCACTTCAGAGAAGTCGTTACATATGACATCATCTAATAAATAAAAATGACCTTGTAAGTTCTCCTACAACATTTTTCTGTCTGAATAAAGTATACTTAGCTAAATGGGCTAATGTACAACCAATTACGGCACTCAGCATGCAACCATGACTAGGTATCAATAAGTTTCTCTTCTATTTTTCATACCTTTCGTTTCATTAAAGAGACAGAATTTAATATCTTTATTCCACCTTTCGAGAGCATGAATGGTTGCACCTATGAGCTCAATTTTAAAACACATTCAGCAACATCTCACACAATTTTTCATCAAGCTTTCCTGTCTGCTTTTATCACATATCAACTTAGCATCTGTAAGTCATGGTAAGATTAATGTAAATGATAAATTAGAGGGAGTGGGGGTGAGGAAAACAAAGGAAATCTCATTCAGAATACTGGATCCCCAGCCGAGATTCAAACTGTGTACCTCCCTAATCTTAGAAAAGTTGCCACTGTGCCAACACAGTGTGGTTAAATATATCTGCACCCCTCTGCTATCTCATACATGCTGGCATTCCCTTACTTTCTTACATGTTCTTCTCATTTCCATAAAATTAAAACCCATTTGCCATACTCAATTTCATGCCTTTTAATAACCGAATGTGAAATAAAATGCCTCCAATTTTATTTCAGTCCCAACGTGGTTCAGAATACAAAGAAATATTAGATCCTGTCCTGTGTGGATAAGGCAAAAAATGATGTGATACAATTTATTTTTGGACATCCCACTATGCTGTGACAGTACTTTTCCATAGACTATGTCATGTGTGCTGAACATGATCAAAGAAAACTGCAATTAACAAATCCCTACTGTAATCAAATTTCAGTGGTATATGTCTTAGATTAATAGCATACAGAGGGCCATGCCAAGACTCAGCAACACTGCTGCCAACCTCTCACCATGGAGGCCTAGGATGAATCAGAGACCAGTCCATGATGGATATGTGGTGGAAAAAACTGAGATCAGGACAGGGTTTTCTCTGAGTACTGCAGTGTCTTCCTGTCAGTATCATTCCACCAATGCTCCATACTCATTCATTCATTCATTCATTCATTCATTCATTCATTCAGTCAGTCAGTCAGTCATTCATCCATCCATACATCCATCCATCCATCCATAATCTCAGTAGCTGACAGCATTGTTAAATACGACATTTTGGAGTAGATATAGTTTACAAATGCACTTCTGCCATGTTGCATATTTAAATTACCTTGATGTTCATCTATTGCAGATATTATACAGTCATGAATTATTTTTTCTTGCATTTTGTAAAATATTTATCACACTGAAAAAGGCTTCAAATAAATTATTCACACCTTAATGAAGCATGTCATTATGTTACATGCCAGTTATTTCAGTATAATGAGCCATTTTTTATAAACTCAGTAGAGTTCAATTCAAGCATCATATAAAGCAGGTAATTCATCTAACCAATATGAACTTTAAAATTAAATTTACCAAAATTTCATCAAAAACCATTTCATAGTTTCAAAGGTTATAAAACAAACAAAAAAAAATTCATTTTATGCACTTCATACAAAGAACACATGACAAAACCACCAATCCATTCAATCACCTTTGACTGCTTCAAGGCAGAAAATCTGCCTTCCTTGGATTTCTTCATGGCAAGGAAATCATCTAACTTCTGAACAGTAAAAATAATAATTGCTCTGAAATACAACTGTTTAACTTATTATGAAACACAACACTACTGAGCATAATGCTTCCACACACACACACACACCAGCTTGCCTCACAGTCTAGAATGTCTTGAGGCTGTTCTAATGGCATCAGGTGGGACTGTCTGAATGCTCACTGTAACTCTGTGGGAGTCACTGCTCCCCTGCCAGTCTACCTAAGTGCACGTGGGCTTGTTGTTTGTTCATCTCTCCTCTATTCATGTATCAAAGCAGACTATGCCGCAGTATTAATTAAACACAAATAATATGGGGATTTTTTAACTTTTACTCACTGGTACCAAGAGTTCTTTCATCAGGAGTGAATAGCCTGAGCACAAAGCTGACCACTCACCCCATCTAGTGCTGAGGTTAAGAATGAATGCAGTTATACCTCTACTCTCCCTATATGACCGCATGGTGTGCACAAAGACAACTTCACTTCACTTTGTATTTTAACATCCCCCCACCCCCCTTATTAGGCATTTTCCATTTTCAAATACATCCCTCCAAAACAAAAGTGACATGAGATATTATTAGGGGCTCATGAATCAATGTAATAGATGGAAGAGTTAAAAGACTCAATTTATTTGCTTTCAGTATCACACAGGCACATTAAAAACCACAACATTTTTTTTAATTTTAGAAAAGAAGATATCTGTAAATCCTCATAAAACTCAAAGCTCCCCATAGCAAATAAGTGGAAAATAAAAGCAGTAATTATGTGTAATGACAAAGTAGGCCCTTGAAAATGTAGAGGGCAGTAGAAATAAAATTCCATACATTCTTAACCTCAACAGCAGACATATGTGAGCAGTGTACTTCACGTTCCAGCAAGTCTATTCCGGGCAAAGACCTCATTTGACAGGATGCTGGGTGAAAAACAAAATACCTGTCTCAGGAATCAAAACTGGTTATCTGGCCTGCTGCAAGTCCCTTTTTCAATGTTATGTTTTAGTTGCATAAATTGAATGTGTACATAAATGAGGGTGTGTCTGCAAATTTCATCTCCCAAAATACTGAATGGATTTTGAAGAAATTTGGTATAGTGGATTAACACAAAAAAGTGTTGGGCCAATTTAATTTTGATTTGTATGACTCCAATGTAATTACTACTTACACAAAAATTAGCAATTTGCCCCAGAAATAATAAAAGGTTTGTAGAAGGCAAAGAATACAGACCCCAACTAAGACCTACAGCCTTTGTATACCATACAGTATGTCTGCCTGAAAGATGGAGGCAGTAGGTCCCTCCAAAATCTTGGTAAATTTCTACAAGATGACATGAAAGCACATCCCATAAGACAATAATCTTCACATGAATGTTGAGTCTGTATATGTAATACTAGACTTTCACACATAATAAACAATTACTGAACAAAAATGTACATAAAAATATGAATAATATACATAAAAATACATGTAGGCCTATCCCATTGGAACACATCTTTCGCTTCTTATTCATTTTGGGTACAAGACAAACAAAACCAGCTCGGTGTGGTAGCTAATAATCACGTATCACACATCCCTATTGGATGGCTGGATGAATGAATAAATGAACAACAACAACAACGATGACGAGGACATTCTTTAATAAACAAGTGTAACCCTTAATAGCAATTATGTAGATAGGTCAAGGTTAGTCTATATGAACTTTCCAATACCCTGTCCCACTAACACACTTTACTACCACAGTTACAGTTATCTTTTGAATTAACATGTTTCTGTATCTGCATACCTATTAACACAACTATACTACCGTCATGACAGGCTACAACATGAGATGACAAAAAGTGCGAGAAAGACTTTTCAAAGTGGCCAATACAGAGTATGAGAAGGAGACTGTAAGATAAACATTAACATTTATGTCAGAAGAATTTGTTATGAGAACAGCAGGTGGCTCAGGATTGTGCCCCATGGCTGGCACTGGTATTAACACAGTTGAACATTTGCATTCTGCTACCTGATGGTTTCAGTTAGTCAGTTATAACCAAATCCACAAGTTAAAAAACAATACACTCAACCACCTTAAATGTGTGTGGGACAAGAAGTACCAGCAGCTCACTAAATTGAAAACCAGCATTTTCACATTCACTTGAATTTATCTACATATTAAAAATTCAATTAACTATCCCTATGCCTAACAAATGAACGTCTCCATGGGCAATATCCTCCTTCATAATCTGATAGTCTCTCAGCAAGTCAAAAGATCTTCCACCTTTTATGTATGCCACGAGTCCCTTAGTGTGTCCACCACAGCCTGTCATCAGAATCTATCTTGATCCCGGTGAATCCTGTTCACACCAAATTCCTTTCAGTTCCACTGTAATATTATCCTTCCATCAAGGGTTCTTGGGATTTCTACCTTAAATCTTGCAAGCATTTCTCATTCGTCTTGTGTGTGCTATATGTCTAGTCCATCACACCATCCTTCAATTGGCTTTCATAATACCTGAAATACTAGCAACCAGCCCACTTCTACACCATTCTACTGCCCCAGAACAGGAACATCATCACCACAGTATAACCATAAAGGCTCAAAATCATAAATATCAGCTTTTGCAAAACTCTTCAGAGCATGTGGACAGAACTGAGCACAGAACTTGTAATTTGAATACTCTTAATTCCTAACAAACATTTTTAACTAATGACGTATCATTGGCAGGCAAGGAATAAATGCTTTGTAAATTCTGATGCACTGATAAAAACTATGACAACTACACATCTTCTTCTTACAAGGTCAATAAGAAATTGTTTTACAGGATACAAAGATTAGTAATGGGCAGAGTTCCAGAAACTTGTTACTCATAAGAGATTAAAAACCAGCAACATATTTTGGATGCATCCTATATTCCTGTTCTTTACTCATAGACAAAAATGGTCAATGCAACATCAACTATGAAAACAAGATACATAACTAACCCAAGGCTAACCAGTGGACAGCCCACATTACTCACTCCTTCTACCCACTCTGACAACAAAACCTCCAATGATTGGTACATCCACCTACAAGCCAGAATCCTATTGGCTGAGCCCACACAGGGATGTCCACGCCTACATTCTGGCCAGTAAGAATACTAAAGGTTCTTTCTAAAAGAACGTAATAACTATTGCACAACAGTGAAGTGTGTGTGTTACATAATTTTCCCCTTATAAGTATGGTGTCATCACCAAGGAACTCCCAGAATAACACTATGGACAGTGTGTTAGTTATAGCTCATTCTTATGTGTCACAGCCTAGGTTATCAATCTTAATATATTTTGTTTGTATTAAATTACAGAATATTTAAAGACACTGCATAATCACTCGTATCTAATACATAACAAAGTTTACGTCATGGGAGAGGAGAGACGGAATTTCTGCTAAAAAGAGTATAAGACTTACTTGAGGAAATGAGACACACAGAAAAAATGTGAGTTTAGCTTTCAAAAACTAGATATAATAATATATATGGATTTAAAACCATCACCTTAATCCAAACACTTCAAATACAATGTTTCCACAGTTAAAAAATAATGTGATACAACTACAAAAAGTGTCGCATCACTTTCGAATACTTATGATGTAGCCTGCAACACATGAGAACAATACACAGCCAAATATAACTGAAGTTTACTTGGACAAATTTTCTTTTCCAAAACACTGACAAGCCACGAGTAAAAATAAAGTACAGCTGTCAGAGCCATGATATGGTGCTTAAGACACGACCTTTTATTATATTAACAATACGAAATTTATGTAAGGAATACTTCATAATCATATTTCTTCACCAAATAATTCTAGGGTAATCAAATCAAGAAGAATGTGATGGGTGACATACATAAGAGAAACAAGCCAGAGTTCTGGAGTACCTAGAGTGAAGAGGCCACTTCTGAGACTTGGATGAAGATAAGAAGATAACATTAAAACGATCTTAAAGAAAGGGGGTGTGGAGGCATGGGTGGGTTCAACTATCTCAGGACAGGGACCAGTGACTAGCTCTTGTGTCACAGAAATAACTTTCAGGTTCCATACAAGCAGGGCACTTCTTTATCAGTGCAGTGACTAAAAGCTGTTCTAGAAAGAGGCTGCTCCAAAGTTTGGCCATTTTATGAATCTGACCTAAGTACCTTAAACATACATTTATTTCAAAACAATCCTTCGCATTCATTTCTTAACATATTCTCAAACATTCATAAATACTCTCTTTGACTCAAGCAAGCTACTGAAATACATGCCACATACGAAATATAAGAAACAAAAAAGTGAAAAAAGGTAAGAATTTCCCTGTATGTGCCATGAAGGCATACAGGGAAAATGGAGGTACAGCTCCACTCATTCTTAACCTCAGCACTAGATGGAGGTGGGTGGTCAGCCTCACCCCCTGGAAGATTTACCCTCAGGGAAAGAGCCCCCAGTACCCATTAAATGGGATGCTGATGGCACCCCACAGCCTGTGTGGAAGTTTTGGGGATGAGAAAAATCTGTTGTCCCTGCCAGGATTCGAACTCTGGATTGTCAAGTCTAAGCCTAGTTGCTGTACCAACTACATTATCCTGGTTCCTCATACAAGAAATAATATGAGCTTACAATGAGTAAGGTGCATTAATTTCATGCTAGCTGTGTCAGACTGTAACACGTCAATATTAGGTTCCCACAGAAAATCTCTAAACCTTTCAGTGAACACGAAACTTGTTTTGCACAGTCACTTTGAAAATAAATGGAACTGAAACAAGCAACGTGGCACTTTACTAATGCATATATTTTTGGCCTACTTTTATGATGTTATAAAGAATGACAGGCTCATGGTACCATCACGTCTATGTATCCATTTGCCTTATGTGTCCATTCCACAACTTCTAAACCAAGTGATGTATCTGCATGGAACTACGAGTATGTCTGTACAGCACACTATTGGAAGGAAACCCATCAGCAATGCCAACATATCTGCCATCTGAACTTCAGATGTGGAATTGAAATTGGTGCCATTACATGTACAGTTTTTAAATCTTGAAGAAATATGCAGCTTCCGGTGTGGTCGTAATTTTGTAGAACTAAGCTTGTTGGTGCAGCATCAAAATTGTATATGGGATGGGCCCAGTTTCAATTTTGCCAGGGGCGGTAGTTATTATGAATGGGGTATGTCGTAGTTTTCCTCAATCCCACTACGCCTGTGCTGAGGAAGTAATTCAATTATGCCATGATCATTTCCTTCCGACTCCTTTCCAATTCATCATTCACCAACCACTGCTGTTGTACAGTCCAATATAATGACAACATTGTAAAATGCACAAGAACAAAGTCTGCAGCTGTATTACTGGGAACTGGACACACAAACTGACTAAACTGTATGATTATCATGGGTGGTGTCAGGCTTCTGCCATGATGTAGATGAGATCTGCGCTCTTCTGGGATATTATGCTCTGTATATCCCAGAAGAGTGCAGATCTGTATGATTATAAATTTATAGATCCTGTCAGCCTCACCACACAGACCAAAAAATTTGATGGAAACAGGAATTGTAAATTCTACCTACAACTTCTTAATATGGACCATGCAATTTCTCTCACAGAAGGGGACTGAGCTGGATCATAAAAATGCTTTCAGTGTCTGATAAACAGACTTTGCTTCAGTAACAGGCCTACAAGGCAGATATGCAATTAACCTAGCAATCAGTCAACATGACCTAATATCAAACTCTCAGACACCCACTGTGTATGGGCTAACAAAACATACAAATCAACAAGGACTATCGTAACAAATGCAGCAGGATAGTAAAAGGAAAAGAAGGCATTCCAAGAGTACCTATACTCTCCCACTTGAGTATGTAATGAGACTGCTTTCTGTTTCTACGTCTACCAACCCACATACAAAAAAACTAGTTTCTGTGAATTAATTTCACTCAGTCTGCAATCTCCTAACCTATCCAGACCCTCACTGCTAAGTTTTTCACCATGTGCCTGCAGTACACACTACATTCAGAATGCAAATCTATAGAATTATTTGCACTTAATAGTATGTCAGCTAGAGTACCTTCAAAACCCAACATCAGTGACATATATTCTTATTCAACACACTGAATTTTGTTATCAAAACGTATAATGTAATGTGAAATTTTCATGTCAGTGGCTGTTGTCTTCCATAATGTGATGGGTAGTCTAGTAAGAGTGTACTTGATATTTCAGAGAATCCTGCTGGCTCCAGCATCAGGTAGATGAACAGCGATGATGGAGACAACAGGATCCTCTGAAATGGTTACACACTTCTAGCAGAGTACACAGCATCACATCCCAGCCAATGGCAATCTACATAATGTGAGATTTAAGTCTTACAGCAGTGCTGCTTAAGGTTCAAGTCTTCTAGCACGTTACGCAGCGTTGAGTGGAAAAGAGTTACTAACATTTTGAAGAACTGTAATGCCTTCATCTTCAGGGTCAAGCAGTCTCTGACTGACTGATTGACTCTGTCAGTAACTATCTACCAGTCAACAAAGCATAGAACTCCACAAGACTTCAACCTCAAACCTTCAGAATCCTATAAATGGATTTCACAATTGAATGAGAACAAGTGGGGAAAGGTGTATTCTGGAGTTCACACGAATATGTATCTCACTGGCCTCGACATTAATTTACTGCAGAAACAAATCCACTGTTGTGAAGGTATGATTTAATTTTTCTGGTATCAAAGTCAGTTCAGAAGCTTGCAGATACACCAACCAACAGAGAGAGAGACATGGTACTTTTGTGCAAAGAATGTGTAAGGACATACCTCATAAATGCTTTCTTACTTGGTTCCTAAAATACCGTCAAGTCAGTTTTACTCAGTATTATTCTCCAATATTAGCAATATTACAACGTAACACAATCATCAGCTTCAATAAAAATGTATACAAACACTTACACTGGACCTTTAACAACCACTACCAGCCACATAGCCATAAGGATCACTTTCTGGTAGTTTAATGGAATATTGTTATCTGTAGGACTAAGCTTCTGTATCACATAAGAGGGAAAAATTTAAATAAATGTATATGTCACAAGCTACTCACCTCCTGTAATAACGGACACTTGCCACACCAACTTATGCACATTAACTTATAATATTAATAAAATAATGAAAATAAACAACTTTAGTTGTCATAAGATGCACGGTAAATACAATGTAAAGGACACTTGCCAGTTTATACAGTTATGGCCCCTATCTATTAAAGCCATGTGGAAACCAATTTTCCAATTACCTAACGTACAATACATACTAGTGGCCAGCCTGGGAAGTCACTGCAATCTGGCGATAGAATATTACAGACCTACCGTATATTCTCGAATCTAATGCGCATCCGAAACTAATACGCACCCAGTTTTTGGCGACTTCTTAAATAAAAAAAAGTTGTTCGCGATTCTAATCCGCACCTTTCCTTCAACCACCCCTTACCCACGGGGCGACTGATTGAATAATATTGGATGTTACCAATGCGTTAAAATCCGACGCTACGCCTGTGGCCAATGAGTCATACCGATAGAGGCGGGGCCTTTCTCAACAGACGTGCACAATCTCGTCTGAAGCCAGCTGAGCTTTAGTTGTTGAAACGTGGGAGGTGCTTGTTCCAATTTGTCGTGTACCGTAGTTATGGAAGAGGGACACCTGAAATCTAAACGACTCTCATATACGGCGAAGTTCAAACGTGAAGTTATTCGGTGCGCAGAGGAGAATGGAAACCGCAAAGCCGCTGCAATTTTTGGAGTTAATGAAAGCAACGTTCGACTATGGCGGAAACACAAGGCAGCGATCAGCGGGTGTGACGCAGCTCCTTCAGTAGTGGCGCGGTGGGTGTCGGCTGCATGGAAAGCCATCCCAGAGAGCATTATCGTCAGATCTTTCAACAAGTGTTGCATAAGCAATGCTTTGGACGGAACCGAACATGACATTGTATGGGAGGACGATGTTGAAGATAAAGATGATAGTGACTGGGTGGAGAGCACGGATAACGATTCAGTTATGAGTGATGACGGCGAGTCTGATGAATAATAAATTATAATAATAAATAATAAAATAATAGATTATTGTATTGTATTGTTCTTACGGCACGTACAGCAGTTCAATCATTTTTCCAAAATCCAGCTCTAGACCGCGAATCTAATCCGCATGCGAATCTAATATGCATCTGATTTTTTAGCCCTCTAAAACTGCAAAAAGGGTGCGCATTAGATTCGAGAATATACGGTATATACTGTGTGTGTGTGTGTGAATACCTGAAAACAGCCTCCCATGTAGAACTCATCAGCACTGAACAGAGATTTTGTTCACAGAGCTGACATCACTACTTGCTTTGCAATAATCAGTGAACAATTAAGAAATTATTATTAATTTTATAATACTCTTGCATGGACCTAAAAACTCTTCTGAGGGCACAAAAATGGCTGCAGGCTTATGGTAACTGATACCTGATGTATATGATGAGGCCACCGGGAAATATAAATGAACAACTACACAATTAATATCCACTTCTGGGAATCATTTCCACTAGTACAGATTCCAAGTTACATACCCATAACAAATTTTCATGAAGTTTTTCAATATTAAATAAATTCTAACTAGAAAATATGTACCGTATATTCTCGAATCTAATCCGCACCCAGTTTTTGGCGACTTCTTAAACGAAAAAAAGTTAGTTCGCGATTCTAATCCGCACCTTTCCTTCAACCACCCCTTGCCCACGGGGCGACTGATTGAATAATATTGGATGTTACCAATGCGTTAAAATCCGACGCTACGCCTGTGGCCAATGAGTCATACCGATAGAGGCGGGGCCTTTCTCAACAGACGTGCGCAATCTCGTCTGAAGTCAGCTGAGCCTTAGTTGTTGAAACGTGGGAGGTGCTTGTTCCAATTTGTCGTGTACCATAGTTATGGAAGAGGGACGCCTGAAATCTAAACGACTCTCATATACGGCAAAGTTCAAACGTGAAGTTATTCGGTGCGCAGAGGAGAATGGAAACTGCAAAGCCGCTGCAATTTTTTGAGTTGATGAAAGCAACGTTCGACTATGGCAGAAACACAAGGCAGCGATGACATTGTATGGGAGGACGATGTTGAAGATAAAGATGATAGTGACTGGGTGGAGAGCACGGATAACGATTCAGTTATGAGTGATGACGGCGAGTCTGATGAATAATAAATTATAATAATAATAATAAAATAATAATTATTGTATTGTATTGTTCTTACGTTGTTTATTAATTACGTTAATTACGTTATTGTTATATTGTACAGCAGCTCAATCATTTTTCCAAAATCCAGCTCTAGACCGCGAATCTAATCCGCACCTGATTTTTTAGCCCTCTAAAACTGTAAAAAAGGTGCGGATTAGATTCGAGAATATACGGTATTTATGTTTACCATTTGCTCCCATACAGAACTTCACATGCCTAGTTCATACGATTCATTACTGTCCCCACAAACAATTTCTGCACTGTCATCTTGTGACTCAAGAAGAATGAGACTGATTGTGATAAAATCTAATATTGGGAAGACAATAAAAGAACCATTTCTTAGCTAAAGTCTGTTGCAGGTACCTGTCTATTACTTCCACACAAGTAGCTAATGAATGGATATGCTCTACTGCAGTGAATGTAATGATATCAAGGAAGGAAAACTTGCTTCTCACCAGCATTCTAGTTGATTTTTTCATAAGACCACAATTATGCTAAATTTATAAAAATACAGGATTTTGTGGTGTTGGTTATGATTAATAATGAATCACTTATCTAAGCTATCTAAACTTCTAACTGGTAGAGATAATTATTCAAGCAAACACCTTAACAAATGGCAACAGTGTCTCCTCATATGCACATACTCTTTGTTTATGAATACAAAATTTTGTGTCTAGTACCCATCATCAGAAACATTTAGACCTAGCTTAAATTAATTCAAGTTCGAAAATTTCTACGTTCGTATATTCCTATGTGAGAATTTTTACATCATTTACAAGCTAATGAATTCCCTTATTAATATGAAACATTACTCAATTACATTAAAATATATTTCAAAACTTTAATAATATTTTTCAAAAGAAATCAATTGTGGAAGATTCGGTTTCCACCCTCCTCTTACCTACCCACAGTTCTCTAATTTACAGGCACAAAACTGCAGTACATTAGTTAAAACTCAACAACGCAAGACTGTACTTCATACACGAACTCAAAATTCCACAATGCTTGAGATTTCCACAAGGCAAATATGGAGCAGGAATTTGACTAAACAATCATCTAAACCACATTTCATTGATAATTCAGACAAACCATCACAAAATTCACGAAAAAGTTTCATTTTTCATTGTGGAGCGAAGAAAAAATAAATTCTCATACATTTCATCCTGCATTCTTACACATGAAAGATGACACCATGATAAATGTCACTGAATTCTGAAAGGGACAGCAATAGGTACAAAATTTGAAATGACATGCTGAGTAGAGTAAATGGAAAATATCACATTCAACAATCCAATCATTCATAACTTGGTTACTGATAAAGACCTTTTAGCAACTAAGCCATGGAAATGGCTCTTAGTAGTTGAAACATGTTGCTAACTATGTGATGATACTGCATTTGTGGTAGATAATAAAACTGATTGTGCATATACGGTTATCTGTCACTGATGTAATGTTACCACATACTGGAATGCACACATACACAATAATCAGTAAGGCTTGAAATGACCATGTTCAGTCAATGGTATCTGTTACATGAACTGCAGTATGATCTTACAGCCACGCAAATGCAACGAGTGATTCATACTGCACCAATGAAATGTGATGGGAACAACACGAAAATTAAGTCAATATATATCGTAACAGTATAAATGAAACAGTGGGCCGGGACAGCATAGTTGGTGAAGTGACTCACTATGGGCTGTACGGTCTGGGGATCGAATCCTGGTATGGGCGAGATTTTCCACACCCATCCAGACGGGCTCTGGGGTCCCACCCAGTCTCCTATACAATGGGTACCGAGTCATTGCCGGGAATAAAGCAGCTGGGCCGCAGCATTAACTACCCACCCTCACCTAGTGCTCAGGTTAAACAAACGCTAGAACTATACCACTACTTAGGGTATAGGGTGAACTTTACTTTTTTTTTTAATAAATGAAACAAGAAACAGGACAGATAGCAGATTTTCAACTAACCCTGTATGAGGTGTACCAACCTTTCAAAGAAAATTCTTCACCATTATCAACAGACAAAAACAGGCCGTCACATTTTCCATGACAAACCATCTTGATAAATTTTCACACACATCACGAACACCAGTTTCATATTGTAACATTTTGAAAATAAGGTACAAGGAAATAAAATCTATCTGTCCGTGAATTATACAATGAAATATGGTATAACTTAAGAAACCAATCAAACTTATAGAACAGAATATATGACATGGTACTCACCTGAAGTGCTGGGTCATTAGGAGAAAGTGCAGCAATCTGCCTCAGTCGGTCATACAGAACAGCCAGCAGTGCCTGGAATCGATGGTTCAGGATGTCCAGTTGCTTTGCTACAGTGTCAGCTCCTCCTCCCCCATCAATGCGCTGAGTCCTCAGTGTTGCATCCAGGCTGGGGTGTACCTCCTCCACCAGCCATCCACAGTAACGCTGCAGTCTCAAGTCGTAAATCTGTTGGGTTGGGAGGGTTAGATTAGGGGGTTAGTCTGATTAGTAATACATACGCTGCCACCCTTAATTGTAAGTCTCAAGCCCAATAACCACCACCACCACCACTATAAAATGCATTGTCCTATGGCTTGTTGTCTGACTGTACTACAACAGCCTTGCAAGAAATAATGACCACATTATGTACATTCATACTGAGAGGTCACTGCTGCATTAGAAGCTTGGCTCTTCCTGAGAAAAAGGCAGGCCTGGCAACCGTACAATTGATACCTCAATATGGGGTTCTCATACCCACGCAATCAGCTGGTATTCATGAAAGAAAATGCCGGAACCCAAAAAGGAAACAATAAATTCAGTATGTTAAAGGAAATGGAGAAAACTAATGGATAATTATTCCCAGGTTTAAATCTGGCAGAAGACCATTCTACTGCTAAATTAATGCTGTGTATGAGGGCATGCTTAATATATACTGTGTAGAATAAAGAAATATTACTATGCGTGGTTTATGATAAAGTCTACACAAATATAATTTGGCTGTATTTAAGTAAACTTGTGATCTATCAGTACCAACAAATATAATTCAAACACATTCACTGAATGTGTAACTGTAAACACAGAAGCATCAAATGTACACTTAAACAGCATTTATTAATTTAATGGTAAAAAGAGAATTTCAAAATTTGGCAGTTTAGTGTCAGAAAATAACACACACTTTGTTATTTCATCCATTACTCATAACTGGGTTTTCATGTTTCTGCCTTGTAAGACAGTGTCTGACAACCTTACTCTTGTTTATAAATATCTGACTTCAGGAAGGTTGCTACTGAATTGTAAGGCACTGAAACAATGGTTACTAGAATCATCACCTGGGAGATCTTGGTGAACATACAGGACTTTACTTCCTAAGATTGCCTAATCAAGGTATGATGTACCACCTAAAATGCTTTACACAAAATGTACCAGAGATCCTCCCTGTATGATTACTGCATTGGACAGCCTTCACCAATTGCTCATTAAGCTAGTTAAGTAGCTGTGTGAAATGTCCATACTGTGTTTACTCTGGGCTTACAAGAATTCTACTTCTGAAACAAAGTTACACAGGCAATACAAAGTTACATAGACAATGTAGGTATGTGTGAAAATGACCTCCAGATCAAATTTAAAAAGTACTCATATGTCATTTGAATGTCTCTTGACAGCAACAGAAATAAATCAGTTTCTTCACTGTGTCATAATTCAGACATGTGATTGCTCACTTCTCATCTCAGAGAACTGGGTTTAATCCCAGCACAATCCACATGTGATTTGTGGTGGAGAAAAAGGTGCTAGGACAAGTCTTCCTCTGAGTACTTCAGTTCTCCTGTTAATTAATATTCCACCATTGTTCCATATTTATTTATGCATCATCCACGGTTCATACAAACAGGCCCAATAGTGGCAGGCAGTACCAAGACTGTGTCACTCCATTCCAATAATAAAAATATACTGATATCACACATTTTAGACATGTTTAACAATTTATCAATTACTCTATAATTTCAGAAAAGGAACTTGTGTGCACAAATTAACTGTCTGTAAGCAGAATAAATACTGTATATGAAATATACACAACTCCATTGGTTTTCCAAATTCATATGAGTGTTCCATATTAAAATGATCTGCCCACTTGCATGCTCCATAAAATTTATAAAACTAGCATGAACCATTAACTTTTAAAATCAATGTCTGTATTTTAAATACAAAATAAAAATACGAATTTTATCTTACTGTAAGGTGCACAGTCCAGAGTATCCATGTGTAAAGCTTTAATAAATATAGGCCTATGTGATTTTAAATTAATTCAGGGTTATTAGATTAATGTTACTTAGTTATGATGACTAGTAATTAATTATTCTGTGGTGTTTAGCCAAGGTAAAAATCTAGCTCTCCACTACTCATATAAATGTAAATGTATTCACAATATTTACATTTTCTATTCAGAAATCACACACATCATTCACAACACATTCATACCAACATACTTAAATATGTTGCTGATACAGAACACATCAAAATCTTACCTTTGCTTCACGGATGAAACGTCCCCCAACAACATTCACCTGTTCAATTGTTTGAGTCTTTTCTAGAACACTGTTATATAATGCCTGAAACAATAAACACAACATTTTTAAACCTAAGTCCATTTACAGACTTAGTATTCTTAAAATGACTTTATTCCTTTAGAACATAAATATTACATATCATAAACAGGCACTGTCTGTTTCTAAAATTCTATATAAGGAACTAAATATAGGGTGTCCCATAAAGTACGCAAGATTTAATTTCGTAATAAAAATCATCATTTATTGAAAAATTACAGATTTTTTTTTTTAGTACAAAGTGCACTTACTGTGGTTAATAGTGGAACATGATATCAGACAAATGTCCTCCGCGACTCTGCTGGCACACTCTCCCTCTTTCGACAAAATTTTCGATGATCTTCCCGCATAGTTGCGGCTCAATTTCGCCAATGACACGTCGAATCTCCGACTTCAGTTCAGGAATCGTTCGTGGCTTGTTGACATAAACACGAGATTTCACCAACCCCCAAAGAAAGTAGTCGCACGGTGTCAAATCACAAGACCTCGGTGGCCAATTCTGGTCGCCGTTGCGTGAGATGAGACGGGCAGGAAATTCTTCTCGCAACAAATCAGTTCTTTCGCAGCACAGTGTGACAGGTTGCCATCCTGCTGGAACCACGTCTTCCAGATCCATACCGTCCAATTGAGGCCACAAAAACTCCGTTATCATGTTGCGGTAACGTTCGCCATTCACTGTTACTGCATTTCCGGCCCCATCTTCGAAAAAGTACGGCCAATCACTCCGCCAGCCCAAAATCCGCACCAAACAGTGGCTCGTTGTGCATGCAACGGCTTCTCATGAATCACTCGAGGGTTCTCTGTGCCCCAAATCCAACAATTTTGTTTGTTGACGTACCCATTCAGTTGGAAGTGCGCCTCATCGCTAAAGATGATTTTCTTAGAGAAATTGCCATCCACTTTTTGGTTTCCCAACATCCAATTGACAAATTCTCGGCGCTTCAGATGGTCTGTTGGCTTGAGTTCTTGCGTCAGTTGAAGCTTGTAGGCATGCAGATGCAGATCTTTTTTGAGAATTCGCTGCATGGTGCTTCTCGGAAAGGTCAACTGTTGTGAACGACGGCGAATCGATTTCCCCGGACTCACATCAACACTTTGTCTCACGACGGCGATGTCTTCAAGAGATCGACGAGCACGAGCATGCCCGGGTGATTTAATGTCCACAATCGATCCTGTTTCCTCGAATTTCTTAATCAGTCTCTGAACTGTTGACTGATTAGGCGCATTTTGTCGACCGAAAATTCCACGAAGTTTTCGAACTGTCTCTGCAAAACATTCCCCGTACTTGTACGTGTTTTCACCATCACAAGGCGTTGTTCCTTCGTACAGTGCTCCGTGACAACTAATCGCAACACAAACAGATGACAAATGTTTAATTTTCAGTGCTGCCAACCTAACAGAGCGACAACGGCGCGCAATTCAAATCTTGCGTTCTTTATGGGACACCCTATACAACCCATGGTGCCTGAGTAACTTTTCCTCTGCCATATGACATATCCTATCCAATAGTAAAGACAGCAAAGTTCATAATGTTAGTTCCCATCCTGAATACGTTAAAACACAGTGCAGAACGTACATGAGGAGTTAAAGCTATAGTGCATTCAACAGCACCAAATCAGAGGATAACAGTGAATAATGAATTGTTAAGGAAAATAGTCATGGCCTACTGCAAGGTACATCAAACCTGGGATCTTCAAAATGCAAAGCAGGAACACTACACAACAAACCTGACATTCAGTTCACTCACCTTGGTTGGCTCCAACTGTTCCTTGGCATTTACACCAATAGGAGCCAGGTTGTTCAGCTTTCCATAGCTCTCATCCACCCAGGACACCTCAGTCTGGTATGAGTTGGTATACGTCTGCAGCAACCCATAAGCTGCTTCACAGCTACGAAGCCTGGTTACAAAAATTTAAGTGGAAGTGAAAAATGATATACTACAATATAACCTGCAAGTGCATAATTCTCACAGACAATATACACCTGAACTGTAAGCACATTTCTAGACAGACTGATAATGGCTATACATGCAATGAAGTACACTGTTAAAATTAAGGTTGTGAACAAAAAAAAAGAAAAAACTCTATTTACAATTTCTCTGGAGACAAATTTGTTTGGCTCATAAATATAATAAAGAACTGAGACAGCAGAGATGAAATTTTTTAGGTCAGTTGCAGAATACACATTATATGACAAACAAAGGAACAAATAAAAAAAAATGAATATTGACAATTACATAACATTGTTGTGGATTATAGATGCAAGCAGACACAACATTTATTACAAATGAAAGACACATGCACTCTCAAGTTAAAGTATGGACACACTCCGACCAGCAGAAGAAAACACTGAAAACAAAGATCGAGAGAGCAACACTCACGAAGAAGGAACAAGCTTAAAATGACTTTATACTGTGTTGCTACTGATAATAAGTCAGATCTCTAAAATAGGAAAAACTTAAACCTGTAGAACTTATGTCAGGTCTTGAATTTATAAATTTGGAAATATTTTTAAGCAAGAGACCTTAATCCCTCACTACACTTTCGCACCCCTCCAATGTGCACAAAATACTCAGCCACAGTTGTCTCCAACTTGCCTGTAAAACTGTTGAGATCCTTTGTGGCACACAATGCAATAAACAATTTGCTGCAGTCTTTAACAAAGTACACATATGGTTTCACGCACTTCTCTGGGATATCCCAAACAATTCTCCAACAGCCTATTTGGAATTATTTTGACAACAAAATAAGATTTCTAACACAAATCACAACAAAGGGCAAGTTAAGAACTGAGCGAATTGTATACACAGCATACCTATTACAGTGCATTTGAATCTCTATAAATCTGATGCTCCACATAGTTTGTGGTTTCCTTGTTTCCTAGCAGCAATGCTACAAGTGAGTGTGATAGGAACTTGGTACATATGAACAGAGATTCATGGTGATTTACACTAATAATTTTATTATTTTTAAGTTTCCACTACAGAAATTAACTAAAAAACCATATGAAATCATATTAATGCAAAATGTACACAAGTCGGGTACCTGTGGTATGGATTACATACTTGAGTTACTGCCTAGTCTGGGTTTTACAAGATTCATACCTGTCTACAAGCTGTCCACACACATTCTCCCAGCGAGTGGTAAGACGACCCACGTCTGCCTCCAGTCTTTCTAAATCCAAGTGAGGACCACGATGAGTGGGTCGGGACTTCTCCACCACCCGCGTGCGTTATGTACATCCTCTGTCAGCTGATCTACAACCATTTGTTGCTGTGACACGGAGTTCTGGAGATTCAACAAGTCTTCGTGAACCTGAACATACATAATGCACCTAAGACATTACAGGGAAGTACAACTGGATGTGAGAACTTAGGTAACACTGCGTTTTATCTAACCGCAAAAACCGAAACTCAAGCTTCCACAGGTCTGACAGTAGCATTATTTATAAAGGATTTTTAAACACAGTTATCAGCCACAGCAATTTTATTTAGGCAAATTTTGTATTACCAAACACAAAAATTTACAACAATATGTACTACTTCCAGTTATTACACTTTAATCAAAGATAAAAATTACTTTATTACAGACCACTCTTTTGAAGAGGCAGTACTAAGGCCACAAACAAAGGATAAACCTCTCTGTGCTGAGCATGAATTTATTATAACAAAGTTCAATTTCAACTTCAGAATTTGTAAGGTTCACTAATGTGTACCATACAGATACTTCACTGTACTGAATCTTAAAAACTTACAATATGACAGCCTAAGTATCAAAACACCATCTGCAAGATCACTAACAAAAATGTGCTTTCTACTGTGATATGGAAGGATTGAAGTTATTCAAGTTCTACTAGCAAGTAGGAAGTCAACAGATATACAAAGCAAACACTTCTAATTACTGTCCGTATTTACTACATATATCTGACAACTCATGGTACAGCGACTGAAGTTATATACGGATGGCAATAGAATTTTTTTGGAAGCACAAAAATTACAATAATGAATAAATGGTCATTGGGAAGATAAAGGACAAGGTTAGAAATCACTGAGGGAAGATAAACAGAAACAGAAAGGGTGGACAGTGATAGATGTGCACTTACAGGAGCACAGAAAAATATGGAAGATGACTTATCACAAGACAGTCCATAATCCATCCTAGTGATAAAGTCAATAATGATGATGATGATGATAATAATAATAATACGATCCGTCATCGTAGTCGCCACCACCACCGCTGCAATAATAATAATATAATAATAATAATGACCTGACAACTTGTATTCATAAAACTTACAACTTGTAGAGCTTCCACATTGGAAGGCAGTTCCTCATAAGATGCCAGCTTCAGCTCAAACTCAGACACAACTGTAGTGGCCTCTTCAAGTCCAGTTAGGACTATCTCCACACACTTCAGCCTCTCAATGTAGAGGTGAGATGAGTTCCACAACTGATTCCATTTGTTTAGGCACTTATCCAACTTGGTCTGCATGGCTGGGGTCTTGCGTGCACACATGCGGAATGTTGCCTGTACATCCTCAACCTCTGGTCCCAGGGCCTGTACAAGGTGACATGATGCCATTATACTGCAGGCCTCATGTTTAGTGGCATTACATTTTTAGCCTATGTTCCTTATTTGACAATGAAAGACAGCTTATGATATCATTACATTCACAAGTTCAGCCAAGGTGTTTGTCCCCTGCCATCACCACCACCCACAAAGCAACATTTGAACCTATTAATAGACTTCTATATGAAACTTGGTTTCCGTATCACTATATACAGAAGTGGCCCAAAAGTTTATACTTCCCAATTTCATACTATCAATAATACGGACGTCGCAGCTGTGCACCCCTGGGGTAGATGTGATATGACAACCACATCTGGCGCATCAAGGACCTTTGAAAAATATGACACTCTTTTTGAGAAATAATCATGCAGCACGAGAAACAACAGTGGTGACTGAAGAATTTATCTGTAGCCCCCCTTCTGAGAGAGATAACTATGAACCAATAGAGCTAAGCAAAAGCCACTTTCTATAACTGATTATAGATGTTACTAAATATTTTTCATGGACAGTTTGATCATGGTAATGGTTTAAAACTCTGACACATGTAACACGGCTGGAACGTGTACTAGTGGAAATTGCTGTATATAAAGATATGGACGACTAAATTATGTAATAATTTATAGTTTTTGTTAGCTTCACTGTTTGAAGGAAAACTGGCATCATAAGTTCTTCATTCAATCTATTTATGGGCTACATATTGAAAACTGAACTGCTTATGAACCATACCAAACAACTTCAAAGTACAGGACACATCATTATCAAATGCTTACCGTCTGTATACAAGTGGCAAATTTTCTCCAAGTTCTTACAAAAGTTCAGACCCAGACAAGTAATATTCACACATAAAGCCTATGTTATTATTCCAGTACTATGAATTCAACAGACATGTTATCATACAGTAATATGCAAATTACCATCATCTTAACTCTTTGTTACATTTTCAACTTCAAGTTTGGAATTCTTGTTGAACAGATAATGCCACATTCCACAAAAGTATGATCTATTATTCTCCACTGCACAGATTATGCAGCTGTGCTGTCAGCTGTTCCATGTTTGACAGAATACTAGTACATAAAAGTTGTATCTTTTCTTGTTTAAAAACAAGTCATAATTAATTTCATAAATTTGCAGTAAATAGATCTGCCCTTGAAAGCATTACTAAAAACTGTATGAACATGACCAATTCTACAGTCAAATGATGTACTACTCATACATCATCATAATACACCTGTATCACCCACCTGCAGCCGGGTTTCGAACTCCTTGTGTTCAATAACAAGGTGTTCTAGTGAGTCAAGATCACGAGGCAGAGATGCAGCAGTGCGAGCAGCCAATGTACGTTCAGCTTCATCCAATGATGCTTGCAGTGAGGTTATCTTGTCATTGAAATTACGGCTTGCATTCTTACTCTCCTCTGAAAGAAAAAAGGGGAAAGCATTGTCAGACAATTCCCATGGACATGAGACATCGTGATCCTAACCATGGCATGGCATGTTGCAATAGACTTAGACAGCTATATCATAAAGAGTTATGAAAAACAACACAAAAATTTTGTGAGATGCCCAAAAAACAGCTGTCAATTTTGAAAAATATTTTGAAGTAATTTAATATTTATAATGGTGATTTTGAGGATGTTATATTGCTTATGGTCATTATTTTAACAGATACTGAAAAATGTTCAGGACATTTTCATAATCTACACTGGCTATGATGTCAGATTTCAAAGTTTCATTACAAATTAAGTACACTTTTACATTAATTGATCTTCCCATCTTACTATGACCTCACAATGAAATTTTACAACTGTACTTCCCAATGAACATATCTTCCGTCCAAAATTTGGTACAGTATAACATAGCCTCTGCATTCAATGAAAATTAACATGAACTAAAAGCACAGACAATGCTCACCTTCAGCTCTGGCACGTTTCTCAAATTCATCGAAGAGTCGATTTACTTCCTCCATCTCCCGACGCAACCGTCGCAGTTGAGGATCAGCAGGGTCCCCTTCTTGTAATAGTTTGTCAGCATCTTCATTCAGAGCTTTGCGGATGGCATTTCGCTGCTCCTGACCCATCGCAAGAAACTGCAACCACATATGTAACTACCAATATACAAATTTGCAACAGTAAAGCACATCTTCTAAAAGACTGTTAAACTGCACAATAAAAGGAGTACTGAAACATTAAGAGTAAGACACTTTATTCAGAATGTGATAGGCGCATGAACTGATATTTTTTACATTATTTAAGTTGTGTATGGCTTTAGTTCACACCCATCACATCTGATAGTAATTAACATACAATTACACATCCTTCTTCATACCATTTAATTCATGCCTCTGACTTTCATGCAGTATTCCTACTGACCAATGAGCCATGATGGCAAAGTCAAACACCACCAACAGACTGAATGACAGGGGTTCACTTCCTAGCAGACTGTTCAGACTTCCTTGTTGACCACAAGAGCAACATAAAGTTGACCCCACACCTCAAACAAAATTGAAGGTCTAGAATGCATGGGGCTTTGTGACTCCATCCCCCAACAAAATTAACCAACCAAAAATCAATCATGAAACTACATAAGTCTCTGAAGAACCTGGATGTTCAAAACCACTGAAACAACAGCTTGCTATAGGTCATGGTCCATAGTCTGTTCCATCTGACATCCAGAATAAATTTTCTGAGGAAGTCTTTAATATCATCATTCTATCTTCCTTTTGTTTTTTTATTTGGCTGCTTTCCAAGTTTTCCCAAACTTCCTCTCTTCTCCACTTCAGCACATGTTCAACTCATCAAAACCTCCTACATTTTTACTTTAAACCTTTCACCGTGACTGAATTCAATAAAAATTTCTTGGACTACCAGCCATGTCAGGTGTTTGAATGGTGAATAGACCAACTTTATGAGATCCATCTCTGTTCGTCATCACAAAACTGACATCCTAGTCATGCAGTTCCCCGACGATGAGAATACAGATGGTTCTCATGATGTTGCTTTACAAACCATTCAACCACCTGACATGGCTGCTAGCCTGAGAAAGTTTTATTGACTCCTGGATTTCACTACCATAACAATACCTACTAGATAATCTGTATGAAACACAAATTTCATTGTGTAATATCTTATTTCACTCTTACTACAACCATTTTAAGATCTGCCTACTTCTTTTTAGCCTTTACAGTGCTATAGAAGTGCAGCCATTTGCACATTACTGGTGCTAAGAACTACTACGGAAGCAATGCAACAAAGAATATATAAATCAGACTGATCAGACTACATAAGTAACACACCGCCATGTGTGACAGCTGCAGCCCAGTGTATCACACTGATGCATAATCCTAGTGTCTGGAAGACATGATTTGCAGCTGTTAGTGGTATACAGTGTAGATATACATATTGAGTAACCTTGTAATTAGTATAAAATATGTGGAGAAGATACATACAAGCCTTCTGATCCACAGTAAGAGTTTTCTGGTAAGGTGAAAATAAGAAGACTGTAGAACAACAAAATAAAACAACAAAGAACAAAAAATGGGGAGGAAAAACACGCAGAATCTGAGAAGAACTGAGATTCATAGGAAGGCCACTATACCTGAGCGAGGTCCCAACTTTTGACCACTTTGATTGTAGCAAAGATCATGTTCTGCCTCATACGGAGCTGCTTCTTCTGCCAGAGGGCAATGGAACGGTCAAACTGTCTCTTCAGCCTTTCAATTGCATCTAGTGCTTCTTTATCAGGTGGTGGTATAAGGAAGCACACTCCTGGCACTGAACTCTCAACACCTGACGAGTTTGAAACTCGCCACTTCACACGTCCAGAGTTGTCATGTAAACTGCACTGCTCACCCTTCTCAATCACAATCTGTCCAAGAACAGAACAAGTCAGCTGTTATCAATGTTTTAATGATCTGCCAAAGTGGTTCTTTGAAGGCATAAAACACATGTTGAAGAGAAATGATACATGCAGAATTCAATTATATTTTAAGTATGTATTTTTGTTGAGTCTGTACCAAAACAGAATTTATAAAGTAACAGAACACATTCAATTCAGTTGAACACTTAGAAGCAAATCGCAATGCACTGTCCTGAGGTCCCAATACCCAAGATGACATTCTTTGTTTAAACTCAGTACATAATGTACAGCTGATACTTTTTGGGCCCCACCTAGGTGAACAGACAAATATTTTCATGAGACTGTACATCCATGAGCAACGAAACAATTTAATCAACTGTCATTAATTAATCATCAAAGAGACAAACAGACCTCCTTATAGCATGCAGTGAACTTTGGTAACAATGTCATGGCTGTGCTTAAAATTATAATGAATTTCTCCAACTTCACAACAACGTTTCTGCTACATATTCTAAGGTTTTTATGCTGTTTGTTGTTCCCATCACTGTCATCTTTGGGTTTCTGCACCCTGTAGTGATTAAACGTTTGGATGTTTCAGAGCAATGTTGGAACACTTAACCGCATTACATTTAAATACTACACAGTACATAAAACCAAATGACAACCAACATTTGACTACTTCTGCTCTTCAGAGAATCATAACTTTCAAAATCATAAATAAAATACAACCTTCACACAGCACATATGAATGACAAACTTGTAAACATGTTTATTTAAATATCAGCATAGCGACTATTGACATTTCATTGGGACATTGTTAGAAACAAACCTCATCAAACATACCAAATATCAATCTACAATTAACAACAGGCACAGACCAACATTTCTTTCAGTCACAACTTCACCACCTATTAACAGTCGGTGGTTTGCTATGGTCCTCACATACAGAATAAGTATTGAGAGAGACTTGACAAATTTAATTGACTACCATTACTTTGACACTTCCACCATCACACTGTTTTGTCCTAGGTAGGCTACATTTCATAATCTTACCTTGCATATTATTAAGAATAGTATCTCTCATTGCTACATAGTGGCCCAATCCATAACTTACAAGAATGACTGTGTTATAAACAGATTGTCTTCAGCTATCACTGCCACCTGTCATCCATATCTGTAACTGTAACAATGATCTGCTACGTGGTGGCAGACTAATGACAGAATTTCAAATCTTCAGGTTTAATATACACACATAAAACATGAACACTTCATAATATTAAAATCAAAGATGCTGTATCATGCACAACGAACATTCTCAATCAAATAAGTTGTCAGACGCAAGGCTTTTGGGACCTGGGATTTGTACCATGGTTCTGCCTCCCCATTTTTGAGGGTGGAATGACTGATCCAAAACCTCTCAAGTTGTCTTCTAATACCTCATTTAAACACTTAAAAAGGATTGGGGGGGGGGGGGGGGGGAGGAGAGCACTGTTCAAAATAAAATATTCGGTCACTGAAGAGCAACAATAATGAAAAAAGTTGCTGGTTGGTGACTAACCACAGAAGTCACCATCCCCTCTATTTATATAAATTCTGATGTCACTTCCAACATTTGTTTTTTCTTCGTTGATGCTAATACCATGAGCCAGACCAAGCAGAAGTGTACGTTATTTTTGATCCAGAGACTAAATTTTGATGTATGTCATGGTACAAAAATTAAATGAAATCTACTCACATTCACTTGTTTGTAGGCACAGATGGCTAGCACTTGCATGGACTTAGACACAGGCTGCCGTCGTTGCTTTAAAGGTACAATATCCTTGCTCTTCTCCGACAATCCCTGTACAACATCACCATAGTGGTTCAGCTCCTCTCGAAGTTCCTGCATCCCACGCAACAACCGTTCCCCTTCATCCAGAGTGAAATCTGATTGGCTGTACAGTGTATTCATTATTTCATCACGCCTGTAAAAAAAACTTATTTTGAAATTACAGTTGTCATTATATAATCAAAATCATGCATGACAAGCATAACAAATTAAAATATGATGCCCTTCATCACAGACCACTTCAATTCATTCACTGCATACAAAGTCTATTGCAGAATACACAGTGTCAGTGCTTCAAGTTGCTTGGGTAGGATACTATTAAAATGAACTGTAAAGAGACAATTCCACATCTGTGAACTTGACTGAGCTCGGTCAGGATATGGTCCAGCAGCAGTATTTTGTGAACATCGTGATGGACCTCTGAGGTCTATACTTGCACAGAATTTTGTGACCAGATAAATAACTATCAGTAACCCACGAAATATCCTGAACCATGCAGTGACTCCATTAATAACAGAATATATAGAAAGTATTAAAATTCTGCGTGCGCACACACATAGTCCCATAAAATGTAAAACCATTCTTGTGCTTAAGTTTTTGCAGCCTGCATCTAATGTGCAATTTTGGCTTTTAGAGTTTAACCATACAATGTGAAGTTCCTACAACATTTTAGCATACAACGCAGAAGCTGCCTTCACAGTGAAAGAGCAAGGAGGATGCCACCGAATATACAGGTCCAAGAATAGCACTAAGGGATGGGTATGAACTGTGGTGTTATGCAATGGAAAGGGCCATGGCCTGGCACAAATCTTACAGTGGTAATGAGCAGAAAGAAGTGCTGTGGCTAAGACAAAAGTCTGGTGGAAAAGAGATGAAAGCAGACATTATGGAATTAGTCTTAGGTAATGGGCCCTCAAACTTTGCAGTACCACAATCCCCTGAAATAATGAATGAATGTGTAGCTGTGCCAAAAAGCAGCAGGAATGGAGAAAGAAAGGACACCTGCCCAAAACCTCCCACTGGTTGCAGCACTGCATCTAAACTGGCCATGCTAAAGAAGATGTAAGTGGCATTAACAGCAGGCTCCCTGTCAATGGCCTGACTGCGGAAACAAAGCCAGCACTGGAAAAATGTACTGATGGTGCCATGCTTTATCTCACAACCACAGTGCGAGAGATAATAAAAGCTCCAACCGCTGCCTATGGGCTTGTCATGAGAAAATATGGGCCTGTGTTCACTGAATGTGCATCAAATGTGCATCAAGATGGATCCATCTTCTCCTATGATAAGATGCACCAAAGAGAATAAAAACACAAATTTCTTGCTGTACACCACAACCTGGTTGAACCAAAGCAGAACTGAATACCACAAACTGCAAGTTCGCTGTGAGATCCAGCCACAATTCAATGTACAGTGATATGTTAGAAGAACTTCAATACATGACATGGTTCAACAACTAACACCTAAATTACATATACAGCATTATTGTTTCAAATTCAATTCCAAAGACAAAGCTAGTACATAAGCCAGCACCCTAAACAACCGTCTAGTCACTTCTCTGAAGGAACATACTTTGTGATCCACTCCTCAGCCTCGCGCACCTCCCGAAAGAACTGATGGTAGATAGAGGCATGCTTGAGGTGTGTTTCCAAACACAAAGTCAGCTGAAGCAGCCATGCCCACTGTGTTTGCATTGCAGCCATGTATGCTTCAATGCACTTTGCAGCTGGATGGTGCTGTAATACAAGAGATTCTCCACGGTCCTGGACTGCACTAAACTGGATCTCACGCTTCTCCAAGTCACTCATCAGTGACTGCAACAGAGCAAGTAAGGTTATTAAAATATTAATCTCAACTAACAATACACTTCTTTTTTACTATGAATTCTAACTGAGCACTGCTGGATGAACATGGGTCAACAGCTGTCCCAATCAACATGTATGCTGTATTTACCTGAATATAATGCAGACTTTCTTCCCTACAAATACTTTCTAAAGACAGATCATTCATTACAATTGTGCATCTTCAATTTTGTAAGCCAATTTATTAGAAACAATCATCAAAAAGTCATTCTTTATTCATTAATGTCTAACTCAAGAGCCTCTCTCTTTGGTAAAAATGCTACATTCGTTAAAAACAGTCTCACACACCAAAAGTTTCTTACACCAAACTGGTGCACATATATACTACATGTTTCGGCTGCCATGCGCCATCATCAGATGGGACAATACAAGGAAGCCAGATGGACCGATAACTGTATTATTAGAAGCTACATTGGACTGGGTGCATCACTTGTCTACTAAATATTAAAACTGTAATATTAACTGAATATTATCATACAATAGTAGAAATATTACTTAGTTGATTACAAGTTTTGTTACTGGTATGTATGCATTGTCGTGCGACTTATTTCTTCTCCTTTGTAACATCTGTGATGTTTTGTAATAATGAGAAAAACCACAAAAATGTAACACCAAAAAATACATCATTGCTATGATTATTACTCAAGTATCATACACTGGGAACAGACCCCAAGAAGACTATTGAAGTTGATTTACATTAATTATAATCACCCTGCAAACTGATAATATGATTGTATCAGTAATCAGACCTAACAAAGGAAGATGTGATGGATTGTAATAATCAATTCCTACTCTCTCTCTTGTTTTGTTTACCTAAAAAGCTGTGGTCAGAAACTCAAAACAAAAGAGGTCTGTGTACTGTACGTGGATAAATTTGGCTTTTGCAGGAATTCAACTATGTGATCCACTTTTCAAAAAGATAATGGGTTGGGGAGCCACTCACACAAATGGTTATTACAAAAGCATTAATTGCCGATTCATTTTTGTACTTATCATTCTTAATTGAAAACAAAATACAACACAATGTAATAAACACTTAAATTTGTGACACATGCACAACATTCTTGCAATCCATGAATTTTAAAACACAGTTGTATGTAAAAAAAACACTGAATGGTGCAAAGCACAATTTCTGAAGCTGACAAATGTACATACCAAACACAACTCTAAAGCAATACATATAACTTCAATGCATTATTACTGTAACTGTTGTTGTTTCTTACTAAAGCATCAATGAACAACAAAAAACTGAAATGAAATGTCAATATAAATGCTGTAGTTCCAAGAACAGTCTGGTGACGGAAAGAGAGGTGACAAAATAACAGCACACAAAAGCATACAGCCACACACAGAAGGTCATGTGAAAGTTGGGAAAGGAATGATCATAAATGTGTGAACACCATTCAAGTAGTACAAACCTCACAGCCTGATCCAAAGGATTTCTGGGCATGGAAACAAAATGGCATATAAGTGTACACAAAGTAACACTGAAGTCACACTTACTGTACAATTACAATCATGCTCAGCACTTGATATTATGAAGTTTTAAACAATCTGCTTCATTCAAATGTTACCTACACCATAAACATACACTTCCTGCTTACAAAAATCAAAATCCCACAGAGTTATAACCTTCATTTTTTTTAATTAAAAAAAAAAGCCACAGCAGTTCAAATGACTGGAAATACTCCGAAAAAGTAAAATGTCATACATTCTAGAACACCTCAAAACTGCATTTCCTAAAATGAAATTACAACAAATAAAACTGGTGGAAATGTTAAACAAATCCTGCAAATATTAATGCTAAGCATAAATATATTTTCAAGGTTTTGGTTTTTCTGAAAATGGTACTTTTATGAAACCCATCAAGATTCTTTAATGGAGACTGAAATTAATTTGAATGTGGCTGTTTAAAATCTGAATATATAAACTGACAGTAACTCATATTTTTAAAGTTAAATCTATGACTGTCTACATCCTGAATATATAAACTAATAGTGACTCATACTTGTTAAAACTTAAATGTATGGCTGTTTAAAATCTGAGTATATAAACCGTCATTCACATTTCTTAAAGTTAAATGCGTGGCTGTTTAAAATCTGAATATACAAATAAAAAATTACTCATATTTCTTCATGTTAAATGTATGTGAAACTACAGTTTAATACAACCTATCTGTTTGCAGCGGGACCTGGCAGGAAACTGGGTATATGTTTTGTAAAGCTGAAACTCTGATACTCCTTACAATGTACAGCAGAAGAAATGCATCTTATTCAGCAATACATTAAAAAATTTTGTTTTTTAATGTTTACTGCACTGACATTTCACTGTCTACTGAAAAACCTAATACTAACAATATATAGTCAATAAACTATGACAGCAAGCAGGCCAAACTATAATTTAAAACAAAGCCCCATTTAATAAGACCAAAACATGACAATGAAGTTACATGCATTCATGACAAATCCATTCACAACAAACTATACAAGTTACAATCCTAGTTCCATAGTTCTGTTACCTTTGCTTCTGTTGTAGTGAAACCCCCATCAACACAATGTTCAATTGTCCTAAGCAGATTCCTTATCCACTTTAATGCTCACCATCAGTGTTCTAAGAAATCAAGTACCCAGAAGCATAACTTGAGGGGAGGGTGGGGTGGCAAATGCACCTCCAATATTTTTCTACCTAAGATTAGTCTTTCTTTTGGCTACTGAGTTGAAGAGGGGCAAAGAAAAGGAAACTGGTGAGAGTTGGGGAAAGGGGCATATAAATATTAAGGATTGGTTCAAGCCAATCTTCCTCCAATTTATAACTTGACTCCTTTGTAAATTATTAACCAATGGTCGATTTTGTCCCCCCAGTGTTATTAGCCATGTTATGCCTATGCAAGTACCAATGTTTCTTAGAAAATTTCAACAGGTTACTGCCAAGGACCAACCTACCCTCCTTCCCCAGTCATTTTATGTACAGCGTATGGCTTTCTTGAAAAGATGGTTCATTCCCTGTACTTATGGAACTCAGTTCATTATCGTGTTCACAATGATGGACAATATTTTGAAGCACATGCATTCAGTTCATACACTCATACTGTGTTACTCCACAAACTTTAATATTCTCCTGCCATTTATACCTAATCTTCAGGTGATTTATTCTCTTCAGGTTTTATGACTGAAGTTCTATATTAAATTCTCATATTTTCCACACGTGCCACATATCCTCATCATCCTTAACTCAATCATGCACACAATACTTCATGAATTATTTCCATCATGTGTGGTACATGTCCCTCCCTCAGGGCAAGTGACCAAGCCTCACACCCAAATAAAAGAGGTAAAATTATAGAGTTGTTTCTTCAGCTTCACACACAGTACATGGGAAGGTAAAAGATTCTGAAGTGAAGAGTGGCAAGTACTGCCTGAATTTAAACATTTCTTCAGTTCATCACACACATGTATTTCACCCATAGACTGCAAAAATATTCCAGAGACAGAATATTCAGAAACAAAATGGTGAAATAATACTGATGTCAGGAATCAACCCCAATGTTCTCTAAGTACACAGCACTATTTCTATAGTGGAGAGTGACGTATTCTTACCTCATAGTACTGCTCAATGGCTAAGATGTTGAGGTTCTTATCACTCCAGTCCCGCGACAATTCAACTTCCTCTTTCTCATTAAGCCAAATAAGCTCGTTGGTGGCTGATTGGAGGAAGTCCTGCAGTGTTTCCAAGTCTGACAGGCGCTTGTTGGATGTTACAAGCAGTTCAGCATACACCTTCTGCAGTTGGCTGAGATACTGTGTGTACAGTTGAAGCTCTTCTCCATGGAAATTATTCTACAACAGATAATAACATAAAATTAACTCCATGGCACAGGGTCTTTCTTGAAAAATGTAAGTCACTCAACAGATTGAAGAATTCCATTCTGAGATCCACAACTTATTCTGTTTGAAATACGAAAAGCTTGGCATGGCATTACAGTCTTATTATTGTACCACTTTATAATAACAGTGACAACAATGACTAGAAATTATTAAAGAATATTCCACTTAACAAGGATAGTACCCAACATTCTTCTCTCACGGTGAACTCCAAATGCAAGAACAATTATTTGTACTCATCAGTGTGGATTTCAATGTAACAAATAAACAAGTGATCAGATATTCTGTATTTTCTGTTGCCACATACTGAAGAAAATGTGGGAGTAAAATGAGGCAAAATATCCCATTTTAGAGACTTCAAGAAACTTCTGGACTCAGGACACTGTGATTCTAATCCACACTCTCACTAAGTATAATTCGGACGATTATATCAGAGGACGATGAAATGGGAGGGACACGTAGCACTAATAACAGAGTTCAGAAATTCACACAAAATCTGAGGAAACCTGCAGACAGAGATGCCTTGGGAGACCTCACAGATGCAAGAATAATATTAAAATTGATATTAGGTATGATGATATGGACTGGATTCATGTGGCTCAGGATATGGTCCAGTCACAGGCTTTTGTGAACACAACAATGAACTTCCAGGTTCCATGGTGGCAAGTGTCAAAAATAGCAAGCTTCATAGCCTTAAATCTCATACACTATTGTAGCAGACTGTTGGTGGATCACCACAGTTCAATTACCAGTGGCTGTGAAGTTTTCTCTTTGCAGCCAGATTCCAATTAGGCCAGAGGCCCACTAAGCCTCCTCATCATCAAAGCAGCCCAGGTACAAAGCTCACTAATCTCACATGTCTTCATGGCATGGTGCTTAATTAATCACAGGGACTTTTCCTTTTACTTTGATAACAAAGGAAATTTAAACACTAAAAGTTATGCACAGGCATAAACCCGTTAACGAGGTTAAACTCACCTTGGCAGACACACAGTGCTCCACTCTGATATGGAACTGTTCAATAGTCTTGTGCTCTCTCTGATGGATGTTGAGTTCATTCTGAACACTGGGCAAATCAGACCCATATTCTGCATCTTGAAGTTGTTTCTAAAAAATAACAGCATATAATAAACTTACGCAAGTGAAGGGATTTCAAGGACTTCCAAACGCCAATATAAAACATTTTATGTAACACAGTGTGACAAGAATGAAAACAGCAAGCAAGAAATGGCTCACCAATTTGTTACGACACCATTCAGTACATTCCTGAAGCTGACGGAAATGAATGTTGGTCTCAACCAGTCGAGTTTCCAGGACAGTTCGTGTCTGCCGAGTCACAGTCCTCTCCTCAACTGGGAATGATATGGAGGCAAGGGGAGTGATTAGCTTTGAATGCAGCAGTGATCTAAGTGCCACCCAACGTTGGTGCAGCTTCTGAACTCTGGAAAATCAAATGCATAAAATATACAATAATTTTACACTCAAGAAAATTATAGCACACTGAATTCTGACCCAATTTTCTTAATTTTAAAAAGAACCTACTAGCTAGAAATAGGATAGCAGTTACCTTTGCAGCTCAAAACAATGTCACAATGGCATGGAAACTGAGCTCACATTACTAATGGTAAAGCAACCCCATTACAGGCCTAGACAGGCCCTGAGGGGTCCAGGAGGTTGAGGCTCCCAGATTTGTAGACAATCAGCACATGAAGGTGGTAAGTTTGTCAGCCCTACGCACCGGCCGCCTTTACCCCCCAGGAAATATTCCTGGTACTCATTTCTGTTAGAGGCTGAGTCGACCCCAGGGCCATAGTGCGACCGAAATGATTATGTCAAGGAATTAATTCCAATGACACCATCGGGAATCAAACCCGCGACATTCCAGTTTGTAGCGTAGTGCCTCAACCAACTGCGCCACCGCGCGCCCCTTCACATTACTAATAAGGACACTAATTGAATAGCAGCCTTATGCTCCAACTGTCTTTACTTCCATGCAAAAGACCCTACTATGTGCTATGAGGGAGAGTGGGTTGGTCCCAGAGGCATTCTGGAAGTGACAAAAAGAAAACTTCCAGTGATGCTATTGGGAATGAAACCTTGGCAGTAAAATTAGTAGCCTGTCACTTTACTGACTGGCTTATCATGGCAACAGGAACAGCACCTATATGACAAATTCATAAAACATGGTACAGGTCACACCTCCGTAATCCAGCTCGTTCAGTACCTGGCCAGTGCCAGACCAGGGAATTTTCCAAACTACGGGTGGTCAACATATTAAGGTATCAACACCTTACACAGGACTTCATCAAATAAGGTGTTAAGTGTGTGTATAATTTTAATGCACTGGCACATGGCAATAAGTACAGGAAGCAATGAACGAAAGAAAGAAATCTGAAAAAGAAATTACACCAACTCATTCACCCCAGAATACATTGTGCATGACCAAAACATGTTATGATTTATGAAATTACAATCAACATTCAACACAAATTAAAAGAAATTAAACACAGCAAAATTTGAATGTAAAATAAAACAAAAATGTGTGACTTGATCCATGATTATTATAGACTTTTCTTGTGATTTTCATTAAATTGTGCCCAACCACAGGAGGTGCCGGATCATGAAATTCCAGAGTAGGGAGGTGCACCCTGTAGTTTACAAACATAATTAATGACATACAACTGCTTTCAAAACCACAACAAAAGAAAAGCAATTAACAGTCAGCACTAACTTTTAACAGAGTACTTCCATTTCCTGTACCATGGCAGTGATATGCTACAAAAAATGCTAGTCACACTCAGCTTCCACATGAATGACAATATGATTGCTCTGACAGCATCAAGAATGAAGTTATCAAACAAATGACCATTGGACAGATGAAGGATGGGGTGGAGAGACAAAGTGAGGGAAGATACAAAAACCAGAATAAGGACATAATGGACACAGACACAAGAAATTCAAGGAGGGCAGAAGAATGAACAAGGCTTTATCATAAATGATCTGCTCCCATGGAAATATCAATACAATGATGATCATGAACACCAAATAGCAGGAGAACCTTATATGAAACAAAATAAATACTAGAACATTACTGTGCTCTCACTTGTTCCACACTAGTGATGGGGTTCAAAAGAATATACAGTCAAACCCTGACATACCATCACCCTCATTTAGCATCCATGAGAGCCAGTGAATAGAAATTACTTATTATACAGTGTTTTGATTTAATGCCACATTCTATACACTGCCATAAATTGCAGTGAACAAACAGTAGCGTTATACTGGGGTTTGACTGTATACAGTCTATGTACCTAAATTCACTCACCGCTTATGAAGGTCAGAAGCCTGAGGGTAGCGTCCATCTCTGAGGCTCTGGACATCTCCAAACAAGCTGTTGATGCTGTCCTCTGTAAGTCTGATGTCTTGCTCCAGAAGATCAACATTGTGCTTGGCATCAAGTGGGTGCAGACGATCTAGTCGACGAGCTTCATCCTCTATCCGCTGTTCCAACTCTTCTAACCGAGAGTCCACTTGCTTTATCTCACGATGAACCTTCTCTGCCAAGCGCTGCAACCGCTCCAACCTAAAATTAACACAAAACTTCCTAATTGCAATAAATATCACAAAATATGATTCTGTGAGTGCTACATGCTCCTACAAAGATGTGAAACATAACAACAATCAGGGACTTTTAGGATTCTTTTTATGTTGCTGGCATTTTGAAGTCTGATTTGTGAAATACAACAAACACAGCCATTATGGCCACATACCTGTCATACAACAATTTAAATTTATAATTTTCTATTTATGTGTTGATGGTATTTGTGTTAGGTCCAAGTAAAAAGAGACTGACAAACTGCCAGCAGTAAGCAGTGTGTAAAGCAGCTGTACAAACTTTGCAGAGCCTACATACCACTTAAGATTTGACCATCAACAAGCAACTAGTCACATTTCAGGAAAACAGCCCTTTTTGCCAGTACATTCTAACCAAGCCAGAAAAATATGGTATGAAAGTTCTTAATTAGGAAGAAGCCTAAATGCTTTAGCATATTGATGTTTGCATGTGCTCCTACTAATTTAAGGTGTAGTTATCATGACTCTGTATGATGTATTAGTAGAATAAACAAAATAAACCCAATTCAAATTCTCTAAGCAGAATAACTCACTTTAAATCAACTTTTATACCTACCCTCCAGAGAAATTGATACCTATTTGGTAAGCTCAAGTTTTAAAAAATGGTTTGCATGGTGCACTGCACACAATTAAAATACATACAGCAAAATTCCAAGACAATGGAAATGAAGGACACGAACATGTTACCGTATTGTTTTTATATTTCACTAGTACATTACTTCCCACTTACCTTTTGATCTCTTCAAGAATGGCATGGTCTCGCTCCTGGTGAGCCATCATGAGCCGATTCCAGTTCTTGTCCAGTACATCAATATGCAGCTCTGGCTCCATATCAATTTCACCCACAGCCTCAAAGTATCTCTGTTTAATGAACACATTTCATAACATAACATAACATAATCCTGATATCAGTAACAAACCCTATTACATCTCAATTTTCACTGGAATACGATCTAGCCGACCTTGCTTATTTAACTGTGTTATGTGGTGTACCACAGTTTCCTTCAAACATTAATACCAACACAATGGATGAAAAATTTACACTTCTGTTGAGTATAACCAACACTAATGTGAAACAAATGGTTTATTTCATGCAGACTGTAGACATATTTAGCTTACCGCAACACAAATACCAAAAGCAGTCTTCAGAAAGTCCAATTTGAGCTTTATGTGAAGTAGGAATATAATGAACTGATATGAACCAAAACTAATTTCATCTTTTAGTGCAGACAACACCCCCAAATACCACATTTGATTAGAATCCCTTCAGTGGTACTGGAAATGAAAACACAATGTGACCTCTCTATTATGTGTTGATTTTATACACATCATGCACAAAAATTTGCAAAAAGTACACAAAGAGTCACACAATATATTAGTTTACAGTTTCACACAATATAAAGATCACACCAATACCAGGAGAATAACTTCCTGCATTGTCTGTGTGCCTCATACTGACTTCACTAAATTTTCCTTCATAAGTAAATATCATTCAACAAGATGATACTTACCTCCAATTCTCGGAAAATATGTGTCAGTCTTTGCTTGTCCTTCTGCCGTGGTGGAACCTCATCTGTTCGGAAACGACTTGATTCGGCAGCGAGTTTCTTCATTTCAATTAGTGTATTCGGAAAAGTTCGATCCAACATGATGGATAATTTCTCCCTCATCCATAAGTGAAGGGAGCTCGCAATGTCTCGGTATTCAGCACTTCGTTGTTGTGATTCCTAATGGAAAGCACAATGTGAATCAGTTACACATTACATGACACTCAACATGTGCATAATGTATAGTCTTTTCTATGGTGACCATTCACTGGAATAAACAAGACTGGAAAACTCTAATTCTAAATGTAAGGGGCATGAAGTGGTTGCTGGCTGGCACAGGCAATGTCACAGTGTAAATAACAACAGAACAGAAACACATCACTACTTGGTGCCTGTTCTGAAGATAAATGATATACCACATAACCTCACTTTATTTACAAACTTTGGTAACTGAGCACTAGATATCACACTGTTCTAATTTTACAAAAAAGACTAACAAAATTAATAACCTATTTACATACCCAATGCATGAATGTACACATTTATACACATACAAACATCTGACACCATAAAAATTAACTAATTATGAATTTTACTTCCTAATCATTGAACACAACATCTACAACCAAATACACTAATTTGTAATCAACAACACGGTTACATTAACTAGACTATTTCAAGAAGTATGCTAGTGGATTTTGCTCTTTTTAAAATCCACAGTCAGTTCTTTTTCAAAATAATGATCCCATTGCTCTGACTTGCATATTACCAGTTTCTTTGCTATGTAAGACAGGAAATATCTATTGCTACCATATTCAAAGAAAGCTAAACCAACAGCTAACAACTAATTAAACTGTAAGGATTGAGGGTAAAGACATTCATTTTCTTATGTTATTGTTCTGCACCAGTCTTGTGTGTATTATTTGTCTTGGTTTTATCCCATGGTACAACACAACCATGTTTGTTTCAAGAGTTTGCTGGGCATGCATTCTAGTTTGTAAAGTGCCACAGAACATTTTCAAAATTCTGGACAAATACATATAATCAAGCCTCTGTAGATAAACTTCATATGTATTACTTCTTTGGTATGGTCCTCTTGATGAATTCACTTCATGGAGAAGAGTCCTTCCTGACAAGCTAAAAGCCACGCAACTGGTTCTGAAACTGACTGCTTTTTGTGGAACACATGACTGCCACCAGACCCTATCCTGAGCAAGCTCAATCCAATCCCAGCATTCACAACCTGTTTCTTCAAGATCTGTCTTTAATACTACACTCCCATCTATGCCTACAAGCTGCGTCTGAATAGTTTGAGGACAGTTTCTATAGTACCAATAATACAAGTGCCATCCACAGGGCAATGTTTAGACTGTTTAGTATCAACCTTTGACTAACATATGGCCACGTTTCATCAGTCTATGTTTAGCTGCCGTTGAGCTGTGACACGTTTTGTAAATTAATGTTTTGTGTATTGTAACTGTAGTTATGGATGAACAAAGAGTAGTCATTAAGTTTTGCATAAAAGCCCCCCTCCATAAACATTGCAAATTATTCAGAATTTATATGGCAGTACTGGACTCAGTTATTCCAGCATTCACTCATAGTACTCATAGTTTCTATGAAAGTAGGTTAGCATAAGTGGTATGGTAAGTATGCTATGGGCTGGGCGAGTGAGGAATAGTGGTTTGATTCCTGGCAAAGGCAGAAGATTGTTCTCTTCTCCAAAGCATCCAGACTGGGTGAGGCACACTCAGCCACACATTCAATGGACATTGGGGGTTCTTTCCCTGGAGGTAAAGCAGCTGAGACATGAAGCTGACAACTCACCCCATCCAGTGGTATGGTTAAAAATGAGTGGAGATCTATCTCCACTCCTCCATATGCCTTCCAAGACATGCACAAGGAAAAACTTCACCTTTACCTATGCCTATATCTCCTAAGTGATATCAAATTCAGGTTTCCTGGCTAAAATTTTGTATGCATTCCTAGTCTTCCATGTCCACCTTATCTTCCTTCATTTCAATTTATAGCACAGATCTGCTACTTACGGGATCGTAAAGAGGGTGAATGGGCGGAGGTTCTGGGAAGACATCATACAGAGACGATATATACGTGATCAGAGACTTCTCGTCTGGTTCAGGGGTATCAACATCTGTAAGTAAAGAACAGCAACACTTAAAACAACTTATCTTAAAAAGTTAATTTCTTTAGGTAATTTAATGGCAAAACTGTACTACCATAAATACATCATAATCAAAAAGGAAAATATTTTGTGCGAAAGTGTTTAGACACACAAACAATTAAGGCACTGAAAAGGACTCATCATTAACACACACAAAACAACCAAGAACTCATCAAACAGAATGTAATACAACATACGCCACTAACACAAAAAAATACCCATGGTAACATTCATAAGGCAAGGCGCATGCCCATCAAGAGGCATTAACCCAATGGCATACTTTGACAAGAATCAATTCAGGTGACATCAGCTAGTCTTATGATTGTAAAATGTCACAGGATGCATGTTGAAACTGCTCATTTATTGGGCAACAGATGTGGTACACCTAAAGAGGGCTTCTACAGTAATTTTGAAGCACTTATTTTAAAATAACCACCAAAAAATCACATGTTAATTAGACTTACATTTTATGTAATGTGCAAATCTTTTGTATAATGAGCTATTTATGAGAGAACAAATGCAATTTTATCCATGCTTCATGAAAAAGTATGGATTATTATCTGACCACTATAAACTACAATTACATTTCTTCAACTATTACTGCAGACACCCCCCCCCCCCCAATACAAAATTTCGACAAAATCTGGTGTGGTTAAGTACTTTCGGTGATGAAATGTGGATGGATGGACCAACCTCCCTTTTACACATTAATTTTATGAAGTTTGTGCTGCAGTACTGCAAAAGTAACTCACCTCACAAGCTGTTACTGGTGACAGTAATCAGATGACAAAGACATAAATTAATAATGACCAAAGAGAAAGTGGTCATGTTTATTTCTCCAAGGAGATTCTCAGTGCATCACCTTACAGTAACAACCAGTTTCAAAAGCAATAATGCTAGAATACATAGTTGTTTTACTGCAGAATAACTACAGGAGCCAAACGTACAAGGACAGTATGGTTGTAAAAGCAATGTCATAATTTATATCTACAACACATGAACAGAATTACACAAAATGCATAACCTTCATACCACCCATCACAAGACATTTTGTAATGAAACAGACTAAGCAATCACACACACATTTGTGTTCATTTTATAATTCTATAAACAATTTTTTTCAGACATTGTTGTAATGTCAAGTTAATAAAGAACTGTCAATTGGTCTGAGTCAGTAAGGCAGTGAATAAGACATACTTTAGTATTTTCAAGCTATAGTGCTGTACATAAGTTAAATAACATTTCAGAATAAATTACAGGAAGTTTACAAATGGAAAATTGGTTTTATTAACTACTCTTTCTCATTCAGTTGGTTCAATAATTTCTGTAGGCCAGCACAAATGCAATATGGATCCTTCGCAATAAGAGCGCCAATATTCATTTCTCTATACCTTGCCACAGAACAACGAACTAAAACTGTAAACAATTATTATTTCTTACATACTTCATAGTGCTCTTTTGATTAATTATTAACAGCTTTTCTTAAGGTGTGGCTGGGTTCTGGTGCTATATGAACCTGTGCTAATATTGACATGTCTACAATGGACGGAAGCCATGACACTACAGTCAAGTGTCTGATCCACTCCACCCGTTCTGCTACATCGCCTGCATCCGTGATCCACAATGCTTTTTTCCACTAATGTAAACAACAAACACTTGTTGAAAAGAAAAATGTATCCTTTCCCTGTTTATCTAATAATGCTTAAAATAAAACTGTTTCCTATTTCCTACTGTGGACTAATAAAGAATTCCCAAAGATATGAAATTTACTTTGCACTGTTGCCACCTTGTACAGTAGCCATGACTGTTACAGCATTGTGTACAGTATGCTGTAGAACTTTTGGATGTGATTTAAACCCTCATTCCAAACTGCTTCTCTCTGATTTTAATGATGCAAATAAACCTTACTTTTTTAATCTGGGCATGATTCCATAATTAAAGGTTTAGCTATATTGTATAATGGTGCAGTGATACTGACAAGGAAAGGCAACCATATTCCTGGTGAAGAACAAGAATTCGTTCTTTTTTTAATGTTATACAATACACAAATTGTTATTGGGAGTATAAAGCAAGCAGAATTTTCTTCTTTTTTAACATGAATATTCAAAACTACTCAGAACTGATCTGAATATGTGAATCTCATGACACTGACATTTCAGGCAGAAAATGTATTCCATAATTCTAAGAATACGGGTAGAAACACACACTCTAGTGGAGTAAAGATATTTTCTGAATCTGTTGTTTACAATTTTGTCTTCCTCAGCAGTCTTAACATGCATTTATTTCATACACATCATAAATTATTTCTCATGTTTCATTAAATACTGACCACATAATATACAGCTGTAGAATCTAATGATTTTCTTTAATATTTTCACATCATTTTAAGGAGAGTTAAGGTACCATCATGAGCTGCTTCTGAAACTGTTAGCAGAGTTTGGTTTCAGCTTTGCGAGAAGCAGTAGTTATACTGGGCCCCAAATTCATCTGACAATTTTTTGTGCAGACATCCAATACCGACCGAAACATATGTAGGGCATTTTAACGTACTATTAAGTTTTAATAGAAAAAAGTGCATGTGTTGGTAAATTTGAAACATCCAATACCAAATTTCATTGAAATCACTCAGTGGATTTGAAGATCCAAACAGAATCCCACCATTAAGAATTCATTTTATACACTCCACACATTATTATTCAGTAGATGACACCATCATAATCACTCAGCTACAACATCTAACAGTAAAACTGACAAGTGAAGTCATCTGGTGAAGTGCAGTAATGAAAAGGGAAAGTCAAAATTAAATGCATAGTTTGTAATGCTACGACTTGAACTCAATGCAACAGAAGTCATACAGAAACACAGGATGTGGTTCTGCGTGAATAACCCAGGCAAACATAAAAATGCAATTATGTATGTAGAAAAGCTTACAAGAACAGATATTAATAAAATGGCCAAAAATCATCAAACTTTGCAAAAAGAATAAAACACAATTTGTGGTAAACAGTTCTCCATACATGCCAACAAACAGGTTGGTGAAGTCACAACATATTAGACATGTATTTGGGAGGTCCCTGGTTTGAATTTCAGCCAGGAAACAGGGCATTGTGACTGAAGACCATTGTGAATTTTCTCAGCCCACTCAATCAAAGGCCTTGATCAGTCCATTACCACTTCCTTCCAAACCCTTTCCAATTCATCATTCATCAATCACCCTATCATTTGATCCCACATGATCTTTAGTAGCAACAGTGCTGTTACATAACCCACCAAGAAAGTTAACATATTCTGAATGTTCTCCCTACAGCAACTTACACCACCTGCTATCTGATTAGCACAAACCTTTAATAATAATCAATGGATCACACTGCATTCAAATTTCAGTACAAATTTCATTCAGCACTTCTGATTACAGCCAACACTTTCAAGAAATCAGTGAACTTCATCTTCCATAAAATAATAAAGTCTGTCCAGTTGCTAAAAACGTGACATTTCAAATTATACCCATGGAAGGTAATGACACGAGAAGTTTTTTCACACTGAAACCAATGCATAATGTATTAAACATTTATTCAACTAATAATTTCGAATATGTTATAAAATGTATACCAGAGGAATTCTGAGCTGTTCATCTGATTAAGGAAAAACGCACGGGAAAGAATATACGGACAAGTATTCTCATCACCACACACAAGTAGGGCAGTGTATAAACTGTAAATGGTAATGCTTGTATAAAATCTTCCATGCAAAGTCCCTTTTTAAAGTGGCACTTGAAATTAACAAGCACAATAAATTGATATTTTAGACACTCATTCACAAATTGTACAAAAGTTGCAGCATTCTTACCTTCAGGATCAAGAAGTCTAGTCACGCCATATTCCCTCTCTGCCACATGGAACGCATTTTCAAGGCGATCTCGTGCAACTCGTAAACGGATTGAACGCCAGTCGATCAGGTCGGGTCTGAATACAAGAATGCAGTGATCACAACCTCAGATTTTTGTCATGCTGTCATATCATATACTTATAACTGTCATACTAACATTTAAAGATGGGTTTATTTGGGTACACATATTTAGTGTCAATAAACATTTGACTGAAACAAAACTGAAATATGTATGAATTCCACAATTCAATCAAATAAGATTGTGTCCTACTTATCACATATTTATACAGCCTCTACTATCATAAAGATGATACCAGCTTTTCACAGCACAGGCAGTCATTTATTCTAAGATTTGGTACGGCATTTGTCAAAGAGGCACACAATACAACACATCATGTATCCATTACTTATACTTTCCAGTTCAGACAAGTACCACTATCTTTCAAAGTGTCACAACTATTCCAACCAATCAGAATTCTCGGGAAATATATAATAAAAACATCAACATTCACAAGTTACAGACGAAATACATCGATTTTGTAAGACTTTGGTAGTCTGAAAATACACAAAACTTAACTGCAGCAATGCCAGTCCATTGCCAATACTGCCACACTGAAGTGAGATTTAAGAATTAGACAAGGAGGTCTGAGAAACTCATAAAGCCTACTTTTCTACTGAAGAGTTTCACACCTACAAATCTTGTGTCATCAAATTTAGTTAAGGTAAGTTAATAATAAAACAATGACATGCACTTTAGCTCAAGGTCCTAGCCTGGACTCATGCACAGAAGGTCATCATGAACAAATCCTGATTGGGTCACTCATTCATTCCTTGCAATTATAAATATGTTACAGTTATCATAATTATTATTTATATTTATTGGCTGGATGGTTTGAATCCCAGCAGAGGCAAAAAATGTTTCTCTTTTCTGAAGCATCCTGGCTGTCTCTGGGATCCACCCAGCCTCCTACTGAAGGGGTACCAGGGGCTACTTCACTGCAGGTAAAGTGACAGGGGTATGAACCCAACTGCTTGCCACTATCTTGTAATGAGATTAAGAATGTGTGGAGCTATACTTCCACTCCCCCATATTCCTTCATGGCATAGTTGCTTAATTAAATTCTGGGACAAGTTTGTTGTTGTTGATGATGATGGTGATGATGATGGTGGTGGTGGTGGTGATGATGATGATGATGATTATGATATGATGACAACGACGGTGTAAGAGCTTATTTTAAACACCAATTTTGTGTACACTGTATCTGTCATACACAACCTCAAAATTCTGCACCATCATCATGCTTGTAACTGCAGCTTTATATTGGGTCATTTGACAAATTCTAATGCATTTTATGGACCCCAATGACTTTACTACAAAATTACTGAAAGCAAGCAAAATGTATCTAAAATTTTCTTACACAAAACTGTCAAGGAACAGATATAATGACTGCATGCCTCAGTATTATTGGGACCCACTCTGTACAGATTTCATTTACTTTAAGCACAAAATCTGCTCCGTCATTATACGACAGTGACAAAGCAGTTAGAAGTGACCCAGAAATGTATCAATGCAAATCACAGTTTGTCTGTAACAACAGCAATTACCTGTTACGGTGAATAATAGCATTGAATGCCAAGCCATCACGCCATGAACTTGTAAAGTCAGTGACTCGGACACCTGGATACTTGGCTGTTGTACGTCTGGCCCATCTCAACAATGCATCTCGCGCTGATACATTAGGCTCCTGGCCCACAACAATATCTGATATCTGTAGAAAGATGAGAAGAAGTTTATTTTTTGGAGAAATATCAACAATAACACAGCTGTATTATCTTGTATGAAGCAGGAAACATAAGCAGCTTCCATCACTTAATATATATGCCTTAAATATTCAGACAGTAAGAAGTACTTAAACTTGAAGTTCACAAGAAACTTGTTTAACAAAGACATATATAACTAATATCACCTGCATTTAATACCAAATAAAAAACAAATATAAAGAATACAGTATTAATTTCCCTCCACACATGCCACTGAAGAAAAGTACACATATTCTAATTTTCTAAAGCTGTATACAATATTAGGAGTAATCCATTCCCCTGTACCTACCCAGCAGTATGCTGGATCTCAAAATTAGGAATAATATAAATCCACACATCTTGCTGGCACATTCAAAGAAAATTATTGTGATTTCAGTAGTTTTAAAACTGTACTATACACATAAAAATTCTTGGGCAACAAATTCCAAAGCATGGAGTCAGAAGACTTAAAAGGTAAAAGCTCATGTTCTAATTTCTGTTAACAGGCATTTAAGAATCACACGTTTCAATGTTTCCACGTCAAATGGACAGCAAAACCTAATGTCCACATTCTGCATAATTCAGTAAACACTCATTCCCATTAAATAACTTCATAAAACATACTGATATTTAAAAATGGAGTTATTCACTTTTGTAATTTCCGAATAATTTAATTTAAATTCTCTAAGTAACTTCATTCTTACCTTTGGCCAAACTTCATTCTTATTGAAACAGTGAGGCCAACTGACACATTTCCCTTAAATACAATACAGACTTCTAGTTAAGTACCAATAAAGTGGCAAAAGAGACCAGCATCAATCTGATTAGTCTAATAGGCAGAGAGAGAGAGAGAGAGAGAGAGAGAGAGAGAGAGAGAAACACCCCAGTACGCTACTTCTACTCCTAACATCTTTATCTTTCTTACACATACTAAACTGCTAGGGTTGAATTACTAGTACTGCCATTGCCCCTCAGTCTCGTATTTAATCAATATAAGGGGTTCATACCCCAGGGTAAGGTGGTCAAAACTCAAAGCTAACCACTGACTTGTGTCTAGTGTGAAGGTTAAGAACGCAGGGAGTATAACCTGCATTCCCTTTACATATCTTCAAGACATACTGCTTACGCCTGGAGTTAAATTTAACTTTACACCAAAGACTGAGAAAGTATATTTTTGTCTTAGAAAAAACCTTTTCAGTGCATCTCAAACAGTATACAAGTTTAACATCAACTGGAAAGTAAGAAGCATTGATGCTGATGTTTTTCCCTTGTCTCATACAACAAGAATACAAACAACAAGCCAATACTGGAGTTAAACAAGGTACAGAACACACTTAACATAGCAAAATGGTTTAAGCACATAAACACCGTCTACAAGGACACAGTTTATGCCTGATTAGACTTTTAACTCCATGAATATTATCTCCAATGACTATAAGAAATGAAAACCGAGTAACCAAGAAGCGGGTTAATTTAACGTGGCCACTGCATACATTGACAGACACTCCCCGACACGAAATTTCAAATTACGCAATTTTTAAAAAAAGTAAAAAAATTGAAATAACATTTTTGAACTGCGCGCCAAATTTTTCCTTGCGGGAATGGAAACATAACGAGACGAAGGTAGCAGAAGAATACTGCTGGGCGATAACGTAAGCGGCGGAGCGGCCATGCTACGGACGACCAGGTCACTCCCTTGCAGATACATAAACATGAAAAAAAGTATGCATACGTATACTCAATTCCGACTTGCAAAAAAAACTGACTTTCGCCAGATCGTAACTTCTGCGTTAAGTCAGGGAGTGTTTGTTGCCCTGTAGTTTAGGTTAAACACACCAGAGTACACCACATAATCATGCCTTCATAAATACGGATTGAAATAAAATAAGTTTACTCATTAGCACTAATTTTTAAGACAGGACCTCCTCTCTAACGGCAAACACACATGCATTATGGCATCAGACGTACATTAGTTCAATTCACCTGAATCATAACCAGTACAAATGATGTTTGTTGCCGCCAAAATTACTGCCATGTAATAAATATTAAAAGAATTAAAAGGAATAAGGATGTACACATTGCAGTTGCAACAGCAGACCTGTAAATGCCTGTACTACTTTCACTATGTTGCACTAAACACAAGACTCAAGAGCCTCACAACATAAACAATCAGTTATTACATCGTGCATACACCTCAACCTAAAGAAACACAGCCCCTCAATTACGAGTAGAAGTAGATTTTAACCCTTCAATGACGCTGGGACTGAAATTGCAACCACTGCCCAAGACCGAGGTTTTAAATTTACAGTAACTGTAATGCATTCACGTAAATGCACCGAGCACTGAAGGATTCACTACAAATTCTGATATTCATAAATGTGAAGTTCCAATATTCCAATATTCCACATAAACCAATTCTCAAAATAAGTACGGAGGTTACAGATCAACACAAATGATTCACACACATCTTGAAAAACCACACAATGAACCAAGATACGGTGTGCCTACTGAGGCATATAAAACAACTTAAGGACAACTTAATTACAGTTGAACCCGGCTATAACGACAAAGATTTATACGACATCTCGCCTATAGCGTCAGATGTTCTGTGATACCAATTAATTCCTCACTGTTAACCGTAACATTACACTCCTCGGTTATAACAAGACTCGTTTATAACGACACAAAATATTGCAGTCCCTTTCATGACGTTATAACCGAGTTCGACTGTATTTCCATACTTCCACTTCAAATTGTATTTTTGTCCGCAGTTCACGTACATACCCATACAAATTCGGCTGAATGGGCGTCGGAGCCGGGGGGTGGGGGGAGACAGAAAAGAAAGAGAAAGAGGGAAAAACAGAGCAAATAAAAAGACACGAATGTTTTAACTAGAATTAGCCATTTGATAACACGGTACCTAATGAAACACTGTCGTTCACAAAACAGGCAATTTCTTGACCAGCTCGGTAATTATTGACTTTTAAAGCAAGACCCTTTACCACGGAGTTTGTTACTTATGAATACATAACATAGGCACACAGCAGGCCTGCATGTGTTTATAAATCAGCGTAACTTTCAGAATGCGGCCTTCTGTGTTATGGAATCGTGGAGTCTTTCATTTGCAGACCACCGTTTCGGAAGAACATCTTGCCTCCCTCTTCAGGGGCCGACTTCGACACGTTCCCTTAAACGTTGGTATCAACCTAAACGACTACACGGTGTCAAAACCCAGAAGACCACAATATGAACACCACAGCAGTGAACACACAAAAACAATATGGTTTGTTGACCATATGAGGACAAACATACGCCGCCGGAAATGCAGTGAAAACACAGAATTCCTGTGCATATATTGACTTCCATGGTGTCAGTATTTAAAAGCGCTGCCGTTTAACATCGTCAATTCCATCTAAATTAACTGAAGCCAGACAAAGAATGGCAGTGAAACGGCAAAGGGTGGGGTTAATGACAGCACCCAATGAAACAAACAAAAAAAAATCCCTACAAGAAGCAATATTGCTACCGGAGGAGAATCATTAAAATTCTCCGCCAGGACAGCCGGCCAGTGTTAACCCTTGAGCTCTTCAATACGTCACGTGTGCAACGCACAGTCTATAATTGTATATGGCATATGAATGAAAAACTATTATTAGAAACAGCGTACTTACACGAACTCGTGGGTCTTCCAGTTCAAGCCCTCCCCGCAACACATGCCAGACCCGTGAGAAGCACGAACTGGTTATAACACAATCTTTATTCTTTCCTTTGGTTAAACACAAGACGATGTCCAATGACCTTCTACACAGATGACTGAGGTCTCGCAAGCATAGCATTTCGACAACAAAAAACTTCAGTCCGACAGAAACAATGCTGATTCATATGGGCAATGCACCACACAATTATGTGCCATCTATCCCTCTCCGAACGTTTCTTACCGCAATTGTGGTGCTTTTAACGTAGTTCACAAGTAAACTGATGGTGGTACTAACGTTAAAGCAATGGGATTTTGCGTTAAAGCATGTGACAGGCCTGCTGTGTCAACAGTTGGCTCATTACATCAACATAATTGCGATGGGCATCGTCTATTGTCTACGGTACTAGTACCCAGATCAGGGTGCACACATTTTCCAAACATCTAGGAGCCACCTCAAAATTCTAGGAGCCAGAAGGCTGACATGAAACAAGTTCCGTACCGAGAACCCACAAATATTTGGTGCCACCGTACAAAATTAGTCGCCACAGCGACCTGGCGCCTGGGATTTGTGCACCCCTGGTCTAGACAAAGTTTTTCCTCTATAGGCGATTTACATGTTGTTACACACTGAAGAGTGGTCATTGACTTCTTTTTCGAGTCAGTGGCAACGGGAAGGATTGCATGTTAACCTCAAGACTATTTACATTTCAACTAGGTATACTAATTAATTTTAAAGAAAGTCTATGTTCGGCGCACGTCCCTTTCCTAAGGCAAGACACTACGCTTTATCACCTTCTGCCTGTGTCGCCCCCCTCCCCCAATTTTTGCCACACTTGGCACGAACGTTATGCCACTGGACGGCAACTTTCCGTGAATCCGTGACAGGCCCAACAGCATGGCAGGTGGGCAAACTTTTAAGGTGTAGCGACACTAAATACATTTGGTAATGTTTTTTGTAAAACCTGGCACAGTAACTTCGGTTTTCCATACCCATTCATTCGTCACCGACGCTATATAATCTCAGCAACTGATAGTATCGTTAAATAACACACTTAAACTGAAATAAGAAAATAAGAAGTTGGTAGTGCGAAAATGTCCTATATCTATCTAGCACCTAGCACGGACTGGAGCTCAGAACTGCATACAGTTCTAGTTGGAAAACCTCAAGGATATGGGGACATACGCATTCGTGGGACGACGCTATTAAAATGAATCCTAAAGGAACAGGACTGAGGGTGTCAGCTGGATTCATCTGTCTACGGATAAGGGCCAGCGGCAATGAACTGTCTGGTCAATCACAGACGGGGAATTGCTTGACCAGGTGAGCAACCTTTAGCTTTTCAAGGACTCTGTTATATGGATTTACTTAAAGAAGGTCGCCAAAGAATAACTCACTTCAGTTAACATATTCGAACACTATTTTTCCAAAAACCAACCAATGCACATATAATGTCACTATTTATTTTACTTAACACTACCCCTACACATGTTTCGGTCCTTACTGGACCATCATCAGTAAGGACCGAAACATATGTAGGGGTAGTGTTAACTAAAATAAATAGTGACATTGTACGGTTTTTGGAAAAATAGAGTGAAAATGCACGGTGATGATAATATAAAATTTATATTCGAACACTCTTCAAAGGTTTTATAATAATACACAAAGTATGTATCAATCAAAACACAACTACATTTAGACAACAGATTTTATGTGCCTAAAACAGCGACATGTTTCGACCCATGTATAGGTCATTTTCAAGCTCATATGATTCCAAAAGCCCATACTGAGGAAGGTAATGTATAAGTAGTAGTATACATTACCTTCCTCCAGTATAGACTTGAGGAATTGTATGCCCCTGAAAATGACCTATATATAGGGCGAAACATGTCGCTATTTTAGACACAAAGTCTACTGTCTAAATATAGTTCTGTTTTGATTGATAAATATTTTGTATCTTATATTATCATATGTGATGGATGTCACATATAAAAATCTTCAAAGGTTATGTACGCTGAAATGGAATCAGGTAAACAGTGTACTGTTAAAAAAAACCACCTGGGCCAGGGAAATTACTTCAATGCTAGATGAACAGTACTGTCACAGACCCGCCCTCTGCATGTACTGCACGACGCGTAAACACAGCCACTGACCCAATCGTTCCGCATCCACGCACCTATTTCCGGGAGCATTAGGCCAAACATGGCTCCAACTTTGACGACCAAATGAAAAGGCGCTAAACAATGGAACATCTAAAACGGCGCTAAGCAATGGAACATCTACACTTGCCCACGAAAATCCTACTGAAACGAGTGCGAGGGACACACAGTTCTCTGAAACTCGAAACAGAACCCACTGTGTGATTATTAACTGTGTTATCACGTTACGGAGACATCATAATTTGCCTGACGAGACTGACGCCCTAGTTCTTACGCAGCAGTTCTCAACCTTCTGGTGCTCGCGGAATGGAACGGACAACTAAAATTTCTAATAAGAGCATACTCATTTAAAAAAAACGTAATTTACTGTAAAAAATAACACTATAGGATAGCAGAAAGACGGCGAATTCTTGATGCAAATTAGATTTATTAACATTCAGCAAAAGCGATGGTTTCCAGACTTTGTATAATGGCGTCCCCGCAGATTGGCAAAGACTTCATCGAATGCCTCCTTCTTAACTCTGTGTGTGTGTGTGTGTGTGTGTGTATGGGGGGGGGGGGCGCACATACAGTCGCAAAGTAATAACAATCTGAACTAGTGGAAATTACGTAAATAAACTCATCATTGATGACACATATATTTATTACCGGTATACCTTGCTGAGGGCACTGCGCTACAAACCGGAACGTCGCGGGTTCGATTCCCGATGGTGTCATTGGAATTTTTCACTGACATAATCGTTTCGGTCGCACTATGGCCCTGAGGTCGACTCAGCCTCTAACAGAAATGAGTACCAGGAATCTTTCCTGGGGGTAAAGGCGGACGGTGCGTAGGGCTGACAACCTTACCACCTTCATGTGCCGATTGTCTAAAAACTTGGGAGCCTCGACCTCCTGGAGCCCTAAGGGCCTGCCAAGGCCTGTAATGGGATTGCTTTACCTTTATACCTTGCTGAGAATTCAACGGAAAATTGACAATTCCCGTTCCAGTAAACGGAGCTACGCGAAGGACTTCTGCGTGCCATTCACGGGAGGATGTATTACCAATCAACGCTCTTCAGCCTCACCATGAATCGTATGTAACTCCTTTATGTGCACATGGCAGAAAGTCAAGGAAGTGGATTGGGCACCAGTACACTGCTTCTGTTAGTGATTAACAGGCTATATATTTGTAATTGTTACGAAGCAAATTTACAGTCCGCATACCCTGTTAGGATTACGAAACGTCCTGCATAACCTAACATTTTATACGTCACACGAAAAAAAATCGCATTTCCCCTAATGACAATACCCTACGAACATTTCTAAACACAAGCAATTAAATCCTTCTCTTCAATTAGTGTAGACTACTTCGTTTATACATTTCATCACCGCGTCTTCTGAAACATGATCACGACGCTGCGGGTTCTGGCAAAGTGCCTGAACAAATCACATTTAATTTGGGAGATTTTAGGCTATCACAGAGGTGCAGATAAAGATTAAACTTTTCCAGGATGTTACGCCGTGTCGACTCGTTAATTATTACCGACGTTTCGGAGAAGCGTAGGCTGATTGACACTGAAGTTGGAAGGACTACGCTCCTTCGACACGTAGGTAACTCTTTACTAGTCGACACGTTTAATTTACTTATAATGTACGCCAGGGGTGTACAATTTTTTTTTTAATCTATGGGTAACTTCCAAATTTCAGGTGCCACAAGTGTGACATTAGGCAAGTACCATACTGAATACCCACAAATATTAGGCACCACCGTACAAAATGTCGTCGACCTGGCGACCCGACGCCCGGGATTTGTGTACAACTGATGTATTGCATAGTGTTTTCTCTTAGTTCTCTGTGAAGATCTTCGTTAAATAACACTGCTGCTCATCTAAACGCGTTGTTTCCACCACGTTTCTTTTCGTACTACAGACTTTCATTGCAAGTTAATCCGGCAGTTAGACACGCACAAATACAAGCCCATTTTTTAAAAACCAGTAACACAGTTTAATTGTTTATAACACAGAACACGGCATTCTTAAACTACTTAAAAGACAGCTTGCTATGTGATCTCAGAGGTAAATTTCTCCGGCAATGGTCAACACTGTAATACCAACTAAAGCACATATTCCACTGCGATTTATTACTGCCACCTTGTGGTGCTCCTACACGTAACTAAGATTTCCATTTTGTTTCCGTGGAAACGAAAGACAGACCGACAAGCAAAGAAGCAAGCAGGCAAACAAACAAACAATGTACCACTTAGACTAAAAAACTTATACGACAGTTCCAGCTTTTGCCATGACAAAGACTGAAGCATCAGAACGGACGTAGGCGTCGCGGGTTCTTACCCGAAGGCCATGCTTTCATTTTGACATATCGGTGTTAAATGGAAAACATGATAAACGGACACTGTTTTGAACTACGAACTCTGTTACGAGCAGATTTAACTGCGTTAGTCATAAGACATTACAAAATCTGCAGATTTCATCTTCTTACGAGAGTGAATCGAAATAACCGTGTTAACATTTAGCACTCTCGAACACAATAACACAAGACAATGGAACCTTGTTAACGTTTCCCGGTAAACCCCGGACACACTTGGCGGAAGTACGCATAGTTTCTTTACACGAGGGGAGAAACCATCTGGAGAGAACTGCCGCACTTCTTCCCACACATTAACAATGGTCTACAGACATGCATTGGGCTGATGCTACGTGCCTTCATGCAATGGCAAGAGTTTGGTGTATTCAGTAAAGCAAGGGGAGCCTTGCACACAATCGCCCGTGAGCACCGTGAAATACAGTAAGCTACGCTACTCACCACATTCGGGCAATTTTGGTTAAAAAAAAGAAGGAAGAAAACAAGGAAGTACTCTCACAATTTCCACAAAAACCACAGAAACAAGTAGTCCTCTATACCTTTACATCGTGGGGCTTCCGTTTGTCATACTTACACCCCTTATTTTTAGGCCCGTTCGCAAAATTTCAAAAAGCGACTGTTAGCTTTGTCATGTGTCTTACTGCTTCGTAACTGGTTACTTCAGTCTGATCTCGTAAAATGCTTGAAGGCAACACAAAAGCTGAGAAACTGAGCAACGACTTATCTGTCATTACGATCTGTTTAGCCAAATTGTACGTCTAAAGAAGGCCATGAACAAACGAACATTCTTTTGTTTCAATTCATCATTTATGTGTAACGTGTGAAAACACTGCAAATTAGTTGCAATATAATTTCTTTCGAAAACCCGTATGTATAATTTGCACTGTTGCCGGTGACATAATTTACCGTACAAGCACTGTTGTGCACACTCAATATTTTTATACCGTTGATAATGACATGTAACTCAACAACAACACACAAAAAGCAATGTTGAGTTTCCACTGCAAAATGGTTACGCGAACGAGCCAGTGTTACATTATACGTACATTGCATGTCTTGTTGTACTGTACCTACGAGTTTGCTTTTATGTGTCTTTGGAGTTCTGCCAGGATTTTTCGTTGAAGGCAGAAAGATGCCGCGGGCCTCAAAATTAAGGGAGAGGGCACTGATCCACAGTCAGATGCAATATACTGTAAGTGAATGCGTAACGCACAAGACACAAACGTACTTTTTTTTCTGTGGCGCAGCAGTCTAGGCCGCTTCATTGTTGAGGTTTCTAGATCACACACTCACACACACACACCCGGGAGGACTTCTCTAAACGAGTGACCAGCTGGTCGCAGAGGCTGCTACCTACACGACACACAACAGACACAAGTGACGAACATCCATGCCCTCAGCGGGGTTCGAACCCGCGATCCCAGCAATCTAGCGGCTGCAGACGTACGCCTTAGACCGCACGGCCACAAGGATCGGCCACAAATGTATATATTCAAACAAAATGTCATGAATTGCTTGGAAAAGGGCGTTCAGTACTGCCACCGACAGGCTGAGCATAATTTCATACACAAATGGGTCCCTGTTATCCGAGTCTTCGATATCCGTTTTCCCGTATACACGGGGCCAGAATTTTTGAGGAAAATATACGCAGAAGTTCCCCGCCAATTGCAAGAATCACGTCCGTGGACCACGAATTTTCCAGCAGAATTCGGTCCTGATCGGTTTAACCGCATACACGAGGCCAGATTAATCAGAATTACACCCAAACATTCGCCACACTCCCAGAGATCATATCAATGCAGCACGAGTTTCCCAATCTCGCACGCATCCGCCATTTTCTTCCACTCTCCTGCACACGATTCAAACTCCTGTGCACGAGTTCTGAATAGCCAGTAAGAAATGGCACCAAAGGCGAATAACCGCCACAACACTGGATGATGATGATGATGATGATACGGTAACTGCGCGCAATGTGCACGAAATAAATATTGCACTATGTGTAAAGACAGTTGCGCCGCAAATAATATGCACTGAAAATTAAAAATCAGGGCTATAATTTTTTTTGCACTCCAAAGTATCAGCCGGCAATACCACTGTTGCATGGAAGGCGCGCCACGTGACGCTATTTGCATGCCCAAACAGGGAAGCGTTAGTACTGAAGCTGGGTTCAGTGACTGTTCAGCAACAGGAATGCGATATTCTCAGCCAGCGAGAGCCCATTTTTATTGAGCGCGTCTTGGTGTCACTGCCTGATAAGTACACACCACGGAACGGCAGCTATAGTATTATCCGATATGCATATCCAAATCATAAAAGTACTGTAACAACCTATCCAAAAATACAAAGATTAAGATATACAGAACTATAATTTTGCCTGTTGTTTAGTATGGGTGTGAAACTTGGTCTCTCACACTGAGAGAGAGAGAGAGAGAGAGAGAGACATACGATGATGGTGTTCGAGAACAGGGTGCTGAGGAGGATATTTGGGCCTAAGAGGGACGACGTAACATGGGAGTGGAGAAGACTACATAACGAGGAACTTAATGATATGTACTCATCACCAAATATTATTCGGGTGATCAAATCAAGCATGAGGTGGGCAGGGCATGTAACACGTATGGGGGAGGGGTGAGGTGCATACAAGATTTTGGTGGCGAGACCTGAGGGAAGGAACCACTTGGAAGACCCAGGTGTAGATGGGAGGATAATATTAAAATGGATCTTCAAGCAGTGGGATGGGGGGGGGGGCATGGACTGGATTGATATGGCTCAGGATACGGACAGGTGGCGGGCTGTTGTGAGTGCGGTAATGAACCTTCGGGTTCCATAAAACGCGGGGAATTTCTTGACTAGCTGAGGACCTGTTAGCTTCTCAGGAAGGACTCTTGCTCCATGGAGTCAGTGTAACAACACAAACGGAAATATAATACTAGGCAGGATTTCAAGCTTCCACGCACAGCTCTCACAAAACGTCCTAGTGGATTATCCGGGAGTTCGCGTTCCTGTCAATAATCTCGATCTACTTATGAAGTCTTAAATCACCGAGATTCTACCTCTAGCACTACCCTCAAGTTCTTGAAACGGTGTAAAGCCGCCTTTTTATAGACAACTTGCCATAAAGTACCCGTTTTCTGCTCGGATTTTTGTAAAAAACCAATTCAATTCAATTCTTATTCATTAACGTGCACAGTTAACAGAAACAGCAAAACAAACATTCACAAATAACAAAATGACAGTAAACAGGACATTTACGAATCAGACACAAACGCAACAAACATAAGATTCATACAAAAAACACATCGCGACACACTATAAAATACAATTTAAAAAATCGGTACGAAATTTGAATGAGTGTGATTGTTCTCTCTCTGAAAATATCAAAATTGCTACAAACTGAATTTTCCGCAATAGCACACCCGGTGGAAGGACGGGTTTTAAACAAGGAAAGTTTCAGAGTTTACGAGAGGGAAAGGCCTGTAACTGTCCATGGAAGATGTACCCTATGCGACTTAACCCCCCCCCCCTTTCAAAAAAATTAACAACAAAAATTGTGTCCAGTTCAAGTCTCTCTCCTGCAAAGTGTGTAAATTATGAAACTGACGCTCATTAGCGTCAGCTATAGCCATTTCTGCCTGGAGAAAGAACAAAGACAACGATCTACAGACTTCCCCTCAATGCGTTACAGTTTTTGAAGCATCAACAGAGGTACGCCGTCTTTTTAAATACCATAACTTGCCATACAGTACCCGCTCTCCCTTCTATTATTTTCAAAACAAACGTACTAGAACAATGAAGTAGGCTTTCCTACCTATTCGCAATATAACACATCTATTTAATGCTTGTAACTACATGTACGGTACAACAGGATTATCGTCTACATGCATCCTATACACGCTCGTAAACTACTCGTACAGAAACAGAAGGGTTTTAAAATCTTAAGACGCGAAAGTGAACGCACTGCGTAACAGACACAGAGAAATAAGAAAATATAGGCAAGCAAGGGCCAAGAAGTCCATTGAAGAGTCTTATCGGCCTGCGTGATCCTGAAGATGAAGCCACTACGATATATCGAAACGTCCGGAAAATATTTATCCAACGACAAAGCGTAACATCCCAACAGACTTGAATCTTCCAAGCCCTGAATGACATTTGTCATTAGATTCAAAGCGTAGAGTAAAAACGAAAGGATGTGACATTACGGGTCTTGCATATTATTTACAGTTGTGACATGAAAAGGCAATAAAATGATTGTAAATACCAAACAGATCGTTATATGCATTATACACAGCATTAGGATGCGTACAGAACTACAGCTGCATGCATTACCATAAATTATATGGTCTGCTACGAATAACCAGGCAGAGGAAGACAGAAGAAAACAGGGGAGACAGAAGGATTTTAATTTAGACTTATCGGTATGTGTGTGTGTGTGTTAATATGTTACTTACATTAACTGCCAATTTACTTAAGTAGACAGGAAAAAGGTAATATTTATGTTATTCATACCGTGCACATTCCTATCACTAATACATTAACCAACTTATGCACTTAATAAAATACATTCAGAAGTACAAAACTCCTACATGTTTCGGCACCGAGGGGCCATCATCAGGAAGTTATTCTGACAAAGGAGTATAAGGCCAGCACGCTTAAGAAAAGGCAATTATTGTTAAGATCAACTCCGACACTATCACTTAAAAATAATACAAACGGACATGAGCATAATATTAGTTTTGTCAATGAGTAACAGAAAAAATGGACAAAATATATCCAAAGTCAAACTGCTAATTTAACTCTACTTGATCGAATTCAACATGTTTACTTTAGAACGGCTGACATCTTCGTAAAACATTATTTGTGGCAGTCATACATTATCAAGTGCGTTCGCAGAACTGCGGAAAGCGACCATTAGCTTCGTCATGTCTGTCCGCATGGAACAACTCAGCTCCCACTGGACGGATTTTCATGAAATTTGATACTTGAGGATTTTTCGAAAATTTGTCCAGAAAATTCAGGTTTAATTAAATTCTGACAAGAATAACGGGTACTTTACATGAAGACCTATGTGCATTTATGATAATACCTCGCTAAATTCTTCTCAGAATGAGAAATGTTTCAGGCAAAAGTTGTAGAGAAAATCAAAACACACATTTTATGTTCAATGACTGTTTTCCGAAAATCATGCCGTTTATGAGATAATGTGGAAAAATATCGTAGAGCCCGACAGGCCACAGATGACTATAACACGGCGCATGCACATTGCATGCTGGATAACTAAGGCTACAGACACATATTCAGAATGTGTAATTCATATTTCTTTTCCACGGCAACAATGGTTGCGCGAACGCGCCTCAATGTTACGTTATACGTACACTGTCTGTCTTGTTATTTTAAATTTACGTGGTTTCAGTAACTGCTTAGACAATTAGCCTACCTTTAAAAGAACGGTAAAAAGACTTTCTAGTTTCTGTTTGCTGAATGAAAAGAGGAGAATCCCTTTCCTTTACTGTTTTTTAAACGTAAAGTCAAACGCAGCCGACAGAAACTTTCCTTGGTGACTGTTACAAACACGACTAGAGAAATTATTATTGTCACTTTCGGAAATTGCCGGCAAATTCGACACGCGTTTACAGCAAACAACCGTTCGTTATGATTTCTGTTGATGTAGCTCCTCATCGTCTTCCATGTACTCCACGCCTGACATATCACACTCGAACGTTTCGAAATAGGAACACGATAACTGTTTCTAAACTTCGGCCACTGAACCGCGACAAACTGTCAACATGCCATATACGACAGCTGGCACTTCCTTTGTGATGATGATGACCCGTAGGTGGCAAGAAAGCTTTGTAACAACACGTTCGCAATTTCATTTCAGAACTATCCCGACTCGAAATTTCTATATCTCACAAGGGAATGGTCACCGGGGTGAACCCACGTCAGGAACCCTTACATACTGAAGGTCTTACTAATGTTTTGACACTTTATCGAAATACCTTGCGTTCTTTTCCAGACGCTTCAATGTTCTAGAGTTTCTAACACAAGAATGCTTGGTACTACCCATGTAATTTAAACCATGGAACGATTTTTTTCCCCCCGTGCAAGCTACACAGGAGATTTTGAGGGAAGTCTGCCGCATGCTCCGATTAATGAAATACGTGAAGAGAAAAAATAATATTTTCACAGACACGAACATGGCGGAAACGATGTAGTATCTGACAACCACGATGTGTAGACCCAGTAGTGATATATAGAGTGACGATAGCTATATGTCTACCGACATCTTTATGGGAGTTCCGAGGTTTTTACAGCGGTGTGGTTGAGGATTCAGTTCTTCTGGGATATGACGCTGACCCTCGACTCTAGGCCACTGAAGATGAAGGCACTACGTTCTTTCGAAACGTCGGGCACCGATTACCCAGTGATGCTGCGACATATCCCCTAAAAATGAAATACTCAGATCTTTATGGGATGAGCTATATTTTACACCTCAAAGGCTTTTCTGTTCGACACGTCGATATGAACTCCGGAATACACTATCCGATGGTTGCCGGGGATGAATCAGCCGAAGCTTTAAGCCCATCACTCACCTGCAATTATGGGTGAGGTCTAGAATGCGTAGATCTTTACGTACGCGTCCCCTATACGACTTCATGGAGTAGTTATAGGCAATTCTGCAATTTTACCAAACGAAAGAACGAACAAAACAAAACACCAATGTAGGAAAAAGATATTTACTTGTCCGAAATACTGCTAAACTCTTCAGTCTTGGGGCATTAATGTAACTCCTATGACACAGCCCTACGTGACTCAAGTACTAGCTACGTCGTACAGGGCTTATGTTACGAAGTTTGCTTAGCTAATCACGAAGCCGCTGTTATTAACGAGTATTAATTATTGTGTCCACAAAAGCCCACAAATACGACCAATTTCTCTAACATCAACTTTATTATCCTCCCACCGCCTAGGTTTACGACGTGTTCGTTTTCTTCTTCAGATTTTCGTACTAAAAATTTGTATGTAATTCTCATTTCGGCCATGTGTGTTAGACGTCACGCCCCCGTTCATCCTCCTTCATTTCATTACCCTAACAGCACACAGTATGAACCTCCAAACTGTTATTACCCCATGGCCGCCGAAAGCGGGTTCGGACCCCGGCGAAAATAATTTTTTGGGCCCCCAGCAAGGGCGGACCGGCTAAAAATCCTTACACTAAATCGGAAAGACTGACTCTCAGTTGCAGAGTGTCTTGGGCTTGTCAGAAAGGGCTAATCTGTACAATCGACAAAAGATGACACTACCCAGAAAGATTATGAACCTCCTCACTGTCATTACCACAATATCTAAGTGAAGATCACACATTACGCATCTCATGCCAATTTCTCTATCCTCCGAGTCTTCCTTTTTCTATGCTACATACTCAGTACTTCGTTCTCAGACACTCCCAGCCAAACGTACGTACTCTAAGCAAAGACACGTTAGATAAGGTATTGCTTATGCTAACAGTTGTTGCCGTCCGACCTTGAGAAGTGTAACTACATTCTCATCCTCTGCTAATTACATCACCTATGGTGCTCGAATTCCGCCACACATATGGACTCTTCCCTTAGTTAAAAGAATGGCAGCAGATGCAGTGGTTTCGCTTATTCAGTGCAGCTGAAATACCCGAATGAACAATCGCCCGTGTTCAGATTTAAACACGCAAAGAAAACGCGATTTTCCGCACACAGAGACAAACACACGACCGCTCTTAGTGTACTTCCTGCAGTGGCCGCTTTCTTGAAATGGCATACAAACAACACAGACTACGACTGTTAACACGGGACACTTGCTGCTATTAAGGAGCCATGGAAAAGATGATGAAAGGCAGGATGATTACATTCAGATTTCGGTCTAATGGGTTCCATACAAAGCGGGGAATTTCTTGACTAGCTCAGAAACTATTTGCTTCTCAATAAGGACTGCTCCAAAGAGTTAGTAACACGACAAGGCTAGAGCAATGTTTACCAACAAGCTGTTTTTGTTCTGAGCTCTTTTCGTTTGAATGGGGGGGGGGGGGGGGCGTGGAGTGGAAGACGTGTATATTAAAATTGTCACGTAACATGCTTTATGTTAATCTAAAACAAAATAAAAATTTAATCGGACACGCTGACGCACAGTGCAATCCAAACTGTATTTGGTTTGTCTCTTTGTTTTAAATTCTTATTTTAAGGGGAGTTTCGTAAAATAGTCTATAGCGGTAATGCCAGTTCAATTATCCACACAATTAAAACCACATCTTGCTTCGTTTACGGGCATACCATTACTCACTCAAGAACTGTACAGAATAAGCATTCATCATTAGAAATTGTATCCGTGGATGTGTTGAAAACATTTCGCTGAGCCCTTCAGAACTACTGGGCCAGAGGGTAAATACTGTCCTGTTTGCAGTGCTTCGTTTCGTTTCATAAACTGCGCATCACCTTAAACGGTTCTTTAATCGAGGCCCACATCGGAAACACTTAGCTCTATTGCACGAGTAACGTGACGTGCTTCAAACTTCATTTACACATCTCGGTATGAAGTTCATGTTACGTCGATCCCCTGTCATCACAGTACGACGTGGCCTCAGAAGTGGACGCACGTGTCTCCAGATATGGAAAATATCTGCCAATGTCGGATACGCAGCCCCGGGCAGTCCACAGAAGGAGATCCTCTAAACTGGCTGCTGGGCAGGAGTTTAATATACCAGCAACGTTATGAGGTGAAGTTCTCCCTAGAACGGGCCATGAAGGCCCAGAGGGGGAGTTGAGGTATAGCTCTACTCTTTCTTTAACCCTGGCACTAGATGAGGGTGGGTGGTCAACTCCAGGCCCCGGCCGCTTTACCCCCGGGAAAGAGACCCGGTACCCATTGTATAAGAGGCTAGGTGGGCCCCAGGGCCGGTCTGGACGGCTGCGGAAAATCTCGCCCTCGCCGGGATTCGATCCCCGGACCGTCCAGCCCGTAGCGAGTCGCTACATGGACTATGCTATCCCGGCCCACAACGTTATGAGAGCTCATCGAAATACGCAGCGCAGCTTCGGACATTAGATATCTTGACAGGCATACGGACACCATTTGACACAATGCATTTTGTTCAAATATACAAAAAATGGAGGTGAGCAAATCAAATTTTTCGCAAGTCAGTCTTTAAAACTCTCCCGAGAAGCAGCACACACACACACTGTCTAAAATTAACTTGGTTATATAAGTGGAGATTTAAAAAAGAAGCATGTTTGTAGTGTGTCACACAAAACACTAACGTTACAGCGTCTGAAGGCAGGTTACACATGTAGTGGGGCTGAACCCCAAGGCGCGCTCGACTACACTCCAAACCTGCCAAATTCCAACCCTTCACTCAAGTCAATCACGTCACAAAGCGCCATGCACAAAGAACTACGCAGAGGTACCAACCGCTAGAACTAGTTATGCTAGTTTACGGCAGACAGGATTACTCCTGTTTCTCAAACTTCATGTTCATTAACACCAGTTCTGCTGCCACCTTATGCCTTACAGCAGGTGCTTTACAATTTGATGCACACCCCACATATCTCCCAGACTGTCCACGTTATAAGCGATTTCTCACACTTCACTGGTCTCTACATTTATTTACAGCTGACAGATGTGTAGTGTTTCAGACTAATCACACTACAAATATACTGCATAAATTCAGACACTAATTTTCGGCGCATTTCATTAAATATTCACATACAGAAAACAGTTTCAAACATAAATTTGTATCTGTCTTTAATGAAATCTACTCTATGTGTGACTTTTTGGTACGATAAACGTTGCTGACAAAATCGATTAAAGTTCACCTTGTGTTTCAAATAAAGTTGGCTGTAATAGCAGACTGATATCAGGAGACAGCTAAACCGTACGTTAAGCGCCGTTGATGCAAAAGACTGCCACCAGACACGATATGCAGTCAATTCCCCAACTCATATCATTCTTCCATCTCCTCGGTCTTCCAAGCGACTGTATTCTACGAGGTAAACTAAACAGAATTTTGTGCTAATTTCTTACTTCATACCTAGCTACACGCCCGATTCATCGTTGCCTTCTATATTTCACCGCCCCAACAACAGGCATAGTAGATGACCTGTATTAGTCGTAGTTTCTTGCTCTGTAACATTATTCGATCATATGCTTCGACCTTTATCAGGGGCAAATACGTATTTTCCTCAATGTTTCCTTCACATAATGCACCAAAATCAGAGTCACCCGAAGATATTAGAACAGAACACCAATGCCAAATTTAATCAATATCCATTCGGAGACAAAAGGGGCAGAAGGGTGGTCGGACATGACCTCCCCATTATATGTTAACTACACGCAATTTGTGCGAAGAACGCGCACAAAGGCGTCAAAATACAATGAGGTCGACGAAATGTGGGAGCACAACGCAAACCAGGATGTTTGCCACGTACCGTGTTCTTGCACATCTTCACGGATCTTACACCACTGGTACTGGGGTTCGATTTTGAGAAAGAGGCTCCGGGTGTTATACAGTGCAGTGCAACTTCATTCCCTGCCTGCAATCGTCAATCAGTGTCTTGCGTCAGTGTTGTGTTGTCATCGGGAAGACGGCCAAGAGAGAAATGTGTGCGTGTGCGTGTGCGTGCGAGCGTGCAAACCTGAAAACTTGACCTCTGAACGTGAAAAGTTCCTTGCCAATAATGCAAAGTGTGTGAAGGTAAATCTACACACATGTGGCAGAGTATTGCACATGGTGCGACACACCTATGGCAGAAACATCTCAAATTTACAATAATAATAATAATAATAATAATAATAATAATAATGATGGACATTTTCCCAATTCATTATTTGCCATTTAGCATACCTCACGGGTTTCGATTTTTCTTCGACGTTCTTTACAAAGTAACAAAAAAGAACGCCTTACGTGCAGACCACGTCGGCCCCCCCGTCTGCCTGTCTCTCTGTACGTGACCTAATATCAGCGACTAACCTGTGTGCCGGATTTTCATAAAATTCGGTACAGGAGTTCTCTACAGAAAGTTGTTGAGCGTGCAAGAGTTTCGTGAAAATCGGCGCAGTGACAGCCACACTTTACCTAAGGGCGTATATGAATTTCTACCCGTGATTTCCGCGTTTACTGGCCGATGTGAGTGAAATTCGGGACAGAAAACGTCCACGTGATGCTGTTCAGTAATTACCGGCGCAGACAAGGCAGCACTTCTCTTACGAACGTAAATGGAATTACAGCTACGAGCGTACCGTGAAGCCTATGATATTGGCAAAGTCTGCGTACTACGTCACGAAGTGCACCATTTTCAGTCTTCTTTACTTAGGTCTAGTTCTTACTCATTCGCTTCGACACCGCACGGTCGGACGTTTCTCGTTAAATATTTACCATATCAAAAAATACTGAAAATAAAATCCGAGGACTGCCGGGCTGCAGCCAAACGCCCCCCCCCCAAATCAACAAGATTAGACCATGTGATTTAAATTAAGTGAGTCAGGAAACATGTAATTGCATTTATATGTATAGGCCTATAAATGCAGTTGCAAACAATGTTATGTTATAGTTTATATTTTTATAACATAGTTTTTAAAATCTAACATAAATTATATTCAGCCTCAGAGTCAGTCCCCCGCAGTGAAAAATTCTGGGTTACGTACGTCGCGTTGCTGCTAACCGAAATTAAATTCACTCAACAACTTTACGACTACACTCTTAATACCAAGTTTAATTGGAAACAGTTTGTTTGGATATGAACGATGCGGGCGGACACAACTTCACCACCTCCATATTACTCCTTCACTTTACGCACTTTGAAAATCCAGCGTAAAAACTTGCAATTGAGATACCTGGGTCTTCCGTTACTTTCATGATAACTTCCTGGCCATTCAGAGCGAAGGCTGGAGTAATTTTTCTCGTTGTCTCGTTTCCTTTAAAAATTCCTCGGTGATTTAAAGACGCTGTTTCAACTGCAGAGGCTGTGAAGAATCGAATGACGACAGGTGACTGTGTAGTGGGTTAAGAATTTGAAAGGAGCCAATAGCGACACCGAGATTCGAACCTAGTACCTCCCAAATATAAGATTTTTTGCCATCCAAATATCCTCACCTTTATGATTTATAACTCACAATGCCGCAAACTGGTAAATTAGCCAGCTGGCTACAAGAAGAACTCGAAGGTTTGATCAACACAGCTAACACAAAAGCCTCGTCTTTTTTTTTATAAAGGGTTCGTAACACAGTATTTTACGATAGATGACTATAGGCTACGTTCAATCCACAAGCTGGAGGACCACCTCCTGTCAGCTGCCATCCACCTTCATACATTCGCGGCTTATCTGGAAACAGTATCTGAATCTGCAACCCAAGAGACCGCCATGCCATGGTGGAAACAATTACTTAAAACAGTGTCAGAATCAGGCCCTACTTTCTCTCCCTCCCGCCACCTGATGCAACAAAGGCGAGTGACGTTTAAACTACAGCAACAAATACAATAGGCTATAGGCTACTTTCACAGTGAAGAAAAGCCAGCTGTTAGTGAGAAGACCCCGTGAAGGCCTCTGATCACCAGACAGACTCACCGCCTTCTCCAAGAGACGGCACAAACAATCTACCACGGTGTTTTGAGATCCGTCTTGAGCTATAATTGTTCCTGCTCATACCGCAACATCGCCTGATATGGCCATCTGTGGAACTTCCAATTAGCGACAAGCGACTCGCCCACCGCGACCCGGCCCGGCACATGCTGCGGCTGCTTGATACTTGTTACCCAGCAGTTCAGCTACACGTAAATACGGCTTAACCTCACAGCAAAGGCATCACATCATCTTTCATCTTCTCCTATTATTCACCGTCTTCATATTATTCCACCTTATCATCAACTTCATCAGCTGCTGTGTTGACCAGAGACGTCGCGCGGTCTAAGGCAGGTACCGGCTACTACCGCCCGAACACTGGGATCACGGGTTCGAATCCCAATTTAGATGTGGCTGTATATGTATGGCGTCTTCAGTGTATATTGTCCTCTGCAGGCACAGAAGCCTTGGGAACGGACGAACCAAGCAGTCCGTAGAAGATTTGGAGACACGAAGGATGGGAGGTCCTGGGCCACGCTGACCTATAGCGCCACAGACATTAGAACACAAATGGATACTGTAAGAACAGTCCGTGTATGTAACTGTCACCGGAATAACGGTACTAACAAAGCTGTACCGGGAGAATACTCATGTAACTAGGCCTCAAATTTCGGTTCCTGACTCCAACAAACACGACGGACCTTACTTGCCATGTTCATTCCATTAATGACGCCGAGAAATACAACCGTCGTTTATGACGACAAACGAAAGACGACAACAATGAACCTGCTCAGTTAACCCTTAAAACCGAAAATTGACTTGCATTACATTTAATGGCGCATTTCATACCGCACAGTAAACACGCTCCGTCTCGGTCATCTAATGCCGTACAGGGAAACAATTGCAGTGTATTCTGAGAACTACACACAAATGACATACATACACTCTGTGGACAGATGGTTAATGTTCAAGCTGGTATGTATGTGTCCTCCTGGATTGATCACCCGGATAATATCTGGTGAAGAGTAAAATCATGAAGCTCCTCCCTGTTCGGAACAAGTACGTTCCTCAGCAGAGCAGCACCCAAGGAGCGGGGGGGGGGGGGGGGGGGGGGGTTCCAGGTTGCAGCCACCCAAATCAAAAATAAGAAAAAAAAAACCACTGATTTTGTAAACACCATGACATCAAACGTTGTACGTGATTTACCCTGCAGATGAACTCAGCCACTGATAACGGCTGATGACTAGCACATAGGAATTTTAAAAAATAAAAGTTTAAAATACTTTGGATGTTTTAGATGAAATTAAAAACCCTTGTGATTTAAATTAGGTGAGTGAGCCATGTAACAAGTAGTTACAATTATGTGTATAAAAATGCAGTTGCAAACAGTGTTATGTTACACTTATACTTACATGATTTTTATAACACGGTTGTTGAAAACAAACATCAATTATGTATAGCCTCAGGGTCAGCACCCATCCCCCCACAAACGAAAAAATTCTGGGTGCGCAGCTCTTCTTCAGCACCCTATTCTCAAATACCCCCCGCCTATGTTCTTCCCTTAATGTGACAGACCAAGTTTCACACACAGGCAAGTTATGTTACATTATAAAAAATAAATACACCAACAACTTACATATTCTTCCATTACAGAGTCATACCAGGATATGCGAGGCACCGCGCGTTATTACTGATCCTGGGAAATAAGGAAGTGGGGTGACCTGAAACGGCGTTGTGAAAATCTTACCTCGCTGTATGCAAATGTAACTCTTAAGGAAGGAACGCAAAAAATGCTATTTCAAAACGTCAGTTACATATAATTTTAGTAGAAAGATTAATTAAGCCTTTCGTTAATTGTTTGGGATTGTTACCACTGTAATGAGTGTATCTACTTGTTCCCTAGCCAAGTGGAGTAACTACGCACAACTCCCACGCACGCTGCAGCCACTCCCCTTCCTGATGGAATTATCGCGGTACAGGGATCTCGTGTCAGCTACGGAAACAATACTGATGTGATTCCCTAACATCGCCCCGCGTCACGCCATTATGTTTTCTGTTTATCGGTTTATTTACCGACGTTTACTCAAAACGTTTAGGTTACACAGTGTCGAATGGAAGGATGACCTGTGACTACTGAACTGAAAACCGCGTAGAAGGAAGTGGTGGTGACCTGACTTAAGCAAGGTTTGTTTGACGGCAATGTGCATAACTTTCTATCAGGATACCAGCATTCGGGCGTAGCTGGAACTCGGGGACCCCCGCGCGCATACGATGGAGTGTCAACTCGGTCATGACGGCCGGTAACACCATTACCGAGCCTCAAAATCAAGTCCGCCGCTGACGGTTACATTTCATATGAGATATTAAAACCGTCAAAATAAACGACTTCACAACAGTATACAGACTGTCACTGAATACCGCAGGATAGGCTACGCAGTCCAACATGCGGTATGATCTACATGTTTCGAAAATATAAGTGACCATCAGGAACACTAACTACACGTTACCAGCTTAAAAATATAGTCTAACCCGGTTATAACGACATCGGTTTATGTGACACCTCGTCTGTAGCGTCAGATATTCTGTGGTACCAATTAGTTTCTCACTGTTAACCATAACATTATACTCCTCGGTTATAACAACACTCGTTTATAACGACACAAAATATTCAGTCCCTTCCATGTGTCTCTATCTGTATTCGCCAACATAAACCAATACACACTGTGTCACATTAAAGATTAAAGCTGAAAGTAAAACCATATGCCACCCCACGCATATTCTCTAAATTGTTACAGGATGAACATATACTGTTCAGACACATGTCACGCACTTCCGCTGCCATTCTTTCAATCTTAATCATTACTCACAAATTCGCCATGTTGTCAATGTTTTACACGCTCTTCGTATAAAGTGCGTAAATGAACGCATGATGATGATATCGTGTGTATCAGCACGTTTCATCTTCGAAGTTAACGAAAACATTTCACATTGATAATGCATATAATTAACAGCATCGAGCACAGTCCTTCTTGAGAACAAAACTCTTCCTTACCTAGTCAAGACACTCCCCGCATTTTTTATGGGTCCAAAAGTTCATTACCGTGTTCACAAGATCACACCACTCTTCCCTATTCTGAGCCAGATTAATCCAGTCCACATCCTCCAACCATTCTCTTTTAATACCCATTTTAATTTTTAACCTCCCAGCTATGCCCAGGTCTTCAAAGTGGTTTCCTTTCTTCGGGTTTCCCCACCAAACCCTGTATGCACTTCTCCCCCATATGTGGCCGTCCAACGTACGATAATGTTCGATATTAAGCCACACGAACAGGTATATGCTACACAGTAAAAGACAAATAAATAAGATGGGTTAAGTAAAGGAATCCAACATATTTCAGACAGCTTACAGATATAAGGGCACACACAAAAGAATGGTGGGTATTCATTTAATATACATTCAAACGCACACTTCTTTTGTGTATGCCCTGTATATGATGTTTTAATAATGAGAATTAGATTATATTGCACATGGAGAAGAACAAACTTTAAACTGCCCCACTACGACATCTGAATCGTTTGCACAGGCGTAACTTGGGGGGGGTGGGGGCAAGGGGGGAGCAAATGCCCTTTCAATATTTTTTATAACTATGTTAGTTTTGCTACTGAGCTGAAGGGGTGCAAATAAAAAACAAATACTTCAAAACGATTACGTGGATGGGGCAAACACAGGGGAAAAAGAAAACCTACGGTTTACGGACGCAAAATAGAGGCATCGAGTTCAATAACATGGTCGATTTTGCCCCCCCCCCCCCCGGGCCCCCAATATTATTAGCCAAGTTACGCCTATGCTTCTTTGGGCCCATATGTTTAGGCCTAAAATAACAACGAACGCATCTGCAAAATGAGTTACTCCAAATCTGGAATACAGCCTTTCACTCTCGATATCTCAGAACAAAGCAGTTACCGAACAAAGTGATCAGAACAGAAACTCAGACAATACTACTTATCTGAAGTAACGGGGTTTAGCTTTCTAATGGCAAAGCGACATCCACCAGTATTACAGACTTCTAGCATTTTTCTTGTACTTTGACTTTTGCCATCTGTGTCATTGCTGCCTGTTATCAGCAGTGCTTTCACACCCCTTAATACACAAGAAAGATTGGCCCTCTCTCTCCCTTTCCTCAGACAGAATTTTGTTTGCAAGGTCCGCTTCACAGGGTCTCGGCAGACACACTGGAAAGGAGCTGGAGAGAAGGGAGGTTGTCCTATTTAAAGTAGGAATCTAGCATCTGCCTGAAGTACTAAACAAAACCACTAGAAACCTCAGTCGGTGTCTCGGTCAAGATTCTAGCCGAGTACGCCCAATTACGAAGTCAAAAGCCTCACCGTTTGAGCCGACCTGCTCGGTAAGTTGCTTCTGAGAACGATTCTGAACTACCTCCTACACAGTGACAAGTGTGCAGGGCAAGAAACGCACACAAATTTCCCAGTGGACAACTCAGAAATGCATAGAGTTCCCAAAATGTAGCAGCCTCGTCAGAATTCTAAGTGCCTTAAGAGTGACATGAAGCAAGTTCCATACTGAGGACCTACAAATATTAGGCGCCACCGTACAAAATTTAGTCGCCCGGGCGATCTGGCAGCCGGGATACGTGGACTCCTGCATTGACTAGAGCTTCATGACTGTTCCTGGGTAGTCACTAACTCACAGATCCAGTTACGTAAATTTGTACCTCAGGAATCACTCTGGAGTCCACAATACCCACAGAACCTCAAATCAATGCATGGAAGGAGCTGGAAATTCCACTGCTTTTACCTCTTCAATACCAACAAAGTTCTGGCGCGCAGCTGTGACACCCAATCCAACTATACGTAAAATTCATCCCTTGTAAGACAGACACTTCACACTGTCGACGTAAGGTACATACCAACGTTTGTACGTCAATTTACGATCCATTTGCACAGAACGTTTCAGACTTGCTGGACACCCAAGTATCCCACATTTCATTTAGTTATTACGGTTTAGTCAACTACACTGTCAGTAGCTCGAAGTATACAGCATCAAACGGCAGGACGGATTACTCAATAATAAACTGTAAGGATTGGAAGGAACGTCATGGCTAACGCAGGTACTATCCCGTCACCTCTCTAGAAAGTCTGAGTAAAACTAGGAAAAACGTAAAGCAGGATAACTGGTGGCCTGCCGAGATTTGAAGCGGTCATCTCCTGAATTAAGTCAGAAGCGTAACCGCTCGAGCCATCTTGCACTGCACACACGTCGAACAAACGTTGTAACTGATATGCGTTTCTTCACAAACTCTACGGAAGTGAGACACGTGTGTGAAGTCTTCGGTCCGTCAGTTTCTGCGCGTGTTATCTGCCAGCCTACCGAAGGATGAAAGGGGGTCTGCATCAAAGTTTTCGCATAAATTTAATTTGGTTCATATCGGAAAGTACGTATAACCCATATTTTATACAATGATGCAACAACTTTCTACGATCTACTCAGAATCCACACACATGATACATGACATATATATAAACCTCGTAAAGATTTATACGTTTTATTTGAAGCACATTTTAAAATATATCAGTATTTAAATATGTACAAGGAAAAATAGCCGATCCCAGTGGCCGTGCGGTCTAAGGCGTGGGTCTGCGGCCGCTCGCTTACTAGGATTGTGGGTTCGAATCCCACCGGGGGCATGGATGTTTGTCTCTTGTGAGTGTTGTTGTCAGGTAGAGGCCTCTGCGACGAGCCGATCCCTCGTCCAGAGGAGTCCTACCGACTGTGGTGTGTCTTTCAGTGTGATCAAAAGGAATTAACAACCTCGACACTGAAACGGGAAACCGGAGTAGGGAGAGGACGACGACGGACGAAAGAAAAGAAAAGTTTCGAACTCGATTCAGTGACATATATCATTGGTAAAGTTTTTAACAAGGGATTTGAATATGCAATGAATAAAGATAAAGGTTAATCAGGCATGTAAAATCGTGAAGGGAGCGTATTATATTCTAATGACGCACACACAGTTTCGAAATTAAAAATTATTAAGTAAAAGGAGAGCGCCTAACTGCTCATACAGCAGAGAGAACACAAAACCACGTAACGCTGTAGGACGGTTAAGTTTCAAGGAAGCAGATACCTAACAATGCAAACGATCATACTGCGTGTCTCACCCAGTGCCCCTACTTCACTGGTACGATCCTTGATAAGCTGAGGTCGCTGAGTTAGCCAAGGAAATGCCAAATTTTCTTGGAATTAGATGGTTCATTACAGCACTCGCAACAGCCCGCCACTTGACCCTATCCTGAGCCAGCTGAATCCATCATCACACATTGCTTCTTTGAGATCAATTAAAACAGTCCTCCCGCCCACGTCTTGGTAGTCAAGTGTCACAGTCTAGCGAACTGTCCAGACTAAAATACTGTATCCATTTGTCATAGCCTCATGTGTGCCATACGCCCCGCCAATCTCAGCCTCCTGAAAGTTATCACGACCAGGGGGTGCACAAACCCCGGAGCAAGGTCGCCCTGGCGACTAAATTTCGTACGGCGACGCCTAATATTTGTGGATCCTCAGTACGTAACGTGCTTCATGTCACCCTTCTGGCGCCTACAATTTTGAGATTGTCCCTAGGTTTCTGTTACATTTGTGCACCCCTGATCATGACAATATTTGGGCAAAAAGAACAACTTATGTAGCTCCTCATTTGTACTTCATGCAACACGTTTAAAACAAACACGTCTTGCTGTTTGTCCAATCGCCTCCACGTTTAAGAATAATTACGAGCATTCATGAGTGCAAACCCACACTCGGTGTCATTTTTGGCGGGGAAATATAAAATTCAGGACATCACCCAACTGATGCTGCAAAAGAAGTATCGATACAGTTAACTCACAAAAGCTATTCTCCAGATAGCAGCAATATTACATTCAAAAAGTAAACACATTTTAGGGCTTATTTTTACAGGTACTGCACACATTCTGACAATCTCAAATGTTGTATTCAGTGACTTTTCATGGAAGCTTCACGGCCATCTTCTATTTTCTTGGCTTATTTAACAACGGTGTGTCAAATTATTGGGTTATGGCTAGTGTCAATAACTTGGGACCTCACCCATAGTCTAGGGTTTCTTCTGTTAAGGGCATCTTGAGAAGTGAAAAAGATTAACTGCTTAGGTTACATAACGTCTTGTGAGAAAAACAGGGTTTATGAAACAATTTGAAAAGGATTTAGCAGAAAGGGGTTGCGGCCTGTTTTAAGGAATAATTGGAGGCAATGAGGAAAGGGCGCAAACAACATCGATTAGGATATCCGATCCATCGCCAGGATTTTAATTCAAGATTTCTCCAAAGTATTTAAAAGTAGCCCATCCTCAACTCTAATCTTTTACCGGCACTGACCTTGCGTGCGAAGGATTTTTCGAATTTGGCATCGAAAATAATCTCCCCAAAAGTAAAATACAAGTACAGTATTTCTGTAACTTTTTCGTTTTACGGTGCTCACTGCAGAGGTCGAACGTGGAGGAAGATGAAAGTTCCTACAAAACATCGCCGGAGTCTTTGTATTTTTATTTCTATTTCTCGACACGACGTAACGCCGATCAAAATAGCAGCACGGTCTATGGCGAACACCGTCTTCGAGTGCTCCAACACTGGCAACGCACTTTTAAATCCCACTCGGCGGACTGGTGGTATGTCCGCGTCTTTTCTATGTGTTGTCCTGTGTAGGTAGTCTTGCGATGAGCCAACCCCCGTCAAGGGGTTAGCCTAACTCTCCATAACACTAACACATCATAATTCTGAAGTGGAACAAGCCCTTAGGCTAATCAGTAAGGACGGAAGAAGACATAAAGGAAAGCAGCATACTGTTGAAGTGACGGAAATAATGTATGAGTGCAGACAGAATGGAGATGTAGTAGCAGCAGTAGTAGTGCGCCTTAAGGATAACGCAGTATCAAATGAAATAAGTGAAGTCGATTCGGAGCTTATGCACCACTTCAAATGCACGGGAGAGTGAATGTAAATTCCGACATGACATTCTTAAGCTCAGCAGCAGAGGAAAGTCAGTCTGACTTTGGTATCAGGGCTGCGTGCGCTCATACAGAGTGACGAAGAAGAAAAAGAAAAATCCCACATGCCAGTAACGTAACCCCAATCGCCCAGCCAGCAGCCTACACAACTGACCGAACAAGCTGCCTCTCACCATTCGTACACGTCCATAGTTGACGGATCGTTACAGATTTCTTAGCGTTAGTCATCTGCTGTACCATGAAACTTCATGGCAGGACACCACACGTACGCTATATGGTACGTATTAGGTACAGGAATCCCTGTACAGGCCTGGACAAGCCCTGAGGGTTCCAGAAGGTTGAGGCTCCCAGATTCGGCACATTAAGTTTGTAAGGTTGTCAGCCCTACGTACCGGCCGCCTTTACCCCCCCCCCCCAGGAAATATTCCTGGTACTCATTTCTGTTAGAGGCTGAGTCGACCCCAGGGCCAATGACACCTTCGGGAATCGAACCCGCGACCTTCCGGCTGGTAGCGCAGTGCCTTAACCAACTGCCCCCTTATGGTACGTGTTGGACACAGCGAAAGGTGTGGACAAGACTAACTGTACGGCTCTTCGACGGGTGCCTCCAGATCCTCTCAAGCGCAAACAAGGTATACGCATACCGGAAGTACTTCCTGCGGTAAGAACTCAATTTTTCCAGGCCAATTATTTTGGGTTAGTAAAGATATAAGTGGGAGAAGGAAAAGCTGAATGAGTAGATAGCATGCCTCCACACAATGTGTCGAACTCACCCTCCAGTGCAGACAAGTGGATCTGAAGGGCAGAGGCAAGCCAAGGCACGGAACAAATTACTTCCAATTCTATTATTTTGGGTTCTGAATTAATTTTTAACAGGCATACGTAGTAGTACAATGGGAGGAACAGAAGAGGTGGACACACATGATAAGATGAAGGAGAAGCTGCTGCTGCACTGCCGTCCTGACGGTTACAAGACGTGCGGCTTCGCTAGCCGAGCAACGCCTTCCGATAAATGAGATAACAAAAGCTTTCATGTTTTCTCGGTGGCTGTTGATGACATGATGGCCTTCTTTTGGATTTATGGAGTGTAATGCTTAAATGTTCCGACGTATCGGAGGAATGTACCGCCTCCATGTCCAAGGTGACTAAACTGGCTTATGTGGATAATGAAATGAAGTCACCCTGAGGATGGAGGCAGTATGTTACTCCAAAACGTCGGAACATTTAACCACTACACAGCACGGAAACCAAAATATCAAAACGTTTGATTGAACGTACAACACATATTTAGAATTTATTTGATTACTCTGTGACATTTACGACATTCGATCAGAAAATAATTTTACACGCCGTATAATTCCGTAAGTAAATAGCCTACACTGACTGTGGTTATAACAGGAGAATTCGTTGCCCGGCGATTATCGTCTGTTTCCTGTGGTAAAGCAAAACCCTGGCCGCCATAAATTTAAGGACGATGTCGAGGTGTAAACTTGTCTGACGCGATGCTGATAATACGGGACGGCGACTGATATCAACAATATATAAAAAAAGGTCGTCCCACGATATGATTTGATGTGCTGTAGTCACAAATTAAAAATCACGATATTTAGTGATGCGATAATAAGCGCAACATCCACTACTACCGAACACTGCCGCAATCGTCCTTTGTCACCAACTGCCACATTCTATTCTGGCTCCTTGAAGGCGGCTACTCTGACTGGCACTTTGTGTAGTATCTTCTCAGTCTTTACACCGTAATGCTTAAATGGTATTTTAAAACAGGCAACGGCCCCTTTCCTCCATTTCCGCTTCCTAATCACATTGGTTTCGGGAAGGTAAAACATAAAGCAAATCTGTGCCTATACTTAAGTACGCCATGGAGACGTATGGGGGGAATAAAGGTAAAGTTCTATGCATTCTTTACCTCGGAACTAGGTGGAGCCAAGTGGTTCAGACTAAGTTCCAGTCACACTACCCACGAGTAGGAGTTACCGGTACCTACTGGACAGGACGCTGGGCGAGTCCCTAGAGCCGGTCTGGGCACGGTGCCGAACAGAAAGGTCCCAAATTAAGGTGGGAATCGAACCCAACCATCCAGCCCAAAGCCTAATCATAAGACGACGCAAGCGCAGAGAGCGAATTTTTTGTGGTTTCTTCAAGTTGTTCCTTGATATTTAACGAATGCAGATACAAATCTACTGTTGCAAAATCAGGCGAACAACGGACACACACTAAACAGAGACGTTCTTTGTATGTCGTTACATATTAAGCGTATCGAAAATTTAAAAAAAAAAAACTCGATATACACTGCTACACGTAAACTAAGCGTTTGGCAATACTACGCACTAGAACTACACGTATATTCACCCAAGTTTCGGTAGACCCTTCAATAACAAATTTAATGGAACAGTTTCGAAGAAGACACACACGTCTCGTTTTATGACTTTTTCATACGTGATCAACACCCTCTGCTCATGCAGAGTGCACGCGTTTTGAACACATATGGGCCGGAGTAGAAAATACGACCTCGTGACCCACTTGACCTGACCTATTACAATTACAGACATCACTGTCACGGCGAAATTCTGGGTACTACCAAAACTGTATCTTTACCAATGTTTCAGCTCCGTTAACCTACCACGCTTCACAAGAACTCATATCCTTGCCTTTAGCCAGGACTGCATCCGCGTACGAACAGAACGAATGTGGCACTTATCAAAATTACATCATTCCACACACAATTACAGGCCTGTTTTTATACGAACTGTCGCAATAGATGTTATAATTTTCCTATTCATGTTTGGTAGCAGAATCCGCCGCCACTGAAAACGATTTCAAGCACGCTCATGTACCCCCCCCGGCCCCAAGGATCCCGCTTATGTTATATTACGGTAATTGGCGGGGGGGGGGGGGGGGAGGAACAGGCCGATTCTGGAGGTGAGGGTGGAGAGGAATAATTGTCTGGGAAGTCGGCAAACGTTAGAACGTCCCAAAAACCAAAATGACATCTGTTACCTCGCTAGATGCACAATGCTCTCATGTCCGTATGGTCACTTGTACGCTGTCAGTTTCATTGCATTTCTTTCTCAATAAATTACAGGTCTATGGGTCAAATAACGTACCTTCATATTCCATGTTGTCTGATACGAGCAATTTAGTTTTGTGCATAACCAAAGCAGTTTCTGGAGGACATTTTTTTTGGGGGAGGGGGGGAAGCTCACGTCACCCCTTGCCCATAGGCTCTGCTCTGCTCCTTTTGTCTTGCCTCTGTACGTACTTGTCCCCCCTATCACGGCCGTCGTGGCTTCCTTTATTCCACTACCTTAAGACTGCCACACGAACTGTATAAATCAAAATGTTCATCAAATCGCTCACGAAGCAGCAATTTGTCGTAACCCACATAATTCGTCAAACTGAGATTCCCGCATGACTAGACAGTTGTGTTACAAACACCTTCTGTCAAAATTTTGTTGTCCACAACAAAATGGCCTGTCCTTTTATTTTCGTAAAAACATAACAAGCTTACATGTTGGTCTCTTAGGATCGGTAATTTTTTTGGTCTCCTGTAAAACTGTGTATCGGTGGGTTATAACAAATTGCTGTTTCATGAGCGAAATGTTTCTGATTTGTGGATCTAAGTTACGTTTGCATTTTGTAGGGTTTAAACGATCTTGGCTCATTTGCTGGCCTATTATTTATTGTACACAGCCACGAATAATATGAAGACGCAATGCACATGGCTGATTCAACTCTGTCTTACTCATCTCAGTCAGTAAGTGACTGGCTACGGACCGTAAGGCTAAGCTTCGATTCCCGGTAACGGTCATTATTTTCTGTACGCCAACAGTGTTCCCAAATCCGGTCTGGACATTTCTACATCTGGACACGAGATGACGAATTGTGTTCGGATTTACGCCGTGACCATTAGAAGAAAATTCCATATTCCTGCCGGAAATTTTGAGTCCCTGGATATTTAGCCTCAGCTACAGTGAAGTCCATGATGCCTGTGTAACGAATATAAACAGCAAAGCATCAAGTGCAAAAATCTGGGAAGCGTAGACCACAGTTAGATGAGATGTAGCAATAAAAGTTACAACATTCTGAATATGACTCTCTACAAATACTTGCAAACACTGTTATGACTATGAAATATTAAATTGTATCACTGGACGTATAATTGTTCATTGTTACTGATTTCCTGGCTGTTCTGCTTAAAAGAAGACAAAACATCGCAAGAAGATCGCTTATGGGAACTGCCTCACACGATGACCATAACAGTGGACCTGCCATGCATGCGTTTGTTTACCTTCAGTACGTAACCATAATAAATGAAGCAAAGCGTTCCTGTACCTTTGCTCTCTTGGGATGTATGTCGGGTTGCAGCACAACGCGCTCAGGCACCTGCACCAGCGCCCGCTCTCCCGCTCGCGCACCAAAGTTTCCGTCGCACTGTGCTCCTCCCCACGCGTCAAAGTTGTCGTTTTCCTCACAATTCGCGTTGTCACGGATCGCATTCCCGAACTTGGTCTTCGAGAAGTTTTGGTCGTTTCGACAGTTGAACCAAGTACTTCAGTATTGAGTTGGCGTCGAGTGTGCACTGCCTGCAGATGGTTGACGTCATTATGGGGCACAACCCCGCCGTTAACGTCATCCCTGTCACCACCTTCACGTGTACCTTGCACGAAAAGTCGGTTCGAACCCCCAGCGCCCTTCATAAATCTGTACATGGACATGTTGGTTACAGATGGTACATTTTACACTCGCACTCTTAACACTGGTGAGCGCCCTTCCTTCCCCTCCTTTGTGACTAGGCCTACTGTAGACGATATCTTAAAACGTGACTCACTGCTACACTTAATACTGACGTCGGTGTTTGCAATCAAGGTGCGGGCACCCAACTATCACAGAACGCAGCACAACTTTCTTTTTCTTCATCACAGCCATTATAAACCCACGCAAAGCTGTGGCATCGCGATTCTGACATCAAACAATCGACACCCGTGCCAAAAGTCATACTCCGACCGCACTAGCGACACCTCCACAACACAAGCCAGCGCACAACCAACTGGCTGGCTGCAGTTAACTACAGAGTACAAAACGGCCGCCCCAAGGTCGTCACAAGAGTTGCGCACCTTCACACTGTAACTACTACCAATCGCAAACACATTCACCCTAACACATCCACGCTATAATACAAAAAGTAGCCAGATATGTTTTACCGCATCACTCTCCAAATTTAAACAAGCCCTACCCCATTCAAAGGCAGCTGTCATATCGAAAGGAAACAGTGAGGGACCAAATCGACTAGTTTGAAGTGGCTTGCTGTGCACCTGTCATCATCTGTACTTCACATCCGGCTGCACCGCATGTCAAACTTGAAATGAAGACAGTACAACTACGCATACTGCACGAATGTTTCACACATCCGTTTCTTTCATGAAATTAAGTGAACCGCCAGGAAGAAAATACAACAGAAGCTACACCTAATGGGAGAAAATGTAATAGCTGCTTCTAATAGAATCCCAGCGGACTTGAATATCTTTCAGTTTCAGTTAAACTAAGTTATTCCTGAATACATATATTTTGTACCGAACGTTCGGATTTCGAATCCCGATAAGTCCAAGACATTTTTCTCTTCTCCAAAACGTCTAGACAGGCTTTGACGCCCACCCAGCCTTCGAGTCAATGGGTATCGGGGTTCTTTCGCAGGGGGGTAAAGCGGCCGGGGCATGAAGTTAATCACTCACCTCCATCTAGTGCCGAGATTAAGAATGAGTGGAGCTAGGCCTATATCTCTACTCCCCCTATATGTTCTCATCGCGAGGACAAGGAAAACTTTTGATCCAAATCAAAGTCAGAAATACATGTTACATACATGCAAATACTGTTTCTGAATACTTTTCTTACTGGTGTACTGTATTTTATTTTACGGCAGGTCATTAAAAAATTCTGCGCGTGTCTTGAAAACGGTGGGCCCTTAGCTTACACATCTGTGACAAAAACGTTCATTTCGGATTAATTACAAGAAAAACACTACGGAACAAAATGCTATGAAAATTTGATGTTTCCGTTTCCGACTTAATTTCTAATTGCTAATTTTACACTGATTTTCACTCTGTATTCAAGGAACCAGAAACTTTCCCCATTTAGACAAATTTCCGTTTAACACGGGTCGCCTTGTAAACTGGTTTTACTCGATTAGTTTTTTATGACATTCAGAACGTTTACCTCAATATTTGGATACAAAACAAAAAAAAAACTATACCTCGTTTTGACACACCACTTAACATTGCCAACTCCGTCATGTCACACACAAGCTAAGCTTCTAGCCATGTTAAGGCGTCCGAAAACAAACTCTTGTGTTCACAAATAAATCGTTTCATATTATACGTACTGCGAAACGTCATCACACTGACCTCAATGCAATCATGCCGTTCAACTCGCTGGTTTCAATAAGCCACATCAATTTCACGTACACGGCTTCTGCCCTTGTAAATCGACTTGAAAATTACATATGCAAGCAGATAACAGTGTGCTAGATGTGAGTAAGTTTCGTTAACGTGTACAACGTAACAGTAACAGATCTTTTAAATCCAAGGGAAATTACACGGTACTGCAGTCTGCAAGGACATTTCTGGGCGCCATCTGAACACCCGCAAGAAAGCAGGCGCACGTCCCAAAACTTCTATTAATGTATTTCTTCACATGACCAAAATTTGAAGAAAATCTACAACAAACGAGGATTTCTAACAAGGCTAGTAAGAAGTATAAATTCAGTTTACTGATAACGTCTGTGAATCCCGACTGTGTTAACTTTTCAAAACACGACATAAAGTTTCGCATCGTCGCCATGTTTGTAAATTCTAAAACGCAAAAAAAAAAAATTCCATGAATGTCATTGTTGATCAGGATGTAAGGCGACTTGCTACGTGCGGGATTTTTCTCTTCGACATTATACCCAAACTGGTTTTGTGGGCCACCCAGCCTTCTTAACAGGCGCTGTGAACACTTACTACTGGATAAACCGGCCGAAGCGTGAAGATAACCGTTCACATGCATAGTATTTTACACCTCAACGCCCCTTATGCCCTCAAGGCGCGTGCTTACGACACAATTCCAATTTTACATTTTACACACTCCATCAAAACTTCAAATTCCAACGTTCACAATTACTGCAATTAAATCGAGACTTACAGAGGCCTCTTGCGATCGCCAGGCATGTGTAATATTCTGCCAAGAAACTTGCACGGAAGCTAAATATGTTCCTAACATGTAACGCCATGCAGAATTTCAGGGCCATATATTTAGTGGCAGTAGTGGCACTTCCATCCCAAAAGTTCGCACAGGTGTTACCATACTAATACTGACGGCATTAAAGTAGCAATATACGCCCTCTATGAAAGGACGAGCCCTCTCTAGTGGCATAATGTGCACACCAAGTCTTACGGAAACATAAGAACGGCAAAAGCCGTCTACAACTATAAAAACACAAAGGAAAGACTTTACAAGACCAATGCATCTGTATACACACAGTAGCTAGTTTAGCTGTTGGCCGTGTACTCCTTTGTTCAGAATAACTCCCAGATGATAGCACCCCGGTGCCGAAACTTGTAGCAGTTTTATACTTGCTTCTGATGTATGAGCATCAAGTTGGTTGATGTGTTAATTATAAGTATGCACGGTATGAATAACATAAAATTTACATATAAACTGGTTCGGGTAAGTTATCTGGGGAGATAGACACACACAACCATGATAATATAAGCTTGCATTTTATTATAATACATGTAAAGTCAGATGAAAATAAGTCTGTCGGAACTTCCCACACCCATGAGTAGACAACGTTTCACACAAATATAAAATTTTAGGGCTCAAACTTCATTCCAAACTCCCATCTGGCCACTTTCATAAGAGTGAGTGTAAACAAGAACAGCAGAGGATCTGAATCCAGAGGTAGCACCTCACATTTTCCACGCACTGTCATCATAAAACATTCCGTCATTTCTGCTTCACGATGAAAAGTATCGAAACGCGCGGCTTATCGTTCTATGCTGCAATCAGAAGACTTTGCCTGACGTGAAACCTTCACAGGATGTAATTAAGTTCGTTAATTACAACCATCACGGTGTCTTACTTGCCTTGTGAACAGTAAACAGACGTGGAAAACACGATTTCTGTACCTTGAATTTCACACCAATGAACCGCGGAGAGAAGAAAGTACACGACTCCAGTCACCGCTGGGAGACCATTAATTAGTGAAAGTAGATGAAATGCTAGCTAAGAGGGACAAACACGGCAAGTGGTCACTTTGGGTAATTGTAAATTGGAATGACATGACGGGATGTTTTATGGTTTCTGCAGCTAAATATTGCGTGAAACTGCCAGAATGGACCAACTTTCCACTAAGCGCATCTTCTGCCTTCCGCCCTGAAGATAACGTGCCAGTAAGCTTTCGAATCGTTAGACGTAACGGCCTAGGAATGGCACAAAAAAGGCTTACATCATGATTCCAATTTAAATAACTGCGAAACACGTGACTTCCAGGCAAAAAAACTATGGCTCTATCTAGTTTCGAGCATTCTGCATGTAACCCTGAATGCCTAGATTGCAATTCCTTAACAATAGGTGGCGTTACCTGAAGAAGGGTAAAAGACTGCCCCTGTGCTTGAAGAAGAGTAAAAATAAGAAGAGAAAAACTTGGGTGGGGGGGACGTAACCTCGGTATCAGGTGGAGTGTGGTCAGCTTTACGCTCTCTGGTAGCTTCTGCACCGGCAAAACAGAACCCTGTAGCCACAGAATAAGAGGCTATCCTCCTCGCAGTAAAACATTCAACTGCCAACTTAACTACTGTACACAAAACCGAACCTCATTACGTTGAGAAAAAACTGAAAATGACCTACTCAGGTCGAAACATGATGTTTTACATACCATCTACTATTGTTTAAATTATTACACGACATATATATTATTATTACTATTAATTGTGCAACACAGCCTGTACTTCTATTTAAGTACTTCATCCCTCTTGTGTACAAATACAGAGTGTTCCACTTAAAACCGGCCCACTTGAACGGCGAAATCAAGGAAGGATTTTTGATTACACGCGCACAAAAGAGTATTGATTCACAAGGATCTCATTTCCAACATCTTCTGCAAGAGCGTGCATTTAATCTACCAAAAACTAAATGACACAAAATCCTTTCTTGATTTCGCCGTGCAAGTGGGTCGGTTTTAAGTGGAACCTCCTGTATTTTCCTCAGAACTCCGAGTCGTTTTCTCGATCTACTTATCCGTTACATCCAGCTTCATTCTTACATCAGCAGAAGACACAAGACACCGATAAGCACACAATGCTACGAGCGTGCAGATACAGGCTGGTGTGCCCAGCGGACAAAACAATGGACAGCATTCCTTTATGCTAAGCCTGTAATCTAACATACTAATGTAGAAATTCCAAACACGCGCGTCTATTGGAGGATCAGGAGACTCAAGTCACTTCGACATGTAAAGTAAACAACAAAAACATGGGCGTACTAAACGGGTTATCAACATTACTTTCTTATGGGCTGCAGTTCCAAATCCTTCAACGAATTTACAAAGTTGGTTATTGTTTGATGAAAGAAATCTGATTTTGTATTGCATTTATTTGAATATTCAAGCAGAAGGGATGGAACAGACGCAAATGGAGGCCCCGAACAATTCAAACATCAACAGCTGCAGAACTGGTGGCGAGTTTGGACATAACAGTAGAGAAAGGAAGTACCTGACGACACAACTGGTGACGTAACCATCATAGGTGAGGCACGCTGCCTAGTTAGTGTACAAGAATGGCGCGTGGTACAATACCAACAACAGGAGGGCGGAACTTTATTGCGGAGGAATATCACCTGATAAGTCCACAGCCCTATATACAGCTACAAAACATGTCGAAACGAAGCCATTTCACACGCTGCTAAACGAAATTAAAACGATAGGGCCTGCTGGCTAAAATATTGCTACATTGCCACGTACACAGGCTATGGTCGTATAAAGAATGCAGAAAATGTTGACGTCACTGTGACGCAAAAGAGTTCCGTACAATGCGCACAGTTAGCTACCTGGTGTAAAGGAGCATTACAGCCACTGACATGCAGTGCGACGCGTCAGTTGGGCAATCGTCGGCAATTACTGAGAGGTCTGAAAGGTGTACTACTGTACTGGAGTACTACACACTGTTTCAGAATGCAGTCTTTGAGAATTAGCATGCCAAATTTGCTTCCACGTTCAATCATCGTCGATAAATTCAACGTTACAAACCCACTCCGTAGAATTATACTGTAAAGATGAACACTATAGCGAAATCATTTTTCTGGTACGAAATTAAAATTTCACATCGAGTAACTCCTGTAACCAGGATCCTCCTGACTTGTACACACCTGTGTGGATGGTGAGATACAGAAGAAGCTGGACATGTAGCTCGGATGGGAAAGACAAGGAAGACATACACAATTCTGGAAATACCTCACAAAACGTTAATTCGGAACACTGAGGAGATGGCAAACAACAGAGAGTGTTTCGCTAAGCGTTACTTAATGAGCTCTCAATTGCTAAGATCATATAGCGTCGGTGACAGTTGAATAAATTGGTATGGTGCATTGATGGAATGATAATGACAGGGGAAAACCGAAGTACTGGGAGTAAACCTGAACCAGTGCCACTTTTCCCATCATAAATCGTACCCGGACAGGCCTGGGATTGAACTCGGGTCCTCGCGGGAATAAACGTGAAGTGGAGCATTCAAGAGATACACTGTGGAGATGGGCGGTAAATGGAATTGGTCCAGGATCTTGTCCAAGGGAGAATTTCATATTATCAGTGTTGAACCATTTGGTTATAATACCACAAATTTGTTCATTAAGCCCAAAACTTACATTTCGCAAAACCTTCTACTTTCATTTATTCATTTTTGCAATTACAATACTTTCTCCGAAACAGTGACAAAACTGAGACAGCCTCGTCTTACTACTGGAACGGTGGTACTAATTTTTTTCCTGCGAGCTGCTTCCGGTCCAGAGGGCTTATTATGCCAAAGCGTGTTTTTTTACGTGTTTCTTCTGCATGGGTCACCTACGAATTAAAATTCCGGGTGCCCCGTCGAATTAAGCATTTACAGCCGCGCCAGTTTGACAGCTGAGCAGATAGGCGTCGTATTGATAAGCGTTACAAGCGGTTACTTCCAGCTGCCACGCCCAATACGATGTCCTTACGCCTTATCCTACAAGGACACTGCTTGTGTATGAACACTGTGCTTGTGACCGCTTTCGGTAAAGAAAACTTAAAAGGCACAATCCCACTTCTTCCTACATACTTCACAATTCTTGCAACATCTCCCACCAGCTTCTCGAGCCAACTGCTCTCTTTTATGGTCTTCGTAATATAGGTCAGTGCTTCAAAGGTTTCATTTTTCAATTCCAAACTTTCTCAACTGGTGTGCCGTGAGTCATAGGGCGCTGAATGACTTTAAACCGAAATTTGTTTCTACACACTTAACAACAGTTCCCACAGTACCGCCATAATAACTTGTGCTCCCCGCCTCGCCCTGTGCCGGTGTTCCTTGTTGCATCGTTTCCACGCTGAACCGTCTGTTAGCAAATCTGTTAATGTTCTGAATTACACGTTTTGAGTTTCGTCACTTTTCTTCATATTTATTATATACTGATTTTTTCCCCCCAGAAACCCATTTTTAGTGTCAACATTTTGTCTGCATGTCCTGTCTAAACTGTAGGTTAGGTCAATCTACGAAATGTTTATAGGGGCTAAGCTGTCAATTCAATAAAATGAACTCCTTCAGAAGCTGACAGTCCCTCAGCTAGTTAAGAAATTCTATTTTGTTCTCAGTTATTCTTGTCTGCTGTGGTTTCCATTATTATTGATGTATTCATATACGGTGTCTGCCCAACTTCTATTGTCTCATAAAACATACATGAAGTACAATTGAAAACAAATAAACAGTCTTGTCAGAAATGTACGTTTTTGGGCCCCTAGCACACGTATTTACTATCGTTATTTACAGTACATGGATATATTAGTAATATAATATGTAGTGAGTTTAGTGCGTCCTTCTTGGCTTGGGACTACCTGCCAACTAATGCCATTATATACCTGTAATATTTACAAATCTTTTACCTGATTAAATCACTCACATTTAACTATTTATAAGCTACCTAATTAATATTCAACCACTTATTTAAAAATTCTGATCTCCATTTTCTAGTTTCTGAAGAGCTCAGAACTTAGTGTTTTACATCCTCTTTACCTACATACAACGGACATCTTCCTTCACCTATTTTCTTTCTAATTCCTCACAATTTCCGCATTCCTGCTAACAACCACGCTACACCCCTTCTTGCTTTCCTTGTAGAGCATTCTATGTGTAATCGTTTACCCAGTACGTGGATATAAACAAGTGAAGTGGGACCTGCCCCAAATTCAGCTTACTGCTTGTCACAAAACCCTTGGGAACACGCGTCACAGTATTGCAGTCTGGTACATAACCAATGGTTGTTTATCATTTCAGGAATACAGAATGTATCTTGTCAGGATCTCAGGCCCGGATCCACTCAGAAACAGTCCCACTCGACTTTGGTGCAAAAATAATTTTCCTTCCTACGCTTTGATTTGCATGAATTTGTAAGACTGAACAGGCGCGTACTGATGACTTCCAATTTAGAAGCAATGGCAAACTCTCACACATTTACCGCGTTAATGTGCACATGCCTCGATGTTAATATGCGTTAAGCCGGTTTATAACATACCTGGAAACGTAATAACAACACTTCGCCTGACATCTATACAGGTGCCGGCCTGTTTCATTACACTGTAGTCCTTCCCCTAAACTCAGCGGCTAGTTTTTGGAGGCCCTTCAAGACTTGATTTACGGGTCCCTTACTCAATCGACAGGTACATCTGCGACTACCTGTTCGTCGTTCCTCTTCTACGTCATCGAAATACCAACGCCCTGAGTTAATTTACAACTTGATACGCAACTCTACACGTACGTATCAGATGAAACAAATGTTCCGCCATGGATGGACTTAATACAGCACAATCTTTGAAAAGCAGAACAAATCAAAACCGATAACCACTTCACTCCAACGCAGTCATCCAAAAATGTTGCATTAAAGTTAACGGTGATTGTAGCGGATAATACGACACACTAAATTAATCACAAATTTTACGAATTGGGCAACTGTTTCAAAAATGTCACTTTGACGTTTCATCTGCCAAACAGGCGACATATGGTCACTTCAGAAATGTACATCAATTTCGAATGTTCTACGTCAGTCAGCAGCGGGGGGGGGGGGGGGGGGGGGGGGGGGGGGGGGTTCCATGATCACGAGTCCCTTGCGGACGCAAGTAATACGAGCTCGCCCTTTCCATATGCAAGATGGACGATAGACACCTAGCTTATTGTTTAAAAATTAGCAAAAGAAGGCTCAAAAGAAGCGCTTTCACAAACAAGCCTATTAGTTTATTGCGGATATTTTTATTTTAAATGTTACCACACGTATTCTTCTCAAACATCTACATGTTTTGGAAAACAAATTCTTACACACAAAAGAGAAAATATGTGAAAAGCAAGACAATAGGCTCGCCAATATCTTTCCAAGAACCTAACCTCACCTGCTTTTAATTTAAATGGTAGCTGCGAAATAACTACCAGATGTTACAACAAGAGGGCGTCAAAAGCGGAATGACGCAAGGACGACACAGCTGCAAATATGTGTCCTTGAGAACACGACACAGTCGTTTTATGGGAGTCAAGAGGTTGGTTCGTAACAGCTGAATGTTGGCTCTATGAGGGCTCGCCCACCAATTTATGATCACGCTAAACTTTTCACTTCTATAAAAACATCGAAAGAATATTTAATTAAATCAACTCCCTCCTAGCAGGAACAGACGTTTCAACATCGCCAATACCAAAACCTGCCATTGGATAGATCCTAACCCAGTTCCATCGACTCCTCAAAACTCCCTACCAAAGATTCCCGTGTTAGTACGTACGAGTATTACCTACTGCCCTTTTCGTTCTTGCAAATGGCAGCTTTCCAAAAGGTTTCCACACAAACATTCCGCATTAAATTCTTGTCTCACCTATCTAACTGTACGACAGAAGGCCACTGCGCCGTAAACTCCTAGGTTTCACTTCAAACAATGGCCCTGTACATAACCGGTACAGACAACAAGTTTCCGAGTCTGTAAAAACCTACAGTGGCAATCAGTTCATCCCTTAAGTATAAATATTACTCTGCGCACTTTGTTTTTAAATAGCCGCAATTTGTTTCTCGCTCAAAGACAACAATTTTCACAAATAAATAAATAAATGTAATACAATAACAAAACCTGACACTTCAGAACGCCACTAGCTACTGTAATAACATCGGTGAAGATGTTTCATTTTCAACATTTTTTTTTTGCAATAAGACGCGAGAAAGCAACTGAATGATTACGCCTTGTGAGGGTAAAGATGATGTCCTAATAATCATATATATATATATATATATATATATATATACACAGAGGGAGTGGAGGCAAAGCTCCACACGCTCTTAACCCCCAGAAAGGTGGAGATCAGTGATCATCTTCAAGAGTCAACCGCTTTACCTCCAGCATCGATTGGATGGACATCAAAATCGAACGACGGTGATCCGGCCTCTAACGAGACACTTCCGGCTTAGGATTACAGAAATAAGGCAATGAGCAATGATGGCGTGTTTTAAGATAACTGGTCTGCTGCTTGAATGATCGCCCTCTATATGCCTTTGTAACGTAGTGTAAGATCTTAGTTTCTTATCGTAAATTATACACCACTTCCCTATGTAGGGCCTAATATCTATTCCCAAATATCAAATAAATATATTTGCTTTTAAATATCTTCCACGTGTTACATCACTTGACAGTTCGCAGTTACAGAATTTTGGTTCCTGTTAATCCAAGTTTCACTTCCATACACAAGAATGGAAACTGGCATCACGCACATAATTTCAACGTTGTACCGTACAGCACAAAAACTTGTTCATACATAAATTGGGAAAGACGGTGTCATTTCTGAAACTCGGAGGAATCCACTTCATGCCATACTGTGTACGTAATCACCGAGGAGAGTGCAGAAATTCTGCACGACAGAGAGAGAGAGAGAGAGAGAGAGAGAGAGAGAGAGAGAGAGAGAGAACCCCAGCTTTATCATTCCTAATTACGTACTCTCTCTAGCACGAAGGCATGCGGCTGGGGGAGCCGAGCCTTAAACCTATGCACCACGAATCGGCACTGTCAAGAGCTGTCTGCCTGTATAAGCCTATATACAGGTACTGTATGTTGGAACTCAACGCGTGGCACCTGTCGCAGTTGTCACAGCCCTCACCTGTCCAACAGATGCATCTAAAATATTCGGTACAAAGGATTACAGAAGATAATTAAACCTGCCTACCTACCTACCTACCCACCTATTTTTTTCTGTAGCTCAACAATCCTATTCGGGCCTAGGACGCCTCATTGTTGAGGTTTTCGAGATCACACACAGACACACCACACTCGGTAGGACTCCTCTGGACGAGGGATCAGCCCGTCGCAGAGACCTCTTCCTGACAACACACAACACTCACAAGAGACACACATCCATGCCTCCGGCGGGATTCGAACCCACAATCCCAGCAAGCGAACGGCCGAAGACCAACGCCCTAGACCGCGCGGCCACTGGGATCGGCCTACCTATCTATCCATCTATCTATCCTCTCCGTGTTTTGTAAGGATTCGGACAGGAAGAACGGTGTACAGGACTGCTGGTGTGCCGTCCAGCCAGACGATCAGCAAACCATATGAGTTTGTCCTGTGGCAGTACTGTGCAACGTGCCCGGTCCTCCTGCACGTACGGTACGTGATATGATACGTAAACGTTTGGTGAAACACTGCATAACCATAGCAACGAACAAAGCAAAGGAAAACACCACGAATGGATAGACCAACATATGAAATCGATGGCAAGTTATAAGGCATTATCAGTCCCCTCGTCCTCACAGTGGCCCAAAGAAGCTCTAAAGATGGGCGCCTAAAACAATCCACGCTAATATGCGTTCTTCCGCTCGTACCGAAACCGAACACCATGATCATACTCAACAGAGATAACGGCAATAGGTCAGTACTGAGTATTATTACAGTTTGCGTCTTGCAAACAGAACTGCTCATGTCACGTCTGCACAAGTGACTTTCGTTTCTGATACTTGTGCCCGTTACAGCTCTTTCAAGTATGTTTCGATCACAAGGATGATAATATGACGCGGTTTAAGCAGTTTCGTGTATACAATCAGTGCACCGTACGAATACAAAAATGTAGTGTTTTAAGAGCAATAACTGCCGTTATAACAACCCTGCATGCTGCAGAACAGTGACTGTGTACACGGAGGATCTAAAAAAGGTAAAGCAATCCCATTACAGGCCTTGGCAGGCCCTTAGGGCTCCAGGAGGTCAACGCTCCCAGGTTTTTAGACAATCGGCACATGAAGGTGGTAAGGTTGTCAGCCCTACGCACCGGCCGCCTTTACCCCCAGGAAAGATTCCTGGTACTCATTTCTGTTAGAGGCTGAGTCGACCCCAGGGCCATAGTGCGACCGAAACGATTATGTAAATGAAAAATACACGGAGGATCTATGCATGCAAAATCACACATCATATGGGATCCTAAGGCATACTTCTTACGCAAAAACCTCAGTTAGGCCCATGCTCTCAAATCACTCGCCTGCCTATGACTACGTCACGGAAAAAGTATATAAGTACTTGATGGTTCACACATCTGGCTTTGAACCTAGTTCTACGTCGTGTTTAAAGTGAGAGGCACCCTGGCAGGTCCACATCAATATGATAGGGGTTCTCAAAGTTCACGATGTCTCTCCACTTTCTATCTTCCGAAGATTCCATCCAAGAGGAATGGAAAAGCAGCTTGTCAGACGCACAGGGACTGAAATATAGATACTGAATGCCACAATGGAACCCTGCCAGCACAGCACATCAACTGGTCAGGTTCTTACTTGTTCTGGCAAAAGGTGAGAAACAAACTGGTCCCTGTCAACACAGTGAAGCCATACAGGGGGAGCAGAAGTACAGCTTCACTCTTTCTTAACGTCGGATACAGATGGAGGTAAGTGATCAACTTCAAGCCCCGGTCGCTTTACACCGGGGGGAAAGAAACCCCGGTACCCACTAAATAGGCGGTTGGGTACTTGTTCTGGCAAAAAACACCATCATGCCAGAAATGCATGAAACTACGCAGACTGATCATTGCTAGGCCTGCGACATCGGGTGCTTCTTGAACTGCATAAAGGTATAAAACAAACAACAACATATTTTATAATTACTGGTTACGCAAGTACGAAAGAGACAGAAAATGCGAAGCTGGTAATGAATATACCGCAATGCAGACAACTAACAGATAATAAAATGTTAAGACATATGTGAAAAGGATCGAGCTGAATCAGGTAAATAGGTCTGAACTGTAATATAAACCACAAATATATTTTAACTGTGAAATAAATTACATGTCGTATCAAAATTCTATCTCAGGGTGCGAAAAAGGATCAGGAATGCGTTGTGGCTAGTTTTTACATTGTATTAACATCGCAACTGAGTTCGTTTTCACACAATACGTATCCGAACCCCCCCCCCCCCCAGGGCAAACACACAATAAAATTATGTAACTAGGATCTAGCTTTTTTTTGAGACGCGTGCTACCAGAAAATCGCAATTTTCCGCGGCATGAAAAAGACTCGAAGACAACATCAGTCGACAGGCAAGAGTTAACCTTGGCTGGTCCAAGTTCTGTTCATACAGACACCTACATTACCGATGTGCATGGACCAGCTCACAGAAACACGCACACGACCGCCATCTGGCGGGGAGATCTGGAAACTGCAGTAACTTATGCTCCCGCACCATCTGTGAGGCTAGGGAGAAACTACTTTCGACATCTACTTGTGTTCGAAGAGAGGTGGCCATCTCTTTCTGAATTTTTGGCATTCCTTAAAATTTTGTCCCTACATTTTTTAAAAATTACAGCCTACGCTAGGATTCTAACAGAAACCTCTTCATTAATTTCTAACAGATGGATACGGGACCCAGTTTACACTACTGTATGCAAACATGCAGGTAAAATGTTTTTTATTAAACTGCATACATCTGAATCAGTGTCCACACTGATTTTAATGATTTAATAATGTGGATTAATAAACCAAGGATTTTGCGATATTATGCTCAAACACAGTTTCCTTATTATCATCATCTAATGATTTTCAGAGATTTTGTCTGTGCATGCATTCAATTAATATGTTATGACAGTACTGCACCAACTGCAACACTATGACAATAATAAATCTTTGTATTCATTTATTTTCGACATGTTTATAAAGCGCATGTAAGCACATATCTCAGAGGCAAATGACAGAAATAACACTGAATAAAGAAGTGGAAGGGATGCGGAAGGAAGCAGTTATGGCCTAACTTGAGATCTTATCCTGGTATGTGCGTGGAGGGCTAAGTAAAATGGCTAAAACCCTCAAGTCATTACTCCCAGCATCTGAGAGGCGATTTAGAGCCAGGACCTCCAAAATGTGAAGCAGAAGTGCTACCAATTCAATCACAAAGTCTGGTGTCTCCTTACAAAGTAGAAGTTCCTTAATGAATCACACCATGGAGGCACAGGCAGCAGGTGTAAAGCTCCATACAATCCATACCCTGAGCACAAAATGGAGGTGGGCTCTGTTCAATTCAACCTTGTTGAAAAATCACCCCGACGCTCAACAGACAAAAGACAGAGTGTAATGCCTGAATGTATGCTGTGTTATTGCAGCTAACTACTTAAAATCTGAAATTATGAACACGAGCTGACAATGGGGTAAAACAACTAAACATATATGTACAGTATATACTGAGCTACGAAATTTGTTAACAGCAAAGAAAACAAATCTAATGGATTTCAAAAGGGCATTATGGGAGTTGTCAGCCTCTGGTCTCTCTAATATTTTGGCATTCTACATATAATTTAATGCTGTGCTCCTGAATGCCTGCCCTCCCACCCCAAATTTCGTCTCATAAATCTGAATGTAAAGCTTCCATAGTCAAGAGAAAAATCAAGCCATGCTTCACACTGTCAAGGTAAGGGCCAGTGTTCCTAGACTACTTAAAATTCAACCAATACCTGGTGTATACACTTACAAAACCAGTAGCAAAACCCTCTCTTTTCAGCCATTACTGTCACATTTATTTACTAGCAGGGATTAATGTTATGAATGGCAAAATATCATAAATGACACATAAAGCTTAGTTACAGGACACCAAGACCTGGTACATGGACAGTTCTTTGCATGGCAATGACACAAGCCACTTAAGCAAACTATTGCTATCTTCTTGTCTAAATTTGGAAATCTTACCTTTCGTCCCTGCCAAGTGAGCAAAGACAAGGGAAAACTGTGAAACCACTAGTTAATTGTGTGAACATGCATCTATCAAACTGAAAAGATAAAAGTACTCACTACTGCAACCACACAAAGAACCGACCATGAGGGAACTGGCCAATGCAGATAGACTATCAGATGTGCAAGTGTTAGTACTAGCAGTAAAATAGTTTCCATAAACTCAGAAAGATTATATGAGGCTGCCAAACTAATGAAAATAAGCAAGTCCTACAACACTGGACTGTTCTTTGTATAGTTACTGAGCAACATTCATGCTGACTGCAAGCAAAATGTCCTACAAAATTAGTTTTGCACATTCTTTATGTCAATTTATGCAATTATGAGTGTACCTATAGACAGTGCTCCCAGAAATTTGTTACAAGTATGGGATACTTCCAAAATAAACTTACAGAATCACTGTGCCTTTTAAAATGACACCTTACTACAGCAAATTATGAAATGACATGGTTAGAATGGTGAAATCGGATGCCTAATGGATACGGGATTAATTATAAAACTACAGAACATTAAGTTGCCTATCTATTAATGACCATAAGATGATGGAAAGTATTCAAGACTTTGTGCACTCTGTTGCTTTCTTAGCAATTACTACTAGCAGTCACTGCATGGAAAAAAAAACTATCATGATCCAATGAATTACATATGTGCTGCAACACTTTACAGGATAAGAAAGAGTAGTTTCAAAATCTGGTGTTTTAGGTTGGTTTAGAAATAGCTTAAAAATATTCAATCAGACATGTCTTTCATTAAACATGTAAGATGAACAGTGTTAACCAAGTGTAACCTTCTGACATATACTTCCCATAAAAGACACATACAAATCATCATTTCTAATTCTGTACTGATTATCCAGTTTCAAACAACTTTCTGCCAAAGCAGATTCCCTGAGACATGTCTATGGAAAAGAAAAGAGAAGAAACGAAAAGAGAGAGAGAGAAGCGAAGCAAAGCAAAGAAAACACTGTTTTAACTGCTCCATTATTGTTACTAGGCCCCTTGATGAACAGTACTACATGTGGTTGGAGGTTCGGTGGTGGTGATGGTCAGGGCGGGCACAAGGAAAATGAAAGAAAAAATTAATGAAAGAAAATAAATAAATAAACGAAAAAAGCAAAAAAGAAAGGGATAAAATCTTGGTATCCCATACAACTTACTCAAAATACAAATACAATAATATTACACTGATGACCAACTGCAAATGGTGCATCTAGGATCCCTAGAGTTGATAGCAACATTTGTAACATTTATTTGTTACATATAACATAAGAATCTGATCAACTTGTAGGATATCTTATTTTTCTGAGCATATAGCCACAAAACAAAAATTCCTTACGAAACTGTTTGGTTTAATTTCTTATTTGTAGCTTAAATTTAATTTTACAATGATACTGATACTTACTCCCACATGCATATCCTGCACAATAAAATAAAAAAGTACAAGCAAAGAACAGTTCACCACCAGTATTAAAGACATGAGAGGTACAAAACTATGAAAAGATCAACTTCCATTATCACAAACCAATTTCAATTAATGTTAATAACACTGTGGCCTTCTGAGATGTGAAGGCATGTAGTCTGAACATAGCAACGTTTTGTAAAAACATACTGCCTCAAAATGTTGATAACTATGCTTCAGACTACACAGCATTACATACGAGAAGACAGTCTGCGTAAATGCACTCCACATCTTTTCTGTTTTGCAGACTTCATTGGACTCAAATGTTATAGTATTGCAGATGGAGATCTGATGCAAAGCTAACTGCACTTGACAGAACACAAAGTGCACAGTCAAACACATTTCCTTGCATTTTGTTAAATATCTGCAACAATGACTAATGTTTGAAACAAAACTTCATCCATACATATGTCCATCATTTAGCCACTTCCTTTTATGAACAATGTAAGCATAATCCCAATCCTCTGATCTGTGACATCGGATGCTACACTCTCCAGGACTTACATGAGATGTATGGTAGTTACAAGCACAAGCGAATAAGACACGTGTTGCTCTAAGTAGAGCCTCTGGCTGTGGTAGTGTTTTTAAGGGAGCTGGTGTCCTAGTTTTCACTACAACTACTTTAATTGGTGCACAGTACCTATTATGTTCCAGAGTGTAAAAAAAGGCACGAACCTCAAAATTGGTAATAGGAACAATTTAGCCCATATTCTGTATACTGTTGTATGTACATGTCAAGGAAATAAAGCTGTGTAAATTGAAAAAAAAAAAAAAAAAAAAAAAAAAAAACAAAACAAACTTGTAGATCTTATCCCAATTGTTTTTTATATTCTGTCATTTTAACAAAATCTAAGCATTATGATTTAAGTTTCAATTAAAGTAGATGTCACATGGGACCAATGAGAACCAAAATTCATTGTGAATACCAACACAGAAAGCCCTAGATATTTAAAGTGTGTAGTGTAATATAAAGTTACACTTGGCTCAGCAAAGGTTCTCTGTAAAACGAAAAAGTCTGAATCTTAAAGTTTAACCTTTGCGAAGTTCATATTTAAGCGCATGATGTCTGAATTAAACTCGCACGCCGTGTTCTTAAGTAAAACACTGCACACAAATTTACATTAGGATTAACTTTTCCATTTCAAACCAAAATTAACAGAACATATATTTACATTTTACATTGTATTTACCTGCATCTTATGACAACTAAAGTTGTTTCTTTTCACACCAACTTATGCACAACTTATGTGCATAAGTTGGTGTGAAAATAAACAACTTTAGTTATATATTTACATGTTCATTAACAGCCGCAGTCAATATTATACAGAGGCCAAGTAACTTGGTGTCCAGCCCTAAAGTGTCATCACATCAGATAAGTATACTAGGAGTATATCCTAATGCCAAACTTAGTAATCAAGTGGGAGCATTCCTGCTTTGTATTTTGGATATCCTGAGTCCAAATTTCCACTGAAAGACAGGCGGGGGTTTCGTGGTTTCCCTCAGGCCGTCTGGGCCAATACCATGACGGTATCACAATTAGGCCACAATAAGCTGTGTCTCACCTCCACATCCTGGGATTAGGTTCACTAATGGACGAGAATAAACTTTAATGCCTATCTTGGAATTAACATCCTCAACACTAAACACAAAATTAAGGCTGGGGAAACTATAAAATTCACTATTTTACCTCTCATGCTTCAAACTGGCTGACAGGCAAGCTCAGTCACTGCCAGGGGAGAAAATATTAATGAGCCTACCTGGAAATGCAAGATGATCGTCCAGATGAGACCAAGGGTCAGTTTTGGGTTTCCATCAACGATGTCTTCTGCTCGAATATTCACCAACTTGATCTGTAATAAAGATTTTCATCCATGAGAAAAATAACCCTTGAATTCTACTTATGATATGGTGACCGTTTACTGCTCCTTTATTGCGATACAACTTCTGCTCTTAGGTTTATGGTCAGGGTGTAAATCATTCAGTAAAGACACAGAATAAATATGTTGGCAGCTGCAGCTCATTTCTCAAACATGTTCCATTTTATACATGTAAAAACACAGCAATGATGATATGTTTATGGACATTATTTATAAAATTTTAGTTCTCTGATCCAGCTATGCAGTGTGGCAATGACCTCCTGACATTAATTTCAGTTACTGTGAGAAAAGCATATTTTATAACAAGCTTCCATTACAAAGAGCATTCAGTAACTCCTATAAAGCAATCCCTGGACTGGCCCTTAGGGTTCCAGGAGGTTGAGGCTTCCAGATTTCTAGACAATCAGCACATGAAAGTGGTAAGGATGTCAGCCCTACGCACCGGCCACCTTTACCCCCCAGGAAATATTCCTGGCACTCATTTCTGTTAGAGGCTGAGTCGACACCAGAGCCATTGTGCGACCGAAAGGATTATGTCGATGACAAATTCAATGACACCATCGGGAATCGAACCCGCGACCTTCCGGCTTGTAGCGCAGTGCCTCAACCAACTGCCCCGTCAGTGACTCCTGTGGATCATGTAAATGAATTATGACGGCAAAAAGTACAGCCTTGAGTGTTAAACCTGATGGTACATATAGTAACCACTCAGATTTAAAGGGTTAAAGAACTCTAGTGTCTGAGCAGCAGACGAGTAAAAATACAGCTTCGCCTATCAACTCTGGTACAAGACAGAGCTCCATGCTCTGGCCATTTTACCTCTGGTACTTGGTGGAGTAGGAAACTGACTGCACCCCACAGCTGTTATACATATGGCGGGAAAGAGGAAAACTTATTCACCCTGCTGGGTACAGCTACAGTCCACCCAGGTTCATTAAGAACACACTGCATAACATTAAATTAATTGACACTGCTGTGGCAGTAATACATTCAAACATCCATCAAATGTCCCAGAGACTGAGGTATGTTAAAATTAAGATATATCACGACACAATACAACACAAACTTAAACACACAAATTATTTCAAGAGATTTGAGTTTCTCACGGTGGTGAGCATGAAAATACTTGGCCTAGGATTGTAAGGCTACGTGGTCTACAAAGTTCAATGACATATACTGTCTTCTGAGATGTAATTTTGTCTACCACATTATGTGACATCTTCACAAACTATCTGATTATTTATCCACCATACTGTAAACCAATTCTGCAAGAATATTTAAAAAACACAAATTCAGTTTTATTTATATATATAATATGTCACGTGGTACACATAATTATATGAATTTAGCCAATCTGCGCTTCAAGTACCTGTTTTAATAGCAATGTAGTGTCTGACTCACCTTCCTGTATCGCAAGAAGTCAAGAGCAATCTGCACGTTCTGCAACATGTGGAACCGCAAGCGGCCCCTCTCCCGAGGCTAAAACAATACAAACCCTGAATTATTTTCAAAATAAAGCTTAACATTCATATAACTGTACAAATCCTGTTCATAAAATTATTTAAAAAAGCACTATGGTGGCCTGCCTTTCGTCTCAACAACCAGGATCAATACATTTAATTCCACTTATTTCCAAGTGATCCTCCATTACTTATTTACCAATCATATAATCAACAGTTGTCGAAAGAATGTTAAATACTGTTAAATCAGTCTGACTCGGCCGTGCCATGGCTCAGGCGGTTAGTCGCCGGCCTCTTACCGCGAAGGCCCGGGTTCGATATGCCGATCCCAGTGGCCGTGCGGTCTAAGGCGTGGGTCTTCGTCCGCTCGCTTACTAGGATCGTGGGTTAGAATCCCACCGGGGGCAAGGATGTTTGTGTTGTAAAAAGACGGTTGTGGACCTAAGTGACATGAAAGGACGAAAAAGGATTAATACAGAACAAAAAAAAAATGGATCAAAGGGGAAAACCCAGAAATTAGCACAAAAAAAAAATCCCGGGTCGGTCCATGTGGGATTTGTGGTGGCACTGGGGCAGGTTTTTCCCCGAGTACTTCGGTTTTCCCCTGTCAATTTCATTCCACCGGTGCTCCATTACACGGAAAAACGAAAAAAAAAAAAACTAATCATCTTCATTACAGGGTTGCACAATAAGCCTCAGGGCTGCGGTGTGTCCTTAGCATCTGCTGCGGGGCCCTTCAATAAAAAAATAGTCAGTCTGGATCAGTATCAGTGATACAAGCATCACAGAGAATACTGCACTGAAAATGTCAATCCTAGTCTTCTCGGAAGCAATCGGTGATATCGACAACAGGCTGAACTGTATACAATGCGTGATTTCAGGCTTCCGCCGCGGTGCAGATGAGGTCTTCGCTCTTCTGGGTCCTTACGCAGCGTTTGTTGGTCCCCTCTTCAACAGTCAAGCAGTACAAGAACGTCGGTAGACAACTACCTACCAACATGCGCTGCGTGACAACCCTGAAGAGCGAAGGCCTGAACTGTATAGAGTCTTCACACAAGCACAGTCGTACACACACTAGATATCTGTACACAATATAATGTTTTGTACAGTCACAGTGTACATGTTTCAACCCAAACTGTTCAGCTTCAGGCACCAGTACAAGTACTTCATTTTGAAAACAATCTGTTTGTAATGCAATATAATACTAGTGCAATGAACAGTAACTCCTCGCCCAACGCAGTTTTACCCAGCACGCTTTTGACTACATGCAGCTGAAAATAATTACATATATGAAGGGAAAAATTTTTGTCGAAAGCTTAAAAATTCAAATACATGCGAATAAACGCGGGCGGTTATTCACTCTACCGCCGCGGAAGCTAGCAGCATCAGCTATCCAAGCACTGTGTAAATGTTTAGTGTACAAGAATGTATGTATTTTAAGCGATTTGGGGCGGGGGGTGGGGCCATAAGCGTCCGTATTCACGTAACCCTTTGTTCCCATAAGAAGTTTGTGCAACGCGGTTTTGCCCATCACGCCCAGTTCACTCCCAACAACCCTCGCGGTGGACGAGGCATCACTGTAATATGATTCTACAGACACATACCAAAATACTGTACCAAACAGTACGCAAGACTGAATACAGGAGCATACTACTGAGATCAGCCTTAACATGATTTATTGACTAACAACACCGACAATGTGTATATATCGTTACGAAAACTGGAAATTTGCATAATTTGCAAAATCAAATACAGTACATGTATTAAGGACCGATAGTGACTCAGACTGAAACATTTAACATGACTATACGAACATCTAGCCCATGTAGCACTATAGCTGTGTGTAGACTGTACAGTTTAATCCATTTGCCTAGCGACCTAACATGATGCTAAAGTATATCAACAGTCAAATCGTCTGAAAAGAAAATGGTCAATTCGAGAGTTCTGTTACTAAATTACAGTTTGCCTACTTCCATGCTACAAAGACATTAATTGACAAATTATTATTTTGTATCAAAGGTTAATTTCTTGTACAACGACCCCGTTATGGTAACTATCATTAAAGTTCAATTTTACTGACCTCGTGTCACTTATCATTAATAGCTTTGAATGGTAGGTCAATTGTGAGAGAAGCTGTTGTAGCCTGTTTAACGTACTATCTCTACAATTTCACGGTACGAGTGACTTCGTAAACATGAAAAACGGCGCGGTACCGGTTTCCAGGTGTAGATTCGATCCCAAGACTCCCTAATACGAACCCGGAGTAAGATTTGCGTAAGGAAGAAGGCGCAGATCCATTCATTTACCTCAGCATTAATCAGGCATGGGATTGCAATCAATGCCTGCTGAAACAATTGATCATTCGGTAAGTCGTTAGCTTCAAGCCCCGGCCGCTTTATCTCCGTAGAAAAAAGCCTCCGGTACGAGCCGGATAGGACGCTGTGTGGGGCCCAAGACCGGTGTGGATGCTGTGGAGCCCCTGTCGAGAATCGAAACACGATTCCTCGATTGTCCAGCCCCTAGGCTAGTCCTTCATGTAAGGTATGAGTTACAGCTGAACATGACGCATAAGAATTAAATTTACCCGGAAATTAGTATGGGGTGGCCGGGGTAGCGTAGTTGGTATAGTGACTAGGGTAGGGGCTCCACGATCTGTGATTCGAATCATGGCAGACGCACGAGAGTCTTCTCCTTTCCGAAACTTCAATACCGGCTTTGGGGCCCAACCAGCCTCCTATTCAATGGGTACCGGGGTTCCTTCCGGGGGGGGGGGGGGGGGTTAAAGCGGCTGGGGCACGAGAACCACTCACCTCCATCTAGTGCCAAGGTTAAGAATGAATGGATCTATACCTCTTCTCCCCCTACGCGTCTTTATGGCGTGGACAAAAAAAACTTTACTTTTATTAATTAGTGTGGACACCGTCCACCACCCCTTCCCCCCTCCGCACAACACCAAAGTCCATTGAAATACAGTTTAAGAGGCCGGGGGGGGGGGGGTTGCGTTCTTTATGAAATGGATAAAAATTTATGAGAGTGAGTGTTCCGGGATTCTCGTCATAAAAAAAGCAATCCAATGAAAGTTGTGTAAGAAATACATCAGAGACATGTCCTACTGCACGTAATACAATAGACATTTTAATTACGTGTTGCAACATCTCGAGTTTAACATGTTCGACACTAGGGTGCGCCCACAAGAGCGCCTCTGAGGAAATGTTATGAAACTGGCAGCGTCGTGACAAGAACCAGTGACGGCGGAGGCAGCACCTTCAGGGGAACCACCACGTTACAATGAAAATGGACACGCCCACACAAGTTAAGTATGTCAAACTTCTGTGTTGAAAATGACACTCTGAAGACAGCGATTCTGAATATATTATTACAAGCTGTGGCAGACTGGGTTATAATTACAAAATTACTATGGAAGGTCCTGCAGTAATGCAACAGTCTGCTTAGGTCTGAATACACGCCGTCTGTCGCCACTGCGTCACAGGTTATGTTCAGTAACTATTACAGGCTGTCATCAAGACTGCTTTAAAATATTTGTGGGTCAAACACAAACATAAATTTGAGGGCCCACCTATGGGAGGTCTTGAACTTACAATGCAGCTATAGCAATGTAAAAACTTAGATAAAAATGCGTAAAAGATAAAGCTGCCCTGTACTCTGCATGAAGGCATACAGGGGCAGTGGAGGTATAGCTCCACATATTCCTAACCTCGGCACAAAATAGAGGCGAGTGGTCAGCCTCACGACCCGGTCACTTTATTCCTGGGGGAAGAACTCCCGGTACCCTTTGAAGAGGAGGCTGGATGGGCCTCAGAGCCGGTCTGGACTTTTGTAGAAGAGAAAAACCTATCACCCCTGCCAGAATGCGAACCGCGGATCGTCCAGCCCGTAGCCCAGTTACTATAACCACTACAAAATCCAGGCTTCTACAGAATATGTTCGACACAAAAATCTGAAATACAACCAGCTTTTCGGGGATCCCCGAACGGTGGGTCCCCATGCAGCCGCTAAACTGCGATAGCCTGATAGGACACCGACTGTCATGTTCAACTGGAGGCCATAGAGTTTAAACTCAGCAACATGGTGTCTGTGTGAAATGTAACGACAGAAATAACACCCTCAGCTTTCAGGAGAGAGGTCCACTAATTTGAGAAACATATACCTTTCCTTAAAGCAACAGCTAGAAAAAATATACAAACGCCCGCTAAAGAATTTTATAGCCACAAACGTACCTGCACTATACAGGCGGTCCCAAATTTTACAACAAATCTCGCCGTAATCTAGTCCCTGTTTTCCTGCACACTCCATCAATATCCGATGGTTGCGTTCCTGACCAAACGCCAGAAACTAAGACTTCATTAAAAGGGTTACAAATACGGGATTTATTAAGCACGTAAGTATAAGACTTAAAACATCTCACTCTCATCCTCTCCCCCACACATACACATGCATACAAAACTACTAACCATTCTGAATTCCGTAATAGAAATCCGCAAATTTTCCAAAAATCTAAGAGCCACTGTGACTATTTCTCGGCCCCAAGCAACCTAGCTACGCCACTGCGTGATTTCAGGCTTCCACTGCGGTGTAAATGAGATATTTGCTCTTCCGGGCTGTTACGCAGCGTAGATCAGTAGTAATTCGAACTGCAAATTAGTACAGCATCATCCTTTGGCGGCTCATCACACTGGTAGACCTACGTCATGGTATGGCATATTCTTATTTCGTCACTCACCACAGCAAAGAACGTCGCAAATGGAAATTTTAGGCGTTAATGGGACTCAGGTCTGTGTTTTACGCCACGTTTCAATTTGTCACATGCTGCGTCATCCCCTTCCTTCAAAATCAATAAAGTTCGGTTTCCCTTAACGTGCAGTGTAAGTTACATTGTATATATAGACAAGATAGCACGTAAAGTTACATTCTTCCGACAAGCCGTAAAGTAAAAAGTACAAGATGATATTTAATCGAGAACACATTCAGCTGTTTCGATTATATATCACACGGAAAAAACGGCCCCTGACCTCCTCAATCGGCATTGCATGCAAGTATTTTATGCAAAGCAACATCAACAATACAGGCAATGTACGTATAACGTAACACTGAGGAGCGTTCGCGTAACAATTGTTGCCGTGGAAAAGCAATAAGTATTACGTATTCCGAGTATGTGTCCGTAGTCTTCGTTATCCAGCACGCAACGCCCATGCGCCATATTATAGTCATCTGTGGCCTGTCTGGCTCTACCATATTTTTCCACATTATCTCACAAACGGCACAACTTTCGGAAAAACGTTACTGAACACAAAATGTGTGCTTTGATTTTCTCTATGTCTTTTTGTCAGAAAAATTTCTCATTCCAAGAAGAATTAAGCGTGACATTATCATAATGTGCATAGGTCTTGTAAAGTACCCGTTATCCTTGCAGGATTTTATTTGAAACTCGAATTTTCTCGACATATTTTCGAAAAATATTCAAATGTCAAATTTCATGAAAATCTGTCCAGTGGGAGACGAGTTGTTCCCTGCGGGCGGGCGGGCAGACGGACGGACAGACATGACGAAGCTAGTAGTCGATTTGCGCAATTTTTTGAACGCGCCTAAAAATGCAAACATCTCTTCTGGCCAGAACACTTCGTCACCGTCCACTTTCACAACAGAGAGACGTGAAGCGCGGAGTCCCGCAAAGGCACTGCAGTATTCACAACAGAGGGACGTGAAGCGCAGAGTCCGAGAACACGCAAAGGCACTGCATATTCACAACAGAGAGACGTGAAGCGCAGAGTCCGAGAACACGCAAAGGCACTGCAGTATTCACAAACAGAGGGGACGTGAAGCGCAGAGTCCGAGAACACGCAAGACACTGCACTATTAAACTCCCTTTCATTATGCCTGCAAGAAAGACAGTTTTGAACATTTTATTTACTTATCCGTTTGTTTATTTATTTAGGTCTATCCATCGATGCTTCTATTTATTTCTTTTGAGCATTTTATTAATTTATTTGTCCATCGACTCGTCTATTTATTAATTTGTTCATTCATTCATTCATGGTTTCTGTAACGACACTTTCAGACGCTCTGTTTATACAACGATCCGTGAGTAATGAAATCAATGAAAGGGTAGGCGGCACAATTTTTAAGACTATATGCCAGCTTCTGAATGGAGCAGCCGAGAAAATCACAAAAATCTCAGAACAGCCAGTCTCCTGACAAAATCTGAACCCGGGACCTCCCACAAACGAAGGAGCGTTTTTGAACCTCGAAACTGCTACTAACCACCAGTGCCATGTGCTTACGTTTTACGTCAATAAGGTACACATTAAAACTGCAATTAAGTATAGCAGTGGGTATGTGTACGACACACCTTGATCGGCAGACCCGGCGATCAGGTTCCCTTTGACTGACGTTGACTATGCTCTGCGTGCGATGGCAAGACCTTGACAACCCATCACGGCGAAACACCGCGCGGAAAATCGGTGCCCACAAATTATACAGCGATTGTATAAAATACAACAAATTGCGTGACACACCTTCCGACTCCAGCTTCATTCATCCCACTCAATTATCGTTCTTACAAATTTTGTTCGTTTTGTCTGTGTGGGTTGCCGCCACACCTATCCACATACGCAGTTTCGTCTCCAGTTTGCTCCGCATCCCAGTAGTACAAGGTCTCTCTTGAAAAGTACTTACCTCGTCAAGGAATATCTTAGCTCATATGCAACCGAAGGTTCATTATCGTTCTCACAAAAGCCTGTCGGTGTTCTGTATACCGAACAAACTGAGCCCTGCTGTCCACAGTCACACGTAATTTCCCCATGACCCACTTCTCGTCTGTCCTTCCAACCGTCGGTTTCCATAAAATGTAATTTGTTGCGTAGCTGGGCAACTGTTAGTTTCTCAACAGGAACTGTGCTACATGGAATTGGCTGTTTCCTTCCTAAACCTGAAAAATCCCCATACTGTCTGTGCCCCCCCCCCTTCAAACTTTTGAATGACTTGACCGATTCCCACAAAAATTGGCATGAACGTCATGCCACTGGCAGACATACCAGTGCCATACATTTTAATTTCCTACATTCAGCAATAACGTAGAGTACGAGTAAACTTGTGAGAGGCGGGAGTGACCCTAATACCACTCATCGGACCGTTATGGGACAAAACCCACAAATTACACGTCACGTACGTTCGTCCAATTTTCAAAACACACGAAAAGCTATTTCAAAAAAAATTTGTAGGTAGGGGTATAATCAATTCCAATGCAAATTTCACTTCTCACTACAATCATTATAGTCCTCTCTCTCAAAATAAAGCGTTTGCGCTTATCACCTTACGGTGCTATGCATATTTTCTTTAATCTCTGAAAACATTTCAGAGCCGTAGGGAAGAGGAGAGGCGCATACAGGGTTTTTGTGGGAAAACCTAGAAGACCTAGGCGTAGAGGGGAGGATAATATTAAATCGGGTCTTCAAGAAATATGATGAGGTTTAGACTGGATTGATCTGGCTCAGGATAGGAACATGTAGTGGGCTCTTGTGAGCACGGTGACGAACTTTCGAGTTCCATAAATGAGAATTTCTCCACTATCCGAGAAACTGTTACGTGCTACAGAATGACTCTGCTCCAAGGAGTTAGGTTAAACGACGCTACTGTCTCTCTCGTGTCAGAAATCCGCACGGTGCCATACAGAAATATGCCGGTTAATTTAACGACGCTATCAGTATCTGTGAATATACAGTGTCGAGTGTCAGGATGACCCATGAATGAGAATTTTGGAAGGAAGCAGTCAAGCCCTTGCCGTGGAACTATCCAGGGATTTCCCTGGAGGGAATTGGAAGAACCACGAAAACCCTAACTTAAGACGGCTGGTGTCCCGACTAAGATTTTAACCAGGCACACTCCTCCCTCCGAATACAATCCTAGAGCGTTAAAACTATGCTTGTCATGATGGTAGGCCTGTTGTTGGTTGCAGGATATAAACGTACATAGAATGGCCTCCAGGAAGTTTATAACAAATTTTATGAAACTGTGAAATCATTCCGCACTTAACGTCTACATATGGACACATTAATACACACACAAACTAACCCAAATATACTGTAAGCATAATTTTCCTTATGAAAAATAATAATTAAGTGAATAACAAAAAAGTCTACTCCCTGCTTGGGCATTTAACAGCTTCTGGCATTCTTTCGACAACGCAGCCCAAGGCTATTTAACGGGCCATTAGCATGAGCAAAGATACTTCATTAGCAAGTGCAGTGGCAATTGCCACGTATTCATAACACTGGCCCGTAAAGATGCCAGTACATACATGTCAATATACAGGGCATACACAAAAGAATGCTGCGGTATCAATAGTGAATTCTTTTGAAACCGCACCATTCTTTTGTGTATGCCCTGTATTTGCTTTTTACCGGACAAAGGACCAAGCCGTCATGGCTCTTGACAGTCCTTAGAAGACTTTCTACAATCACGCATCGGAAGTATGCAGAAAAGAAGCATGCTTGTCACACACACAATAAATAACTTTTCATTAAATTGACTGACCTACAAGACAACTTAAATCTATGTTCGCCTTAGATCTAGAAGGTTTGAGTTTTGTCTCCACTTCCCCTATACGGCTGCACAGTGCAATGTTTATACTCGTATGCACAAGGGCAAGCGACCACAGATAGACAATTTTCATGTCCAGTTCTTTTAGATTAAGTACACTGTCTCCTTTTGCTTCTGTGTTTCCACAGTAATTCGTGATTTTCATTGTTCAAAGGCAATTAATATCCAGCAAGAAATGTCTAGATGTAACAAGGAAAGGTTCCGGATTGTTAAATAAACATTTTCAGGGTCCGAGATACAGATTAACCATTCAACGAGATGATGGTCAACGAAGCGCCCACTTAACGCAGAAGGGTGAGAAAAAGTGTCACCACACATACGAGTAAAGAATAACAATTAACATTATACTGTTTTACTCGTACTTCAACTTTCTATTTCGTCTAAGAAGAAACTGGGAAATAAAACATTATCAAATGAACGATAATATGATCTGGCCGGACTTCATCTGAATGTAACTGTGACTTGTTGCTGTGGTTCCCAAATACCTGAAACAGGCACACTTCAAGGAATTTACTTGTCATCTTTGTATTTTTATTTTACCCTACATTTTGGCGACGAGACAGGAGAACGAATTTTTATGGCATTATAAACTGTTAAAACTTCAGTTATGAACGAATGAAACTTACTGCTGAAATTCACACTAACGCTTCTCTTGGGCAGCATGTCATAAATTAATACGTAAAAAAAATGAAAATAAAAACACTGAGTGATTTAGGGGCATGTACACTCAAGTCTGCTCTTCAACATAGCGGTGGTAAAATTGTTAGCTGTAAACTTGACTCATCTTCTTCGTCTTAATCAAGTGCCACATAATTCGAATTGCAACCGCAGGCACATGAAGAAAACTCCAAGCTACACTGACGTAAGCACGTAAGCTACAGAAATAAACATTTGCTAAGACAGAAATTCCTGTAGTAAAGCTATCCCTATACAGGCCTGGAAAAGCCCTGAGGGTTCCAGGAGGCTGAGGCTGCCAGATTTCAAGACAATCGGCACATGAAGGTGATAAAGTTGTCAGCCTTACGCACCGGCTGCCTTTACCCCCCAGGAAATATTCCTGGTACTCATTTCTGTTTGGCGCAGTTGGTTGGGACACTGCGCTACAAGCCGGAAGGTCGCGGGTTCGATTCCCGATGGTGTCATTGGAATTTTTCATTGACATATTCCTTTCGGTCGCACTATGGCCCTGGGGTCGACTCAGCCTCTAAAAGAAATGAGTACCAGGAATATTTCCTGGGGGGTAAGGCGGCCGGTGCGTAGGGCTGACAACCTTACCACCTTCATGTGCCGATGGTCTAGATTTCTGGGAGCCTCAACCTCCTGGAACCCTAAGGGCCTGTCCAGGCCTGTAATGGGATTGCTTTACCTTTTTGCTCATTTCTGCTAGAGGCTGTGTCGACCCCAGCGTCACAGTGCGGCTGGAAGGATTATGTCAATGAAAAATTCCAATGACACCAACGGGAATCGAACCCGCGACCTTCCGGCTTGTAGCGCAGTGCCCAAATTCCTGTAGTAGGGATGCGTTTATACCTTAGATAAGTGCAGACAACTGTCTTTACTGGAGGGACCGCGGGGACGCCAAATATCCGCGGTCGTGATGCTTGGTGGGAAATATTTCACTTCTGAAAATTATTAACACATCAACCAACTTAAGCACTTAATAAAATACATTCACAAGCAAGTACAAAACTCCTACATGTTTCGGCACCGGGGTTCTGAATAACTTCCTGATGATGACACCCCGGTGCCGAAACATGTAGGAGTTTTATACTTGCTTCTGAATGTATCTTATTAAGTGCATAAGTTGGTTGATGTACTAATTATAAGAATATGCACGGTATGAATAACACAAAATTCACTCTGAAATTGTTAAGTGACTATCCATTATTCACATTAAACACAGGCCTACACAAATACACAGAAAGACGCAGAAGTCGAACTGTTACAATAATTATCACCATTAGTAGTAGCGGTAGTAGTAACTGTAGTAATACTTTGATCTCACTCAGGTATTACATCGGTTAATCTACTTTGTAAAGAAATGCTTTACCAAAGCCACTACAATCTTGTCAACAGTCACTAACAGCGATAAATCTGCGGGTACTATAGCATGTTCCGAGCACTGCACCCCTTTCAATGCTGCTCATGCCAACTTTCAGCTTTCAGTGATTCCGACGGATGCAGTATTGTAAAAGACGTGACTGATATTTTGGGCACTGCCAATCGTCTATGGCTAAAAACAAGTGTTCTTCCTGGATTATAAATTTCAGACCCTTGTGCGGGGTCTTTGACACCACACCAGTAGCTGACAGGACCAGTAGTACTACTGTCACCTGTTCCATTTGCCACTGCTGTTTAACGTCATACGATAATTTGAGATACTTCTGAATTTTGTTATATACCGTTTCAGTATTCCGGTATTAGGGACGACTGTATCTACTACGTAAATATGTTTTGCTTTCAACGAATGTAATACAGCGTCTGTTGTGTTGTACGTCTTTATCAGCCATCAATTTTCGGATCCAGTTAATTCTGTACCTCTTATTTTCTACAATACCGCGTTCTTAGTGGGCCGGGATAGCAAAGTCAGTACAGGGACCCGCTACGGGCTGGTTGGTCCGGGGATCGAATCCCAGTGGGGGGCGAAATTTTCTGCACCCGTCCAGACAGGCCCTGGGGCCCACCCAGCCTCCTGTACAATGGGTACCGGGTCTCTTTCCTGGGAGTAAAGAGGCCGGGGCGTGGTGTTGACCACCCACCGCCATCTAGCGCCCAGGTCAAAGAAAACGTAGAGATATAACTCTAATCCCCCTCTGGGCCTTCATGGCCTGTTCTAGGGAGAAATTTACCTTTACTTTACGGCGTTCTTACAGTATGGGTCCGAAATTCTCAAGTTTTTTCAGCAAGACTTCCTGATGATTCTGTTCAGCTGTACGTCTGTTACAATGCCCGGGTTTTCATTCCGCTCACAAGTAAACGTATTATGTCGTACGTTTTCTTACCACAACCACTTTTCTGCACGTCTGTTGTAACTAGAGGACCATTAAGAACGTAGTTCCTGTAATTAAATGCGTTAATGGCCTGATCCTGTGTACCTGTCATGAAGGCCTTCGTTTCTGGATGTAGTTCCCACGTTGGACGCAGTTCTGTGGACTTGGGGTTTGTTAAGATATGGCGCGACGGCCATGGAGTGACTGTTACCAAGATAGTTTCTATGTTCTACTGGCCTACTGTTACACTACTACTATTACTGTGGCGGGGGCGACGGCAGCAGCAGCAGTAGCAGTAGTAGTAGTAGTTTCAGTAATAGCTGCAGAAAATTAGTAACAGTAAGGTGCGATTATTCCGCCACCCAAGGCTCAGTTCTACCTTCACAAACATCTTCTGAAGAATTTAGTCTCACCCTCTTCCTCTGCAGCCTTTAGGTTTGTAACAAAGTGCAAGTTCTGTAAACCTGTCACTGTCCATTCAGTTCAAGTGAGATGTCCACTTTTCTTTGAAACCAATAGCACAGAGCCAGTCGAAATTTCTACGGAAAATTTTCACCATTTCCAGCCCTAGCTACAATTCAACTTTCACCTCACTAAGCCCTTGATGGACGCTTCAAATCACGACTTCAATGCGTGCGTACGATACAGGCACTTTATTTATTTTTATAAATTATTTTGGGTGGGGGGGAGGGTGGTAAGAGGCTGCAATAAACACTGAAGCACAGGGACCTTTCACGTCCGTCTATTGCCATCTTGTGGTCCCATTCATAACTACTAACAACTCTGCTGCATGAAAGACAGATTAATATCATTTTGCCTGTTGTTGTGTATGAGTGTGAAACTGTGAGAGAAACATAGGATGACCGTGTTCGAGAATAGGGTGATGAGGAGGATATTTGGGCCTAAGAGGGACGACGTAACAGGGAGTGGAGAAAACTACATAACGAGGAACTTAATGATCTGTACTCATCACCAAATATTATTCGGGTGACCAAATCAAGAATGAGGTGGGTGGGGCATGTAGCACGTATGGGGGAGGGGAGAGGTGCATACAGGATTTTGGTGGGGAGACCGGAGGGAAGGAGACCACTTGGAAGACCCAGGTGTAGATGGGAGGATAATATTAAAATGTATCTTCAAGAAGTGGGATGGGGGGCATGGACTGGATTGATATGGCTCAGGATAGGGACAGGTGGTGGGCTCTTGTGAATGCGGTAATGAACCTTCGGGTTCCATAAAATACGGGGAATTTCTTGACTAGCTGAGGACCTGTTAGCTTCTCAAGAAGGACTCTGCTCCATGGAGCTAGTTAGTTAGTTAGTGTGTTCCCTTAATTTCATGTTCGTCAATGACAGTAGTCGCGCGGTCCAAGGTGTGTAGACCTGCTGTATTCTACCGCTCTTAAAACGTGCACGTAGTTTTGAATCCCACTCCGCGCTTGGATGTGTGTTTGAATTTATTCTGTGTTTATGTTATCCTGTGCAGGCAGAGGTCTTGCGACGCTCATGATGCTCTGTTAACGGCGTCCTATCAACTGTTCACAAACACGTTCAAAAACCCCAGTACTAGTTGGGCAACAAAGAGAAATTTCCCTATACGTCTACTAAAATAAAGATTTATCTCTTCCCGTAAGTCGTTTCTAATTCTATTTAATTTGCTACATCCCTTGACACTTCAAAGTCACTTCCGCTGCTTCAGTTTGACTCATAGTTCTGTTTTCTTAACACATCATTTCGGTTCTGCATGAAAACGTGGGAACTTGTATCACTTTATGCAGGCAACATTATTAATAATTAACCTGGACACGACAGCCTAAACCAGGGTTGGCCAAACTTGCTTAACGTATCAGCCACATAAGATAAACTTCAGATGTTTGAGAGCCGCAAGATATGAACAAATATTACACACACGTTTATAATTGTTACATGCACATTTTGTTACAAAAATTCTTAAATATATTTACTCGCCATGAACATTAAACTTACGTTTTAATCCAGTGGACTCTCAGTTTATACCCGGCAAATAATTATAAAGCTTGAAAATTTTTTATTTACCTTTTATATGAATTGTAATGCAAAAAGGAGCTCAGCCAACATATTTCCGCGAACCGCACATTATATGTCAAAGAGCCGCATGTGGCTCGCGAGCAGCGGTTTGGCCACCTCTGGCCTAAACTCTTCGTTCTTTTTGCAAGGTGTTAGTACAGGTAGTCTATAAATGGATCTGGATAACGTAATTATAAGTAAGCTTTACTGAAATGACAGACGCATGCATACATACTGCCCCTTACTCAAGAGAATGCAGTTGACCTGTACAGCGTGGGTAGAGCCCCTTAACACTCGCGAAGGCGGTCGGGCGAAATCATACAAACTTAAGTTTCTATCACTGCATGATTTTCTTTCCACTGGCCACCGTTTCTTAGATGTTTCGTTTATAACAAGCCTGAAGTCAAATTTATGCACAGCTCTAACCACACAGAATACTACTGCAAATAACTGTAATATATCACACGCAAAGCACTTCAGTCCAATACATTTTGAACTGGAATATATCTGTTACTGGCCACAAACAAGGTAGGGCCGTCTTTCCCCACCGCGAACAATTGTCAAGGTCAACTGCAAACTCCTTACTCAGTATCAGTACATACAGTACAGACGCTCCTCGACTGACGAAGGTGTTCCGTTCAGACGACCAGACGCAAGTCGATGTTGCCGTAAGTTGGAAATAGTGCATCTCCTGCCAACTACTGGCCACTAGTGAACCAGTAAAATTCAATATAGTCTTCTCGGGCGCACAGCCGCGTCAATTCGTTTGAATACAACGTTTCGGGGACTAGCTCCGTCCCCATCCTCAGGCAAATCAGTTTTGCCTGAGGATGGGGACGGAGCTAGTCCCCGAAACGTTGTATTCAGACGAATTGACGCGGCTGTGCGCCCGAGACTATATTGAATCATGTCGCCGCGAAAGTTTTAAAACTGAACCAGTAAAATGTAAACACATATCAGACGCCCAAACACAGTGCTGCATAAAGTATCATACGGGGTGATTCAAAAGTCGCGTTACACAAAATTAAAGTACAGTAGTCCCCCCGTATCCGCGGGTGATACGTTCCAAGACCTACCGCGGATGCCCGAAACCGCGGATAGTACCGAACCCTAATATATAAAAGCGCTGAGTAAACTTTAGATCGACTAAAGTCGACGCTGGCGAAGTAAAACGTAAATAATGAAATCGACCATGGTCGACTTTGGCAGTGAATGTGTTAATATTTTCGGGCCGCGGTAAACCGTGGATACCGAATCCGCGGATACGGGGGTTCTACTGTATCTATGAATGTAAGTTAATGTAAGTAATTCTTTTGTTTGCTGTTGGTACCAATGAGTGTCACATCGTGATTGCGCAAACTCACTGTCTGAAGTGCTGCGTCACCCATCTCTTCACCGTATCACTTTGTGTAATCTGACAGCGCCACGGTTTTTTTCCCCCCAACAACGGCGTGTTTACAGTACTGAGCTTTACTTTAAATCGCGGTCCTACGTGAAGGTGCAAAAACAGTTTCAGGGAAGACAGCCTCATGTTCATCTAAATAAGATGGAAATTTCAGGAGTTGTTGCCCGTTGTCGTGAAACGGGAAAGTGTACAGGACAAGAAAAACTGTAGGCGACCGACCATCTGTGTTGGCTGTAGAAAGACATGAAGATGTGTGGGTACAACAGTCTCCAAAGAAAAGTCCCAGAAAACTTGCATCACCGGTATATATGTGCTACGCCAGTACCCACAGGACTGTCGGAAAATTTCATCTGCGTCCTTACCGCATTAGGGCTGTCCAAGAACTCAAAGGTACGGATACAGCAAAGCGATTACAGTACTGCAGGTGGTTTCGGTCTTTCGTCCAGCAAGATGGAATAAACGTGTTTGATACGGTTTATTTTAGTGACGAAGCGTGCTTCCACCTTGATGGATACATGAACAGTCAGAAGTGCAGGATCTGGTCAAGTAAATATCCATATGCATTACACGAAAAGCCCATACAACCACAAAAGAATGGTCTATGGTGCGATTTGTCTTGCAGGCGCTCAGCTGGTCCCATCTTCTTCCAGACCGCAGTTAAAAGTGAGGTACACCAGGACATGATAACCCAGCTCATTTCAGTGTTGGAAGAGGATGAACGCCATTGTTGGCTTCAGCAATATGGCGCCACATGCCATACTTTTCGCGAAACAATGAATTTCCTGAAATATTATTCTGAAAATCGTCTTATTCCTAAAGCTATGTGGTCCCCTAGATCACCAGACTTGTCATCCACTGATTTATCTCTCTGAGACCAGTACAAAAGACGAACCCATACACACTTGAGGAACTTCAGGCCAAAATCGAAACACAAATTTCTCAAATTACAGGTGCACTGCTACGTACGGCGCCCACAACCATCATAAAGACGGTTCGAGCTTGCACTGGTGCAGGAGGGGGGGTCATTTTGAACCCTTCTTGTGACCTTAAAAGATAATCTCGTGGGTTTTTTTCGTTCCAAAAAGTACACACTGCGTGAAATATGTATTACATTAATAAATGCATATAATGTTTCATTTGGGTAACGTGACTTTCGAATCACTCTGTAGTACACTACGAAAAACAAAAACAAAGGAATTAAGACACATCGACTCGTACGCATAAGTACTGCGAGAACCACTCGCGGGGCTTACCCACTGTATCATGGTCGTAAGTCGATGGCGTCGCAAGTAGGGCAGCGTCTGTTCTACTCTTCTTTCGTGTGCGACAGACCGTACGTGTCGTTCTCACGGGTCATCATTCCAATAAATTACAACACAGATCAAGCCGAATTAGGCCTGCTAAATCGCTATTCGATAAAGATTCAGCGTACCCGGGTTGTGTGGCTTCTACCGGTAACAAGTATCGATTTTTATTACACAATCACCAAGAAATACAATCAGGCTATAACATCTCGTTAGCTTGTAAAGCCCCGGCTTATTATTACCTGTTATGGATGGCATTTCTTGTAACATTTGTTGAGGGCAAAATTAATTTAGCCATTACTGTCAGATCACATCTGTATGACGATTCCTATCATGTGAAAGTTTTCGGACAGTGAAGGGCTCGCTTTGCGAGGATGAGACAATTTAATGCGCAAATGTATCTACGAGCGCCGCCGAATGAAAACGGATATTCCAATGTTAACATGTTGGACATTACTCCAGGATCCACAACAAAACGAAAGCCATGTATACAGTCTTCATCAACCGAATGAAACACATCGGTCACTAGTCTATGCTGGTTATGTTAACTTATTTGCAGAACGAATAAATACAAGAAGCACGTAGACACACTTCTACACGGTAGTAAAAACATAAGTATACAAACAAACGCTGAAAAAAAAACATGTTTATCGTCATGTCTTCTTACCAGGCTACAGGATAAAGCCATATACACGTTGAACTTGGTATCTTAAATCAAGGGAAGAACACGGAGGCTCTAGGGCTAGAACACAGGCCTCGACACAGCCGAAGGGTCTGTGGCTAGAACACAGGCCTCGACACAGCCGAAGGGTCTGTGGTTAGAACACAGGCCTCGACACAGCCGAAGGGTCTGTGGCTAGAACACAGGCCTCGACACAGCCGAAGGGTCTGTGGCTAGAACACAGGCCTCGACACAGCCGAAGGAGTCTATCGGCGACAGGAACGTGAGGCACAGCAATTTCGCATGTACCGCCGTCCTTCCTACGAACGCACAAATATTCGAACATCCGAACACACACCACTTTGATCAACAAATGCACTCTTATTATACTTGTTATGTTATACAATACAGTCACAGTGAACTAGCCAGACATGTTTCGATCCCTTGTTGGGATCATCATCAGGGACTTTTAGATTATAAATTACACAATTACAAATTAACAATAAAGGTACATATTAAAAGTATAAGATGTATGCAGGTTAAAATTGTAGGCTATCTCTGTTGGTTCCTGGGTCCACTGTGTATCGGAAATTGCCTCTTTACATGTGGAAGGCTAAGACAGGATTTTTAATATGTACCTTTATTGTTAATTTGTAATTGTGTAATTTATAATCTAAAAGTCCCTGATGATGATCCCAACAAGGGATCGAAACATATCGGTCTAGTTCACTGTGACTGTATTGTATAACATAACAAGGTATAATAAGAGTGCATTTGTTAGTTAAAGTGGTGTGTTTTCGAATGACAATGCACGGTATGAATAGCACAAAATTCGAATATCCCTTACAGCGTTCATGATATTCTGCTTGATCACTACAGGCAGCGGTAAATGAATTTCTATACTGGGAATATCCGACAACCACTTCGTATCCACCTGCACAGTTGCCGTATTGAATGACAAGAAAAGTAACCGAACACTAAAATTCCTACTTCGTGCATCGCACACAAAGCACTGGGATATGGATTCAGTGCATCTCACCTTTTCACAGATTTCAAAGCCGCATATGGAACAACAAACAGACAAAAACTATGATCTGAAGGTAATGGGCGTTAGAGACTGGAGGCAAAAGTCTCAGGATGGGGACCAGCGGAGGGCAATAGTAGAAGAGGCCAAGATTTATGGTGCACTGTAGCGCCAGTAGAAGACCTTACACATGACGTCCAAAAGTAATCAAAATCAAAGTGTTATTAAGTTCTTTCAGTACCGTGGTTTCTTTTCATTCTTACAGTGAATAAAATCAAACACAAAGCTATTTACACGTTAAACGAGTGGCGCATGTATATTTTGGAACATCCACACAGAAATGTTAATACAACTACATGCAGCCACCAAAGTTTTTTTTTTTGATAGCCATGATACAATTATGCGACACATTCGCTTCAGAACCTCTGTTTATACAGTGTAATGGGCAGGTGCACTCGTATCGCATAATAATAGCACTAGCGAAATGTAGTGGTTATCGCACTATATTTGTATTCGGAAGGCGGCCGGTTTGAATCTTGGCCGGTACGTTGGTTACCTTGACTGAGGTTTTGGTGCTGTCCTCAGTTCCTCCAGATAAATGACATGGCCGTCTGTAATGTGGCATCTTGCCATGCTTCCTAAACTGAATCACAAGTATTTACTATTTCGCCCAACACAACTTTATCAGTAAACAATCCTTCTTGTTTACAATATCAGCTACACTTTTCGGCTTTAAAGTACAGCCATCCTCAGTAAGGGAAGTTACAATCAACAAACACATGTTTCTACAAGTTTTAAAAGGTTTTAAACTTACACATTTTAACTCAATGTAAACACAACAATAACATATTCACATGGTTAAGTAAGGTAAACAACAAAATGTTGTACGTGTTAGATCTCACTACCACATTTTTAATACGATATACGTTTACTTTTACATTTTTACAGCGGTTAGCCTAAGGATGGCTGTACTGCTAGGACCGCATCCTTCCAAATCCTTTCCAATCAGTGTTCATCAGTCATCAGTCTGAGGTATTGACTGTCGTAAAATGAACCACAAAAAGGTAACAGGTCTAGTCCAAATTATAAATAAGTTTGTAAAATACTGCATTCATCCATCACATCCAATCAGACCCTCACACATGGCAGGCCAAACCTCCTACGCGACAAAATTCGAGTGGGCCGTGGGGGGGGATTCCAGCTCTACCCCAGGAAAGCATTAATTCAGGAACGCACTGTGAAAACAGGCGGAACACTATAATGCTACAAACAAAAATATTAACAGTATGGGAATCCCTGTATCCTGCCACGTGCAAATTTATCACTGTCAGGTATGCAAATTTTACTTCACTCTATGGCCTTGTCTGACATTACACAAGGTGCCAAGAATGACAAAGTGACAATTGGGCTTCTTTTTCCGTAACCTTGTACGGAACATCTTTCATAAAATCTAACTCCCAACCAAAGAAAGGTGCCGGGGAATAAGTCATATATGTTTCTCATATCATGAAACAAATTTACGATCCAATACCCTGCTATTAACCGCCAGAGCTGTGCAGGGATAATTTATCGCTGCTGGTTCTCAATTATGTCATCAGAGTAGCCCGAGATAAGAAGGTTGGAAACAAAACTCCGAAACAAGATATCTGAATATGCTAACGATTTTAATTTATGAGAACACACAAGGCATAAAGAACACAGACAGATCAGCAGACTTGTAGGTCTAAAAAAAGGCATAAAAAGCTGAACATACGAATAGCGAGATTAAAATGCAGACACAAAATCTTAACTGCCAATAAATAATAAAAACATGGTGAAATTATGCGCAAAATAAATTCGGGCCTTGTCACTGATTTCTTGCGAAATTTCCACCACCTTATCTGTTGTTATAAAATAAGGTTTAAAAATGCATATGCAACTACAATTTTACTTGTCGGGGCACTCAGACAGCTACTCCGCGGGATACATCTGAAAACACGCGCGATATATTTGAAACAAGGTGCAGAGGAGAAAAGAGAATATTTCAGTAAAACCCGAGACCAACGAACAGGGACACTTCGCTTCTGTTACTGTCAAGAGATTTCAGTGATTAAAGCAGTCAGTTGTGCTGTACAGAAGAAAGAACACATAGTTACCACTTCACTCAAAATTAATGGACTTTCCTTTTATAGACGCGTTCGCAAAATTACGAAAAGCGACTATTAGGTTCGTCATGTCTGTCTGTCCGTCCGTCCGCATGGAGTAACTGTGCTCTCACTGGACGGATTTTCATGAAATTTGGTGTATACAAATTTTTTGAAAATATGTGGCAAAAATTCAAGTTTCATTAAAATCTGACAAGAATAGCAGGAACTTTACATGAAGGCCTATGTACATTTATAATATCTCGCCAATTTCTTCTTAGAATGAGAAATATTTTAGGTAAAAGTTGAAGAGAAAATCAAAGCACACATTTTATATGTTCAGTAACTTTTTCCGAAAGTCGTGTCGTTTATGAGATAATGTGGAAAAAATATGGTAGAGCCAGACAGGCCACAGATGATATAACGCTGCGTATAAAAGATGCACACACTCATAATAAGTAATACTTATTGCTTTTCCACGGCAACAATGGTTACGCGAACGCGCCTCAATGTTACGTTAGACGTACATTGCCCGTCTTGTTTCGGTTTATTACGATGCTATCTCGAGCTACATACAGCAGCGATAGCAGGATAATGCTGAATTATGAGTTCGAAAAGATTTGAAAGCAAGCGGCCACGGCGTAACAGAGGCAACATCTCGGCATTTTCCTGGTGGGACTGAATAGAAACAAAGCCCTCCGGCAGGATTGCCCGTGTCCAAGCCGAGATTCGAATCGGACACCTCCCATATACAAAGCCAGAGCGTTACCTCTACACCAGCCTGCTAGATAAGAACTGTCCTCATTCGTTCAGTGGTGATTATACGGCAGCACGCCGCCTTTCTTATATCTGCACTTAAATGCCCTCTTTCATTTCTGCCAGTTCTTTTTCTGTCTCGACTGGTACCAGTTCATGGCATACTGACTGCACAAGTAAATTCTGAAGAGATTAAGTATGAATTCTAAAAGGTTCTGACGATGGTATATAACATTGAGAACTAATTGTCTTCTGGACTTTGTCCATCGTCCAGCTCGGTCTAAGGGACCCGTCTGAGTAGTTGTCTCCCCCTCTCTTCACCAGAAGACGGAAGAAGAACCAGCTTCCGAAACGTCGTGATTTTATATATTTTTATATTTTATCCGGACGATGGATAAAGTCCAGAAGACAGTTGGTTCTCAAGATTAAGTATGGATCAGCGCTTCCCTTCGTATGTTTCAAACGAACTAAATACGTGAGTGTATTCCACAACGCAGATAAAATTTCTAGTGGCGGTTTTCTTTGACAGAATCCATCCAAAATATGCAAAAAAATGAGACACGCGGTATTTCCTCTGGGCAACTACTGATTCAAACTTGCAACAGATGTTCAATATATGTTATTCTGTGCAACACGCTTCGACTCTTATTTAAGTCATCTTCAGGTACGTTCTGAATTTCATTACTATGTACAATGCTGCGTTTGAGAAATTTCTCATTTTTATAAAGTGGATAACGTGTCTGAAGATTACTTATAGATACCGAAACATGCAGGAACAGATAACATAATCACACATTACAGGTGTAGATGAAGAGTTGCGCAGACGAAATACCTTAAATCTTGTTCTTAGTAGGGCTACGTAAACTGCAGCGAGAAGCTTCACGCGAAACTTACCCAAATCAAAATAGCGTTTTGAATTATGATGCTGTTACCAATTTATAGCCGCCACAACGTGACATTTCATACCATTTCAGCTTATTTTATCAGTCACCTTCCTCCACAGTTTAACATCGTTAACAAACACGTTTTGTTATAAGAAAACACGGCCAATGAGTAAGGCTGCTCAGACCCTTCGGCACTTGCTAATAAAAATCCAGCTGTGTATTTAGAAGTTAGTGCGTTCCTCAGGCCTGATATGTACTTCTTTTTTGAAGACCGGTGATGAAGTAATTATATTACTTTGGAGTGGCAAACCGTTCGATTTACTGACAACGTAACGAAATAAACATATATGTTACATTCACTCATTCATATAGTCTGTCTTACGACAGGTTTATAGACTCTTCCAAAGCGAGTTCTCCACACAGTGCGATCTACTGCTTCCTCTTTCAATTTCCAGTATCTTCTCTTTTCCTTAGTGTCATCCAGTAGCTGCTTACGTCTTCTTCCTCGTCTTCCCGTCATGCCTATCCTTCCCTCTATCTTTCCTTTAATAACATGCCTTAGTAGGCAGTTCCTGCGCAAGATGTGACCAATCCAGTTAGCCTCCCTTCTTTTTATTGTATGTAGGATATTCTTCTCCTCCTTGACTCTGTGTACTACTTCATTTCTCACACTATCGGTCCAACTGATCTCCATCCTTCTCCAGCACCACATTTCAAAACTTTCCAGGTATTTCTGATCTGCTTTCCGAAGTGTCCACGTTTCAGCACCATACAACGCTATGCTCCAAATGTAGCACTTTGCTAGTTTCTTCCTTAAATTTAAGTCCAATTTGCTGGTGAAAAGAGTCCTCTTCTTGCTGAATGCTGCTTTTGCCATGGCAATCCTCCATTTAATTTCACGTGTACACCTTGCATCACTTGTTATCATGCTACCCAAATAGTTGAAATGTTCCACATTCTGCGCCTGTTTTTGATCTATCATAATCTGCACTGGGGATGGTTGAAAGCAACGAATAGATTGGCAATGGGAGGAAAACACGAATAACGTTAGAAACGAGGAAACATCTCACGTGAAAAACCTGCACATGCCTACGATAATTATTATATATATAAACATACAATGATTATTTTGATGGTAAATATACATTACGAGGCTATCTGATGATAAATATTAGTTTATTTTGGTCTTAAGTGAAGTACAATACTAATCGACAAACAATGATAGCATTCAAATATTTGAGCTATGTCTTAGCAGTGACATCCCACACGAAACTTTCATCAGCAAAGGGCTAAGGAAGTGAAAGACGCAAAAGATAGACAAATACACAGTGTGCCGTACATGGAATTGTCTGCTTTAGGCGTGGGGATCTAAAAATTAGCCGAACATACTCATTTCATACTTCGATACCTCCTCAACTTGCATGATGTGTTATATTCAACCAGCTCATTCGTGCTTGTAATTTACAACGTACAGCGCAACATTATGAATCCAAATGAACGACAGAACGGTTGTATACTCGTGTATGTACTGTACAAATAAACGAAAGTCCCACACATTTCACACACACACACACACACACACACAACCACACACAGCATACATGCTTGTGCGTGTAATTCCAGACATGATTTCTGCCACAGGAGTTGAACGCGAGACGGATAACATAACATGTAAAAGTGTGTGTGCGTTTGCGTGCGTGTACAACCACTCAACAACTGCTTCCTTCAAAAGAACTCGTTCTTCGCCATTTTGCACCCCTCGTGGCTACACGTTCATGCAAGACAGACATAAATCAATCACTTTATTGTCTCCATCTCTTCCAGCGTGTGCTTTATAGTCAGAAAAAAACTATCAAATGTCGCGACGCAGAGCAACACACACGCCTATTGTTGACAAAGCTTATTAGTCGCGACTCCCTCCATAAAGAAGATTCGTCCTACATAAGCTAGTAGTCGCTTAGCTAGTCAAGAAATTACATACTTCTTCTTATCTCCTTCTATGGCGTTTCGGCCTGTTTTTGGGCCATGGCCTCCACGTTGCTGGGGATTCGAGACAACTGAGTTTTTACGACGTGAGGACGTTAATCCCACTACCAACCCCCAAACTACAGGGGCAGCGTATCTCTTAGTCCGGCTCCTCGCTCAAAAGCTGTCCGGTATAGGTGTCCCTATCAGCACCTGGGTAGCCGCCAGCATACTTTCCGTGTCCGCTGGTGCACGCACGCTCCCGCACCCGGCGACACGATGCAGATACCATCGACACAGCAAGAAATTACATTACCCACCAATACTGGAACCTCAAAGTTCATTACCACGTTCACAAGAGCCCTGACTGCTCCCTATTGTCAGCTTTAAATCGTTCCAGAGAATGCCTTCACGTCCCAAGTCTCGTGTAACACTTACGTACAGTGAGACTTGCTAGCACACCGGCCGAACTGAAAGACCACCCCCTGTCGGCTGTCCGATACTTCTTATTCAGTATCTTCACATCCACCTTCCACAGCTGGAGGCCCTCTTCTACATCTGCAATATGAGGATGCGCCACGGCGTGTGAAAACGGGCCCCATTGAACAACGTTAAAACGTTCAAGTCTACCGTTCCTAACAATATTTTAAATAGCACTTGCGCATATATATAAATCTTATGTGATGTATGAATTGTTTGTAAGATAAGTAGTCCTGAGAAAGTTTTTAACATTCTGTGAGTGTCATGTAAAACACAATGCCCTATATAGATATCAAATTTCGTCCGGTCAGATGTTCCGGAGATGAATCCTGCGGAAGGACACAGCCTACAATGTTTACTCATTAAATGTGCTTCGGCCGATCCCGATGGCCGCGCGGTTTAAGGAGTGGGTCTGCGGCCGCTCGCTTGCTGAGATTGCGGGTTCGAATCCCGCCCGGGGACATGGGTGTCTGTCTCTTGTGAGGATTTGTGTTTTCTGGTAGAGGTCTCCGCGACGGGCCGATCTCTCGTCAAAAGGAGTCCTGCCTTGTTGTGTGTGTGTGTCAATGAGTGTGATCAGGTGCAACAATAACCCTCTACACCTACTGTAAGTAGGTAGAAAAGGTCAGAATAAGAAAGGAAGAATGAAAAATGTACTGTGTGCAAATAACCGACGAAACTAATCCGGTTAAGTTTAGCAGTTGAACAGCTTGGCCTATCAGGGCCAATTGAGTAGGTGTTTCACTTTCTGTTTCACCTTACGACGGGGACCGATCCTGTATAGGAAATGTAACGTTTTAAATTTTATTTTAAACACAGTCGATGGACAAATTCCAAACACAGAATGATTCGAAATGTGACATATCATTGTCACGAGCTCGGCAGAACCTTATTACCCCCACTTAGGTCTCATAATGTATCCCGACGGGGATCTAGTACGAACAGGGAAGAGGGGCGCTCATGCCTTCAGTCCACCACCTTACGAGCAGCTGTGACATTCTACAAGAACGTTTCTTTACGCTCCGGCTCTTATACTTGAAATTTAGATTTATTAAAGTGGCCTTCTCTCCTGTACCGCAGCCAGAGATATAAAATCTCGTGCTACATGTAAGCACGGCTGCATGATTTACTGAGTATGCAAGGCAGTTAAGGAAAACCACATCAAGTCCGTCAACACTGTACAATGAACAGAGAGTGAAACCAGTAACGAGTAAACCAGGATGTCTGCACGAGGGCCAGTTTAAAAACCTGGACATCCTGTCCGGGTCTTACACCAAATTAATCTTTGTAATTAACAGAACAGCCTTTTATGTTTTAAAGCAGCCTAACAACCACCAACAATACTACACAAAAGCATAAAAATATATAAACTCGGGGTTGCACAAATTTTCCAAAAATCTAGGAGCCACCATAAAATTCCAAACACCAGAAGGGCGACATGAACGAAGTTCAATACCGAGGACCCGCAAAATATTTGGCGCCACCGGTGGCGCCGGGGTTTGTGCACCCCTGAATTATTCGAGTTCTTTTGTACAAACTTTATATAATAACACGCTTGACAGACTGTGGTCAGGTTGGCAAGTCCCGGTGTGTAACCCTTTCAAAACCAAAATTATTCCACATTATAGAATGATTCAGTTCGTACCTCACAAGCGTGCTCCCATTACAAAGGTCAATCGGCTAATGCTGTATAGGGAAACGATCGTTGTTTATTGTGAGAAAACACAGCTGTCAGTGTTACACCTGGCAGTATATCACACTAACCAATGTGGTGAAGAGGGATCACACTCAAAAATGCCGGCCAATTATATCTACCGTACTTGAAGCCCAACTTAAATTGCGTCTCTTTTCTTACGAAAATATTCCTGTAAAATTGAAACATGGCAGATGCCTAAAAATCGTCAATTTGCAACATTTTTTCGATAATATGAAAATTCAAAGTAATGCGAGAAAAATATAAATTCTGTGTAGCCCACATGCGCACGTGCGCATGTGCATTACTACAACATAACAGTCTATACGTGTCTGTAACCAATGAAGTGCAGAACACAGAACAGCAAACATTTGCAAAACAAGTCACGTAGCTACTGCGTTGACTTTGCAGACGGCAGAACGCCAGTGATAAACCCGTCACTGATGACAGCGGTGCTTCTCCCGGCCGTGACTATGCAGAATACTGTCCTTTGGAACGTGACACCGTACAGTCTGGTATTAATAACGACATTTCGAAGGAACCTACTACAGCCATATTCGGAGTATATCCTGAAGATAGTAAGTTACTTCGAAACGTCGATAAAGTTTTGCCAGACTAAACGGCGTCACATACCACAAGATATAATTCTTCATTATCCGTGTCACTCACGAGTGACACCTCAGTCGGCTTACATGGATGTGTACAGTCTTAATTTTTGGTTCTTCGTTCGTAAAATATGGCCGCAGTCTACACTAGTGACACTAGCACGTCACCGGTTTAAGCCAACTACCACAACAACAAGTCAACCCTAGTACGTTTTATGTCGTAAAATTTATTATCATATTATTTAATAACGCTAGGATCCAATAAGATGTGCTCATTACGAACCCATGTAAAAAATGGGGACAACCATATAAAACACTCCAGCCAGGGCAATGCTGACGCGGCGAGATTAGAATCTGGTACCTCCCGAACACAAGTCTCGTGCGTTAACGCTATGTTAACCTGTTATGTGCTTTGTATTCCACAATTTCCCCTCGTCTTCCCCACGAATTACGCAAGCAGGTTGCATACTAGCACTTTACATGAACCAAACACGGCATCTGTTACGCTTACCGAAGAGTGATTTGTGTGTGTTGTGGAAACTTCTAATCCGTTTCTGATGATCGTTTAGTCTTGACTCCTGAAACAGTTTATTGCTTGTGAGGCTTGAGAGCAGCTGTCGTAGGCGTAGACGTCTGATACACAAACAGAATGGGGCGGAAATGGGATCCAAACAGGACTCTTCTTTGTAGGGGTCGGAAGCGGGATGTTATTACAAGCTTCTGATGGCAAGGATAACCAAGACAGGCTTCAGCAGGGACTTGCACAAAAATGGTTGGAATGGGATGAAACAATATGCAGGTGTTACTAGACCAATTTAACACAGATCTCACCATGTTTACACCAAGGTTACCTAATCTTTAAGCTAAATGGTACGTGGTCTGATCAGAATTAGGTGTACAGCAATAGAAGAGGTACTGCGTTCCTACAGCCCGTCATGTGACAATACGTAACAAGAGGCCATGTACATATAAAGTTAACATTGAGGCGCGTTCGCGTAACCATTGTTGCCGTGTAAAAGCAAGAAGTATTGAATATTCTGAGTGTCTGTATTCTTGTCTTAGTCATCTGGCATGCAAATCACATGCGGCGTATTATATTTTCATCTGTGGCCCGTCTGGCTGTACCATATTTTTCAACGTTATCTCATAAATGCCACGATTTTCGAAAAACGTTCTTGAACACAAAATGTGTGTTTTGATTTTCTCTATAACTTTTGTCTGAAACATTTATCACTTTAAGAAGAACTGAGCGAGATATTGTCATAAATGTACATAGGTCTTCATGCGAAGTACAAGTTATTCTTTTGACATTTTAACGAAACTTGGATTTCCTCGACAGATTTTCGAAAAATGCCCAAATATCAAATTTCACGAAAATCCTTCAAGTGGGAGCCGTGTGTTCCATGCGGACGGACGGATAGGGGCATGACGAAGCTAATAGTCGCTTTTCGAAATTTCGCGAACGCGCCTACAAAACCAACATTGACCCAAAAGTTAAGTTTCTGAGCGCACACGCCCATAATAACAGAGAAAAGGAGCTTACACGTCATGAAATAATAAATTTACAATACAAAATATTACTCGGTTACTATCTACTAGGGGCACGCGGTAGCGCAGTTGGTTGAGGCACTGCTCTACAAGCCGGAACGTCGCGGGTTCGATTCCCGATGAGGTCATTAAAATTTTTCATTGACATAATCCTTCCGGCCGCACTATGGCCCTGTGGTCGACTCAGCCTTAACAGAAATGAGTACCAGGAGTATTTCCTGGGGGTAAAGGCGGCCGGTACGTATGGCTGACAACCTTACCACCTTCATGTGCCGACTGTCTTGAAATCTGGGAGCCTCAACCTCCTGGAACCCTAAGGGCCTGTCCAGGCCTGTAATGGGATTGCTTTACCTTTACTATCTACTAGAATAGAATGCAGATTGGGAATTCAATGGCGGAGTCAGAAGGAGTAGGATCAGGAACAAATACTTCTTCTGATTCCTAATAAAAACACTGAAGTTTTCATGACCGGGATATTGAAACTACTCTTGCAACTTAGCAGGTTCCTTTTCCACTTCCTCGGCACAAAAAGAACAAGAAGGAAAAAAACCGCGCACATGCAGGGACGACGGGTGGGGGGTTTAAACAGGAAACTCAAGTACCAATAAATAAAGCCACGAATTTACAAATACGTGCACAACAAAGACTCGAACGTTGCCATATTTCTGCATTAGTTATACCTGCACCAGTTCTGATGCTTCCTTCACAATTTTAATGGCTCTGAGATCAAAGAAATTTGGAGAAACTCATTTCCTTGAAATTAGCCGATAAGATCGAGGCAAAATTTGCCTATGAATAGACCTCCAGTTACATAAATGGTGTGATACAAGACAATGGGGAACCTCCGAAGAAACCAGAAACAAGTATTTGAAACGGCAATGTGTCAAGCCCCTTTCGAAATGCACGGAACTTGCATGCTAGTCATAAAATAGATGAATTAATGGACAAGGTTACAATGAACAAATTGCAGTCGGACTCGGTTATAACGTCATGAAAGGGGCTGAATATTTTGTGTCCTTACAAACGAGTGTTGTTATAACCGAGGAGAATAATGTTATTGTTAACAGTGAGGAATTAACTTGTACCACAGAATATATGACACTATAGGCGAGGTGTCGTATAAACCGGTGTCGTTACAACCGGCTTCGGCTGTAATTATGAATTATATGACGTGTTGTAAGGGCGTGATCTCACGGAATACATGCGCTTCACAATGGTGTTCTCAGCGTCTCTGAACGCCGCACTGAACCGCCGTGAATATAAACTGATGTCCTGACCCACTACGCGCGAATATAAACCCAGAAACACGCAGAAAGCACAACATTCCTTCGAAACCTTAAAAGGACATGTTGCGAGTCCCAAGAACACAGAAACTTTTATGTCAATACGCCATGTCCATCTACATTTTATTATTTTATATTTGTGTATTTATTTACTTCTTTACGGCTGGCATAATAGCCCTGAAACTATTGCACCTTAACTGTGGGTCAACAACGACGCTTACTCGCTGTATTTGTTCTATGATGTCATTAAGTTTCCGTATTTACATAAGTCAAAGTGAGTTGTGCTTTCAAATTACACAACTTGGTGAACTGAGGCCAAACAGGTGTGTTAAGATTTTGCCAGATGTTACTACGTCGTGTGCATGGCATAGGCCTACTTATCTGAAGGCTATTATCTGTGGCCTGACCGAATATGACTCTCTATAATGCATGTAAGAAACACTGGGAAACGTTTTAGGAAATGCAAAATATGCCTGATTGGCTTCCGCCGCGATAGAGATGAGATCTGAGCTCTTCTGGGATATTACGCAGCGTAGAGGGGTAATTCTGCACCGACGTTTCAGGACAACCTATCGGTCCCATCTTCAAGGGTCAAAAAGTCCTTTCTTGACCCTAGAACATGGAATCGATAGTTTGTCCCGAAACGTCGGAACAGAATTACCACTCTACGCTGCGTAATATTCCAGAAGGACGCAGCTCTCAAATGCAGAATAATTCACTTGTCGAAAATGAGTCCGAATATCGTTGTCGCGTGGCTGGTGCTCCCATTTCGTATTCGGAAGGTCCTTGGTAGGCAGGCCCACTATCAGGACAGTCGCTTATCGCTGCTTCTCATTAGCCCCTGCAGGACAGCTCGTTTCTTCAACAGCCTTTCCGATTCATCACGCACAGCGAACCAAACACGCAGCGACATACAGCCTACGCAGCTGATAGCACGCCATTAGATAAACTGACAATCGAAAGTGGGGAGGTCACAACTAACAAGTTACCGCACTGTTGCGGTTTCTTGTGTTTTGTTTGGTTGCAGTCACCGCGTTCTGGTTGGCTATGTGCCTACTGCAAGTCCTCCGCCTTTGGTAGGAATTTGTTGAGACTCGTGTTTCCGTACCTGACTGATGATGTCCGGGTTCTGATGTGCCGTTTACCAAAGTTCTGAGAATACTGACTCTCGAATATGTCGGGAATGCACCCATTTGAGCAGCGACCTCATCTCAGAGACACAATAAAGAAAGAAGTGAATATACATACAACTGAGGTTCTCACCTCAGTATGAAGATAACTTCTGGGAATACCACCCACGTTTCAGAGAACACCTCCTCCGCCCCTATTATTAGGGCACACGGCTTATGACTCATCTATAGTGATTAAATTACAAACCTGGGTTTCATTCCCGGAAGGGGCAGACATTTTTCCTTTCGCCACCGCATCCACACCGGCTCTAGGAACCTCCAAGCCAATGGGCGTCGGAGGCTATTTCTCCGGGTACAAAGTGACCGATACGTGAAGACTAGTCACCTCCACGTAATGTAGACGTTACAAAGCTATACCTCCTACCCCCATACAAGTGTTGTACTTAAATAAGCACACGGACATTTTGCCCTTTTTACGGACATTTACTATTTCAGTTCGTATTCTTCCTTGCTTTCTTAACCAATCTAATTTTAATGAGGTCACTCCAACTGACATACCAGCAATTAAAATGTAACGTCTTTTTAGACCTTACAGACATCTCTTGAATGAAGCAATTCAAATAACGATTCGTCTTCATATGCCTCAGCAAGCCAACATATCCTATTTCGTTATCAATTATAGGCCGGGACAGCGACTGTTATTATGGACGTCTTTTGTGTTTCCCACCCCTGTTCCCCTCCATCCAAATACTTCCATTAGGCAGTAACCGCTCCCTCCCACGCCATTTAAATTCCATCATTCATTAATCATCCTACCAATGGACGCTACAGAGTGCAGGGCAATGACAGCGCCAGTACAACCACAAACCCACCAAACTAAACTTAACGCACATTCCTTTCATGCTCATCGACTGTCAGCACAAGTAACTGATTCAGGTTCCACCCTGAAGATGGAGGTAGCACGTTTAACCTAAAACCTGGTAGAAATCTATCAAGCTACAAGGCTTCACATCCCATAAGAAAACTTCATATTTCAGGTAGAATTTATCGTTATATTTATTACGAGTGGTGCATCTTCCAAATGTGTAGGGGGCGCAATGAACCGGGGGACAGTATGTACAGTATATCTGTCATAAGTTGCAAAAGCCACTTTAACGCAATGCGTTGTTGATCACTATTCAATTCTGCTTTTGTAGGAGCTGATACGGATACCTGTAATTCCCAGTACTCGTGCGTACATGTCGGGCAAGTAACACAAATTTACGGAGTGTAACGCTACGCTTTCTCCGTGGACCGGGACATGATGTCTGTATAGCGACTCGCTACGAGCTGGACGGTCCGGGGATCGAATCCCGGTGGAGGCAAAATTTTCCGCACCCGTCCAGACCGGCCCTGGGGCCTACCCAGCCTCCTGTACAATGGGTACCGGGTATCTTTCCAGGGGGTTAAAGCGGACAGGGCGTGACGTTGACCACCCACCCCATCTAGTGCCGAGGTTAAAGAAAGAATAATAATACCTCTTCTCCCCCTATGGGCCTTCATGGCCTGTTCTAGGGCGAACTTCACATTAATGCTACGCCTTCTTTAGCCAAGTTCAAACAGAATTCTTATCAGGCGTGTAAACTAGGGATTTCATACACATCCTCACGTATGTAGGGCATTACTGCACGGACACAACCCCGGTTAACGTTAACAGTCGCATTTGGCCAGAGATACATAATTCCCAAACACCTGGTCGCCCGGGCGACTAAATTTGGTACTGTTGTGCCCAATACTTTCAGCATAATTACTACAGTTTTCGCTTACACAAAAATAAGTGTAACAATTCATTGCACCGAGAAGCAACAGGTAACAGAAAGGTTCAGAGGTCACTCCAGAATTGTAGCTTCATGTCAGCCTTCTGGTACGCACAGTGTGAAGTTGGCCCGTGGACCCCTGCGTTTGGTTACTGACATTTACAACGTGTTTAAAGTATACAAGATTACTTTTGTAACAACTGGACGCCCACACTCCACACATTCCGAGAGCGAGAGAGCGATGTTTTGTTTAACGACGCCATCAAGCGTCCATGACAGATGAATGAACATGAGTATGGAGAACTGACGGAATTATACCAACAGGGGAAAACCGAATTACACGGAGAAAACAGTACCACAGCGTCCACTATAAACTCCACATGGACTGGCCTGGGATCAAAGCCAGGCCTCCACACTATCATTCTGCGACATTTTGAGGTTCTCACAGCGGTGTTTATGAAGATTCAAGCCTTCCGGGATGTTACGCCGTGTCGGTTGGTAAAGTTACCGACGTTTCGAAAAAGCGCGGTGCCTTCCATCATCAGGGCCAAGCACCTTGTATCTTCGACTATCACTTTCTCCAAAATCGCTCTGCTCCATGTGATTCCAACATGAAGGTTTGCAAACGTCTCCACGATCAAGAAATCTGCTATCAATAAAACTGAACTCACCAGATGTTCGCCTGACAGCACTTCGAGAAGGGAGATGAGGTTATGTCCATCCCGTAGGTCTTCGAATAGGTCGCCCACATGCCGGTTCGCCTGAAACAAGAAGACAATCATAGTAATCTGTATCGGAACACAGTCGCCGGCACTGATGTCGTGACGTGTAAATTAATGTTATACTTTGCTTATAATAGGAATGCCACTGATACAAAATTATGTAAAAATATAAGACGTTTATATTGATTTCGAATCGTTTTTATCAATTCGAGGCTTCTTAAATTTCTCATATTCAATTACATTCTATGCTGAATACCGCACTATAATCTTAAACTGAGAGATAAAAATCGAGAGGATGAGAACATATAAAAAAATAACTATCCTAAAGTGACCACAAGGTCATACAAAACTTTTAATGATTCGAAATTTAGGTCATATAACTCCGCTAGTCAGAAATTGCGTTTCGTTGTCTTTCATCAAATGTTCGTTACATCGAAAGATCTGTGAAATAAAAATCACAGAACTTACAAAACAAAATCTTATATTTTACGTTAGCCTACGTACCACCTTTCTCTAGGATGAGCCACTGCAGAAAACTCATAAATTTAAATCTGTTTGTAAACTACGGGTCATATTGGGCCAATACTGACCAACATCAAAACTGCTCGACACTTTCAATCACTCAAAATTCCTCGATTATTTTCGAAGATAAAACGTGTGGTTGAAAGGCGGAAGGTCGATTACACGATCTTTCTCATGTGTGTTCTGCAAAGAACGTATATAATCGACAGAAGCAAGACATGCAGTAACAAGCATTATAAGCTGGGCAAAAACAGAGAACACTTTGGCCACAACAGTAACAGCACAACGCTTTGTGAATTGTACATATCGTGTAACAAATAAGACATGCAAATTCACAACGCAACATCTACATGTTTAGTAACCACAGACAGTCTACACAACATACATGAAAGCGTCCAAAACGGTCTATAAAGCATGTATCCAAACGTGTTTGTAAGCTATGCTTGATCGATGTTATACACAACGCAGCCTCACTTTACGCATTTCCTGTAGTTAAAACACATTTATCTGCACACCACGCACACCTCAGACAGACAGGGGTAGTAGAACATCTCAAGAACGCTTCTGACACTGAATGACATCAGCACCCCGCGTTGTCCTTGGTATCATTAATTTTAGAATTTTCATTACTGACAGTTCCTGAGTAAGCAAAAATTACACAGATATTCAACTAAACTCCATCACTCGCTAACAACTTTCGATAAAAGATGTCAATTTTTATGTTGGTGCCCTCACTTCAACGCCCTCATTTCTAAACGTATCTTCATAAAAGAAAATTATGTGAAATATCCACCGAAACTTCCTCACTTAAAGCTATCTTTCACAAACGAAAGTAACCTCCTACGTTCATATCACAGATTCCAAACTTTTATTGTATGAGGCTTGTACAAAAACAACAAATTATAATAATATATAAGGAAATTCAATTTACTGGTTTATCCCATCAACGGAATTAAAAATGTATGCTGGGGCAATTAATTTCAACCTACCCGTTACGGAAGGTCTCAGAGTAAACACAAATTATGTAAACAAATTCATATTAATTCCCTTAATGTGCCACAAAAGGTCGACTTTAGTTACAGCACGTCTCCGAGTAAACCAGAACGGCCAGAGGAAGCCCAGACTACAGCTCCACTTCCCATCTTGCAATTCCATACTTCATGTCATGACAAATTAAGTCAGCACGTTCAACCCGCCTTTTAACGTGTCATTACCGCTGACAGCTTCATTAATTTTCATTAACACATGAACTTGAGAACGAAATCGCTTCAGTGTAACCCAGATTAACAGGGATTCTTGCACCGGATTTTACAATGATTGCTGATACATGTGCCACACACTCTCTCAAATAGTTTCGTATAACCGACAAGGTAATAACATGAAGGGTTTAAGGTAGTAATTAACAATCCGCTGCATTTCATGCTTCTAAGACAGGTCCTGACATCGACATACACATTACATGGAGCAAGAGAAGACACACTTACTGTTGGGGAGCAGCATGGCACACTGCCGTTGGTAGTGCCCGCACACACGTGGAGGCAAGTGTATGTCTGCAACAACAAAGTCACAAACACACACTGAAACATCTGACAAAACGAGACGTTCGCTAGACCAATAAATAATAGGGGTAGACAGGCGGCTAAGTATTTTCTACATGCATTCTTAGCTAGAATGGTGGATGGGTCCGTCAGCCTGTCTAGACGTGACGGTTGAGAGAAAATCCTCCTTGTCCCGGGAATCGAATCCGATCGTCGGTCCTACAGTTGTCACTTTACTCAAATATACCAGTTCGCGCCACGTATTACGATTTTAAGAAAAGGGGCCCTAACCACCACCACCACCCACAAATCTGGCACCCTACTCGTAATCAGTAAATAAGAGCATACGAGACGAGGTTCTCACGGCGGTGTCTTCTGAGATGTTACGACGTGTCTACCGGTAAACAGCTACGGCCGTTTCAGAGGATCGTAGTGACTTCACCTCCAGGGTCAAACAGTCTTCACGTGCAGAATCAAGCACTGCTTAACCATGATAAGGATGGCATCACCATCTTTCCACACGTCGGTAAAGATTTACCAGTCGACACGGTGTAGCATCCCAGATAACATAAATTTTGATACAACAGGATGAATGAATTATTTCGTGGGTTGTATTTTACGGTTCTGTCAGTAACTTGACACTATCTAGCGGCGATGACAGCATGAATAACTGATAAACTGGAAGAAATCTGCCAAGGCCTCATCGAGCCACTATCCTGGCATAGGTCTGTACAGCTAAAGATAGCCACAAACAAGCCGCCAGTGTCGCGGCCGAGATATGAACCGGGTGTCTCTCGACACAGGTCTTAAGGAGCGCCACCGCGACACCGACCTGTTCGTTTGCCGTAAGTTACAACAAATATTCTACAGTGGTAAATTATATCAGTTTAAGTTGTACTACATAGGGTAATTATAAATTATATTTACACTTCTACAAACTAATTCTTAAAAAGCAGGCTCTGTATAATAATGACATTTGTAGGGCATAAAGAAGAGTGAACGGAGTTTTGACTGCCACTTGCCGGATTTCAATGAAAGCCCAAAAAATAACCACTTCATTCTATAAACTGGACAACGTAAGAATGTAAACTGATTCACAGACACTCCAAAGGCGAACTTTTGAGACAGTGGGGTGAGGGAGGAGTATACAGTCTCATTAATATAAAAAATCTTAACGAAGTTAGATTTTGAGATCCGACAAACAGAACTCGCTTTTCTTATAATCAACTGTAAAGGTGTAGAGACCATTTCTAATCATCCTGTATTATATGACGTTATATACTCGCATAATCTTGAATTCCATATCTGTCTCGGTTCTTACATGTTCAGATATTTGCTCTTCAGGCCATCAATTCCTGTCTGATAAATAAGCCTATAATCTAAGTCCACGGTACAATCCTTACGGATTACGTTTCTGTGGTGCTATCAGAATCGATCTTAAGTGGTCACGATTAGCGAACACAGCGGCTATATCACTCATTATCTTCAGCAATATCTTGTCACTTCTACAAGCTGCACAAACATCTCGTCTTATGCGTTACAAAATTATTTAAGATTCATATATTCAAGCCTTAATTCATGTAATACAGTGCCAGTTCTTAGGTTACGACATTACATATGTCAACTGTTTTAAAACTATTATTATTATTATCATTATTATTAAAAGCTACTTGCCAGTTAAAATCTTTAAAAAGCTTTAAATGCCAGTACATACAATTTTAGCGTAGTTTTTAAAAATGAACATTACAACGATTCTTGCTGTTCTGATTTTCTGCTGAAACAACACCATTAAAATCCTTTTGAGCTCACTCAGTTCTCTTCATGTTGCAGTATGTTCCACGTGTTCGTACATAATCCACCCACTCTCTTGACGTTTTATGGAGTTCACTGCCATTCTGTGGTCTTTCGTTCTAATACTACCTCGAATGATGGATTTGAGGTTACAGCCTAAAGCCTACAGCCTATTTCCAACTGAAAAACATTATTACACCTAATGCAAATTCAAAATACGTCTGCAATGATATATTTACACCCAATTAATTAACTGCTACTTTTCGTTTTCTGTGGCGCAACAGCCCATCTCGGGCCTAGGCCGCCTCATTGTTGAGGTTTCTAGATCACACACTATTATATACTCACACACGGTAGGACTCCTCTGGACGAGTGATCAGCTCGTCACAAAGGCCGCTACCTACACAACACACAACAAACACAACAGACGAACATCCATGCCCTCAGCGCGATTCGTACCCGCGATCCCAGCAATCAAGCGGCCGCAGGTATACGTCCTATACCTCGTGACTACCGGAATCAGCTAACTGCTACTTTACTTTTACCCTATTTGTATATGTAACATTGTTCCAAATTTTGCTGAGTATCCAGTACGTGTTTCGCGAAACTTTGCACAACACCCGTTGCAGTTTTGAGATTCTGAATGTCAAAGAATGTGAGCACTTAGAGTTGACACTTAAAAGAGCTAATGAATGGTCGTGGCTTCAATAAGTGGCTACTGGTGATAAGGCCGAAACGCTTATACGAGTAAACACGGTAAAGTGGATGGGGCATCACTGGGCGCTGGAAGACGACGTATGGGACAGGCGGAACAAGTCTGGTGATGTGGATAAATTAATATTTTGGAACAGTAAATGTAAGCACGCCGATCCCGGTGGCCGCGCGGTCTAAGGCGTCGGTCTACGGCAGCTCGCTGGCTGGGATCGCGGGTTCGAATGCCGCCATGGAGCATGGATGACTGTTTCTTGTTGAGTGTTGTGTGGAGGAAGGTAGCGGTCTCTGCGACGGGCCTATCACGCGTCCAGAGGAGTCCTACCGAGTGTGGTGTGTCTGAGTGTGATCGAGGAACCTCATGGAGAAGGCCTAACTCCACTAGGGCTGTCAAGCCATCATAAAAATATGTAAGCACATGTATATAAGGGCTACTGTACAAGTTTACAGTGAAATGGGAATGATGACAGAACATCTGGATTCATGCAGTACGAGCACAGGGCAGCGTGCCTAGCTTCTGTCATACAGAAAAACAGTCCGACTGTCGTAGCAGTGACTTACCCGAAGACTCACCGAAAGGCGCGCCTCCTCCGCACCAGAATGATCTTTCCCATGCCGATTGTTTCAAGATGTCTACACTTGCATGACTCGCAACATATATGGTCAAAATTCCGCTTTCTGTTGGGGGGGGGGGGGATAAATATGAAACGAGGGGTTTCATTTCACTGACACACTAAAGCAGCAGTGATTTTAAACGAAACACGTTCTAACAATTAAAGAGAAGGCCCTGTGCATGCGATTCCCCAGAACGCAATATCGAACACGGCGCACTGAACTGAAGATCCCTTATCAAATCAGGTAATGCTATCTAATTGACACGACTCACTGCATAGTTCAGTGTGACGCATCGTTCAAAATAACTAGAGCTGTGAATCTACACTACAGAATTTCACGCTACTCTTCTTACAGTACCGCAGAAACCAACCATTATATACAGTAATCCTTTACGTTATTTGCACCGTACATTCTCTTTGATTATATAAATCTTATTCCGACAAATGTACACAGTTTATGTTATTTAACACAACTCTTTATTATTAAAAAGTGCCCAACATGTTTCGAACCAATTTTTTTGTTCATCTTCAGGGGCTTATTTGTTCAAATTACATCAGCTGTACATGTTTGGTACTATTAAAACATAAGTTAAATGAATAAAATGTCCTTTATTCTAAAAACACCGTGCATATTATCACAATCACTATTCAAAACACCAACTGGATACACTTTTTATTTAAAAAACTGTATAGTTCTTTAAAACGTTTTAAAAAAACCCGACATAAAGTGACATAAACCCCTGAAGATGGCTCAGTGAGGAGCCGAAACATATGTCGGGCTATTTAAATGTTGTAAAGAACTATAAAGTTTTTTAAAATAAAAAGTGCATCCAGTTGGTGTTTTGAATAGTAAATAAAATGTCGTTAATGTGTAGGATTTTTGATCTCTGTATCTGTTGTTCACTATTGGTTTTCTAGTGGCTTACTCTAGAACACTAGCCACTAGAAAACCAATAGTGAACAAGAGATACAGATATCAAAATCCTACACATTAACGACATTTTATTCATTTAACTTATGTTTTAATAGTACCAAACATGTACAGCTGGTGTAATTTGAACAAATAAGCCCTGAAGATGAACTAAAAAATTGGTTCGAAACGTGTTTGGCACTTTTTAATAATAAAGAGTTGTGTTAAATAACATAAACTGTGTACATTTGTCAGAATAATATTTATAGAATACAGCGTGTTTCATAAGTCCATCCGGGATTTATAGGCTTGGCCGTGCAGTAGCAAACCCACATATAAGAGATAAAAGCATTCCAACGGATAGAGGAAATGTAAAAGTTTTTTCGTGACAGATGCGATGGCGTAGTTACCCGTTTCTCCGCTAGGAGGCAGTGATGTGCAAACATGGCGTTTTCAGGTGAACAGAAAGCTCAACACTTATTCCCTGGCCTGCCAGGTCACCCGACCTTACTCCATGTGACTTTTTTCTGTGGGGTTACGTTAAAGATCGTGTTTACGTGCCTCCTTTACCAAGAAATTTACCGGAGCTTCGGCTAAGAATTATGGATGCAGTTGCTACCATCGACGTTCATATGTTGGAACGTGTGTGGCAGGAGCTAGATTACAGGATTGACGTCTGTCGAGTCACCAAAGTGGACATATTGAACATTTGTAAGGTAGGTTCAAAACTTGGATATGTACTCTTTTCACTGACATGCTCTCATCCCCCGTGTGTGATTTGGCTCCTGAGCTACAGACCTCCGAAATCCCGGAGGGATTTATGAAACACCCTGTACAGTAATCCCTCGGAATACAAGCAATCGGTTTGGAGACTTTTCACTTACAGGCACAAATTAACGGCTGTTTTCCAATTTGCCAGCCTATTTTGCCTTATACGAGCTCATTCGTTGTTCTTAACGCCTTTTTTCGGCTGTTGTCAGTTTTCGAAGCTTCTCACACGCGCAGGATGCCACGGAATCCCTGATCGGCCTGCGCAGAAGCAGCAGCATCGCGGGATCTCTGTTCTCGTTGCTTTGTCGTGAAGTTCGTTCGGTATTCTCCGTGTTAAATCCTTCTACATCTATGCATCGAATCTTAAGGACTCTGTATGTACTGTCACATTTATAATAAGAATGTTACTTAATTTTTATGCATTTTATACAAATTTAATAAACTCAGTACGCTTTATGGACAGGTTAATTATTTACAATGTTATTTAAATACAGTATCCGACCGTTTTACTTTTTTATATACAAGTAACGCCCTGTGTTGTATTAAGGTGAACTGTGTATGTTTCATGACGAATTTTTGACGTATAAAACCAAATCAAAATTAAACATAATTTATGACCTACAAAACCAATTACAAATTAAACATGGTACTTTTGCGACTCTTCACCTTATTAGCAGTTTTTAAGTCCGTGACACGATAGATTACTGTAATTTAACATTCATACATCCACCAAGCTTTAGCAGTCGCTTTCCAACTTGATGTCATTGGTTACAAATAAAACAAAAATACAATGCATTCCAACAAATGTAATGACTGGTTGTTGCTAACGGAGCTGTTACCTGTCAAACTTTGCCTACATAGCTCCTTATAAGGCGAGAAGATAACTATAAACGGTTATACGTAAGGACCTGAAATGAGGCATTCGTGGCTTGTTACGTGATACTGATGGAAAACACGACAGCAGGTAGTCGGGCCGTAATTCGAATTTCGGGTCGTCCGAATTCGTGGCTAGGGCTTCATCGCTCACTATCCTGCTCGGTACGTGAATGAAACCACACACACACACACACACGCGTGTGACACAGAATTACAGACTATTAAATCTATTAAAAATAAAGCCTGGTGCTGGTGGCGAGGGTGGTAGTGCTGGTAGTAGTAGTAGTAGTAGTAGTAGTAGTAGTAGTAGTAGTAGTAGTAATAACCATATTGGGCACTGCACACATACTTCGGGATGTACTACTGTGAAAGTATAAAACATTTAACATGGGAAATAACATTACATGTGCCATGAATTGTAACTGTAGAATAGCTGCAACACTGTATACCCTAGAAACATGGTTTGTTTCAGGTATATAATTGTAAATACCCTGCATAAACGTCATAACGAATAATAATAATAATAAACTCCAGAAATATACGGATCTAAAAGATGACCTAAAAAAGATACAGCAACTGAACGCGGTCTATACAGTACCATTACTAGTATCCACAACGGGCATTATCCCAAATAAATTACACGACAATTTGAAACTGCTCAATCTGCACCCTGGTCTATTTATTCTCATGCAGAAAGAAGTAACACTTAATACATGCTGCATAGTTCGAAAGATTTTAGCAGAATAATGAATAAAGAGTGCTTGATCAGTGACTCATACTCTGAAAACCAGTTAAACCGAGATGATTTAATAATAATAATAATAATAAAATAATAACATAATTCCAATAAAGTGCCTGACAACAGCGGTGAAGCAATTACATGCACGTACTGCAAAAAAAATAAACTCGAAATAAAACAACAAAATAATAATAATAACAATAATAATAATATCCCAGATAACCATTGGTGATCTCATACGCTTGTCCTTTCCCTTACGGATGGAAATGACACTACAAAAGCGAAATTAGTACTATTTCACATTTTATTCAAAAAGAAATAATTGAGTTCAGCATTATTGAGCCTAGGAATTAAATAAGAAAAACGTAGTATTACCTTACTGACCTTGATATAATTCCAATGCTGCATGGAAAGAGAGGGAGACAAGTACGTATGAGACATGTGATTAAAATACATTGCGTTTGACAAATCAGATCACAGATACACACATAACAAACAATACGCCATGTTCAACTTCCCCTTTTATCATCTGAGAACTCAAGACTATACTAGCCAAAATTAAATTTCAGCTTGAAACTTTGGTATCTAGCCATGTGTTGTGTAAGTATGAAAAATTGTTTTACTTAATTTATGCCAATTTATAATGTAAAACAATGGCTACCATCAAACCTCGGGCCAAAGCCCACAGTCAATAAAGCACACCTTCAGTATAAAACCACTTCTCATATGGGAACATTCTGTAACGCTACTACCCAAAGCGGGGAAAAAATATAACGTACGCTGAATTCGAGCTCCTTTCGATAAATTTCAGCCTAGAAGTGACGTAAGTCAGAACTTGGCATGACCCTTGTTACCGTTCAGTTCGGTAGCGTGGCTAGCTCGGTGTCGGTGTCATGAGGTCTTATCATCATTGGGATTATTGCGTGGAGGTAACTCAGCGCCAGCACTCACTTCACCAGTTGGTTCAATTAAACAAGTGATAACTATGTCTATATCTTTATTGGTATACTTGTAACGTTGCAATCTAATACAATGTTTTTGCTTTCAAGTTTATGATTGAGGACGGCACTTGAAAAACTAGCCCTAACCGTCTTGTACGTCTTCACCTCTCCGCTTCTCAAAACTCTCTCTTAACGAAATTCTTCCCCCTTCACGCAGACTTTTCTCTACATTGGCCGAAATACTTTTAAAATCTTTAAGCCTGATTGGCTAAACCAAACAGCTCGCTGGACCGCTCTCATCTCCGTCAAGAGACCCCAAACTCGCAAACAAACGAATATCCTGGGGTGGGTTACTAGTAACTTTCACTTGTGGAGCACGGGATCTTACAAAGAAACACCGCGACATGTCCCTACCGTCCTTGAAGCGGTAGTCGCCTCTGTCCCTTTCTAAGTTTACTTTACTCCCCTAATTTCTCAAGCCGGATGTTGTACTCATAAACCCCAATTAGTATGCCAAAATAAATAGTAACATCGCGTAATCGACATGTTCAGAGTTCGAACCCGAACTGCCGGTTACACCCTTTTAGAGTAGTTTCAATTTATCGCTGGCCCCGTTTTACAACTCATTACTAACCCATTTCGCATGGAGGCTCAAAATACTGTATGCAGGCTACTACTCTTATTTAATTTACAAATGTTTATCTGAATTCAACCCGACCTCCGTCAATGAAGAGCAGATATGAATGTCTACAATGCTGCAGGCTTTCCTACCTCACAAAGAATAGATTACGTGCCCATTACAGAGACCTATACGTTATGCTGTTTGGAGCAGTACTCGCTGCTCTATGTGCAAACAACATGAAACACGAAAATATATTGTGTGGGAAAAGTGCAGTTTTCTAATGTTACAGGTGGTGGTACACACAGTCGCCACTGGGATTTAAACCGTTAAGTAGATTTTAAATGCAAGAATAACATATGAACTGTGTTTGTTTGAACCCATAACCGTCAAGCAGAGTTGTTCAAATATTTGTCAAGAATTACTGCTAAATCAGGCACGCCTACTGGCACATGCCCTGCCAAGAGCGTTTTTTTTAAAAAGCGCAATAAAAAGCTGTAGGTAAAACAACTACGTAACACGTCGAGTAGAACAGTTCAATCACATTACACGCACCTCTGTTCCAACCTTTGACATTAATAGCTACACCTCCATTCACTCCCTATTAGCTTATACTTGAACGATATCCCACCGTCTCACCCACGGACCCCAAAACTCTCTAAATGAAATACGCGAAGTCGGCGTAAGAGAAACACTGTCTAAACGTCCAGCGTAGGCGATACGATTAGTTTGAAAACGGGCTAAGTTTTGTATGACGGCCAACCATCCACATATGGACGGTTCTTCTATGCCTCCAGCTGACAGGTACAGGTGCAAAGTGTGAGGCATTCAGTTTGGCACACGTATACTGAAGTAACGCTGACTAATCACACGTTCTGGCGCCTTGTGCCACATCTTACACCTATTTTCATTCCTTAATATGCAATGCTTGTATGATTTAATTTCAATTCAACACACTCCTCTTCTTAATATGTCCATCAAAATTACCAAGTAGGCCTTTAGCTACGCTTTTTATTAATAACTGTTTATTTTGGGTGTGCATAAATCACATTACGTGTACACATTACATGAAATTCTTCGGATTGCAGTTTCTTAAAAAAAGAAACTATTCTATTAGTCACAATCCAAATCATAACTACAAAAAGCATTACTACTCATACATTTATGCTTATCTTACATTTCTCAAATTGTTTCTCAAGAATTAAAGAACGATCTATACCAGCGGCCCACAAAATTTTCAAAAATCTTGGTGCCACAGCAAAATTCTAGGCGCCAGATACGCGACATGATGAAAGTTCCGTACTGAGAACCCACAAATATCAGGTGCCACCGTACTAAATTGAACCGCCCGGGCGACCTGGCAGCCGGGATTTGTGCACCCCTGATCTACAACCGTATCATCAATACATTTAATTAAAACGTCATGTGCCTATTTATCATTCATTTATATTCTTATGCTTCGTACTTTCACATTTACGTTTTAAACCACATTCAATCTCGTTACTTTTGGTCTCCTTTTCTGTCCTCTTTTCTTTTCCTTCTATTTTCTTTCCTACCCTTTTCTTGTCCCATTATTTCATCCTACGTTTATTTTTCTTTTATTAATTTATTTACTTTTCATGCACGTTTAAAGCATGTAAATAACTGACTGCTGCACTTAAGTATCGCTGACGTAGTGTGTGTGTGTTGCCAGCAACTACCAGCACGCCCACTCAAGCCAGTAGGCAGCATACTCCCAATCCTTGCACAATTCGACGCCACAAGACAGTAGCAACACGAGCCACAGGCAGCTACAACACAAGCTTCACTCCTTCAGCCATACGCCACAACAAAACACTACCACAGCACACAAATATATGCTTGACAAAAATTTCTTCCAACTGCTATAAAGAAAACACATTATATTTGCTCCTCAGCCCAAATACGAGGCCGAGAAGTTACAGACACTTAATGTTTCCACCACCTGCCTGCGTCTGAGCAGTCCATGTCTCAAGTTTTGATTTCGGCTTGCACCCTTCCTCTCAGTAGATACAAACATCTGTCTCAAAATCGATATTCAAACAGAAACAGAAGTATCATTCTAATCGCAAACTGGACTCTGAAGCCATACACTGAATACACATTATTACTGAATGTCATGTCGCCAAAAGCGACTCACACATAACACACGCTTGCCTTTTCTTTACAAGAATTTGCGACAGTTCTAAACACTCGGAAAAATAGTGTTATACTGTGGAACATGAGTGGCAGCAGTGAAACACATGCCGCAATATCTGTGGCTGAGGTTACAGTGCTGTCGAAACATCACACCAGTCAACTCCATTAAGCAAGATCATTCGTGACAAAACGAATACAGTCCACACCTTCACACCCAGTTTACGACACACTGTAGCCTGGACTCTGCCCTCAGCCAGACGAATACAGTCCACACCTTCACACCCAGTTTACGACACACTGTAGCCTGGACTCTGCCCTCAGCCAGACGAATACAGTCCACACCTTCACACCCAGTTTACGACACACTGTAGCCTGGACTCTGCCCTCAGCCAGACGAATACAGTCCACACCTTCACACCCAGTTTACGACACACTGTAGCCTGGACTCTGCCCGCAGCCAGACGAATACAGTCCACACCTTCACACCCAGTTTACGACACACTGTAGCCTGGACTTTGCCCTCAGCCCGTAGAATACAGTTCATACCTTCACACCCAGTTTACGACACACTGTAGCCTGGACTCTGCCCTCAGCCAGTAGAATACAGTTCATACCCTCACACCCAGTTTCTTTAAGCACACTGTAGCCTGGATTCTGCCCTCAGCCAGTAGAATACAGTTCCTACCCAGGAACCACTTCCTTCCCTATTTCCCAAATAGCGTTCTGCAAAAGCTTTCCTCGCCAAAACTCTACACGCATTCTTCCTCTCACCCATTCTAGTAACAATCAGTACTAAATAACTTGCAAAAATCACGAAATTCCTGGTTGTACGATCTCAGTTGTTCAATTATTTCATTCTTTTTAAATTAAAGCATTTCCCTCAGCCATTTAAACAGTGATTAAAACCACAAAAGACTATTTATTACAAAACAGTACGTACACGTGGTCACCAGTTAAAGACAATTTTTAAAACCTCAAGTAACTCCATAATAGTCCAGGACCACATCTGGTCTACCTTAGTATGCAAAGCTGACTCCACCCCTCTCTTGGCAGGTGAACCAGCCTGTCCCACTACTTGGTCATTTTGTCAATAGTACCACACGAGCAATGCAGATACACTGCTCTGTACTAGATCTGTATGCTATCACACGCAACTATATTCTACCTCACGATGACAAGATCGAAAAAGATGTTTTCAAAATGTGTTCGTTGCTACTTTGTATACCGTGACCTTTTCGTTAATTTAATACAAATACAAACCGATTGTTGCAAAATAATCACATAATGCTGCTCATTCGACAGTCAAAATCATTTGCCCTTTTTATTTTGTTAAATACCATCCTGAAATATGTTTTAAGGAGAAGATAACAGTCATGACATGTAGCCTACGTTTTATCTCATGTGCGAGTTTTACCTCAAAGCGGTTGTGAGAAAAATCCAATTCGACACTTGATGGAGATGAGTGGTCAGTTTCACGACACGGCCGCTTTACCACCGAGGAAAGAGCCCCCCGGTACCCACTGGAGGCTTTGTGAGCTCCAGGGCCGGTCTGGAGCACGAATCCTAGGTTGTCCAGCCCGTTAGTAGGGTAACAGGGCTTCCAAAAATACCCATCATTCATCGCGGCACATTTTATACACTGTAAACCAACATGACATCGCCGCGAAATCTACATTCAACTTTCAGCTATTAACAATAACTACAGTGCCATGGTGTCACATATACATATGTATATATATATATACATATATGAAATTCTGTACGAAGATGAACAATCCTGCAAGTTCTCTATAGATTATGTTCAAGGTTAACAACAAACACAGGGACAGTGCTAATTTATGAGATGAAACCTGAGAAATATAACGTAGTGACAACCTGTAGCGCAGAAATGCTTTACTAATTATATAATTAGGCTATTACGTTATAGTTATATTGCCAGCTTCACCATATACGTAGAATTACACATATGAAGATGAGTACGTCACAGATTCTCCAGGTAACTTCGTATTTTGGAACTATGGGTCCAACATTAGCTTGGAAAAATCCAGGAAAATTGTGGAAACCACATTTATAACAACAGATTTGCCGATCGTATTCGAAGTAGGTCTATCTCTCGGATACGTAATGGCAGTAGCAGTAGTAGTAGTTGTAGCAGCAGCAGCAGCAGCTTCTACTTCACGACTTGCGGTGACGCGACTCCAGTTGCGAAAAGCAGAGCTATAAAATGTATGAATCGACCTCTGTTGCGTAATAACACCATGTCACGTCGAAAATCCTTGCTTTAGACTTAATTGCCTGCTTTACCTTGTTTCTTGCCGTAATTAGCTTCTACGAATTTAAAAGTCGGCAAAGCAATAAAGTCTGTAACTTTTGAGACGGAAAATACTGTAAACGGACAGCAAGACTTTCACTTACAACAGACAGCCACCAAGGAGTGCAGTGACGACAATAGTTTATTACAGGATCGCATGCAAATGGCTATGTCAAGCACGTTACAGCTACAGTTTAATCTTAACCAATTTCGACTACCCATCTGATAGAACAAAAGCGCTTACGATGTTCTCAGACGCCCTCTACCCTTTTACAGGCGGCAAACTACAATCAATTCTATCGCGAGCGCGGGCTCCGGTTGAAGAGTCGGACGTTCCTCCCTCGAGTCGGGCAGACCCATCGCCTGTTCCCTACACGGCTGTGCTGCCTATTAAACTCCCTATATCTCATAAGAGTAATCCATAATGATGACAATAATGGTAGGAGTCGGGTGCAGCTACGCTCCTTGGTACTAAGACCTCCAGTTGGTCGTCGTGTGCTCGAAGCAAAGCCTTCAGTGCCAATTTGTTCACCACAAATCCCAGACTAATCGGGGCACCGGTGGCAGATGCTGGCGAATAACCACCTAACGGCTATGGCACGGCCGAACATTACATGTCCCACTAAGTTTTAGAACACCAAGTTTCAACACCACTAATGCCAAAGCAAGACACTGGACACGACCCCGAGCCAATTCCATTCACCTTCCATCCGCACACCATAAGTCCCTCTGCGTTTTAATATTTAAAACAGTATGTATTTTGCCTAAACAATACAGGCTATTCATGCTACGGCTCATCATCACAACAAACATCAATTTTTTTTCGAAACATCAACCGGCTGGTCTTCGTAATGGCAACGCGGTGCACACTGTGATGTTCGAACTGAATTCTTTTTTGTTATTCCGCTAAAATTCGTGCTGCAAAGGGTTAACATGGTCTTCATACCCCCTTCATGGAGTTGCGGTTCACCCTATGAAATCTCCATCTGCGCTGCATGTCCCGAGCACCGTAACTGCATAGAATGTACTACCCTAACACCAGACGACCTGCGAAAATCACAGACTTCATCGCCACAACGAGTGATGATTCATGACGAAATACCTCAACGTCATGAGCTTATTCCTGAGGTCATTCCTAGACGGAAAGGTCACATAAACATAGGTCCGGTTCGCATGAGTTACGGACTACCGGTTCCCTGGAAGTTAAAGAAGAACAAGCGAACAAGTACTTACACAAAGTTTTTACTTCTTAATTTAGAATAAGAACTGGCCACGCTCAGCTTCAATACACATCCTGGCAAGTCTGTGCAAACGCATCTCCATCATCGCTTTCCTTGTTGCTCTAAAATGTGTTCATAGAATTTCAGAGCTGTAAGTTGAAGCTCTGGCCGGTAATCACTGACTGCACATCGTCTGGGGGCCACACACTCGACACTAAAGATCTTCTTTATACCAGATCCTTCGTATTAATTTCTGTCGATTCTGCGATAAACATGTGTCTGTCAGTCAAATCCCCCTCCACAGCGTTACACGTCATCAATCAGATGTAATAGTAGTAGTTGGGGGTCGGACGAAGACACTAATCCATCTAACATGGTTATGTTCCTGGAAACTGACAGATACATACACGTAAGTCAAAAGCACGTCCTTGACAGAATGGTACTGATTACTTAACACAGTAACAATGAAGTAAACGCAATGATGACGAACATAAAGCCTGAGCAGAAAGTTAATAGAACGAAACCCGATTCAACCCATTGAAATTTCAATTGATTACCCAAAATCACCCCCCCTCCCCCGCCGGCGAACAGAACCAAAAATTAAATCACTGTGGGTTAGTGGGGTTTATAGTTCCGATGCTTGTTGCACTGAACCTAATATTAAGCAAATACGGTATTAATGTCGTGACAGCAATTATCATTACTAACACGGGCCTTTCTGTGGATGTTCCTCTCACAAATCTTTTGCAGCACAGAAAGGTCTGTAATCGCAAAAAGAAAACAAAAAAGAGAGACAAACAGGGCAAACACACTGTACCAAAGCATGAACAAAACGGAACTCGTCGTTAAATGCGTTTATAAGATTGCTACTGTGGGACTAATTCATTTGTAGGACACTTAATCGCATTTTTGAAAATTTTCAGCCGTACTCACTGAACACAAGCCTGGGTGGGCCCAAGGGCTGGTCCTGTCCCTACCGCCAATCTAATCCCTGTCGTCCAACCTAAAGTCAGTCACGTTACTGTCTGAACGATTGTGTTTTTACATTCGTCTAGACCAGGGGTGGCCAGCTAGACGACCTTCAGGAGCTACAGTTTGGCAAGAGCGATTTCTTTAATCACCAAGTCAAGCGTACGGTAGCAACAATGAGCACAGCCTGAAGAACGCAGTCAGCACTTGCTGTTGGCGACACATGGAAAATACTGTTTCTAAGACGATAAATGTCGGTTAATTTTTAAGGCAACTTGCGCGAGTCGCACCAGTGACTTGCGCAAGCCGCGTTCTGGCCACCCCTGCCCAGACAAATAGTAGGTTAGGAAAGATAAGGTTGCCTTGACTTGAAGAATTCACAACAATTGCGAGGATTCAGGCTTGTGGAATTCGAAAATGGATAGGCTCGGTCCTACAATTGAACACATTTGACATAATGAATGGCCGGATATCAGTCGCACACAACCGTACGCTGTAGTCCTATGCAGGAAAGTGAGTTGTGATGGTGAAATACACATCAGAACAGCACATTTATTATCTACAGCACGTAATAAAGCGTAAGCCTTATGCGACGAATGGGAAGAACCTGATGAGCGTTTCTACATTTTTATCATACCTACGCCTGTTGAACATTTCTCACAACTTGCTTTTTATGAATCAGTGAATTATACAAACAACGTCGTAAAATAAACAGCTAACGAACTAACCAACACAAGGGATGGTCCTCCAGCTTGGGGGTTGAGGGGCTAACAACTCCTCACCGTGAAAAAACATGTTACGAAACGGAAAAGACAGCCTCGGACCTGGACAGATCCTCTGGAACGACGTAAGCAACGGAAAATAAACAGCAAATAACGGATTAAACACAACTTTTCACCAGATGTGCAAAGATCCCTCGGAACCAGTACATCCGACGGACGACACTCGGTATGCGATGTCTGCGACAATGTTGTAAGGCATGAGAAGTATACGAGGAATGTCTCGCGAAACTTCCAGATAAGGCCAGACCGCTGTTACATAACGTGGGTAGCCATCAGTGGGCAGTACTAGTCAGGAATTCTTCGTACCTCCCACAGGCTCTGCAGTGACCTACTAGAGACCAAACAGGCGTATTAACTTGCCGGTAGACAACCTGATTGTGTGGTAGAATTTACAGTACAACTCCTTTGCCTTGCCACACGCGTGCGCGTGCGTGTGCAAAAGTGCCACACATCTCAATAACTTTCACCAACAATGCGCTCCTTGCGATCCGACATTTTATTTCAAAGCCAACAGAACAGTCGTTGAGCACTACAGCTATGAGGGCATGTTCAAAGGCAAATATCACGAGTGGGACTCCAGATGCACACGGCAATAAATATGAACGCTGCCAACGTTTTTGAAGGAATTGATACGACAACCTTCACAGTAAAAAATCCTACACCCACGTACTTCGTGCTTCGTACTTAGCAATCTTTATAACAATCAACAAATGCACTAGATAAGATACATATATGCTGTATATGAAAGACTCCTACATATGTTTCGACAAAAATTTATCATCCTCAGGGGGGTTCATATCATATAAAGTTTACTACTCAGCATTTCAGCATTATGCTTCAAGTGACCCTACTGTCCCTGGCACCTCGAAGTTAGCACGGCCACCATGCTAATGTAGTACTAATGACATAAAATTAGAAAGAGTGAAGATGGGGTGTCCCCTAGTTGGCATGATATGCGTGCCAAATTGCACTGAAATCCGTTAACTGACCAAAAAGTCGGTACTTCTGCGTCCATCGTGTTGGTGTTGCCGACTGCGGGCAATAAAAAAAGAGTTTTGTTCGACCTCCAATGGCATAAATTTTACGTACAATATCATCAGATTCTGCCAGACATAATTTCCCCTCTATACTTTCTACACATAGCACAACGAATAACATCGAAAACAGCCTAAATACGGGCAGGAAAGGGGGAGCGTTTGATGTCCCTTAAAACCTGCAACCCGCTTGCAAAAGTTCCTGAATTACAAACGCACTTGAAGTCAGTTTATACACACCCTAAAGTACAGGCATCTTGCCGTTTTGTTCGGATAAATCTTTTCCTAACATGATTACAAACACTAACCCAATCAGAAGCAATCCACTTTCGTTTCTCTCTGACAACGCGAAAACTCATTCCTCGGTGTTATCTCGTTAAGTTAGGCACGGTGAAAATGGTGTGTTACGTTACTGCAGTAAAGAGGTCTCCTTCGCACACTATCACTTTCAAAATGACATCTCTACAAACTGTACAAGAGAGACGAACTGCAAGGTAACGTGGCACTGTTTGATTTATCGTGTTAAGACGGCCTCCGTTGTCTCCACGCATATGTAACTGGCCATTACGGAAGTTGGTTCCCCTCCCATGATTGTCATGAAAGCGCAATTATAAAACTACTTAACCTGGCCGTGCCATGGCTCAGGCGGTTAGTCGCCGGCCTCTCACCACGGACGCCCGGGGTTCGGTCCCAGGTCAAGTCCATGTGAGATTTGTGGTGGACAAAGTGGCACTGGGACAAGTTTTTCTCCGAGTTGTCGGTTTTCCCCTGTCGATTTCATACCACTGGTGCTCCATTAATTGTAAAAATTGGTAAAAAAAAAAAAAAACTGCTCATTCTCATCATCTTCATTGGGGTTGCACAAAAAGCCTTAAGGCTGGGGTGCGAGGGCCCTTCATCATAAAAAAAACCTACTTAACATACTGCTTTAAGGTCTATCTTTAGAAGCTGATAGTTGCGCATCTGGTTCCATTACCTTCTTTACATGAGCACGTCGTTAGAGCGCGCTGGACCCTACCTGAGCCAAATAAAACCAGGCCATTTCCTCACTCCCCATCTATTTCTCCTAACATCATGTCACTTGTTCAAGAAGTCTGTTAAAATAAAATTCAACATTAGAGAGATGTCAGTTTGGGAACCACTGCTATAGACTACCAACTGTGCTGTACAACGTGATACAAATGAAGCACCTTAATCGGTCTGTACACGAAGTTAAGACAGCGGTACTCGCGAGAATCATCGGCACAAAACCAGAGACATGCATACAATGAAACCTGCGGGACACCGGACTCGACTGCAGACTACTGAAGATGACATAGGAGAAAGGACAAAGACTCATATCCTTACAAGGCTGCTGTTTACTCTGCAGTGCAGACGCTATAGCCGTCTAATCCAACACAGCCTGACCCTAGATGCTGCCACCCACGTCAGAGGCAGCCCATAACTCACGCGGCACGCGGAGAATGGCTGGGCTGGTCATCAATGTCTGTCACGCCCCTACACGCGGAAATCAGTTGCCACGGGCCGACAGAGCAACGTAAAACTAGCTTATTTTTGCTTTCAGATCTTGGTAAAAATTCCGACCTGAGTCATGGGTAAGGCATTGTTGTAAGTACCACTAACGCTATCTTTCAAGCGCACGTCACGCTACTCAGAGGCATTACACCAAATCCTGATTCCACCAAACATGCCAGAAGATATTCTTTATTAAAATGTGTACACTTTCTAGACACTATGTGTACGTCTATGCAACTTCTGTTAAGATTGTTCTAAGCAGAATGTATAAAAACCATATGCGACCAGTGCGAAATTTTTCTTCCGCCTGATTGGTGCGAGAACGACGACATTGTAGCTACTGCCTACAGCGTGTAACAGTCGCACGGTTTTATTGCATAAGCTCAACCGTACCTTGCGAGACAAGAGACAAACCAGTAAATGGAAGTACGATACAGACTTCTACAGTCTAAACTGTACCACTGAACGCAATTCACATAACTGAAGAATGCTTACAGGCGAGAATTACTGCTGGTGATGTTACCAGGCGCTACATCATACGAAAAAAAAAGACCGTCCAGCGGTTAAAATCCGTTTACACTCCTATTTATATACAAGTTAATTGACATTTCATTTTCACTGCACTCCTACATGCTTCGCTCCATCAGGATAAACTATTATTGAATCCAAGTGTTGTTGCCAGGCACTACATGGTATGGTGCATGTCTTAACCTTCATGCTGCTTCTTTTGTTAATATTGGGGAAGCACGGCTGGAAAATTAATCATTTTAAAATTACGGCGCAGACACATACTTTCCAAACGCTTTCTCTGTTATTTTGCATACCACGTTAGCTTTCATGTTTACCTACTGTACTCACATATTTGTAGCACATACAATTATATCGCGTCAAAGCTAATCACTACACATACGACTCCGCAGAACGTTTACAGTCAGAATCTTCTCCCTCTGCTCTTGGCACATACTCGTATTTAACGAGGCTAATGCAACGACAAGGTAAATTTAAGTTCGACGACAATTCAACTTCACAGATCCCACATGGTCAGAACAGAAGCTTATCTCTTCGTTAACAGTCCAAATGTACCACAACGAATGACATGTCACGCATTAAACTGCGGAGTCAAGTATCAGAACAAGAAGCTTAATTAAGACAGAGTGCCGCCTCCGGCTGTATGAGAGCGCCTCTTATGTCCTAATGTGTTATTAATGGCAATCAGCATACAACGGTTGTCCCTTTGTAAGGTGTACCTGGACTACTCGCAGGTCCGAACTGTTCGTCACGTAAATGGATTCCAATATTCAACTTAGGTCATCGTGATCATACTCAGTTACGGTTTTCACGGTTAATTTTATTTCCACAGGCGCACTTTGGCCATATATGGCATTATCACTGCTCACTTATCATCACGTAGTCTTTCTTACGACAGGTCCATTAGCCTCTTCCAAAGCGAGCTCTCCAGAGACTGCAATCTAGTGCTTCCTCTTTCAACTTCCAGTATTTGGTGCCTTTAAGGTCATCCAGTAGCAGCTTACGTCTGCTTCCTCGTCTTTCCGTCCCTTCTACCTTTCGTTCAATAACATGTTTTAGAAGGCAGTTCCTACGCAAGATATGATCAATCCAATTTGCCTTCCTTCTATTTATTGTATGTAGGACATATTTATATACAGAAGCCTATAAATGTTGACTCAGTTGACCGGTCAGAAGACAACTGTACTCGCCGCCAGGTATTCCTCCACGACACCCAGTTTAGTCCCGCCGGTATAATTGCTCCACACCAGCACACTTACCATCACATAACATACAATACATGTAAATACTGCTCACTGTTACAGAATACGCAAATAAGACAGTCATTTATGTTACAGATTCATTATTCGACATCCATCGGGAAATGAGGGGGAAAAAAGAGATGGAACGAACATTAACGAAAGAAGTCGAAGATTTTTTCGCTCGTCGGCCTTGATATTTCACTCGTCACTGACAAGCAGACGAGTAAATTGTAGAATCCTGCCTAATACAGCCAAGATCACTCATCATCCTCACCAGTCCATATCCATTCGCTTCTACAATTTACACAAAGACGCGTCTGAACGACAATTCCATGCGTTTTAAATTCTTTCGCATTCAAAAGCTAAAAACTTTAAAACCATTTCCTAATCACGACTGAACAAAGTTCGATTATCGCAATTCTTATTCACTGCTGTTTTAAAACAACTGCCACAATGATCAAATGAATTTTATCACAGCAGAAACATTTTCTGCTAACAATACATGTAACCCTGCTGTCTTCGAAACAAAGGAACCACTCCGGTCAGACAATATTCCTCCACTCTCTCACAATAATTTCAACACGCATATTGCACAATACCATCATATGTGACCCCAATACATAATACGGTTCACCTTGTACACAGTTTCTGTGGGACGGCCACATGCCCATTTAGAAGTGATACAGACCAACCACAACGAATACCAGTTCTTAACACGCAGACACGAGGCCATTTCAACAATGCTGACTTTCTGTGATTACACAAACCAAGTATTTTAACTGTAAACGTAACACTTAAAAACACTAAGGTATAGTGTAATGACTAGTATAACATCTTCCCACAGAGGGTATCTGGGTGTTTCGTATGATACAATAAACAGCGAATATTTCGGTCAACAGCGCCAATCGGGTGGTCTTTAACATGTAGGCCCACTGTGAGGCAGGAAATGATTCTTTAAACACACGTACAATTCACGCGAATTTCGTACTTCAAAGGGTCACAACGTACGTAAATCACGGTATAGGATGTAATATTACACTGCAAGATGAAACTAAGTACGTGTACGAAGGTAAATTCTAAAACAGACAAAATGTCGCTGGTTGGGGGGCCGGCCAAAAGCCCGCGACGTCCGGCAAGTCATGTAGTACGAGTGTGGTCAGTTCGAAAACAAACAATGCTTGATGTTTGTCACCATTCATCTGGAAGGGGTGGGGGAGGAGGAAATACAGGGGAATTCCCCGAAAAACGTAGCCCAACACGTGAACTCTCACAATCAAGCCGCCACAAAACAATGTCTGGTCTTATAAATACTCACAATAAACCGTGTACCAACCACGTACTGTAGTTAATAGCACAAAAATGCGTACTGTGACGGTTTGTTGGAGGCCTTGTGGTTAGTTCATGCACCACAATTTATAACATTCAAAAATTCTACATTCTTCCCTCAGGGAGCATTTCTGTGATCTGTATGGATCTCAGAGCGAACAACCATGATTTCCCTGTACAGCTTTAACTGACTGGTTTTTATAAACGAGCCGGAGTGTGTTTACTGCGCGGTACGAGCTAACTCTTTAACTGTAATTCAGGTTAAACTCCAGTCTTCCAAGGGTTAACTAGGTAATGTATTGTGGCCAGATGTATGATAAATGACTATGTTGCTAACCTATTGTCGAGGGCAGTTTCACATGAAGCAATGCAACGTCCACTTGTAAAGATAAAATTCTCCCCGTAACATGCTAAACAGGCACAGAGGGGCAGCAGTCTAGCCTACGTCCACCGAAAGGAGACAAATTGATTATGTTTAAATAACTGGCAAACATTCGGAAAAGTGAACAATCAATTATTTTGAGATATAAAACCATGTCCATTAGTACGTAATTACCGACGTTTCGGGAGAGCATGATGCCCCTATGTTCAGGGTCTATGCAATTGCTACTATGAAGATAACCTCTGAAAGCTACGGACAATTTTTAAATCAGTATTTTGTTCCTCTACTGTTTACACATTTTTAAAATGACGTTACACTTAACATTACGAAGGCTGCAACTGACAGAAATTGCACAATTTGTTGACCTTCACGTCATGAAGAACATGAAAAACAACAGCTAAACAAACAACACCCGATAGTACTGCGCAAGGTGACTTTTTTTTTTTAATTAAAAGAGCTTTATTAAATCTTTCCACTTTGAAATACAATTTGACAATACATCAGCCGTACCACTAAACCGGCTGCGGCAACCTCACATGAGACCAAGCCCCTCCTTTTGACCTAGGTTCCAATTACATGAACGAATTGTTGTAGTAGTGAAAATTAGAGAAGCATAATAAAAAACACTACCATCCTTTCATCTCTGCTACAGCAGACAATGCTTTGGGCGTTTGTGTTTGTACCTCTTGTAAGTCGTGTTCAGTTCCTGGAGTGTTTATCTGCCAATGGACCGAACCAACGGATTTGTGTGTTCGGAACATTTGTTATAAAAACTTTCCGCCAATCGTCTACTGTAAGACTGGATGGTTTCCATCCCTAATGTCGATCGCAGCCTGTCTAGTGGAGTTCCGCGTGGGGCGTATGCCACCACTAGCATGTATTTGTTCTGGACCACTTCATTTGCCGGTAAGACGAATTGCTCATGGAGCACCATATTGGGGCATCATATGTCAGCATCGGACGGATTACTGCCTTGTATAGGTGCAGTTTTGTAGTCTGTCGCACTATAAACATTATGGGGAAGGGACACTGAAGTTCCCAACAATATTTTAAAAGAGACACGATAAATGGTCACACGTCTTCGGATGTGAGTAGGCCTAATAGTGCAAAGAACGAGAAATAAGTAGTCTCCACGTCATCTCAATCAAAAGGGCGCATCACCTGGTCACAGGACACGAATTTTGCAATCTTGCCAGAACTGTTAGTTGAGACGGGACATCAATCATGTATGGACAATATAGACTGTTCACGTTATTACATCCACGATAACAGACTACGCCCTAGTACCCTAGGATTACAGGGCCATCCAATTTACAAGATTAACAATTTGCGTGATGACGCGCCTAGCCATCAATCTTTCATCGTTTAACGCTGTGTTATTAGGTTATTTCAAGGACTGTATAGTACAGCCCGTGGCGATGCTCTGATTAACATCACTTTTTTACTTCCCCATACAACATACAGTAAAAGAACTAAACAGCTAATTAACATTCTCTCAGCTACTTACAAAATGAATCCGAAGGTTCACAGAGTTCGGAATAACACGTCACAGGTCCCTATCCTGAGCTGAAGAATCCAACACACAATCTGCCAGCTTATTCAATAGAAGTTCATTTTAATATTACCTTATCGTTTACAAAATGGTACCGAGCAAGTTAACTCAAGGGTTGATGGTTCTTACGTGTGTTCGGGATGCGCCCGGCACGAATTTCGGCTTCGCCAACGAATTCGTGAGGTGTTTGTAATTTTCCTTAGTCTCTTCAGACAAATGACGGTGTACACCAAGCCCCTGTTTCACGCCCTACTTGTGTTCCTCAAAACTGGGCGTAAATCAAAAATGATATTCCCATAAGAAATAATGGAATAGGTTGGGCTTGGCGTAATAGAGCGCAGCCAGCCAAAGGACGCTAACCCAAAAACGAGAGGGTGTAAATTAATAAGTCGTGTACATTGGCAAGGGGCGTAAAGCAAAAAGGAGTAAATCAAGTGGGGCGTCAAGTAAGGACTACGTGTAATTCACATACCAGGCCACAACCACTTCCTTTCAGATGCGTTCTTCACTTACACCCTACCTGTGGACGGTTTAATTTTAAGATTACGGAATAATGAGATCTGCGCTCTTCTGGATATTAAGCTGCGTTGTGTGGTTAATTGTTTACCGACGTTTCGGGACAATGTAACAGTCCCATCTTCAAGGGTCAAGAGTCCTTGAAGATGGGACCGATATGTTGTCCCGTAACGTCGGTAAACAATTACCACACGGCGCAGCGTAATATCCCAGAAGAGCGCAGATCTCATCAACATCGCGGCGGAAGCTTAAAATCAAGGTTAGTACTGAATAATGACTTATTACTGCCGTTACCCAGCAGGCTATTGAACTCTGTCACATTCTCGAAGCACGCATTGGCCTATTTATATTACGATTCTGTCCTGCGTTCTGGTGACGAGACACATGTAGGCTGCTTACTTTAACGCGCGCCTAGTAATTTCCTCACTACCGGCTAACAGAGCTTCCGCGTTCTTCTTTATATTATTATGTATCGTCAAATAAACTGACATAATAAGCACTGAAGCCGATGTGCTCCATTCCGTTCCAATTCGACTTCTTTTCTCGGACATTCCAGGTGGCGTATTGTAAACAACGCAGCAGGAAAGTAATGGTGACAATATATCTCCTTGTTTCAGATAGTTACAAATAGCAAATTCATCGGGTGTGTTTACCTACATGGACTTTACTACAGGTATCTCTCTTTCTCGGTTTATTTTATGATGCTGTCAGTACCTCAAGCCTGTAGCGTCCAAGTGGTAAAGGATGAACTGGAAAAGGTTTTGGGTGGGAGCGGTCGTGGACTAATCGAGGTACTATCCTAGAATACACCTGCAGCTATTAAAGAAAAAATTAGAAAACTTGTAGGAACAGCTTTTTTTTTTTTTTTTTTTTGTTTTTTTTTTTTTTTTTTTTGTGCCTGTCCGGGGTTTTTCCCCTTTGATCCATTTTGTACTTTTAAATCCTTCTGTCCTTCATGTTCCATACTACTGTCCTTATACAACAACAACACAAACATCCATGACCCCGGTGGGATTTTTTTTTTTAATTCCTGGGTTTCCCCTTTGATCCATTTTTTTTTGTTCTGTATTAATACTTTTTCGTCCTTTCATGTCACTTACGGTCCACAACCGTCTTTTTACAACACAACACAAACATCCATGCCCCCGGTGGGATTCGAACCCACGATCCTAATAAGCGAGCGGCCGAAGACCCACGCCTTAGACCGCACGGCCACTGTGATCGGCATATTCGAACATGGTATCTCCCGAACACCAACGGCTCGGGACTACATTCTTCATTTACACACATTTAATCGGCATTACTAGTTTCGTGGGTATACCAAATTTAATGGCATTGTTTCATAAATTTTCGATCCTAAACGAATCACGGGCTTTCATCAAATCCATGAATAGCTGCATACTTGCGCTCTGTAATCCCACGACTCTCCAACATCTGACAAACTAATGAATATAATACGTCGGAATACACACTGATGAGTCGAATAACATTCGAGGGTTTAGTGTAAGAAACCGACTTCAACATTACCTCACACAGGTCTGCGACAATGGTTGATGGATTACACGAATATTACGGACATAGCCATAATCCATAAACGTAGTGTATTATGTACATAAAATATACCTTGAACAACGGACAATTCATCGGAAACGTGCATCCGTTATTACATTTGCTTCTCATTGCTAGCAGGTTTAAATTGAAGACGGCAGCCTAAAGGTGTGTGACGTAAACCACTGTTTCTCCGTACTGTCAACTGTAGGCTTACAACTCTTCATAATACAAGGCATTACAGAGCAGGGCAGATCACTGTAACGGTAAGACAACTACATTTATATTCTGGAGGTTCCACATCACAAACTCGTCCAGGATACCAGCGATCCGGACGTATTTAGGAGTTTCTCAGTCTCTCCATGCGAATGCCGGGACATTTTCAAATAAACCCCCCAGTCGGATCCTTACCTACATTCCACTAACAATCGTCTTCCCATCGCATTCAATGCTATATAACACCTGCAGTTGAAACAGTCATTAACTAATCCAAGAATCAATCAAACACTATTAACAGTAATCAACAATCTTACAGAATGACTAAAACTGAAATGAGTGGATAAGCTCCAATCCAAAGGCAATCCATAAAAGGTCATTGGCGAATAAGTGTACGCCAACGACTGCGACCGCGCCTTAGACGTCACGTTTCGTAATTAGAATTACGTCATAAGTTTCCTGAAGGCGCACAGAAGAAAAACAAGACCCCAAAATTACACTACACGAAGCCAAGCCTCAAAGAAAATACATAGATAAATACAAAACACGAAAGTTGTCCACAGACGCTGACTGTTGTACCAGCGGATTCCTGTAATTAAAGAGAAAATCGAGTTTCTTGTTACCTAACGAACGGCACTATGAGTCGACAGAAAACACGCACTCTAATCCCACAGCGTTCCCACTTTCCATACCGGGCATACGAATACATCACCACCTACTGTCAACAGAGTACACACCTCTTTTCATAGTCGCTGAGAACAAAAAAAGATAAGAGGTTTTTACGACGGCGAAGATTCGCATTGTGGTTTTTAAACAATGACGTCTGGCAGGGGTATGGGCGTTTCGGAGGAATATAATGCCTCTATCCTCAAGTACTTCTACTCTGAAGAAGGATGCAGCAGTGTCCTAAGAAGCGCTAATACCCACCTATCAGACTAGACGGATCCATGGTAATGAAGGTCACAGAGTGGAAAAAATACCGTTATCTCCCGCCTTATAAGACGCTACGAGTGATAAGGCGCACCCTATAACCAGCAAGGCATTCTGGGGGATTTAACGTCTAATGCATTCCAGTGTTAAGATGCAGGTCGATTTTTCAGGGAAAATATGGTACATCTGATTAATTTAGTGTTCCCACTCAGTTATCCACAGTCGCTAGAGGTATGCAAAGTTACATTAGCGGGTGCACAGAACTTGATTAAAATATCAAAATGAACACGAGAATTTATATTATTATAATTGGATTTGTAGTTACAAAATTACAATTAGCGTGCGTCACTGTAAGCTCTTTGCGAAACTGAGCAGAAGAACGTATGACATGGACAGCGCGTCTCTGTCCGTCTGCGTGTTTCATATTCAAAGCTACTCAACGGAACTTCACAAAATTTTGTACATGTTTTCGAATGTAATTTTGGCAATAACAAAAAATTTAAAAATGTTCTTATTCTTCGTATAAAAGGTTCATCGTACAGGAAATTACTACACAATATAGGCTATAAATTGATCCCAATAAAATTCACGATTTTTTACTTGATCACTTTCTTGATATAGTTAAAGGTAAAGCAATCCCATTACAGGCCCTGAGGGGTCCAGGTGTTTGAGGCTCCCAGATTTGTAGACAATCGGCACATGAAGGTGGTAAGGTTGTCAGCCCTAAGCACCGGCCGCCTTTACCCCCATGAAATATTCCTGGTACTCATTTCTGTTAGAGGCTGAGTCGACCCCAGGGCCATAGTGCGACCGAAACGATTATGTCAAGGAATTAATTCCCATGACACCATCGAGAATCGAACCCGCGATCTTGATATAGTTACCAAGTAGGTTTGTGGTAACGCTCTAAATCCGGCTCAAGTTCAACCTCTAACCCGGCTATCCTGTCCTACGCTCTTCGTGACTTTCAACCTCTCCAGACGAAATCGTGGCAACAGGCCCACCATAAAAACACCATGGGACTATCTAATTCTGAATCATAATCACCATTCATTTCGGCTGACGCTAATTAATCCGTGCTGTATAAACAGCACCATCAAAACAGTAGCGCTAGCTGGTGATGCTTCAACCGCCAAGGCTATTTTCAGCTACCTACAGGCAACTTGTTAAAGACGCACAACGAAAATTAATCTTGTCAATGCGGTATACGATCTTGGTACTTCTGTACAGAAAAAAATACTTCCATATCAAAAACAAGCTGCGGCGAGTTAACAAAATGCAGAAAGAAATCGAAATATTCGGCAGTCTGTGAAGGGACCTATCACAACTAAACCACAACTGAAAGTGAAACGAATTATAAACGATACTAACATAAGATAGCCGATCCCAGTGGCCGCGCGGTCTAAGGCGTGGGTCTACGGCCGTTCGCTTGCTGGGATTGTGGGTTCGAATCCCGCCTACGGCATGGATGTCTGTCTGTTGTGAGTGTTGTGTGTTGTCAGGTAGAGGTCTCTGCGTCGAGCTGGTCACTCGTCCAGAGGAGTCCTACCGAGTGTGGTGTGTCTAAAGTGTGATCGTGAAGCCTCGAAAAATGAGGCGGCCTAGGCCCCCAAGGGGCTGTCCAGCCATTGCCAAAAAAAAAAAAACACACACACACACACACACACACAAGATTCTCAATCATTAAATATAATGGACATTAAAGTAATAGACACGGAAGAACGCATCAATCGGTAGTCGTGGATCAATTCTGATACTCGCTTGAGGGCAATCAACTTCTCTCACGTACTTCATTAGCACTAAATGCAGTGAGACAAACAGTAAATATTCGATATACAAACAATCTTAATGCCACAGATAGACAAAATGAAAAGAAAGTTGCGCATTATAAGATTCTTGTATTACCTCAATGGGAAACACAGAGCGGGCTTCTGCGAAACACGATTTCCCTTCTTGAACAAATATCCTTGAACAGATCACTGACCACTCTCTCACAGAATGTCCACAAATGGGCATACTACACAGCCGTTCATCGACGTTTGTGGGTTTAAAGACTGTGGAAGTGCACTTTGTTTTCAACGGTAACCGCACTGGGTTTTAAGTACACGCTACTTTCAGGAAATATAAAACGTTTTCTAAAAACAAGATCCAGGTCATATGGATACCACTTTGTCAGTTCAAAGCCTCTGTCCATATAAATCCACCACTGCAAAATCCAAACACGACTGAACTCAACAATGCGAAGAAGAGGGGAAAATAAAAAACCTTCTGTTTAATATCATGTTACATGCCAATGAATTATCATGAAATAAGTAAAGAAATGTTTTGTTGCCGTCTGAGTCACATTACCTCTACTTCATGCAGGCTGCACATTGCATAGGCTGATTATCTTAACACTTACAGCGTACAAAATTTCTGACTCACACGTTCTTGCTCGAGGATGTCCTAGTAGTATCAACAAAAATATGGGTTTTGTAAAGCATATCAATAAAGCAGTCAAAGCTAATTTCATAAAACATTGCTCCATTGGTTTAAAATTTCACGTGCTGTGAGTTCAGTGGGTGAAGCAGAGATGAGAAGTCTTAGTCGAGTATTGCAGATTTCAATCTTTGTGCTTTAAATGTCAAGATGGTCTTCCTTCTTGCACATCAATAACATATGTGGCTAATACATAATGTTAAAATGTGACAAATGTCAAATATTTTAGAATACTACGCAGCAAAGAAGTGCATTCATGAAAAATTAAGGGCAGATCAGACTTTTTTTAGGGGAATGCTCGATACGATTTAGTTCAGCATCTTCTAGTTTTTCGTCTTTTATCTATAAACGTAAAGATTAAAATACACAAAAAATACAATTTTACCAGTTGTTTTGCATGGGTGCACAACTTGGTATCGCACATTAAAGCAAGAACACAATCGACGATGTCTGAAAACAAAGTGCCGAGGAGAACACGTGCATCTAGGACGAAGAAACCGACAGGACGCTGGAGAAAACTGCTTAACGAGGAGCTTCATCATTTGTACTCGACGCTCAAAGCAAGGAAGATGGTATGGCCAGGTTACGTAAAGCGTATGGGGAGATGAAAAATGCACACAAAGTTTTGGTTAGAAAATGAGACGGGTAAAGACCACTCGGCCGACGTAAGCGTGGAGAAACGTGCGATACTAAAACTAAAGGAACACGACTGGATGGTGTGTACTAGATTTGTTTAGCAGATCGGGACGCTTTAGTATCGTCAAGTATGCAAGTTCTTAACATTTCACTCCAAAATCCGTGCGAAATCCAAGGCCATGCCGCTGCAACGGGCGTCCTGATTTTTAAACAATTTACTCGTATTTCAGATTTGTTCTCTAATTAGCTTCCTCTTGTCAAACCAATTGTGTTCTCATTCATATTAGTATGAAAAATACGACTTCATATCCATACTTGTTGTAAAATCAATTTGTATAATAATAATAATAATAATAATAATAATAGTAATAATAATAATAATAATAATACCACTCTCCTCCGAAATGTAAACGTTTGTTCTAAGTACAGCCCATTCACAATATAACACTATACTCGTAATACATACGTTTTAAGACGGTAACAGCATGACGGAACGTGATCATTCTATCCTAATAACCCCTTTCACTGGCGAAGCGCATTTTATCTCACTTCCAAAACGCCGCTAAAGACCCACTGTCAATATGGGGTCTATTCTGCCCCCCCTCCCCCTCCAACATACATCAATTTGTTATCCTAGAACAATGGATACTACTGTTGTCCGCTGCTACGCTGTACGTCAGACTTGTAAAAAGCTCTTTTGTCGTGTAAGAGGGGCCGCAGGTAGAACGTGTTCTGCCACAAACAAGTGCATTAGAGTCATCGCTAATATTACACTCCTAGTCACTCGCTAAATGAAAATGTAAATACAACTGTGGATACGAAGAAACCGTTGTCACTGCGAAGAACAACCAAGTGCCAGCTCCTTCCGTCAGTGCTACTACGTGTCGTGTGTCTACAGTTTCGAAACGTTATACGAAGCACTCAACGCATAATACTTGCGTTTTTACACATCTCGTTGGCCTTAATTTAATTCGGTGCAGATACAACTCTACTGCAAAGCTGAAGGCTAATTATACTAAAGATCCCATACTGTACACACACAGAAACCGTGTTACCAAATTAAATTCACCCAACAACTTTAACGCGAACTCTTCTCTCCAAAAGATGGAGCCCTCGCCGTCGGTCGGGGCTATATACCGCAACTGAAACACGGAGGAAGTTGCGCCTACACGTCATAAAACAAACCAAGCCTAATACCTTATCATTTGTTTAAAAAATCAGCCTTTTAACAATTTAAAGCCTAGGGGTTACTTTATGTACCAGCAGGTTTAACATTAAAACATTCTACGCTCTGCCCAAACAGTGCATTTACGAGTTTTGTATGGATTTCAGAACAAACAGCTATTATTTTCTTATACAGCGTTAAACAGACTGGTTTTTATAAGTGAGACGGAGTGTTTACTACGCGGTACGAACCAACTCTTTAAATATAATTCAGATTAAGTTCGGTCTCTTAAATACCGCGGGTGCCCGGGCTCGATCCCAGGACAGTCCACGCGAGATCAGTGGTGGAAAAAGTGATACTGGGAAAGGTCTTTCTCCGAGTACTTCGGTTTTCCCCTGTCACTATCACTCCACCAACGCTCAAATTTATCTTCATCTAGACGTTGCTCTTACCAGAAGGACAAACGGGCGAAGCCTGAGAACCTTCCAAAAGCAATGTTCTGTCGGACATCGGGGAGCATTGGATAGAAAAGTAGAGTCGAATGCGGTTATAACTTCATGAATGGGATTGAATATTTTGTGTCGTTATAAACGAGTGTTGTTACAACCGAGCAGTGTAATGTTATGATGGTTAGTAAGGAATTAATTGATACCACAGAGTATCTGTCGCTACAGACGAGGTGTCGTATAAACCGATGTCGTTATAACCGGGTTCGACTGTACTTTCACTTTTTTCTTGGTCTCTAAAAGCGTCGAAGTACTATACTTAAAACGGTGGTAGTGAATTCCACACGTCTAAGCCACTGGCACAGCTGCGTCTTGAACGTATGACTGTATTTTTTGTAATGATACTCTATGCCGTTTACGAAAACAATACGGTTAGGCCTTCCTCTACCCCCGTAAACAAAAGTCCCCTTTCAGTCCGTAAATCTGTATATAAATATATCACATTCCCACATGAAGGTAAACTTCAGAGGAAAGGGTCCAAAAACGCATCCAACTACGCCACCCTACATCAGAAAATGGAGGAACAGATCCATCGTAAATGTATCCATGAACGACATTACAGGCTCAAGAAATGCAGGAACAGAGTATATTACGATATGCCACAGCCTCTGCAAAATACGCCCAGACTCGCCTAACAATGGATTTACTACACAATGTCAATAGCACAGATTTAAGGTTAAAGGAAAAGTCCTCCATGAAACAGGCCAAGAAGGCCCAGAGGGGGGTAGAGTTACAGCTCTACTCTTTCTTTAACCCTGGCACTAGATGAAGGTGGGTGGTCAACTCCACGCCGCAGCCGCTTTACCCCCGGGAAACAGACCCGGTACCCATTGTATAGGAGGCTTGGTGGGCCCCAGGGCCGGTCTGGACGGCTGCGGAAAATCTCGCCCCCACCGGGATTCGATCTCCGGACCGTCCAGCCCGTAGCGAGTCGCTATACCGACTACGCTATCCCGGCCCACCTTCGGCCAGATGAGGCAGTCTAAATGCCCTGCGGAATGTCTTCGTTTCGGCCGAAAGCAAACAGACCCCGTCTACAAAGGCCAAACATTTTCAAATGCTCATCGCTGTACTTTGCACAACCTAAATACATTCACAAACACCATACACGGTCCTACACGAACTGCTATTACCATATCGTGCCAATCACAGTTACGAACCGTCATTCAAAGGTGCAAACACTAGACGACTAATTATGCCAACCGCATTGATGAAGAGCACGCAACACTGGTCACTGGTAAACAAAACCTCGCCTAAAAGATCTTTGTCGGTTGTAAAAAGCAATGTTTGACAATGTTCGATTCCTTTTACATCATACGTCCATGCAGTAGATACAGATTAACGGCGCAATGGGCATTGACGCAACGGCTACGAACCTTGTCCCGGCTGAAATTAATTAAAAAAAAACACATCGTAAGACTGCCAGGAGCGCCAATTAAATAAGGGCCCTGAAATTCGGAGCGGTAAACGTCTAGATCTTCCGAACACTGAAAATCTTGATATCTAACCTGTAATCGCGCTCAATCCATATTTTCGCTATTCCGTTGTATAACTAAACAGCGATAACTCCTACATATACTTCGACACAACGTTAGCGGACGCAGTCTTCTGTACAATATGCTTCAACTAGTATCTGATTTGATACATTGCGAAATATGCCAATCAAACAGAAAGTGTCTTCCCTTACCACAAGTATTGTATTTAGAACTTACACAAGTTTTATAACTATTTCACACTACATGTTTCGGTTCTCACGAACCATTTTCAAATTTAACTACCGGAATATTGATGCCGACTTAAAAAATTGTCAAATAGGACCGAAACACGTGGCCTAAAGTACAGTAATTATAAGTTTCAAATCAGATAGCTGTGTCAAGGAAACATATTCTCTATTTGATTTGAGGCTATATACAATTGAATGTGACAAATTAAGATAGTCCTAAATACTAAAATTACTAACACGATGCCAGTGCTAGACTTCAGGTTATCCGAAAATTTCAACATCGCCGAAATGTACTATAATATACAGTAAAAACGTGCCAATTAAAAATACGAAATCAACAGAAAATAATACCTAACTAGTTTAAACATTCACTTCTCTGTATATACAGAACGATTTACAACTTCATATCTCAACTTCGCGAGCTTATTACTCAAGTAATTCGTAGTCAAAACACAGGTCCGAATCTCAAGGGTACCAAGTACATATATGAACTAGTTATTACTGACTGTACAATAAATGTTCACAACGACCACCGTCAGCCTCCTCACACTTCCTAACAAGAATGTGAATCGAGCATGTAGCTCGCATCAGTTCATCAGGATTGCTCTTTACACGGGCTGCAGCATCCAAAACTCGACAGTGGTGCAACATGTTTCCGTCTTTTTCCTGGTACACCAGACATTCCACGTGTCCCACAGGTAAGACCGTAAGGACTGAGGCCTGGTGACCTGAGTAGCCAATTTTGTTGTCAATCATCACAGCCGATTTACCGACCAAGAAAACAGCGAGGGAGATATTACGTTTCCAATGCACAATTAAAATGAGGCGTTTCGCCATACTGAAAGTACAACCCACCATCAATAACGTACTTCGTATTAATCACGAGGTCTGTTCAAGGTCCTTCATGCGCGTGCCAATAAGCGCTGCTGCCAACATACACACTTGGCAATTTTCGATAATTTTCAGTCTAGGAATGTCCTCGTGAATCACCCGGTATATTGTGGCATTTCGCGGGAAGTCGCCGTACCTTCTTCCCAGAAATTCTAGTTATCACTGTTCATGGAAATGGGGTTACCTAGCGATAAGATAGGATGGGCGAATACAAGCTGCCACTGTGACGTAACGCTGTATACTGCCGCAAGGACAGAGGAAACAGGTTACATCCGGTGTCGGTGAAAAACGTTCCGCGTTTTTACTTTCTACACTGAGACAGCCTAGAATGGATTTTCTATATCCAGAATTCAGTCACCGTAATTGTCAGTTCTGTAAGTAAGTAGAATTTATCAGCAACTTTCTTTGACCGAATAACGTTCAGAATCGAAAATGAGTTAACTGCTATATGCTACATAATACACACATTTTTATTAATGACAACTGATTACAGCACTGAGAAGGTAATCATACATATAATCGACTACTTCTTGAACTGTACAGCACATTTCACCGAAAAGTGAAAGAATATAATCAAGGAAGGTTTTTATTTTATACTTATATAACAATTAGTTTTTACAAGATTAATGAAATGAAGGCAACATGTGTTACAAGAATTTGTAAGGATGTGAGCTCAATCAAAATAACACACAATTGTATACAATTTGAATATGTATACATTTTTGTACTAATGGTTGGCCTGAGGATGACCGTAATACGGTCGAAACATGTTGCCATAAAATTATATGACGAATAAATATCAACACTAATAAAGCTGTGCTGATGGTGAGAAGCACCAGTTACTATAATTAGCACAACGGGATGTCTAACATATAAAACTTTTAATTCACCCAAATCACGTAATTTTCTGTTTACCAGTACGTTCTAGACAATTGCCGAATCCTGCCCCTGTACAGGAATCGAATACAAATAGCTAAGCCCATAGCCAGTCGTATACTACTACTAACTAATCCCTGCCCATTTATGACAACAATTTGACATAACATTACTTTGTGCTCTGATTTCAACGCCACGAAAGATTTCAGAGGAACAGCATTAAAAAACAGTGGTGAATGCAGATATCACACACACACACACACACACACAAAAGCATGTATACAGCAGAAATTGGCACTTGAGTTTTACTCACGCAGGCACTGGTCCCAGAAAAATACAGGCGAGTTTCAATGAGCAGTCATCCAATTTCCCTAACCCTCTCATAAACATATACCGATCTACTGTGCGTATTTCTTGTGTCGCCACAATTACGACAGGCAGGACGACACCCGTCATACAGGACACACGTTAATTTGACCCAACTGTGCCATCACTTAACTCTAGAGTTGTTACTTCTAATGGTCGCACATTTGAAATGCAAGAGAAGCGAAGTTGCATCCGCAACACATATGGCAGATGTTCAAGCACTGATGGACGGTGAAACTAATGCCCCAGAAGTCTGCGCAAGGTAAAGTTGTCTCTGTACAAGCCATGAAGCCATGAAGACATCTGGAGGAGTGGAGCTTTGGCTTCCATTCTTAATGTCGGTACCAGATGGGGGTGAGTGGCCAGCTTCACGACTCGGCTGCTTTACTCCGGGAAATTGACCCTCGGTACACGTTTTATCGGAGACTTTATTGGCCCCACAGCCAGTCTGGACGCTTTGGAGAAGATAAATCGCTTGCCGCAGCCGTGAATCGAACCACGATTGCATCCCTGCTCCTAGCCTAGTCACCTGTACACGTGCAGACTACGTTACTGCGGCTCCTACGTCGGTAGGTCTTCGTAAATAACCCCCTGCAGTAGGAAAGCTGACAGTCGCTCTGTTAGTCAATAAGTTGCCGGTCTTACAGGAAACCGGATGTTCACTATCCTCTTTACAAAAGCTCGCCTCCTGGACTCTATCCGGATCCAGATGGGTCCAGAACACACGGTCTCACCCCATTTCTTTAACATCCATTTTATTATTATTACCCTCCTGTCTATAACTAAGTCCCCAAGTGGGTTCCTCGATTCGTGTTTTTGCCATTGTGAATACATTTCTCATCTCCCAGTGCGTATCACATTGCCCGCTCATCTCATCATCCTGGATATGATCACCCGAACATTACTATATCACTGACTGAACAACAGTCGATGTAACTGACCTCCAAGAAAAGCGCAGGATGTATAAGTACAAACTGGAACCAGGAAAACAGACCAGAAACTGCGACTAAATTAATCTACTGCCCACGAAAATTCACTGAAGCATTTAGACGCCTCAACAATTTATTGTTTGCGTCTTTCTTTATATAAAAGGGCTTTTTATCAGCTACGTCGGTTACGTAGTATCAGAGGGGACCATTACTGTTAATGATGAAATAGAAATATCGTGACCTAGTAGGGGTCTGTCACATCATTTGCATGGAGAGAGGAAGTGACATCACGAACATCGCAGTCATAACAGCCGCCCTCTGGCCATGTATCGAACCCATGAACCTATCTCCCTCCCTGAATACAAGGCTGATGTGCTGTTAACCACCGGACGACGACGACTGATAAATGTTCTATTACTGAAGGAAACTTGCACAAAGATTCGAATCAACAAGCACAACAACCTTGCTAACTGACTTGCAAAAAAAAGGGTATAAAGAAATTTTCCACCACCAGGACCACTTTAACACAACGTACAGGCTCATACGTTAAGATAACCTAACACTTGTCAACAGACGAACCAAATGTACCAGTCAACGTGACAATGCAAACGTAATACAACTTTCTGTACAGGTACTTGCAGATTCGCGCAATATTCTGTATAGTTATGAAATGAGCACATTATGACAGCCAGCCATTATCTATGTGTACAGGGAGTTAATGATGTTACTAAGACCGAAACGTACACAGCAGTATCGCCAGTATTTCGGCCTGGTTCTTCTGAGGTTGAATGCAAGAACTTTTAAAGGACATGACTCGCCAGTTACTTACTAAGAGTCTTCCCACCATAAGGTAAAGCATAGGGTTCTGACACATACACACTTTAGACCATGGGTGTCCAAACTCTTTCGGGAAAGGGTCACAACCGTCACCGTGGGCTCGACAGCGGGCGCCACGTGTAAACATCACAGTAAGTGGTATACCTAATGGCCTAAATTATTGTGAAATTTTTATTGTATACATACTCGTATATATAATTTACAAATATGGCCGCGACAAGCATGACACAACCTGGTGGGCCACACGCGACCCGCGGGCACTGGGTTGGAGACCCACGAGCTATACGAAACCTGCAACAAACTCTGTGTATGCCAACACGTCTGACAGAAGACGATGCTGCATCCACACAGCTTTTCATCTTAGCTTCAGAATGTTCCCATAGCAACATTCAAGAAAATCAGGAACTGACTGGAACTGCATCGGACCTATCAGTTACTGATGTGTGCGATGTCACTCTACTGGAAGGACACACTATCACAAGAAAGCCATAAAAGCATACCACATGCCTATAAATTGGTCTCGAAATAAAAAGCATGGAAAACAGGTCCATGTCTCGTCGCTAGAATAAAGGAAAAAATAATGGAGCAAGTGACAGCTAATAAATCCTTCGAAAACATGGCAGAGGTCCAGTATTTATGAACGACCGTAGAAACTGAAACTTAAATTTACCAATAAATTAAGAGCAAATTAAATTTTAAGAATGCTTGCTTCCGTTCAGTTCCAAATCTTACCTTCACGTTTCCCATTACCGAGAGTAACCAGTTTAGCGTATATTTTGTTACAAGATAAAGTTCTGCACGATTTTCAGTAGGACATACTACTAAAATCTGACATATCCAACATGCACCTCACGTTAACGTATCACACAAATTCAGTCATAATTAAAATACTGTGATATTTTACCTTTTTTAAATGTTTGTTGACCCATTTGGTGAATGTTTTCTTTTGAATCGCGTCTCGTTCGTCTGAAATGACAAGAAAACACACATTAAAAACAGTCTGGAGAAAACAATGTCAGTGACACTGATACAATAATGGCGGGTCCTAGACATTTGAGAAATAGAAATTTGATTTTTTAATGTCAGGTCTCTGTAACTTGAAAATATGTGTGAAGTTTTCCCACTCTATTAAGGAGAAGCGGGACTTGTGCACACCAGGCTGGATCGCTGAACCAATAATGGCGTACTTTCGGTACAGCACTATAAAAATCAAAATATGTTTCTGTCTGAAACGTAGCATTCCTTTGAGAACACGAAACACAAGCACATGCTGACGTGAACACGTTCGATACAAACACATTCATACCTGTTTTTAATAAACACGAAATTTCAAACAATGTTGGTGCAAGTCCGGATACAAAGATCCTGACCAGAGCCAGCTGAAGAGAGTTCACACATTCGCAGTGTATTTCTATTTATATGAAATTTCATTATAACCTCCCAGCTGCGCTACATCCCCCAAATGGTTCCTCCAATTTCAGAATTTCCTGGAAAATTTCTGTAACAATTTCACATCTGCCCATGCCTGCAATTTGTCCCGTCCACCACACCTTTCTTACTTCAAACGCTGTAGCAAAAGTAGGTAAGGGTATAAGGTACAAACAGCTGAAAACTATCACAGTACTGAAGACTTCATTAACTACTTATCTTTATATTACGATTTTTAATGTGAGTTACAACTGTTTTGCAAAGAGTGGGCTTGGCGATACCGACATTCGAACAGCACACATCACTTAGCAGCGTGGAGCAACATAATCCATTCCAGTTACAGCAAAAATTCAGAAGGGGATTTTATGTGTCCTCTGCATGACGTGTATACAATAAACGCATTTCTTTCCGAAAATACAGTACAGATTTCAATGAAATTTGGTATTGGTGGTGTAACCGGACGTCCCTTGTCAGACTTGGTTCGAGTCCAGCCGAGGAAACTCTGCGAAAAGAATAACGTGTGTGGCGAAGAGTTCGAGTCCCTCACCCCACTACACAAAAGGACGGAACCCTGTAGAGAGGGAAGCAGTGATTTCAGTAACAGAGCTGGCGGCAGGGAACATGGCCCCACGGTTTACAAGTTCGAGAATTGAGACTGTGATGCTGCATATCATTATATGCACTAGCCCTCGTAGGTGGGTTAATTAGGGGTAGGCACGTTTCAGTGCCATAAAAACCATTGCAAGAGGGATGGAAAGGTACACCCTCTTCTTCTTGGCTTTTCGCAGAAACGGAAAGGAAGGCGACAAAAAGCACTCACAAAAGGAAATACTTTAAGAGGGTAGACGGTGAACGGACCCCAGGATAGGTGGGAGTTCGATGTCTGATGAAAGAGTGAGCGGTCAGAACTGTAAGTGCTGGTTATAAGTCGTACATGAAATTATGAGCAAAATAAACATATGCTATTACATCAACCAAAAGATTCGATGAACACACCCCTGTATTATCCTTGAGATTGTCTCAACGACTAAGAGTTAGTTCGGGGACAGTGGGTTACAACTAAAATTTTCGGGCGAAATAAATCTTGCATCGCATCGGCCCAATACAATCCATACTCTGCAAGCAGAAACCGAACCTAAATCTTCTAAAAAAAATCAAAGTGCAAACATTTGGGGCATAGCATATAACACAGGTCTTCAAGCTCTACTTGCATAATACATTCTTGTCATATTATGAATACTAAATAAACACCAAAGCCCATAACATACGTAAAATACAAAAAGGAAGCATTCGTGAAGTATCAAGCCTTTCCACTTTTCCCTACATCAAAGATCATTCCTCCGTTGACAGGCTACTGCAAATTTATTTTACTTCACGTACCAATGACTTCATTCAACTGTCACGTATTTTGTCATTCACTGCTCTTCAGACGGTTACAGCGACGAGGCAACAGTCAAATACCAGCATCAACGTTCCAATTAAATACAACATCCTTTAACATTTTAAAGCCTACTGGTTACTTGACGTACCAACGTGTTTAACATTCAAAGTTTTACATTATGCGTACAGAGTGTATTTATGTGTTTTATATTTATCTCAGAATAAAGAGCGACTTTTTCCCTACATAACTTAAACTGACTGGTTTCTATAACCGAGAAGAAAAGTGTTTACTGCGCGGTACGAACTGGGTCTTTAAATAAACGAGTTTACGCTTCGTTTTAAAAGGTTAAACCATGCATCTCCAACGTTTTTATAGCAAAGGGACACAATCGTTACTGTGGGCTATTCCGCGGGCCGCACGTTGAAAAATAACAATAAGTGGTATACCTAACCGCCTATATTATTGTGTAATTTTTATAATAAAAGGTAAAAGTAAGGTAAAGTTCTCCCTAGAACAGGCCACGAAGGCCCAGAGGGGGAGTAGAGGTATAGCTCTACTCGTTCTTTAACCTCAGCACTAGATGAGGGTGGGTGGTCAACTCCACGCCCCGGCCGCTTCACCCCCGGGAAAGACACCCGGTACCCATTGTATAGGAGGCTGGGTGGGCCCCAGGGCCTGTCTGGACGGGTGCGGAAAATCTCGCCCCCACTGGGATTCGATCCCCAGACCGTCCAGCCCGTAGCGAGTCGCTATACCGACTACGCTATCCCGGCCCTCAATTTTTATAGTACATACACAATTTACAAACATAGCCGCGGCCCACATAATACAACCTGGCGGGCCGCGGGTTGCAGACCCATGATTTAAACCACCTTTACACCAATGAGTCCACATTATGGATCATACACTATTGTAAATCTAACGTAAAACTTCTGTCACGCGGCAAACAGACAGACAATACCTGAGCACAGTTTAATAACGTTGAAACAGCTCACTTTTAGCCCCAAAAAACCCCAATGTTGGACACCCGTATCATACAAATATAAAGGCAACCTTCATACAATCGTCATGAGGATCAGTTTAATTACAGGTCTGTTAACTGATAACACGTGACAGCAATATACACACAAGCAAAACAAATGTCACAGACGTGAATATCTGCAAGTAAACTTCAAACACGACACTGAACTGTACTTAGCTTCTTAGCCAATTTAAACCAGCAATGAAAAATTGTTAATAAATTGTTAATAATTGCGTCAAACGGTAATATAGCATGTACAATGATTTGTGAGGAATAAAATAACTACACTTGGCGTATTTTTAGATTTCATAAAAATACTCGCTATATCACGCACATCCCTACGTCTGCAGGCCTATATGTGGCGTGCTAACTAGCGGTCTTGTAGCGTGGTATAAATGCCGTGTTATTTGAGGGAAATCATCATGTCTTCGTACAAGTTTCATTTCCAGTAACACAATCAACATCGCATCCGTGCCAAATTCGAAGACTGCAAAAAACTTTAGCGCCATTCAACTAACTCGTGGGTTACGTAATATTATTTCACAGCATACTACTACAGCCATAACAAGACAGACAATGTACGTATAACGTAACAATAAGGCGCGTTCGTGTGACCATTGTTGTAGTGGAAAAGCAATAAGTATTACATATTCTGAGTGTGTGTCTGTATTCTTGCCTTAGTTATCCGGCATTTAAATCTCACCTTTTCTGCGCCGTATTGTATTGTCATCTGTGGCCTGTCTGGCTCTACCACATTTTTCCACATTATCTCATAAACGGCACGATTTTCGGGGCAAAAAAATTATTGAACAAAATGTTTTGACTTTCTCTAAAATTTTGTCTGAAACATTTCTCACTCTAAGAATTCAGCGAGATATTATCATAACTGTACATAGGTCTTCACGTAAAGCACCCGTTATTATTGTCAGATTTTAATGAAACTTTAATTTTCTCGACAGATTTTCGAAAAATACTCAAATATCAAATTTCATGAAAATCCGTCCAGTGAGAGCCGAATTGTTCCAGGCGGACGGACGGACAAACATGACGAAGCTAATAGTCGCTTTTCGCAGTTTTGAGAACGCGCCTAAAAAGTACGCTTTCTGCAACATCATCTTCCCTGGTTTCAAGAAGTTCGCTCAGTCCCGGAAATTACTTCCAATGATTCTTAAGCCGTGAGGGTACACTACACGAGAGAACCCAAAACGAGAGAGCCGGGATGTTGAAGATGACGATGAGTCTGGGTTAAGAAAAATACACAAAAATTTAAATGCCATGAACAGGATTCGAACTCAAAATTCCGTACGTTTGCTATGAAGTACTGAAGCTACAATATAAAATGTGGCGTGGAAACATCCTAAACTAACTCCATGGAGCAGAGTCCTTCTTCAGAAGCTAACAGGTCGTCAGCTAGTCAAGAAATTCCCCGCGTTTTACGGAACCCGAAGGTTCATTACCGCACTCAAAAGAGCCCGCCACCTGTCCCTATCCTGAGCCATATCAATCCAGTCCATGCCCCCCCATCCTAAACACATGAAAACTTTATATAAAGGAATTTTAACGTTAAAAATATACTCGTAGCAATGACTCGACACCATGAGAATACGCCCGATAACTATCAGGTGGGCCTACTGGAAATTTCTTACAGTAATCAATATGGACAGCCGATCCCAGTGGCCGTGCGGTCTAAGGCGTGGATCTGCGGCCGCTCGCTTTCTAGGATTGTGGGTTCGAATCCCACCGGGGGCATGGAAGTCTGTCTCTTGTGAGTGTTGTGTGTTGTGAGGTAGACGTCTCTGCGACGAGCTGGTCCCTCGTCCAGAGGAGTCCTACCGAATGTGGTGTGTCTAAAAACTGTGATCGTGAAGCCTCGAAAAATGAGGCGGCCTAGGCCCCCAAGGGGCTGTCGAGCCATTGGAAAAAAAACCACTATGGACAATAATAGGTGACCAAACCGCATAACTCTTGATTTACAATTAATGCACCGTCTTTATACAAAAGGAATCATTTACAGAAAATTACGCCTGGATAAGAACACCCTGTTCGGTTACAAATTCCTGCGAAATCTGTAGGTATGTTTACAATATACTGCCCAGTACATGTGTTCGGTGATAGATAACCCACGAAATGTTTTGAAATCGTGACTAGGTCATATCATAAACATACATACGTGTGTTAGTGACGGGTTAAATTCTTCCTTCATGGCCAGCTGTAATGACAAATCGATTTCAACACGAAATACAAATGGATGTACACTAGTAAACTGTTACGCGTATGAGAGTAGTTTATTAAATTCATTAAGGCCGAACCATGGCTCAGAAGGTTAGTCGCCGGCCTCCCATCGCGGAGGTTCTGGTTCGATCCCGGACCAGTCCCTGTGGGATTGTGGTGGACAAAGTGGCACTGGGACAGGTCGAGTACTTCGGTTTTCCCCTGTCAATTTCATTCCACCGGTCCTCCATTACACGGAAAAATGAAAAAAAAAATCATCTTCATCTTCATCACAGAGCTGCACAATAAGCTTCAAGGCTTCGATGCGTCCGTAGCTTCTGCTGCGGGGCCCTTCTAAAAAAAATTCATTAAAATCGGACCATAAAATACAATCCCGCTGCAGGAACATACACGAAACTGACGACAATTACTATAATCATTACATGGACGCCGAACATCGGCAGAAACGTAGAAATGGAAGTAGAATGCAGGACGTTGAAGTAAAATGTCAAGGCTTACATAAGGTAATGAGAATATCAAGGACACATGCAATGACGGGCTCATTAACTGCGAAAACATATTGGCCTATAAACTGTGGACGGATTTCGAAAGACTAAGCTATTAAAAAGATAGGTTTTTACGTTGGTGATGGTTTATATTGTGGTCTTCTGAGGTATGACACCACACAAAACTTGTGGTTGGTGACCGATGTTTCGGAGAAACCTGCTGTCTCCATCTTCCACCCGACGACGTGAATATCAAGTCCTTCAGAAACGTCGGAAACCAACCACAAGTCAACCAAGAAGGCTGCTGCCGAAGTCCTTGAAAGGATTCCAACATTAGCTAACATTCAGCGACGAAAGGACACACAACTGCAGGAAGGACGCTTCAAAAATGACTTCATCACAATCTCGAGCGTTACGACACTTCAAGTTATTTCGAAGATATGCTACATCAAGGATGCACAAATTCGGAGGGCCGGGTCGCCCGGGCGACTAAATTTTGTACGGTGGCGCCTAATATTTGTGGATCCTCAGTACAGAACTGCTTCAGGTCACCTTTTTGAGCCTATAATTTTGAACTGGCTCTTACATTTTTGGAAAACCTATGCACCACTAACCTACGTAACATTTAAATAAGTGCGATACTACACTTAAAATGATATGGCAAGAAACAATTAACTGTCGAGCAGTTTCGGGGACGAAGCACGTAAATGAACACATCGTCATTATGCATTCATTTTAAGCACTTCGTTTAAGCAATGAATGTTACAGAACCACTAAGTTTCTTTTTGTTCAGTTTTCACTATTTCGTAAGCAGTTCATCATTCTTACGCACGTGCTTGGTGTGGCGACTGCGCACAGGTCCAACTCCACATATTGTTTTACACATAACAATCTTATCTCACACATAACCCTTTTTCACTACGTAAGCCTCATCGGTAAAAATTCACGCTCCGCGTGGTGAAACGTGAGAAATAAGTGGTGAACAAACAGGAAACGTCATTTCAATTTGAGGGCGGAACGGAAGTAAAGTTCTTGAGATCTGCACTGTAATTAGGTAGAAGCGAGACGCGAAGACTGCCTTCCGCGTGACGTAATTACGCCGTTTTGAACGTGCTGCTTACACACGGGTTTTTACGAAAGTTCCAAACAGATAGGCACCGCATTGTGCTCTCATAAACCCCGCCAACTTATGACAGTAACACATCATAACAAATAAATAAGGCTCCATGAACCAGAACAAGATAATGAGAAGCCAATGCCCGCTCAGATGGTCAAAAAGTTTCCCGCCTTGTTATGAATCCCAAAAGTTCTCTGTCGTATTCACAAAAAGCCCAACGCTGGACCCTATGTCCGCCAGATGGATTTAGTGCTCACCCTCATATCCTCTCATTCTATTTCTGTATTAAGTTCAAACGTCCCACGTGATTCTTCCCTTTAGGGGTTTCAGCTAAAATTGAATATGCGTTTGTAACCTTTACGTGACCAGCTCTTCCTCGAGTCGATCACCCTGATAAGAAGTAACAATATACAGATTTGACATTGCCAGCGATTGTCTCGGCACAATACGGACAGGACTGAGTCTATTTCTGTAGTATCCGAAGGCATCGACAGTCAAGGCAATGTGACAAAGAAATAAAAACAAGAAAGTTCAACCAGGGGTCTTTCATCTCTGCTGCAGGTTATTTCCAAACGACGAAGCAGATCTTGCTGCGTTCCTGTTCCGCGTAGAGGGTTCGACAACTTTACTGTACTCGGAACAGGACCTCACTGTACTTCAACAGGACCCGTGAGAAATGCCCCAGCGTGATAAACCCAGACAGATTCTACACACGCTCTGATATTGAAGTTCTTCAAATCCGGAGGTTTTGGGAATTACGTCATATCCAGATAATGTATATGCTACACTCTTGCCCCTCGAAAAACTGCAAGTAATTAATATTATTAACCATACTTCTGACTTTAAAAAGCAGCACTAACCCTGTCAGGTCATGGAAGGATAGGCGAAAGAAAGAAAGAAACAACAAACAAACAAACAAACAAAGGGGTAGTTCTAGTAGATAAGAAAACAAATAGACCCAACCAGCACTTTATAAAAATCCCTGATCCTGAACTGATGGAAAACACTGCACCGTTACATTCTGCCCGAAAATGCAGTTCTAGCAGCCTTCTTACAAATCATTCAACTGAACACGACAAAAGATACAGAACTGAATTTTCAATTTAAATATTTTACTCTCTTAGCTCATAAAGTAAACGTCAAGTTTCCCTGTGCACGCCACTCACTCTTAACCTCGGCACTAGATGCAGATGAGTGGTTAACTTCACGCTCCGACCGTTTTACCCCGGGAACGAACCGCGGCAGCCACTGAATAGGAAGCTGGATGGGCCCCAGAGCCGGTCAGGACGTTTCGGAGAAGATACGAATTTCTTACCCCTACCGGGATTCGAACCCCGGACCGTCCGGCCCGTAGCATAGTCACTATACCAACTACGCTACCCCGGCTCCCTCTTAACTTATAATTGTTACTAAAATTACAAGTATTGCAAACCACACCCCTCTACAAACCACACCCCTCTCCTTTAAAGAGCATTAACAGCATCCACCAGTAGAGTAGATAACTGTTACGGCGCCCCCCCCCCCCCCCACCCATAATTATTAGCAAAATTACTCCCACATCTCTCAAAATACTGACTGCTGTCAGAAGAAAGGAATCCAGTCCGAAACAACCCACAAGAGATTTTAGTATTCTGTACGTTTGGGGAACACCCTGACCCACGAGGCCCACCGGCAATTTTTCTCTTCAGAAGACAATACACTCCCTGCTTCATATGAAGAATGTTTCTCAGTAGTCGTCTGGTCTGCATGTTGTCAAATCTTGGAACAGTGTCCACTAAACACAGGCATGTTTGGTACATGCCGAGTCCGGTATCAAAACAGATTCCACAGCACACAATGACGTGTATTTTTAAATAATCTGCTATCTGTGCGGCATAAGGTTACATCGATCTTGTGTCGTAACAACAGTCAGAACCTGTTCAGAGTTTTAATGAGATATCATCAGTAACATTAATACTGCAGGAAAAACCACGTTTCAGTTTCACGTGAAACAGTACAACAAAACCTGCTTATAACGAACTGAACATAATTCATCTGATAATGGTTTACGTTTGACACAGGAATTTCCAGATTGGTAACAATGTCGCACAATGCACACCGCATGTATTTCTAACCACATCACAAACCAGAAATTAATGCTACTAAGACAGGCAATGTACGTAAAAGGTAACACTGACGCGCGTTCGCGTCACCAATGCTGCCGTGGAAGAGCAATAAGTATTACAAGTTCGGAGAGCGTGTTTGTAGCCTTAGTTACCCAGCATGCAAAGCGCATGCGGTGTATTATATTGTCATATGTGGCCTGTCTAACTCTACCATATTTTTCCACATTATGTTACAAACGCCACGATTTTCGGAAAAAGGATTATTGAAAATACATGTGTTTTGATTTTCTCTACAACTTTTGTCTGAAACATTTCCCATTCAAAGACGAAATTAGCGAGATATTGTCATAAATGTACATATGTCTTCACGTGACGTACCCGTTATTCTTGTCATATTTTAATGAAACTTTAACTCTCTCGACAGATTTTCGAAAAATACTCAAATGCCAAATTTAATGAAAATCCATCCAGTGGAAGCCGAGTTGTTGCATGCGGACAGACGAACAGACAGACAAACGAAGCTAACACTCGCTTTTCGCAATTTTTCGAACGCGCCTAAAAATGTACACTTACAAGGATAGCAACGTGAGTGGCTACGGACTGGAAGATGGGGGGTTCGATTCCCAGCAGAGGAAGGGTTACTCTCTACGTAATTACATCACGTAACAGACTAGTATCCCACGGCCGCGAGCGGCTCTTTGCTACAGGAAACCGCCCAAGATGTGAGACTCAACACTTATCTACTGGGCGACTGTAATACACAATGTTAAATGGCTTTATCTCCTAAACGGAATGCTTCAGTTTCGTGCTGTCCATTGTTTCTCAGTGTGACAATTATGGAGAATTGTCCTAGTATGCAAGATGGAGTAACACCACATTTGGCGCGTGCTGGTCGGTGGATTGGGCGTCGAGGTCGAACGAAATGGTCACCGCGAAGTCTGTATTTTATTCAATGTCATTTTTTTTGTGGCGATGGGCCAAAGAGGAAGTCTGCCGATCTAAACCAAGAACGCTTGATTAACTCGGAAACCCCAATTCGAGACACTTTTGTAGATGGTCCTCTGGACTTCTTAAGGAAAAGTGTCCGAGCCTGTGTCTGCCAGGTTGCACTAAATGGTAGTGCTTGCGCTTTAACATGATGCAAGAATTTTAGCAATATCGCATTCCGTTTAGAAGATACATCAATTTAACATAATGCATTTACTTTCTCATCACTCTGTACGTAGCGCAAAAGTGTGTGCAGTTTTACCTCGACTCGTCCTATACGTCTTCATGGCGCGGCTCTTATTACAGGCATCAATTAACTTCAGCTGTTTATGTACAGCTTAGTATTTGTGTCCTTTTTCTTCCTTCCTCACCTAATCACTTCGTTTACTTCTCCAAACAGTCCATTTACGGTTTCTGCACATGGTCTGTCGGCAGTAGGTATGATAGTCAATGTTTCCCATTTCTGACAGAAATGCTCCTTTTCAGATATTTCCAAAGAGCTCATTATGGAAATAAATTACATAAATATACAACGAATTTTCGGACTCTTTCGGTGCAAGCTCCAGCTATTCCTTCCCGTTTCCTCGTTTAGCAGCTTCCGTTTATTAGACGTGACGTTACAGCTGTCACACTGTAATCAGTGTGCCCCTCCAGAGAGTCATTTGAGAAGCAACGGCACTAGTTTAAACTTTCCACAAGCGATCGGTTTTCCACGCAAGTAACAGTAACTTGGGTGGGCCCTACAACCGGTCTGGACGTTTTATAGAAAATCTCTTGCCCCTCACTCGATTCGAACCCCAGATCTTTCAGCCCGTAGCCTAGTCACTACACCCATACGCTATCCCGGATTCCCGTGATTCGCGCGATCACTATAATGAACTGTCGGGTTTAGACAAAGCCGAAGACATTTCTTGACTAGCTAAGCTACCGCCAGCTTTTCAAGGACTCTGCTCTATGCACGGAGTTACCCGCGATCAGGGACTGACTGACAGAAGGTATAAACGATGTGTGAGAGGGGAGGAGGAACAGAGAACGCCTAGTTAAAAGGCTAAGGGCCCCTCCCACTTGCACTTTTCTCCCAGCCTTTTAACTACGCGTTCCTTGTTTCTCCTCCTCCCGGGTGAGAAGTGCCAAATTCAATTCGACTCATGCAGACATAAGATGTATGTACATACATGTCTCTTGGCGACGCGATCATCCTGAGACGGTAAAACAAAGCAGCTCCCTGGCCACTTTCCACCACTTAAAAAGTGATGCAGTTAGTCTCACAGCGGGATAACGCATTGTCAAATACTTCAGCTCAAATCTCTTGTTTCATCGGCCAGCCCTCTTCAACATACAGCAGGCACCAGACCTTTCTCGACACGGTGAACGCGTCTACAATGCATTCCAGGAGCTGGGTTCATTCATACCGCGACCTCTACGTGCTTCTATCTATCGAGCCAAAGCGCTGTATCTCCAACAGTCCGTCTGATAACGATACGGCACAATGTCACTGCCCATTATGCATCTAAGAATCAACTTCACTACTTTCGTTGGAAAACATTAGTCAGTGTCTTGTATCTGTTGAAGGGTAAAGTACAGACCGAAGAACCCGCAAATTTGAAATAACGATAAAAGTATCATTAAGTCGCTCTTGCATAAACATTTTAGTCTCGCACAGACTCTGCGTGAGGTACAGTATGTGGCAACCAGCATAAACACACGCGTGATCCATGGATCAAATCGCAGAGACGTCCTCCCTCGGGGGAGGGGGGGGGGGGAAACTTTATGCAAAAGTGAGTCCTTTGCGCTTTTGTTCATATCTCGGGGCAAAGTCATATGAGAGCACATTTAATACGTCATTATAAAATGTGACAAAAAATCAGTAAGTACGAGGGAAAGACAAAACACATCAAAATTATACCGCCATGGAAATAAATACCAAGTAAATTCGGGGAATGCTTGCTAATATTCACTTCCTTTTCTTTTTTCCATCTCATTCTAAATAATAATAATAATAATAATAACACATCACGTAAAACCAGCTGGGACGAAAAAGAAATTCACACAAAATGTTTGCCATAAAACTACAAGATAACAGACCATTTTGAAGATCTCGGGGGGGAGGGGGGTAGAGTTCAGGATAATATTAAAACGAGTCTTAAGAAAATGGCATGATACATGATAGAATACAACCATCAATCAATGTTCTGTAATTTAACATAGTGTGAGTGTGGATTGGAGGATCCAACGGAGAGTTCTTGTGGATATGGCAATATGCCAATGAACCATCGGGTTCCAAAAAAGGTAGGTACAATGCAAAGATGAGTAATGACACTGGAACAGGTCTTACACTATTTTAGATTACGTATAATTCAATATTTAACACACAATCAAACGTTCAAAATTAAGATTGCAGGTCCTAATGACATACTTATATTTATGTCGCGTACGTCTACCAATTTTCATACAATGAGCAGTATAAAACTACAACAACGTTCCTTAAAATGGCGGTTACTCTGTAAGCCTTACGTGCATAGTGGCAAATACGCGCCACAATTAAATTCAGTCAACAGCTGTTAGGCCGATCCCGCAGGCTGTGCGATCTAAGGTGTAGTTCTGCAGGCGTTTGACTGCTGGGATCGCGGGTTCGAATCCCGCTGAAGGCATGGATATTCGTCTCTTGTCTGTGTGCGACGTAGAAACTTCAACAATGAGACAGCCTATGCCAGACTTGGGCTGTTACGCTACACTCTCAATACCAAACAATCAAAATTCGCTCAGCAATTCTGGCAATGAGACTTGCGAGGTGTGAGGTTTCCACGGCGTTCATGTTGAATATTCTGATATTCTGGGATGTTTCTCTGTACAGTGGGTAACTGTAATACGTCCCCTTCACTTCAAGGGTTGGTGGGTCCTAGAATAATTCTTGTAGGACCCACCAACTCTTGAAGATTAAGGCGCTACTTTCCGAAACGTTGGCATACGTCACATTACCCTCAACACAGTGTTAGCATTCAAGACTAGAATCCTCGTAATGAAACTCCCTTCGTGTACATTGTGCGAACGAGAAGTAATCATTACACGTGACCGTGAACAGAACCATGACAAAAAACTGACGCTTCAACTCGACAGGAACATAAACGGGGCAGATACCCAGAAGCATACAAAAACATCAAAATTGTAATGTTTTGGTGGTGTCAATCAATTAGACGGGCATCTTACCTTACCTGCTTCTAGAATAGCGACTGCGGCACTAAAATACATTAAATTTTAAAGAAGTGAGGCATCATTATGCCAGCAATCCATAAAAGGCGCTTTATCAATTAACTTACTCGATACTAATACATTTCAGATGTTCAAAAGCGTCATACTTTTATACACTAAAAAGAATATTCAACTTCGGTCGTGGGCCGGGATAGCTCAGTTGGTATAGCAATCCGCTACGGGCTGAACGGTCCGGGGATCGAATCCCGGTGGGGGCGAGATTTTCCGCACCTGTCCAGACCGGCCCTGTGGCCCACCCAGCCTCCTATACAATGGGTACCGGTCTCTTTCCCGGGGGTAAAGCGGCCGAGGCGTGGCGTTAACCACCCACCCGCATCTAGCGCCGAGGTTAGAGAGTAGAGCTACACCCCCACTCCCCCTCTGGGCCTTCATTGCCTGTTCCAGGGTGAACTTTACCTTTAACGCCGTTTTGGTAGAGGTAACGCAGGTTTACACTTCAAAGATGTGCTGGTGCATTCGGTAGATCACTCTGAATATAAGCTTGCTCACATGTATATCTTACGAATATGTACAAGATCCTCTGAACGAGTCGGTACAGTAACAGCCCAACAGCCCTCTACAGTTTCTTTTATGGGGAAACGGAAACACCATAAAAGACAAGTATCTACCCTAGATAGGGAACTGTTTCATCGTAAGGTCTTATCCACTTCCCTGTATGAGATATCGGATCATTGCAAGAGCTGCTTGAAGAAATAACAACACAGAACAAGACACATATACCTCTAAGCCCGAACAGGATTCCAACACGCAACCACGTGACCACAGGACACGGCAAACCCCAATGTCACATGGGAAGCATTCGATTATAACACGTCTTGAAACGCACGACAACCCAATTCGTTTCCAACCTATAACTTCTCTATGTTTGTTGGTAATTTCTCATAAAACACTCTTCATTCGTTACTGCATTAAGCAGAGGTATGAAGACCACAACATGGACCATGTGTCCTGAATATCACTTTGATATCCAAGCGCTATACATGGAACACCACTGCACGCGATGGAGTCGGCCGTCTTCACTTTTCATCTCAAGTGCAACTAATCGACTGTGCACGAAACAGACAAGACGCAGACACGAAGAGACCCGGTGCTTCCGTCAATGGTCCATAACAGCGCGGTCACAACACTCACCGCTTTGAGCAACCCGTCCACAAACCGTGGCCGCAACATTACGACATGAATTTCCGCTCAAACTTACTGTCAAGAGAAAATGTACTTTACCAACAAAACAAACGCTTAATCTAAAGGCTGGAAACCCTTTATTCTTTAAGCCAGGTAAAATAAATTCTGAGAAAAGAAGCCAGCAAAGTATAATACCGTGAGACACCTGGCACTTATTCACAGCTAGTCTCCCACAACGAAGAAGCATGTTGTATAACCACACGATATTAAAATTCTTGCAGAAAATCGTAAAGGTAAAGTTGTTACTTCCTGTACACGCCACGAAAGCGTATGGGGAAGTGGAGGTATAGTTCCCCTCATTCATAATTTCGGTACTAGATGGAGGTGTGTGTGAGCTTCACGTTCCGGTCGCTTAGCGGTTCGTAAACTCCATGACATACTTTCTTGAAACACTGGTAGTTACTTAGGAGGCATAGAAATACTGTCTCCAGGGAATCCACAGTTCATCATAGTACTCATAAAATCCGATATTGTATGCCACCTTCAGTTTAATAATTCACAGAATTATTTATAACTGTAAAGTTTACCAACTATTGGATGTGACGCGGCAGTCGGTTCCTCCGAAACGTCCGATACATTTCTACCAGGCTAGACGGCTTCACGTCCCAGACAGAAACCTTCAACTTCAATGTCACGAGAACCTCAGAACTCAACTGTATCCTTCCATTTCCAAAACAGTCTCTTCCACTGAGGTTTTCCACCAGTATGTTGCATGCATTTCGCCCAAGCACGCAGCAATTTTACCTTCTCCATTAATACATTTATTGTTCCTTCAAGGAAACCAAACACGATGTCCATATACATGCAGCACGTGTATTGGTCGTGTGATACAAAACACACACACTACCTTCTTTACATTTTGCAACTCTAAATTACTGTCTCTGATTTAGTACTTGAAACTACAGCAAGCACCATCTGGCCCGTCCTGCATAATGCATCTTTCGTAAGAGCATGCTGGTACACGATATTGCGAGGCCTACAATTTTAAGATGGCACACGATAATCCTGGCCTCCTCAATTCCGATGTCGCTGCCTAAATTTAAAAAAAATATATCTTATCCGGTCTATCACAAAGAGTATTAACCTAATTTCGTTAATGACGCCTGGTACTACAGAGCAGTGCAAAAGCAGAGATTAGCATTATGAAGTGGGTGGTTCCGAAAGAAGAAGTCACAGCTTCTAATTTACAACAATCCCTATTTCAATCGCTGTATTACGTTTATGTAACTGTGGTTTTCAATGTGTGTACGCACCACGAGATAGACATTTGCTGGGAATGGGGCTGTAACGGCATACGAAACCAGACTTTTAGCTTCCTTAATGCAACTGCGGTTCGTCATTTTATCCACACTTTATATTCAGTGTCCAACAAGTTGTGTGTGTTTAGCTAAGTGACGGGAAATTTGGGTAGGCTTTCATAAGCGTTAACAGTAGCCGGGTTCTCCTAACCCCCGTTCAGTATGTTTCTGGAATGTAACTCCACTGGTTAGGAAAGGATGGCTGAAGAGCATTCACATGACAGATCCTTCGCCAGACAATGGAACGTCAGAGGAGGAATTAATTTTGCCGAGAATTAACTGCTAGATTAGCACAACGACAGAGAGTTGTGGAAAGACAGAAAACCCTACAGGGAAAAGACACTTTAAATACCTACGTGTGAACAGGACAATATTAAAATGGATATTACAGTAGTGTGGGGGTTGGAACCCCGGTGGAGGTAAGAGACTTTCTCTTCTCTACGCCCGTTCAGACCGGCCCTGGGGACCACCCAGCCTCCTGTGCAATGTATACCGGGACTCTTTTCCGAGGGTAAAGCTTGACGTTGACCACCCACGTCCATTTAGCGCCGAGGTTAACAATGATTACAGCTATAACTCTACTCCCCCTCTGTGCCTGTGTGGCATGTTACGGGAAGCTCTTTACCTTTACCAGTACAGAAGGACGGTGGAAGGGGAATGGATTCAAGTAACTTTGGAAAGCGTTCTGTGAAAGGCTCTTGTGAAGATGATAATGAACCTTCGTGTTCCACAAACTACAGGAAATTCGACCAGCTCAACGACTATAAGCTTCTGAACAGCTGTACTTCATGTAGGCTTACAAAAGTTCTTTAGCTGGTTTCTTCAGAAACGCGCTCAAATATCACCATGACTGGGTAAACGGAGAGACCGGCCTTCATCTGAGCGTATAAAGCACTGAATACATACAATATTTATAACCATGCATAAGTTCCAATAAGCAAATGAAAGCATGTACCTGTTATATTATATAAAAATTACCGCCACGGAAGTTACATATTTTTCGAATGTATATTACCATATATTGTTTCAGGACCCTAGGTGGTACCAGCGTCAGTCCCACTGAAGTTCATGCGTCCACTACGTTCTTAATAATTACGTAGGAAACTCAGATTTATGCTGCGCTACAAGCCGGAAGGTCGCGGGTTCGATTCCCGATGGCGTCATTGGATTTTTTCATTGACATAATCCTTCCGGCCACACTATGGCCCTGGGGTCGATCAGCCTCTAACAGAAATGATTACCAGGAATATTTCCTGGTGAGTAAAGGCGGCCAGTGGGTAGGGCTGACAACCTTACCATCTTCATGTGCCGACTGTCTAGAAATCTGGAAGCCTCAACCTCCTGGAACCCTAAGAGCCTGTCCAGGTCTGTAACGGGATTGCTTTACCTTCTACTGAGAGTTATGAGTTTGGAATGACCTCCAATGACATGATACGCAGAATCAAATGTGGAAAGCACGTACACACACACACACGTAGGTACACAAACAGCCAGTTTTTAATAATTGTTCTCATTAGCTTGCTCTTTTCCCCCCAAAGAAAGCAGAGTAGTCTAAAAATCAAATCAGAATTAACGCAGTCTAAAGCGTGGCGGCAGTTTGCAAAACAAACATATAATGTTGCAGTACACGGCGTCTTGCTTTTAAAATGCTGAGGTAATTCAAGTGAAAGCATGTCACTGTCATGATAACGTAATGAACAAACCTATGACCCTGTGTTCCACCATTCCGAGCCGTAACATCATGATGTCACAGCGCAATATTGCACAGGACACGCACAGTGGTCTTCCACTAAACAACTGACGTATGTACTCATCATGTCATTCCCAGGAACTCTTCCTATGCGTCGTGACATTGCAGCACACAGGAACGACCATTACACTGGGGCACAAATACCGCATACTCTCAACGGATGCATCGCTTTTGCGGGAAATGAATTCATCCCGATAACGTCATTTCATTTCCGCAAATTTTCTACAGAGATAAAGTTAACTCGGTAATACAATAAAATACTTGCCAAGGATTACAAACGTAGCAAGGTGCTTTTGCACTGTCTTCCCTCAAAAACTGCTCGTATTCAGAATACACCAGTCGCAGTTGTATTTCTTTACGTGCAGAAAAAATTGACAAGCGAGTACTACGTAATGGTTTTTATTAGCATCGCCGCATGACGAGACAGAATAGCAATGGCATAACGCAGTAAAGGTCGAATACGACAAGTGGCATAGGCCTACTTAAATTTCTGGAACGCTCAGGTTGACACAACCAAGCAGCGATGTAGACCGAATATATTCAGTGCTACCTGGGCAATAATACAACTGTAAACTCCCCCCCCCCCACCCGTCCACAAACAAAAACATGTGTATATAAACGTAAGGCCATATGAACGCACACGATAACTCTCAAGAAAAACAAACGTTCTGTTCTGCGCAGGAATCAGACTGAGAAGTTATATAACGGAATATTTTGAACGATACAAGTCAAGAATGTATAGCTATAATGCAAGCGATTTAGTCTAATTTCAATGTTGAAGAGCTGTGCGTTTATGCGTCTTTCCTTGCTTTCATCTACAGGTGTGAAAGGTTTTCACAAAATTTGGCATAAACGTTATGCCACTGGAATCCAACCCGACCTCGTACTTTTTAACTTCCTACAATCGGTAATAACATGGCGAACGCAAGAACTTGTGTGGTGACAGGGAGTGAAGCGCCCCTGAATATAGGATCCTGAAAGTTTGTAGCGGGAGAATAACAGATCTTCGAAAAATAAGCAAATTTCGTTACGGTGATATTTTTTGTAAAATATAAAATAACAGCATGGTGGCCATGTAAAAATCGTAGTTCACCTTTCAGTACGACAGCGAGGAAGATAGAAATATGAAATTTTGTACCGAAATCAGTTACGAACATGATTCAAATTGTGTAGGAAATCCTGTTTTATAAATAGACAATTAGAAACCTGGAACCGTACTAATCTTTGGCATTACAACCTAAGTATTAGACAAATTCAACGCACACAGAGCTGTACTTAGTCTAAAACAACAACGGTAACAATACGAACAATTTATACGGCGCTTAAAATGCAAGCCAAAGAAATCCGACTTAACCATCTACGTACACCAGCCGGCTAACGCAACAGCTAACTTGCATCGTATTATAGACATACATTACGTAACATACATCAACGACAAAGGCTACATGCCCGTGAAATAGGTATAATGAGAACATTCCAGGCTTCCGAGATATTACGCCATACAGACTGATATAAAAGCAGGCAGCACGCTTCCCTGAAACGTTCGTATCTACATACCAGTCCACACGGTATCATGCCAAAAGACTTGAATCTTCATCAGCACCGCTGTGAGAATCTCAAATCTGGCAGGTTTTATGCGTCCTGACAGCTCCGTATTTTAACCGCTGTCAGCATTACTACCTACACACGGCTGAAAAAGGGTATCCAGGCCTTGAACTCTTGTAAGCATCACTTCTGCCTCCACACGACCTCACATTGGGCAGCTATATCCATGCAGTGCACTTCATACACTAATCAGCTGCCGGAACAAGGCTACTTTCCCGTAATCTTGAACTGAACAATGACTCGCCTCGTGGGTTGGATGGTGTCAGCAGCCAATGCTTTCCATATGCCTCAAGAACCAAGCCAAAACCTACGTGCGTACATGACGCATGGTGGAGTGAGGTCTTACTTCAAGTGTACAATCACCAAATTCTGGGAGGGCTACGTAAACGCAGCTAAGGAACACGGCAAATTCAACAAACGAACTGCAAACTCCAAAGAGCAGAGTCCTAGACAAGCTAATAGTCGTCAGTCACGAACCCCCCCCCCCCCCTTTTCAGAGGATACGAAGGTTCGTTACTAAGATCACAAGACCCCGTCAATGCTAGCCAAATGACTCCAGTTCACACCCTCGGGTCCTACTTATTTAAGATCCGTTTCAATATTATCCTCTCACCTATAGTTAGGTTTTCCAAGTGATCTCCTCCGTGTTGCCAGACCAAAACTTGAGTGAAATAAAGCGTCGAATAAATAGTGCAATGCAATTCATCTTGAAACTTCCCAGCAGCGAAATTTCTCTATAGTGCAACAGTGAAATCACTCTCTTCAGAATATTCTAAACAATTCTGTCAGTACCTAAATATACCCCCAGTTCAAGTCGAGATGGAACAGCCAAAAATGTAAAAAAAGTTCGGACTTTGAATAAGATTTAAATGTTAGAGACATTTTGGCAGTGTTGTCAGACGTCTTGGAATTACTAAGCATTCCAATCCAGACTGTGAAATTTCCTCTACTGCACTAAGTAGAAAAAATTCAAAGATTTCATTACAATTTAAAGTTACGGCAGAAGGAGAGGTCTTACTTAAGAACAACCAAGAGTTAATTACTTTAACGGATTAGCGCATTACGTGTTTCACACGGAGACAAATTAAAACTACAAGTGTCCTTTCATAACCGGGGTTGGACATTTAAATTTTAGGGCACCCTTTATGTAAAAACGTGAATATGTTATGAAAAAAAAGGTAACATTATGAAACACACGGCATTTTGTGACTGGGGGGGGGGGGGGGGGACGAAGATTGTGCAGCATGTCTTGAAAATGCAGTTAAGTATCTTTGTCGCCTAAACGTATGAAGTACGTTTCTTGGTGTCTATTCATACGAGCGTTCTACACAAAGGACTCCCGGAAGTTAAGCGGTATGATACTGTAGGCCCGATATGGTGTCACCTGCATATTCAATAGCATGTACTAGCAACCAGCAGTATGCTAACCGACTTGCACGTTCTTCCAGGATAGTTCATGGCATAGTACATGCAGCAAACAAGGCACAGTGTAAGATTTGCAAGTACCCAGTCACACCAGGCACATATTATTCAAAGGCATTCTCTTCTATTTAACACAATGCAACGCAGACTTTCACGTACTGCTTATGCAAGCGTTGTGGCGGCACAAATAAAGATTATTCATTCTTCCCATCCTTAACCTTTTAAATCCTAATGGTATATAAATGTATCACGTGCTGTGACATAACATTCCGAAATTAAATGTCGGAAGAATTCTCCGAATTCATTCTGCTCCTACTTTCTTCGTCATTATAAATTTGATTTCTTACTGTCGTGGAGGGTAAAAAAAAACACGAACAAAATGCCATAGGAAATGGCACAACAGTCTACTGCAGTGTCTACGGTCAAAGCCTGCAAGCGAGCAGCAGAGCCACGTAATAACTTCGATAAATTTATACCTATCATCATCACAAGCTACTTATCTTGTTTACGTGCTCTGTCGAAACTCCTTACTACATTCCTAGTGCATACCGTCTTACGAGCAGATTAGGTGTCTAATGGCCTGTTACTTTTCAACATCGCCAGCCATATTCACAAAAAATCTCAGTTTATTTTTTTCTTTAATCCTGGCTTCCAATGTGATCACAGTTCTTTCATGTTATGAGACAGAACGGATAAAGTTGTCCCTGTGTCTAAGCACCACACCATGAACTAGATACTAGACCAGCGGTTCCCAACCTTTTCGCGCATGAGGCCCCCTTCTTAAAGAATTTCGCCGAACCCCGCGGACCCCCGCACGACAACAGTTGTATTAACTAGGGAAATACACAGTGACAAGAAACTACAGCAGAATCTCGATATATCGTGGTGAACGGAATCGAGTTTGCCTCGGATTACCGAAAAGCGCGGACTACAGGAATTGCGACAATTCTGAACATACGATTACGTATCGAGTATATATACACATTGTATTAATACGTACTATGTACATAACATTGTATTAGAATATCAATGTATATAACAGCATAAAAGTAGAATAATAATAGAATACACCTTCCCCTCATTTAAGACGCAAGAATATACAAAAAAAAAAAGACTAAAGGACAGTACATCGTAGCCTGAAAGACACCCATGCACACAGACATACGCACTTCAACCGAATGTGTATCACATGCACAAACGACCTTGACTACATCGCATCGGCTCGGTCGAAAAGGAACGTCGAACAATCAGGACTCGGAGAATCGAGAGTGCACTATATATGAACTCAGTAACCGTCGTAAATGAATTCACATTTCATCAGTCACAACAATAGTAACAGGATAAAAGAGGAAACCAGATGACGGATGGAGAAGCAAGGCTCACTGCAAGAGTAAGTGAATTCAGGGAGCCCTTGGAATAACCCCACAGCTTCATGGTCAGCAGGTTGTTAATCACTGCCCCAGACGAAACTGCTCGGCTACTCTATTGGACAAACGGCCCCGGGTACCCACTGGCGAGGACGCTGCGTAAGACCCAGCGCAGGTCTGAATGTGAAGATAAAAAAAAAGCTGTTCCTAAGGGAATCGAACCTCGGTGGTCCCCGCAGCCATTAATTCATTAATGACAAAGCAGTGAAAGCAATTCAAGTGTTATTCGTTTCGTCGACAGTTTTCTGTTTCTTTTACCAATGATTAGGTCACGCTTCACAATGTCCAGGCCAAGCAGCTTCAGAAAAATATCTCGGAGACAGCATTAAGAGCAGACTGAACTTACCTTGAAGTCTCAACGGTAAGATTCTTTTGTTGTCTGCTGAATTTTAAAATCAGTATCGAAACTTTTATCTTTAACTGCACAACTACAAATGCCACAAACCTTAATCGGTGATATGATATCAATGATAAAGACAGGGCCCCATGGTTTAAATCTCAAAATAATGTTCATGCTCAAGGCTTACAAAACGTTGACCGCCGGTGTTTAGCAGCCACACAAACTGTGGACTGAATACGTGCACTACAACACGCCTTCTGGTGACACCTGCACATAAGTGGACTATCGTAACAATTTCAACAATAAAATATAAGGGCTATCAATACAAAATTTTAAATGAAAATTCTGTATTTTAAGGTTAATCAAATATAAGCACAATTAATCCATAAAATGTAAAATCCGCGCTCAAAGTATAAATCAACTGATGTGACATAAATAAAAAACAGAATACTCAACACCACGATAGGAACACCTGAAAGTTCAGCACAATCAACACTAGAGACATCCACTGGTCACCATCCTGAACCAGTCCTAGCTTCTCCCGCCCTCCCAAGCCTCTCTTCATCTCGGTCTATCAAATGGACGTTTTCTATAAGGCTTCTCCGCCAAAATTCTGTATGCGTTCCGCCCAATCCCCCCCCCCCACCAATCCTACATACGGAAGTTTAAGACAGATCATAACAACACAAAAAACTCTATACGTCAAATTTACAAATCCTGTGGACTAGGACACCAACGTACAGACATGAAGAGTACAATGAGCATATATGGGATACGCAAAAAGTTCCTGTGCCCCTGTCAAAAGGGGCGCTGCGCTGTCCTGGAAGTGGGATAGATCCCACGTAGAATACTGTGGTTGGCATATGTGTAGAGCCTGTCTACGAGTAGAAGCTTGTCTACAGGCCCGTGAGGGTCACTTCCAACATTTTGTCACTGTTTTTTTTGTGGTGAAGGGCCCCGCAGCAGATGCTACGGACGCACCGCAGCCTTAAGGCTTATTGTGCAACCCTGTGATGAAGATGATTGGGCTTTTTTCGTTTTTCCTAGTAATGGAGCATTGGTGGAATGAAATTGACAAGGGAAAACCGAAGTACTCGGGGGAAAAACCTGTCCGAGTACCACTTTGTCCACCACAAATCCCACACGGACGGACCCAGGATCGAACCCGGGCCTCCGGGGTGAAAGGCCGGAGACTAACCGCCTGAGCCATGGCACGGCCATTTTTGTCACCGTTACCTCCACTCTAACACATATCCTTCTTCTGACAAGTGCACATGGGCTTTTCGCTAACCCTGTTTAAGTGTAAAAGACAGTTTGCCATGAACTGGTTTCCAAACCTGTGGGTTCAAGAAGCCATGACCGTCAGTACCCACACAACCTAGAGAAGGTGACTGGAAAGTCGATCTGAAACCCCACATACGGCAAGAACTTCTCGCCCTTCTGAATCACTACACATGCGACATAAGTAGGGATTCTCTAGTCTCCCAGCATGAATCACCGTTCACAACGCATACACAATGTCCGAATAATCGAAGGACAGACATTCTGATCCTACTACAGTTTTTTCTTTGTGGCCAATGCCGCCTCTTTTCAGGTTTCTAGATCACACACAGACACGCACACCCAGCACGACTCATCTGAACGAGTGATCAGCTCGTCGCACAGGCCGCTACCTACACAACACACAACAAACACAAAATATGAACATCCATGCCCTCAGCGGGATTATAACCCGCGATCCCAGCAATCTAGCGGCTGCAGACGTACGCCTTAGACCACGGGTCTCCAACCCGCGGCCCGCCAGCTTGTATTATGCGGCCGGCGGCCACATTTCTAAATTATGTATGTACCATAAAAATTACACAATGATTCAGGAGGTTAGGTATACCACTTATTGCTATTTGTCCACGTGCGGCCCGCAAACCAGCACGCAATAACCGGTGTGGCCCTTTGCCATAAAACTGTTGGAGGCCCATGCCTTAGACCTCAAAGACACGGTGATCGGCCCTATTAAAACATAGTAACTTCATTTCGTGATGTAAAACCTACCCACAAATGCTTATAATTCGGACTAGAACCAGTGTCAGCTATTACTGTAGTCTAGTAACGCTCACGCAGAAACCTTGTGTAAATCGAAACAAAATTCTCAGGTCACTAGAATATAGGTGAATGTTACTACAAAATGGCCCCCAATAAACACAAAATATTGAACGCCGAATGAAACTGAAAGACAAGAATTAAACTGTTATTGGTCAGCATGAATGTTGATGTCCTGTTCCTGTAAGTTCATTCTATTCAGTACTGTACTTCCTGGCATTTATCTGCAAAGGGACATTCATGCCAGAAATAGGAAACACTGAAACTCGAGCATAACACTTGCATAATGTTTTTTTTTAATGGCAAACTGCAAAAATATTGCACGGTGTCAGTTCGTTCTGGTCTATTTCTAAAAACGGAGAGAGTTAAATTTCTCGAAGAAAATCTAAGAATCACGAGGATGAAACAGCAAAAAGACAATACGCGTTAAGTTTGGGGAATTACGTAACGAAGAACTGAAAATGAACCCCTAGTGGGGGACATTTGCAATTTCATTTCGTTACGTCAATCAATGTTGGATGTGATCAAAAGCAGGCCGATAATGTAACGTCACACGCTTGAAAACCAATTACTTCGGTACAGAGCAGGTGTTGGCGAACTATGGTCCGCGAAAAGTGCAACCGTGCCAGCAGCGAAATTCACACATCATTCGTACACAATACTCCCCCTTACTGATTTGTCATCTCTCACACAGAGCATACATAAACAGTCGTCACGCAAAATATACGATAAAAGACAAGACGGTTTTAGCGGAAACTCAAGGTATACGATCCGTAATGCTCGCATTTACTACTTACAATTAATACGTCCGGCAAACACCACTTCAAATTCGGTTTAACACAACGCCCTGAGAACATCAGATTTCCAGATCTCCAATGCAAGTCAATCAAAATGCAATTCTTATACATATATTTTAGCATATTCATAACCAGTGACTTTTATGCCACGGTATGCAAAGGTACAGTGTACCAGCACCTTTATTGACGGTGACGCATTACATGAATATTACACATTCAGAACTCGGGCGGGGGGGGGGGGGGACAGATCTTCGTGGTTTTTATTCCAGCAGTACTGTCATAATATGAAACAACAATTATCAACAAATATTTTTCTTTTAATTTTAAACAAAAAAAAAAACAGAGGACATTTTCAACTATACCTGCTGTGGAGGAGTAAGTACCGGCAACGTTTTCCTTAAAATAAAACCACTGTTTATAACACACGTTAGGTTAATATGAAAAACTGACACACTTAAGACAATACATTAAATTAATACAGTCGACACAACTATGCAACCTATTATAAAAAGCAATACTTGCTTTATAAACGCTACTTGTTACAGCCCCAAACGGTCATGATTACATAAAAAAGACGGTAGTTAAAACATTTATAACTACCAGCCTTTTTTTATGTTTTTATACTTTCTCGCCTGATGATGACCATTTAGGGTTGAAACACGTAGCGTTCATAAAAACAAGAACTGTTTTTACAATAAAGTACAGTTTATAGACTGTGTATATTCAGTTAATAGAACATAACGGAAAGTCATCTGTTAAACAAAGACACAGTTAAGAATTTCTGAAAGACAAAATGTTCCTTGCAAGATTCTCCAGTCCATGGTCACATCGAAATTTCCCCATCCGATCCCCGAGTAAAAAATAACTGCCCACCAGTAGTACATACCAAGCAATAACGCCGAGTGTTACAGAATATTATATGAAGTTATTATCAGTATAGGATTTAAGTACCCTGAGCTGTACATCTTGCATAAACCTCGCATATCTGCGTCGGATATTGCGTTTTAATACCCAGAACTATCAGCCAACCACAATGGTACACGTCAGGTCTTGACTGCACAAACCACAGGCTCGGAATTCTAATCCCACTCGTGGCACGGGTGAATGTACACATGTCTGTGGGCCGATACTCCATCCATAAGCAGAAAGAAAAAAAAAGTTCTTAGAAGAACTTATAATGCCTATTCTTCTTCATATGATTCACTCCATACGGTGAGCCTAACAAGGTAAGAGCCGTCCCTGTGCTTCATTACGCAGCACGGCCACGATGACTTCTTAACCTTTACCCCGGGGAAAAAACGCCTGGTATTCTCAAACGGAAGGCAGAGTGGGATTCCAAGGCAATGTAAGTGAACACTTCGGAGAAACAAAAGTCTCATGCCTATGCCGGGAATAGGACAACGAATCATCGGTCTTCCAGTCCGTAGTCATTATACCGATAGGGCCACATGAATAACATAATTTCGTTATGTATGTTTGCACATGACTTCCATTAGTGTGGATTCTGACTAACATAAAGTTGCCAAAGTTGCTCAATACCTCAAATTTTGCAAGTTCGTGTTTGCAGCTTTTAGCACAGCAAACACGTTTAATACACGATCTGCAGACCTGTTTATGGTTCATCTACGTACAAAGGTCACTACAGCCAACCAAAAACCGAAATTTAAACACGAATTCCATGTGGCGATGTTGCACATGTTACTGACATTATGTTAAGAACCTTAATAAAAGCTGCTCATTTTTCGAACAGCTGTTAACGCAAAATGAAGCAGCGTTAGTATCGCTCGCACCTCCAAAGTTTGCACGGCCACATGTTTGTACTACAGAGTATAAAATTACAAAGTACAACAGTACGGAGGGTGGGACACGGCAGGGCATAGCACTATAAACCTGACACTTATTTCGTTACAAAACAAGGTGCCTGGACTAACGCACATATCGGTATACTGTATATACATACAAATTCTCGTGACAGCAACACTTTACATCATACTGCCATTCTTAACCGCTTGCTAAAAGCTCCCTAAGAGGTCAGATGTAACCTCCATCAAAATTACCTAAACCCATCATCATAAAAAAAAGGATCACAAATGAAGTTCCCACTGGTCATGAACCAGGGGGTTTTCGTAAGTACTACAGCAATTACAAGCATCATCCCCCACCTCTCCCCTCATACCGTTCAGTACCACGTCCTCTGATGCACCGACACCCTCCTAAGAGCACCTGGTGTCAATCCAAAAGACCAGAACTTGAGTTCCTTGATATTTCACGCAATGAACTACGAGGTACTCAACTGCTTTCTGCCGCTACTCGACTGATCTTTCTAAATACGGACGCGCTGCGCTGTCCTGGAGGCGGGACACCAATGTACTACGGTATTTCATACTATAATCATCTGGGTTGTTACAAAGTACTGTAGTCTGGCAGATGAGCACCAAAGTTTGCAGAAGCATACTGCTCCCCTTCGCAGTCTTCAGTCCTAAATATGGAGGCACTAGTTGGCACGAGCCACCAGACTACAACACCGAGTCACGACCCAGAAGACCACATCATGAGTCTTTACCGGCGTGAAAACTTCAAAATTTTACAATGCAGGACTAAGCTTCTCGTTTAGTGGAGCTACGCTCTGCACGTACGTACAGTCAAACTCGGTTATAACGTAATGAAAGGGGCTGAATATTCTGTGTCGTTATAAGCGAGTGTTGTTCTAATCGAAAAGTATGAAGTTACGGTTAACACTGAGAAATTAATTGGTACCGTAGAGTATATGACAGTATAGACGAAGTGTCACATAAAGCGATGACGTTATAACGGGTTCCACAGTATTTATTTCGAAGAAAGAAAGACTCAGTGTCTGGAAGATTTCAAGGCTTCGCCCACTCGATCTTCTTCTGATAAGGACAGTACGAAAGGGAAGACATTTTAATGGTAAGGAGTAGTAGGTTGACAAATTTGCAGCAAATTTTTTATTTCCTGATTAACGGCAAAATGCATAATTTGAAAAGACAAACTGGTGGCCTTCACAGCATTCAATTTGATTTAAACAAGGAAGGCGGTATGACAGGCATGCATGCATATCAACTTGGAACTTGGGAGCCAACAGTGCATTTGCTTGAAAACAGAAGAAAGCGAAACAATTTAACCCGTGTCACATCACCATGGAAATCTGCATCGTAATTTAAGTACAGTCGAACTCGGTTATAACGTCATGAAGGGGACTGAATACTTTCTGTCGTTATAAGCGAGAGATGTTCTAACCGAGGAATATGATGATTCGGTTAACAGTGAGGAATTAATTGGTACCACAGGATATCTGACGCAATAGACGAGGTGTCGCATTAACCGATGTCGTTATAACCGGGTTCGACTGCACATTAAAAATAAGCCCATGACCGGTTTTGCGAGATCGTGTATGGTGACAAGTCAACCAGCGTCGAACTATTATCCGGAGTTCTTTTCTCAGTTTCCCAGAAGCTAAGACATCTTAATACACAAGTAAATACAACCTCTCTCCCCTGGTGACCCTTGGTAAGCACACACTCAGAATTTAAATAACAGTTCTGTATTTATGTTAGGAGCAGCCTGTACCAATAAGACAATGGATCTCTTTACCTGTTGAGCATTAACCCGTGCACATTCCTTACATTTCCTTTCTCACAGCAGTTCAGATGTCTGATAACAAGCAGTACAATTAAACTGAAGACGCTCTCCGGCTTCATAAAGCCTTTTCCTAGCTGTTCCCGCAAAATACGTGTACAGTAGGTCATACCCGGATAATGAGAACGTTCCGGTCTTGATAAACGTTTATCCACAATCCAAGCAACAAGGCCCTTTAACACGACAAGCCAAATCATATTATCTCCATGCCTTCAAACAAAAAATCAAACCTCATATCAAACACCATGGGGGGGGGAGGGGGATAGCAGAGTCGGTATAGCGACTCGCAATACGCTGGACGGTTCGGAATTCGAACCCTGGTAGGGACAAGAGACTTTCTGTTCTCCACACCCGTCGAGACCGGTCCTGAAGCCCACCCAGCCTCCTGTACAATGGGTAGCAGGTCTCATTCCTGGGGATATAGCGGCCGAAGCGTGGCATTGATCCCCCCCCCTCCCCACCCTCATCTAACGCTGAGGTTCAGACTGGGTAGAGCTATAACTCTACTCCCCCGCTGTGCCTTCAAAGCGTTTTATAGCGAGATACTTTACTTTCCTTTTACCAAATACCATAATTGGGCCAATATGCAGCTGCATAGTTCTTGTGCTTTAAAGCAGCCATCCACAATCCCCTTCAACAAATTTTATGCTGTCCAACACTAAATCAGTTAACCAGTTACACTGCAAATCCGTGATGAAGTGATGAAACAATCCCCTAATACAGCAAGCATGTTGCAGAGAATAAAGTAGAGCAAATTCAACCACAATCAGAAGGGATCGATACTATTTGTTTTGTTAATGTAGTTCCAGACATTTGAATTTCGAAACATTATAGAAGAATTTACTACCTGTAATTATACTGCGAATATGTCACGGAACTCCGTTTGATATCATGCTCACCTATTGCTGTTCGGCCTCAAAAACACCACTGGAATGCAAGTAATCAACCACACAGCCTTCAGACATAACATTAACTACTAAACAGCCAACAATTTAATTACCACTACAAAACAAAACAACAGCAATCAGCAGTCACAATATGCATGCACGTTATTTGCAAGTCCATTACAAACACAAATAATTGATCTGGCCATCAGACTACTTTACCACATTATGGGAGAAAATAATTTGCACTTCGTCCGTACTATTTCCTTCATTACTGAGCCAAGTTCATATTTCACAGCGGATATGTGATGCTCACTACAATATTGTGCTGCCTATTCTAGAGCAGTACGAGCAGTTATGCATCCCACTATATACATCAAAGGATAAAACAGCACAAATGTGCAGACAAAAATGTTCAGAAAGTTACGGTTATCATCAGATTCACTGTCATCGTTCTTCTTGTTGTTAAAAATTATTTCTCGGGTGTTTACTCTGGTTCTTTTGATTTTTCGCCATCTCAAACCTTTAAGGGTCCATAATGCAATGCTTTCCTTAAAATGGGCGCTGTTACAAGTACAGCTGACTTGATTAGGCCTACTGAATTCATTGTAACCCAAACACTTGTAGATGTCTTGTGTTACTGTCTCTGTCCTGCCAGTGTTGGCTGCGTGCACACAACGAAACTCTCAGTGTTCGAAATTGTTAAAAATGTATTATTATTATTATTATTATTATTATTTACACTGTTACTGCTACACTATCATGACGGTCACATCCTCACGTTTAAGGCTCAGTGGCAGCCTTATGCACCATCACGTTTAAAGTGAAAAAATCGACATTCTGCCCACACAATGTATTTCTGTAATTTTTATGGATCTCAGAACAAACAGCAATTACCTCCCTATACAACATCAAATGACTGTTTGTATAATCGGGACGGAGTGTGTTCTCTGCCCTGTGCAATTCATTTTAATTTTCGTCCTTAAAGGGATAAATGCCTGTTCTCTGCGTGGCTTATCTGATATTACAGCAGAACCAAAACAGCAAAACCAATCACAGGATACAGTCCCAATTAACACGTATTTTACTGCCACGTCCCAGTACACATTTCATATTATATTCCCATCTCCGTGACAAGCAAAGTTTTAAAATAGTTTCCCTGTGCATGTCATGAAGGAACACGCGGTAGTGAAGGTACAGCTCCACTCATTCTTAACCTCAGGTGGGTTGTCAGCTTCACTTTACTCCCGCTACCATTCGACAGAAGGCTGAATGACCCCACAGACTGTCTGGGTGTTTTGGAAAAGCCAGAAATCCCTTGGCTCTGCCGGCAACCAAACCACAATTGTCCAGCCCGCAGCCTGGTGACTATAGCGAGTACAGTAATTACGTTTATCTTATTCAGATGTTCCTCGGACATGTAGAGCTAAATTATATTGCTTATGTTAAGAGGATTAGATCTTAATTTTTGTTTGTTCTCTTGTACTGTACCCATTCATAAAGCCAACTACAGCAATTGTAATATATGTATATATACATACATGTACATATATCATGTTTCCGGTCATTTCTTCCAGCATTTAATGATTTGCTTAACACCATTAAATGAGTAATAGATCTCATGTTAGTAACACACAGCAAACTTTTTCAAAGAAAGCCTATATCACAACATTCCGCAAGGCAAAGCAACTGCTAATAATAATCAACACAAAATACAAACTGCAGAAATAAAACGTTCCTAACACACTTTAGCAGGCAAATTAGTTTATATTCTAGTTACATTTCTACACTAACCAATTTTTATAAACCTCTGTCAGTACACAGTGACCACGACTTGATGTCTGAACTTCACGAGTTAAAGGTGAGATCATTCCGAGTCATGAATGCCATATTAACTTACGCCTCATTCTCAAGGATTACTGATTTATCATTCATTACCTGAATGCCTAAGAATGTGATAAAATGAAACAGTGCTTTACATACAATCTTTATTGCTCAGTTCACAATTAATGTTCAAAATGACCATCCTCAGCCTCAATACACATCTTGGCATCTCTGTCACGCGTGTGCACCAGTCATTTCATTAGGGCAGTCCGTACCTCACTAGCATGCCAGCTTCCAAAATGTGAATGACCAAGGCAACGCATGTTTCCACCCTTTTTTCTGGCACAGCAAATATTTTATGTGCCCCACAGATAAGAATGTATGGGGTTGAGGTCCGAACACCTGGGTGGCCAGTGATGTGGACCACCATAACAAACCTCCACCACGGAAGTAAGCTTTGAAATGTGTTTTTACAGACTGCCCAGTTGTGTAATGGGGCTATGGGAGGCCACTTTGATAAACTTGTCGTAAATTTGACAACAAAAACTCCATAAAGTACTTGCACACTGGTTCTTATTGTTTTGACGTGCTGGTAATGAACCCTTAAGAATTGTACCTATGTGTATATGACACTTCTGACTGGGATACGACCTCAGGAACAGAACCCTGGTAACATTAAGTTAATCAGTCTGTTTGGATGTATATGTGTGTGCGCATGTGAGACACGCACACAAATACGCAGAGCGGACTTTCTGCGGCAGTATGCAAGGGTACACTCTAATGGCGCCTTTCTTTAAGGAAGGCTCGTATAAAAATTGTCACCAATATGCGTGCACGCGCTCACTCGCACACGCCTACACACATTACTGCAGGAACGCGTTAAATGTATTCTACCACAGATCGTATTTTAATGTGACAGTGAACAGAAATTCGGTCAAAAGTTTACCGTCGTGCCATTCCTTGTTAAAAGGAAAGTCAAAAATGCTGTACAAAGTATGTCCCAAAATGGTCAGTTTTCGAGATACGCGTCGCCGTTAAAGGTGACAAGGTATCACCAAACGACCTAACAATGGGCCCCTCGTAGTACCAACAGCCTACGTCGCGTTCACCCATTGCCCAGCATCACGCCCACAGTGTGTTGGAGCCCGTCGTGATGAAACCTGCCTCACAGCTAGTGGCACTTCTCCAAGCAGCCCGGTAGAAGACTCAAGAAAATTACCATATCGTTAAGCTGTTAAACATCAGGTAGCAGATTTTGAACCACGACAATGTCCCCGGCTATACCAGCCCGAACGCTCACGCTGAGGCGGCCTTGATACCCACGTTCGAGGATGGCATGAGGATTATCCCGTAGACATAGATGACTTTTGTGGACGCTGAACAAACCTTCACAGAATTTTGTGTAAAAACAGCCCACAAGCAGTGTTCAGGGCCGATGAGAGCAGGTTCGAGCCCCGGTGGGAAAATTTTTGCGCCCCCCCCCCCCAGCAAGGGCGGGACCCTAACAATCTTTACACTAAATTGGAAAGACTGACTGTCAATGGTGACTTGGGCTTGGCCTAAAAGGGTTAATTTGTACAATCGACAAATAGTGATACTACTGAGAAAGATAAAAACATATGCAACATAGTTGGCCCCCTTCCGGACGGCCAGGTCCCGATAATTTGTACCGGCTTCCCCCCCCCCCCCCCCCGTCTCGGCGGCACTGGCAGTGTTTTGATGTGACCATTCGCAAAATTTGATCCGCAGTTACGGAAACAAAGAATAATACAAGTTTAAATGTTTTCAACTTTTTAAACTTATTTTCGTTACTTCTTTAACATTAACGGTACAGCTGTTTAAATTCAAAATTTCTAACAATGAAATAAATATTATAAAAAAGGTGCTAATACGCTGTGCTCCACAGGGTCCGTAACATCAGTGAAACGACTGGTTCACTTCAGGAACATATTCTGGCATTATGACATTTTTACTTCATACCACATTGCATGCAATTTTTCTGGAGCACATGAATATTTAATACCGTAAGATTTACATGCAGGTTTCAATAATGCAAAGACACTGTTACACTGCTCGTACCTACATGTAGGCCTAACACTCAAAATCATACTGACATCGATATTCAACTCACTCTGAAAAGCAATTTGTACCTCACTAACTTGAATAATATACACCTAAAATAAAAGAAACATAAGCACTCAATCTGTTATTGTTCCTGTAAGCATCACACAACAGTGACAATAATTTAGAAACAAAACGCCTACCAACAATAACAAGCGAACATATTCCAAAACATATAATCCATAGTCGAGAAAACACACACGTATTAAAAATGTAAAACATTACATGCTATAATGTGCACAGGTGTTTTTCTTACAATACACAAGGGCACGTATCAAATTAATTTTTTTTTTCGCTTATCAAATAAATCAACGTCTTCAGCTCGATGTATATGAAAACTACGTTTTTGTTTCATTAACTTCTTCTTACCTGTGCTGCATTTTAGCTTGGTCTGCAATACGAACTACACATTACACTAAGCACTACAAGGAATTAGTACAAGTTCCACACTCAAATGCTGCAGATGGCATGCAATCATCACTCCATGACATACAGCAGGCTTAGAAATGTGTGGACCCATACCTATGGACTCGATATAGAATTCCCACAAACCTTTGAACTTGCACAGGTTTTCTTCATAACCGTGCTGAGTTTTGTCAAATGCAACTCCATCATTGAGCGCTTCTGCTGGGTCGAATCCAAGTCGATCTTTGTAGTATGCCTGTGTCGACATGGTGATCCGAAGCAAACTCAACTCCAGTGCCTTACTGATGCTTGCTGTGTTCGAATTTCATTAACGTAAGAACACCTTCAACAATGTGTTGTGAATAAACTCAGTAGATGTCAGTTTGAACAGCACCACGACACACACTGGATTAATACAGCACTCTGGGTTGTTCACAAAATACTCGGAATGAATCACTCATGTACTACATCACCGTGTTCTTCGTATACTCTGCAGCAGATAGGAGGGACCAGCACCTATACTACTGTATGTTTCTTCGTCTGGTGAGGCTGTGTTACCGAGTCAAGTAATACACTGGCACTTCTTTACACTTCTGAGACGTGCATACCTTATTATGTTCTGGTTTTTCTTCAATGTGGGCGCTTACCACCTATCGTCCACTCACACAAGACATAACTGGTCCCTCCGTCTTTCTGTAGGTGGAGCAACTTCTGTTCCTAGGAGTTGCCTTGCTACCTACCTACTTAGGCTTACCTTCCTCTCACCTCTCTTTCAGTAAAACTGACCCAATGTGTGTGTTTGTGGTTTGCTTGTCACCTTAAAAGGTGGTCACTATTCTTTGACCCTTTCTGGAGACTCCAGCCTCCAACATCTTGCAACGTCACTCAGAAGAAAAACTGCGAAATGGCTAGAGTGGGGATGAGGAGAGAGAACACTTTGAGTAGGTTTATGTATGGGGCGTAGTAGTTCAACAACTTTCTTTCAAATAAAAACTTAAAACGGGGGGCGAGGCTGAATTTATACTGTTGTATTTCGTTAATACCTACACCCAAGAATATATTTCGTACATAATCCTAACAACCGCAACCGGACAGACAGACGACACACGGATACCGGCAAGTCATAGTACTACTACACTTTCGTCCACATGAGGCGAAGACAGTGCTACGTAACACACAGCAGACCACCATCGGCTCCTCTCCATGTTTTGCTCTCCTTGCACCAATCAGTTCACGCACACCACAGCTCACTAATAAACATCAATCAAAACATCGTATTACTTCACCCACGGAATGGTGTATCTTCTTCATACTTCAGTCTTTATTACTATTCTAATCGCCATCTGCCTACGTGTACCCGACTTTCTTCCCAACCCACTCACGACACGCAAGTAGGAACACACACGTTCACCGGTTCAGTTCCACAGACAACCGGTAGAGGATGCCCAACGTCAAACATCATAAGCGGTACAGATACTCCACTAACACGTGTAAGATTTCGGAACGCTGTATACGAAGATAGTACTAAAAACTAAAAGATACATTTTGAATTCTACAGGCACTGAAGGAGAAGAAGCAGTTTAAGTTTTGGAAGTGTGTAATAATGGTACTTCTAATTCAAATTTAAAGCACTTCGCAAACAAAAAACAACACAACGTCCGTTCTAAACTTGTATGAAATGCTTACTTATCGGTAGTTTCTTTAACGACGCTGTCAGTAAGCCAGAATTTACAGCGTCGAATGACAATTAATTGGAAAAGATGTGGAATAAAGCGGTCGTGGCGTAATTTAAGGTACAATTGCGGGATTTGCCTGCAAGAACTGAGAAAAACCAAGAAAGCCCTCAGCAAAGACAACAGGTGTGCCGGCTGACATTAGAGCCGACCACCTCCTGAAACTAAGTCGGGTTTTACAAATGCTTGAGCCAACTTGCTGGGTGGCTTTGTAACATGTTCGTATTATTCCTCCAGAAACCCATTCGGTGGTTAAAAAGTTAGCATACTATTTCCATCTATTGCTACGCCTTTCTTTCTTTGGTGTAGACTAATAAATTAAGAATAAAACAATCCATGAATATCGATGACTGTTTCATATGCCTTTGCAAAAGATAAAAACGTAAAACACATGAAATATACTGACTTTCGTGTAAAAAAGAATATGTATAACATACGCAATTAATTCAGAGTTCCCATCATTGCTTCAGGCATGAATATCATTTGGTGCGTGTGATAAATATTAAGCTCATTATGGAGAACAACATAAATGACACTGGTCGTGTCATCGGACACCGGTCTAAGCCAGTGCATGAACCTGCTCTAAATCACGAAACGATCTATATCAGCGAGATGTTCCTAACAACTAGTAAGCCTGTCTGTCTCACATTGTACAGCAGTACACAGTACTGCGTCTAAAGATCTTTTTACTGACAATATAAAGCGTTAACTCCGTTCTGTCATAGTAACCCCGACACACCCGCAGCACGGACAATTCACCGAAGGCCTAGTGGTTTACTTTACGTTCCAGCGGGTTCCACATTCAAGATTATACATGCTGTCACAAGGTTTATGGATCTCAACATACCGTTATTATCACCAGTCCTTTTGAGTGCCGGTACGTACACAACGGTACGGTGTACCGGCACCTTTATTGGCGGTGACGCATTAGATCAGACGTTCCCGAAGTGTGCTACGTGGATCCCAGGGTATCCCCGACCAGTTCCCAGGGGATCCGCGGATACATGTCTGTAATGGCTGCGTTGAAGTTTATTTATTTTTTAATTAAAGGAATAATGTTTTGTTAAATATAATCGTGGAACTTCTTTAATTGGCGATGTGTTTATTTCGTGTGACTGTTAGAATATCTAATTAAAAAACTTATTGTACACACGAAGCGACAATCATTTTAATTAAGGTCAAAGCATGCAAATGCATTGTTACGTATGCTACTGGTATGTATTCGCAGCTATCTAAAATCGGTTCTGAGATATAAATTTTTAACTTTAGATACCTATCATTCGGACACTCTATATTTACGTGAGCAAGGATGTGAGGATCCGTGGTTATTTTTCGAAGCCAAAACGGGATCGCGAGTAAAAACGTTTGGGAAACACTGCATAATGTGAATATTATAAATTCAAAAGCCGATGAAAATAGATATTATCCATAGTTTAAATTCCTTAAATATTATTACAGTATGAAACAATGATGTAAAGAGATTTTTAATACGAAGGCAAGGGGCATTTTCACCTTTACCTACTGCCAAGGAGTGAATATCGGAGCTTTTATTGTTTTGCAGAAAGGAATGATTATTTCCCTATACAGAATTGACTGACTGGTTTTTATAACAGAGACGGAGTGTGTTTACTGAGCGGTACGAGCTAAACCTTTAAATAAAATTAAAGTCAATTTTCGTTTCATGACAGGGGAAAACCCGACCTTAAATACGAAAAGTAAGTGCTCCATACTCACCTTCACCTACATGTTGCTCTTACCAGAAGGACAAATGGGCGAGGCCTGGGAACCTTCCAAAAAGCAATGCTCTTTCGGAAATCGACGAGCATTGGATAGGAAAATACTTTAACCTTTTTAAGATCGTGCCATGGCTCAGGCAGTTAGCAGCCGCCCTCTCTGCGCGGAGGCCTGGTTTTGATCCCGGGCCCTTCCATGTGAGATTTGTGGTGGACGAAGTGTCACCGGCTCCGAATACTTCGGTTTTCCCATTCCACCAATGCCCCACACATCTTCATCAACATCTTGCTCTTACCAGAAGGACAAGCGGGCGAAGCCCGGAAATCTTCCGAAAAGCAATACTCCATAGGACATCGTGCAGCACTGGATAGAAAAGTACTTTTACGTTTTTCATATTTAAAGGAACAAATCCGTGCAACCTGTACTACAGTACAACCAAAATATCAAGACCCACCAAAGCATTCAATCTCAATCCAGTTAATGCATATTTTACTACCACTACTACTAATACAGTGTATATTTCGTATTATACAATCCCCATCTCCGTAAAAAGGGAACTGATAAAACTGTTGTCTCTGTGCACGTCATGAAGGCCCACGGAGGAGTGGAAGTACAGCTCCACTCATTCTTAACCTCAGCACTAAATGAAGGTGAGGAGTCAGCTTCACGCCCCAGCCACTTTAACCCTGGGAAACATCACAATGTGATGAAACGTGCACTTATACTCGAATGAGTCGGGATAGTGTAGTCAGTAGTGACTACACTACGGGCTCGACGGTCCAGGGTTCGAATCCCGGCAAGGAAGCAAGAAATGTTTCTCTACTCCAAAACGTTCAGACCGCCTCCTACTCAATGCATACAAGGGCGTGAAGTTGGCCATTCACCTCCATCTAGTGCCGAGGGTAAGGAGTGGAGCTGTACCTCTGCTCCCCCTATATGCCTTCATGGCGTAGACCGCGACAACTTTACTTTTACCTTTTATACTTATAGCAGAAACTGAAAGCGTTCATTTGCAGCAAATTATAAGTTTTCATTTATTTTACTGCTTTCTGCAGTTTGTATTCTACTTTCAGTCAAATACACTGAAACGTAAAATCTGATAACCTACAAGGGCCAATCACAAAATAAGTTTACATGGCAATTTTTATTCTAAAATTGGTAATAAAACATTGATTTACATGGCATATAACTTCGTACCCAAAGAACGTACACTGATTGTGAGAACATCGGGGTAATAAGTCAGCAGCGACTATCATCTCTTTCCAAAGCTAACGCAAAATCTTGGCGGCCACAAATTTAAAGATGATCGAGAAGTGGGAACCTGTGACACTATGGCTGCTAATACAGGACAGGGATTTCTACCAACACGGAACAGAAAATCTCCTCCACGACACGATAACTGCCTCCAATGTGTGCGTGTGTGTGTGTGTGTGTGGGTCGGTGGGTGGGAAGGGGGTATAGTAAAGAAAAGTAATGGTATAGGTTACAATTACATGTGAACTGTTCTTATTAGAGCTGAAAATAAAAAGAAAACTCCAAACACAAGCATTGTAAACTAACTCTCACAGCTTTGCGGGCTGTATCTTGTTCTCCCCTGTGCTAGACACTCATAGATTGTGGCAATTCTGTACGGCAGGCAAGTCTACTGTGGTACATCAAAATTTGGCTCTTTCGATTATTAGTGTACGCGCAATTCCACTACGCTGTTTTAACAAAGCAGGCGTTCTTTCGCAGGTATGGAATTATGACAATGTAACAATGCAGACAAGACGGTGCAATTCACTTCACGAGTATTAAAAAGTGGAATAACTTTACTTTGTTACGATCTTTGGAAAAAAAATGAGTATGTTCCTGCCCTCTCTCGGTAAGATGCTTAACTAGATACCAATGCTGGTACAGGAGTACACAAAAGTCAGTGCGAAAAACGAGTTACGTAAATACAGGATATTTTCCATAAATATATAAATCTTTCCAGAGTAAACAGTAATAATAGCATGGCAATATTTAACTTTGAACGCAAAAAGCAAATCCCTACTGATATGGGCACTGAACTGCCATTTTAATTCCTGATTACTAATCAAACGACCTTGGATTTGCTAATAACTAACCAGTGCTCATTTGAATTCCCCTCAGGCAATGTCACACTAGCCTTTAAAATGATAGTAATTAACACGTACATCCTTCATCATAAGGCGTGGCTTTCAGTGGCTAACTAGGTTTGCAGAAGAGAGGCAGCTAATTTCCTGCCATTCCCTAGCCTCGCACACTTTATACACAGGTTTGGAATGAATTCAGTAGTCATCTACACATTATCACTCATGCCTGAGCTCAGGGATGAACAAAATACGGCTTGCGATGATACGTAAATATCATTAATGCGACCCTTTACGTTACTTTCTCATACAAACTACAGAGAAATAACTAGAATCGGGGGGAAGAAGAAGAAGAGACATAAACGTCGAAGTTTTCAGGAATATACATGTTTTGGTATCGTTAGTAAGCCTAGGGTAGTCGGCTACGGGCTGGACGGTCCGGGGATCAAATCCCTGTGGGGGTGGGAATTTCCGCACCCGTCCAGACCGATCCTGGGGCCACCAAGCCTCCTATACAATGGGTACCGGGTCTCTTTCCCGGGGGTAAAGCGGCCGGGGCGTGGAGTTGAACACCCACCCTCATCTTGTGCCAGGGTTAAAGAAAGAGTAGAGCTATACCTCTACTCCCCCTCTGGGCCTTCGTGGCCCGTTCTAGGGAGAACTTTACCTTTACCTTTTAGTAAGCCTAGGCTTGCAAATACTGTATTTAGTATACCTACAAGTGGGTAATTCCACAAAAGGCAAGGAACTGCTTGAGTGGCTAAGCCCCTGTTACACTCTCAAGAAGTTGCCTGCTCCGTGCAGTCAATATTATCTTGAACATACCGGTCAGAGTTTAGGAGATCCTGTCCGAGTTAATACTAAATTGTGCTAATTCTGTGTTTTCTGGTACCGCTACAACTGGGCCGTCGGCAATTTATGAAAGGCCTACATATATAATTATTAATTTAAAAAAACACATCTTCAAATTAAGGCAATTTTAATAATTCGAATATAAATAAGTTCATACACATCTCTTCAATGTTTTACCTCGTGTTATTAAAAATATTTAGTCCATATATAGGACAGTAACAATTCACAGCCCACTCGGCTCCAATTTCCCACCTTAGTTTGCGTTTTTGCATATATGTGATTAGTATAAGTTAAAATCAACTAATGCACACGACTATTAACATAGTAAGATGTATTTTAACCCCTACACACGTTTCGGCAATCAAGTTGCCATCCTCAGGAGGCGTTCATCAAAGAATCACAAGCGTCTATGATATCCAGATACACAAACATTTGACATTACATTGGAAGCACTCATGCCGCTCACAATATTAAAATGAACAGATGCATATAGCCATAAAACCAAACATTAAGAGCAATAATGCACTGTGACTGAATCAATGATTATAAGCTAATACGCCATATAACACAGAGTAAAAATTACATACAAATTTTTTACATGATTCAACTCAGGCGTTTTAAACATATAATAGTTTTCTAAAAAATGTTTAACTGGCTATATGCCATGTATACAATCATATAGTAGATCTACGTCGATCTCGTCCTGTAGCGTGGTGTGTTACGTGTCCGGTAGGTTATAGTGTACTAAACACCCTACCGGACACGTAACACACCACGCTACAGGACGAGATCGACGTAGATCTACTATATGATTGTATACATGGCATATAGCCAGTTAAACATTATTTAGAAAACTATTATATGTTTTAAAAGTCTAGGTTGAATCATGCAAAAAATATTTGCATATAAATTTAACTCTGTGTTATACGGAGTTAGTACCATAGTTGCTTGTGATTCTTTGATGAACGCCCCCTGAGGATGGCAACTTGATTGCCGAAACGTATGTCTTCTTCTTCTCTCCTATAGCTCCTTATAGGAGCAAAGGGCTTCAATGAACTTTCGCCAGCGAACTCTACTGCGGGCCACCTCACGAAGCTCTCCCCAGGTCTTTCCTGCCTCGCTCGCCTCCTCCATCACGGACCTCTTCCAGGTCTGACGTGGTCGACCTCGTTTCCTTCTCCCTTGAGGGTTCCACTCCAAGGCTTGCTTCTCGATGGCTCCGTCAGGCTTGAAACGTATGTAGAGGTTACAAATACATCTTACTCTGTTAATAGTCTTGTGCACGAGTTGGTTTTAACTTATACTAATGATAAAATGCACGGTACATACAACATAACAAAATCTATGTGATTAGTGTATTTATGCGTAAATAGCTAATACTTGAGACAGCAATTCATCCAAATCATGAATTCGTTTTTAATCATCAATATTCAGGGAAGGAGAGACAAGTTTCTCAGATTTCGGTTTCGTAAAAATCGGTTGAAGCTTTCGCTCTTCTGGGATGTTACGCAGCGTATGTTACTAGTTGTTCACCCAACACACGCTGCGTAACATCCCAGAAGAGCGAAGGCCTCACCTATACCGATGTGAAACCGGAAATCTCGCAAATTTAATCTACTTATAATTGTGATTTGAGCACAATAATCATACTGATTGCTGGTTATCTATGAATTCGTTTATGAAAAGTTTCCCTCATGCCCTTGACAAGAAAATATACCAAATACAGGGCATACACAAAATAATGGTGCGGTCTCAATAGGAATCACTATTTTAACCGCACCATTCTTTTGTGTATGCCCTGTATTTACAGACCGATACGCACCACTTCTACAATGTAGCGTTGTAAGTAACCTACTCAATGTCAAGGATATATGGGTGTCCAAAAATACCTCACAACTAATACTGTTTACATGACTTACCCCTCAGCACAGACTTAACAACCGAAAGAAAGCTCAGCGACATCATAAGAACGGCCAAAATTAAAATTTGTAAACGCTTCAATAATACTACGCACAACATCAAAAGAAAAAACGGACTTAATAATACGCGTCCATGCAGCAGAAATTGAACTGGCAAGGAAGTAAAGGTAAACGCAAAGTTTACCCTAGAACAGGCCATGAAGGCCCAGAGGGAGAGTACAGGTATACCTCTACTCTTTCTTTAACCTCGGCGCTAGGTGGGGGTGGGTGGTCAACGCCACGCCCCGGCCGGTTTACCCCCCGGGAATGACCCGATACCCATTGTACAGGGGGCTGGGTAGGCCCCAGGGCCGGTCTGGACGGGTGCGGAAAATCTCGCCCCCACCGGGATTCGATCCCCGGACCGTCCAGCTCGTAGCAAGTCGCTATACCGACTACGCTATCACTGGCAAGGAGGAGCGTAGCTATAGTGGGCAGAACGGTACGGTCGCCCGGCGGCTGTCCTAGAGACGGCAAAATGGGCAGCACGAAGAATATTTTAAACAACAAAAAAACATTCTGTGGGCTCAACAAATTTTAAATTATTGAGCAAAATAAATTTCAATTCATCAAATAATTGTGCTTTTTTTAAGTCCATAATTTATGTTAGGGGTGGCCATTGTGATGGCTCGCCCTGGGGCGTCAGAAAACCTAGCCACGTCACTGTCGGCAAGGGAATGATTGCAACCACGATTACCAACGAACTGCTACTTTCAGTCAAAGCTTACAATGTCCTTGGGAAGGGTGGGCATTTATTCTTATCGGCAGGTCGGATGGGCGGAGAACTTCCGAGACACCTTCTGCTCTGTGCAAACTGTTCAACAGGTGTCACAACACTTGCACAGCAAATGCCTACGGTGTGCCCAGTTAACTAGCATGACCGCCATCTTTCTGGAGAAGCCGTTAGTTGTTTTGCCTGTATAATAAATCCTCACTCTTACTGAACTCGAAGTTCGTTGCCATGTTCACACGATCCCGCCAATGAACACTGCCGGAGCCAGCTGAATCCGGTACACATACATCTAGACTAGTTCTTTAAAATCTATTTTAACACGATTTTACCATCTACGATTACGACCCTAAGAGGTCTCTTACCTTCAGGTTTTCCAATTAAAACTTTGCACGCATTTCTCATTTCCCACCCTGTTACATACCATGCTCATTTCACCACCCTTAACTTAATCACATTAACAACAAGTAAGAAAGCTCCTCCTCACTGTATATTTTTTCACAATTCTGTTATTTGCTTTCCCTTGGATGTAAACACTGTGCCTCAATACTTTAACTCCCACACCTAACATAAAAATTGCATTAATAATAATATATTCGCACTCGATATTCTAAACTGTACTGTGTGTTCTGAGGCCAAGTTGTAAATAACTTTACAGCACATAAAAATAATGCGAGCCGGGGTAGAGCTGTTGGTACAGTGACTAGGCTACAATAGAGCTGTTGGTACAGTGACTAGGCTACAAAAGAGCAGTTGGTACAGTGACTAGGCTACAACAGAGCAGTTGGTACAGTGACTAGGCTAAAATAGAGCAGTTGGTACAGTGGCTAGGCTACAATAGAGCAGTTGGTACAGTGGCTAGGCTACAATAGAGCAGTTGGTACAGTGGCTAGGCTACAATAGAGCAGTTGGTACAGTGACTAGGCTACAATAGAGCAGTTGGTACAGTGACTAGGCTACAATAGAGCAGTTGGTACAGTGGCTAGGTTACAATAGAGCAGTTGCTACAGTGACTAGGCTACAAGACAGAGCAGTTGATACAGTGACCACGCTACAGGATGGATGACCGACAAATCGTCGTCCCATTCTCGGGAGGGGCAACAGGGCTTTCTCTTCTCCACAGCCTCCAGACCAGCTTTTGGGCCCACCTAGAATCCTACGCAATGTGTAGCTGGGGTTCTTTCCCCGGGAGCGGGGGTGGGGAAAGCGGCCGGGCGTGAAGCTGACCACTCACCCAGAAATGGTGCCGAGGTTAGGGGACGTGTGGAGGTACACCCCTATTCTCCCACATGTCTTTATGGCGTACACAGGAATATCTTTACTTTTTGTGTATGAGAACGTAAAATTAGGACCGTGTTTTTCCCAGCCCTGTCTGTGGCTCTCAAACATTCAACCATAAAACAGCGCTTTGCGATTGTTCTTTCCTTAAATGTTTATAAAGATTACGAAATATAGTGAAACCTGCCTATAACGGAACCACAAAGAGGGAAGATGTTTCCGTTGCAGGAAGGTTCCGTTTAATACAGGTTTCACTGTATTATGCTCATATGATGGATGGGAACCACAAGACGCTCACGTGACAGGATCTATCGCATTCTGCAGTACTGCTATAACCTAAGGTCTATCTTGTAGTAAGAGGGGTGGAGGAGAGCTTTCAGTTCTTTCGACACTTCGTAACATAAAGTTCTGGAAATTACTTACATGTTTTCCGTTGTGCAGAGACTAGCAAATCTTACGTCATAAGCCGCCTTACGTGCGTAGAGCTCATAAATCTGTCTCATAAACGGCGTAATTATTGCAGTGTCCGGAGTTCAATAAACAAGCAAGTTGAAAACAATAAGAAAACAAATACATCCATAAGCATTTAATTTCCGTTTATATCTGGTACGGCAGAGGAATACGGCGAGTATCTGCGTCATATCTGCACTAGCATAATAAATACAGGATCACCAAAACATAACTGACATGTTTCAAACAACGGTCTTACAAAAACTGACTCCTTCAATACAAAAAGAAAAAAAATTCTCGGAGTTAAAAAACAATTTTAATACTTACAAACTTGCTGTTTACTTTTTTTGTTTTTTTAACGACGACGTCACAGGCTACGTAACTCTGGATGTCAAATAACAACAATTAAGACAAACTGGGAAGAATGTAACACGAGAACCATCGAACACCCCGCCCTCGAAAACCGACCTCCCGGTACTGTCTTAGTACCAAAATGAACAGGCTCTGGCACGGTAGGCCTACTGTTGCTGGTACTGAGCTTCATCCAAATGTGTCATCGACATCAAAGGTCATCAGTTTTCAGCTCATTCAGGCCTTAAAGTAAAGTGCTCCTTACAACAAACCAACTTAAACGAAGTTGTACAGAGGATAAGCCTAACCGGCGCATGCGAATAAAAGTGCGTAGGCCTATATAACGTTTTGTTACAGGATCCCTAGCGAAGTAGTCCTTAGATGGACTTACGTTCATACATGTCAGTATCCGTGTAACAGAGTGTCTGTGCTCTAGTTTGATCAAAATCTGTAGAAGAATAAACAAAATTCCGTAAAAGTTCATTCCAACCCATAAGTAAGATGACCCTTGAAATTAACCACATTAAATCAAGGCCAAAATGCCTATAAAATATAGTACGCATGTGACAGTGTCATGACCATAGGCTTACATGCCAGTAGTCCTGTAATAGAAATGTGACTCCATCAAAATGCGCACGACTAACGCAGTTACATAAAAGTTCACCTTGACATCAGAATTAACCAAATTACACTAACTCAAATTGGCTGGATGCAGATAGTATATGTGCACCACACCATGTTGGAACATTATATATTTGGCAGTCTGAGCGCTGTCACTAGCAGACCGACGAACAGACATAACCGAAAACGAACCTAAATTGTCGGTCAGGTACGGTAAACATATTTAAAATACTCTCTGCCACGGAGCGGATGAGCCCACGAATATACGCCTACTTATGTGTACTTCCGTGTACTTTGGTATCTACCGAAGTACACGGAGTCACATCCTACAAAACAGCACTGTTCACAGTCATGGTCGTGACGTCTACGGATCGGACCAGAACGTCACTAGGCCTAACACGCGGGCCTTCGAGCACCAAGACAGAAAAAAAAACGTAATGATTGCTAGAGGGAGTAATTAAACACAATACCAAGAAGACATTACTGCTGTGTCATCATATATGTGGAACCTGCTGACAACAGTTCCACTGCTAGCACGACAAAGGCGACCCATTTGAAAGTCGAGAGGGTATTCCCTGGCGCCTTTCAGTGGCTGTAGTCTCCTTCAGACCATTACTGACGATGACAGGGTTATCAGGAACCACAACCTCCCATTTTATTAGAATAGCAACTGAATTATTTAACGACACAAAGAGACCATTCTCCTGAACGGAAGTGGCATTTTGATAGTTCACATTCGTGATCTGCAATATAAAATACCGAGATCTTTCTCAGCCTTTCCTGCCATCTAATTGGCCTGTGTTGCTATTTCTTTGTTATCTTGTTGCTGCATCGATACTTTGTATGTATTTATGTGCATCCACATTGGCTTGCTGTCAGAACAAGTACATATTTCTCACACTCGTCTCCCATAAACTCTACTGCACCACACAGTACAAACGGTACTGAAGTAATTCAATTCAATTCAATGGGTATTTATTAACGTGCAGACTTAACAGCACAAGTGCCAATTACAAAGCCAGCACAAAAGCACAAATAAAATACAAAACAGTACAAATACATAATAATAATAATAATAATAATAATAAACATACATACAATTTCAAAACGCATGGTTTAATGTAGTGTGGCATACTGAACTACAATGTACTGTGCCTCCACGTGGAAAAGGCTGACAAGTGCGTTATTTAACGACGCTATCAATTGCTAAGATTATATAGCGTCGGTGATAGAAGAATAAGCATGTAGCATTGGTGGAATGATATTAACAGGGGAAAACAGAAACACTCGAAGAAAAACCTGTCCCACTGCCACAATATCCACCATAAATACCACGCGGACTGGCCTGGGATCGAACCTGGGCCTCTGCAGTGAAAGGACGGCGACTAACCGCCTGAGCCATGGCAAGGCCTTAAAAATCGTGGCGAGCTCGTGACACGTTTCTTTCTCCCGGTAAGTCACGAGACAGATCAGCTACAAGTGTCTTACGTGCATTTGGGTGGAACCCGGTTCGTATCTCGGCCTAAGCAACAGTTACTGTCACTGTGGTTTCATGGTCTTCCCTCACGAGTTCAACTTTCGCTATCACGTGACTGAATGCCATTATTCTATATCGTTTCTTGTGTCTGGGGCTCGCGTTCGAGTCCAAGTAAATTTATTTCCCCAATCCATTATGCAATTCTGAGGAACCCCATGGTGCGGGTGGAGTCCAGCGTATTAATGAATACACAGTCCCATTCCCGTTCATCAGTGTTACATAATTTATTACCACGGCGTTGCATAGTGATGGCTTGATGCATTAAACTGTTTTATAACAACAAAATGGCGGCGGTGGACATGTTGTGCACTGTAACAATTACGATCGCCTGGCAACCACACCGGAGCCGGAGAGAAAGGCATAATACTGTACAAACGGATATGATATAATATATCATCACATCGGGTCAGTGGTACATGCCTTTGAAACGTTTCCACAACTTGTATACTGTACTGGATAAATTGTCTGGAAAGCCACGTTTACCAACTAAGGTACTGAAAAGTGATACATCATTTGTGCGATGTACAAGCAGCATACGAATGCTTCTCACAAGTTGTGTGCAATATCAGGTGTCTTAATCGTGAGGAGGCGCAAACGTCCTTCAAAGGCGGGCACAATTTTTTAAACTCTTTCGTATGTTTGTTCTTAGATAAATTCCGGGAACAAAAGTTCGGAACAGATAACAAATGTCTCAGAAACATTTTAGACGTTAGCTTGATTTTCCTTTCCGGTTTCGTGTTAACACTTTTCTTAATTAGCTGTAACTTCACATCACTTATTGCTTTATATTCTCCGGACATCGGCACTTCTTTTTACAAAGACCGGTTTTCCTCTGTGGCACTTGGGGTGACCATGACGATTTCTGTCTTCTGAGATGTGACGCTCTTCCACGTTCAACGAGGAGGAGGAGGCAGATTTCTCCTAAACGTCGGCAACGGTCGTGTGAGGAGTCATGGCATGTGGATACGGCGAGGGGAAGAAGCAGCGCGGTTGTGGTAGCATCCAACATGCAATAGGTACGAGGTCTGTACTGTAATGTATAGCAGGCCTACGTAGCGCGTCCAGAAAGTAAGAACACATTGGGTATAAAAAGCATTTCAAGAACGTCTGGAAAATATCTTGTTGGTGCCTATATTAAACGACTTCTCTACATAGTCGCCATGTAAATTATGGCACTTTTCGTATCGTGGGACCAGCTTTGGCATACCTTCGTCGAATAAGGTCACCGCCAAGCCTTCCAGCCATTCCTGCATAGTGTCTTTTGTTTTTTGGTCACTCCCGAGACTCTGGGCGGCCAAAAACATGTTCGTGTAATTCATAAATTGTGTGAATCGCCTGTTTGACCGAATTTTTTCATTCACTTTTCTTTTCCGAATCATCAGTGACCAAAGACGGGCAACCACTTCGTTCGTCATGCACATTAGTTCTGCCTTCTCTGAACAACCGACACCATTTCCTCATATTCCCTTCGTTCACTGCACCTTTGCCATGCACTTCAACAATCTACCTGTGACTTTCCGCTGCACGAAAATTTTTAGCGTTTCAAAATTGCATCACCGACCGCATTTCACAGGTAGCAGGATTTTACATTTTCGTGTTCTTCTTCAACGACTACAGCGCATGGGAAAGAAACTACGACACCACACTACGCAATACACATGTTCCCCTTGACATACAGAAGACGACTGGCCTTCGCAGGAAGTGTGCGCGTCACCTGCTGGGCCGCTACGCGCGATCGGTTTTTAGGCGCCTTCGAAAAACTGCGAAAAGCGACTATTAGCTTCGTCATGTCTGTCTGTATGTCCGTTCGCCCGCATGGAACAACTCGGCTCCCACAGGAAAGATTTTCATGAAATTTTATATTTGAGTATTTTTCGAAAATCTGCCGAGAAAATTCAGGTTTCATTAAAATGTGACAAGAATAACAAGACAGAATGACAAGAAGTACTTTACATGAAGACATATGTACATTTATGTAATATCTCGCTTAATCCTTCTTAGAAAGAAAAATATTTAAGACAGAAGTAGAGAAAATCAAAACACATTCTATGTTCAATAACTTTTTTCCGACAACTGTGCCCTTTATGAGGTAATGTGGAAAAATATGGTAGAGCCAGACACGCCACAAATGACAATATAATACGGCGCATGCGCTCTGCGTGCTGGATGACTAAGGCTACAAACATACACTCAGATTATGTAATACTTATTGCTTTTCCACGGCAACAATGGTTACACGAACGCACCTCAATGTTACGTTATACGTAAACTGCCTGCCTTATTACTTTCTGGAGTCGCCTACTATAACGGTTATGAAAACGATCCACTCCACATTACACCAAGCAGCAATCTGACGCTTCAACTATCGCGCAAAGTTCGACTAAGTGGACTCGTCCATCCGCGCGACTCCGCCCAAAAGTAAGGAATATATTTTCTGAAGGCATATCGTCACATGTGACACATATGTGTACGTGTCTACCAGATTGCATGGCAGTCACATGAAGACAGCAACATACAGGCTTTCAGTTTATCCAGATTTTAAAATATTCCATACACACAAATCAAACATGTTATTTCAGAAAGTCGCACTTTACTGACATTGTTGTACCTGACAATGCAATGCGGGGGCACGCGGTGGCGCAGTTGGTTGAGGCACTGCGCTACAAGCCGGAAGGTCGCCGGTTCGATTCTGGAATTTTCAATTGACATAATCCTTTCGGTCGCACTGTGGCCCTGGGGTCGACTCAGCCTCTAACAGAAATGAGTACCACGAATATTTCCTGGGGGTTAAAGGCAGCCAGTGCGTAGGGCAGACAACCTTACCACCTTCATGTGCCGATGGTCTAAAAATCTGAGAGCCTCAACCTCCTGGAACCCCAAGGGCCTGTCCAGGTCTGCAATGGGATTGCTTTACCTTTTTACAATGCAATGAGGAAATTCAGTTACAAGAAGCAGTGACATTGCCATAAGTGCCTCGGCAGCCTGGGGAATACATTGAGAAAAATGATTATGATGCGAAACCCTGAATGAAAACATATGTTCACAGTAACGAGCCCGTACTGGTATTGACTAAAAACATTTGCATTGTCATACATTTATATAGTGTTGCGTGTATGACGTTATAATAGGCTGTCTTGCCGTTTTCAGACTGAATAAATAAATCACTACCCATAACGCAAGGGCCACTCGGTGTTCTTTTTTTAAACTGTGTATCCATCAGGGAGTGGCATATGGTCTGAAAAGATATACTGAGTATTGTACTATAGAGGAGAATCAAACATGCTCTACACACCTCTATCTAAGCAACTTCAAGTTATGCAATCCCCCCCACGGAATAGGAGTAAGATAAGGCAAATAAAATTTTTGGTTGCTATCACCATTAAGTAAAGGTATATTTTTCATAGCAAATGTTTGTTTCCTAGTTATTACAATGAATCCAACGTAGTACATAATACAATACGAAGTACAGTAAAATAATTAAAATACGTCCCTACATGTTTCGGCCAATCCACGCCATCCTTAGAGAAAATAATTTATATACCCCGGAAGAAACAGAAGCCTTTACATTGATAGTCATAGTTACACTTTATTATGATCAAATATTTACGGAAATAAAAAATTTCCTAATACAGTCAATTCTGCTAGCACGCGTGTTTCGTTAACGCGAATTGGCAATAACGCGAGGAGTGATTAGGTGAACGCGAACTTCCGTATATGCGTGTTAGCTATTATGCGATTTCAGCGACCAGTGTGAAGATATCGCGCCAATACTAATAATAATTACAATAATAACAATAACAATGCATGGGTATTATTGAAGTGCAGGTTTAACAGCACAAGTGCCAATTACGAGTATAAAGCCAGCAAAAAGAAAACACAAATACAAAACAAAAACAGTACAAATACACAGAGACGAAACATTAAACACACAAAACCAAAACAATATGGCAGCAGTAGGAAAAAAGCAACATAAACGAAATACTGGAACAAAAACCCTAAACCTTGACAACCTTGGATAAGGTGATTAAAATGCCACTGATTAATAATAAAAATAATAATTTTATTATTCGATTTGCTATAACGCGAAGTCTCACAACAACACAACTGCTGCGTTATAGCAGAACTGACTGTACTTGAATCCCAAAAAATTACGCTTTAAACACCTGTGTCGTACAGTAGCACCACTGAACAATAAAAGCCCGCTACCACGTACCCCTTGTAACATGTACGTTCTTGACCATCGTTTCCATCGTCACACTATGTCACACAACGTTTCGGAAGCTAAATACTTCAGTCTTCAGGTGAAAAACAACTTTTTCACCTGAAGACTGAAGCAGTTAGCTTCCGAAACGTTGTGTGTTTTTGTTAAATATGGTGCAATGATGGAAAAAGTCCTGGTGAAAGTGAGTGATTTTAGTTACGTACCCTTGCTTCAACAAACATACCGACTAGTGGTATATTTGCAGAAGTGATCTTACACATGCTAGATATTTCAATTTGTGACTGAAATAAGGCACATAAAACAAAACATACGAACACAATAAGAAAAATAAATCAGCAACAAAGCCACAAAAGTAACCAAACATATGCAATAAATCATACGGCAATTTTTAAAAATATATGGCCCATGATTCTAACAAACAGGAACATGGTTTATTATGAAAGTACGAGGGGAATAAATTCTGTAAATGCTCCCTTTTATTGACTTGGACACTGTTATCATTCCGCGTATTTTCGAAATGCTTAAAAAGATCACTGACTAACCCCGTAACACGAAATTCCCCGGCATGTACAGAACCAGAAGGTCCATAACCCTGTTCACACGCGCCCTCCATCGTCACTTATAGGTTAAATATGTTATGATGTTGGGTGAGGACCCAACATCATAACATATTTAACCTTTACCTTCACCTCCTGTGCGTCCATTGAGGTCTTCCGACCACGGGCGCTACATGCCGCGCCCGCCTCAATATAAATCAGATGAACATGCTAATGACATTTGATCAAGAATACAATTACGAAACTCCATGTTGTGAAATAATTTTTCCCCGTCCTCAGTGGTAGAGAGGGGCCAAGGTATGCAACCTAAGAATGAAAATGAATTCCGCCTACTATCTCCACTTCTCCATTACCCAATAACTATGACTTGGACTTCCAAGTACTGGTAGATTTCTCTACAAGGTTTCTCCACACAAATCACGCCAATCCCTAGCTGATCTTAATGCTGGAACACGCACAGCAGAACCTATATAAAATACAAGGTTCTTCACTACGTAATATGTTTATTTCGAGTGTGAATGGTACGGTTTCCCTAGGCCAGTGTTTCCCAACCAGTGTTCCGCAGACCATCGTTAGGGGTTCCGCGATTATTCGTGGACTTAAGTAAATAAAGATTCTGTAATACAGCAAATTCCCAAATATTCCTCGCAATACCGCGGAAATTTTTATCCGGCAATTGGCACTACTGGAATAAACTCCGTGCGCTACCAACTGCCTCTTTGTTTTGGTCAGTTCGTATTTAAGGTTATACTGTATTTAATTGTACTGTGTTTGTGTTCGTTTCGTACTGTTACAGAGCCGCCTCACTGGTGGCGACAAAAAGGCTTCCCGCTATCAACTTTTCCTGTCCTGTAAACGTTTTTATAGGTGGGGGTTCCTCGGGATATGAAAAATCATTTTAGAGGAGTTCCTCCATGGAAGAAAAAGGTTGAGAAACAATGGTCTAGGAGATCACTTGACAGCTTATACAGCTACAAGGCTGTTCCGTTACTTTACAGAACATGGACATTTTCACATCCGTACAAAGCAAAGCAAAGTACATCTTAATCTTTCAGTTATAAAAGTATAAAACAAGGTCTTTCACTCTACGGGAAGAAGCGGGCGTTTGAGAACACAGTGCTCACAAGGCTATAAGGGCCTAAGAGACAGAAATAACAGCAGGATGAAAAAAATCACACATTGAGGGAACTTCGTAATTTGTAGCCACATTCTCTGCACAATATTAGTAGGCTGACAAAGTCCAAGAGGTTCAGATGGGATTAGTATGCATGGGTGAGATGAGAAATGCATACAAAATTTTAGTTGGACAATACGAAGGGAAGATACCACTTGGGAGACGGAGGCGTACACGGTAAGACATTAAAAAAAAGGATCTTAAAAGAAATCATGTGTGAGGTCATGGTATGGATTTAATTGGCTTAGATTGTGTCGTGCAGCGAACTTCTGTGGGAAAAGTAATAAACTTCACAGTAACATAAAACTGGGAAATTTCTTGACCATCCAAGCAACTAATGGCTACTAAAGAATGATCCTGATCCACGGATTTAAGTGACGCGGATAATTGACTGATGGAAGTTTCTGTAGTAATACAATATTACAACAGTTGGGCAGACGAATATTACTTTTTCCAATTTAATATCTTTTAATAAACTATACAGGCTACAGAGCCGATCCCAGTGGCTGCGCGGTCTAAGGCGCGCGTCTGCGTCCGTTCGCTTGCTGGAATTGTGGGTTCGAATCCCGCGGGGGGGGGCATGGATGTCTGTCTCATGTGAGTGTTGTGTGTTGTCAGGTAGAGGTCTCTGAGACGGGCTGATCACTCGTCCAGAGTCCTACCGAGTGTGGTGTGTCTGAGTGTGATCGTGAAGCCTCGATAATGAGGAAGCCCTGGCCCATTAGGGACTGTTGCGCCACTGGAAAAAGAAATACAGGCTACAGAAAAAACCCGCTGCTGGTCGGGGATGTATGCAGAAAAGAGCAGTCCGGTACATCCTAATCAGTACTGAAGGAATGCACCATAACTGTCAAGACCGCAGTGTGGTCTTACCAGTCATTATGAGACACTAGCAAGCGTTTTCAAAGAAGGTTTACGTTGAGAAGCAGAGCAAGGCACTAAAGTTTCCAGCGCGGCTTCATGAAAAATGTTTCAATATCAGGACGAGGTGGAGCAACGGTGACCTTCACACACTGCGGCGCAAACTTCAAGACCTGCATTTGGAATGTGTTACTTTCGGTGTTGACCGGATTAAGCGATATCCAAATTTATGGGGTTCACAGTAATGACCTTCTAATGAACGTCAAAAACAAGACACTGAATTCGCAAGATTCCTGTGTTACAAAACATTCTTCCATTTTAACACAGTTTCGCTGCGAAGAATAATTCATGCACCACATTTATGACCAATCCAAAAGGCATACACTTTTGCTGTTCAAATAAACATTACTTCAGCAAAGCACAGAGACGCTACTTTGTCTGAATGCGCAAAAGGTGGCTCCAGACCACGGAACAAAAGAATAACTAACAGTGGAAGAATGAATCCGCATTTTTGCACACACGATTGATTGAGATACCGATTATTTATAAGTGTTACCACATTACTACGAAGTGCCTATTAATATTGCTCCATTCGTCCATACGTGAACAAGAAACAAATCGAGAATGGATAAACCGACTTTCATAAAAGTTATACGAGACAGCTTTACGTAAAACTGTACAGCCACTTTAATTTTCATTTATATTGGACAATACTAACTACAATTTTACATGGCAAAAAAATCTACATGCGTTTCTGTGCGAATCTCTAGCATTAACTAGCTGAACATTTGTCGGAACGAAAGTTGTAGAGAATACAAAAAAAAAAAAAAAAAAAAGAAACATTTTATATCCAATACTCATTTTCGGTATTTCAGGCTTCCGCAGTGTTGTTGATGAGATATGCGCTCTTCTGGGATATTACGCAGCGTCGAGTGGTAACCCTTTACCGGCAATCCGAGACAACGTATCGGTCCCATCTTCAAGCGTCAAGAAGTTCTTCTTGGACCCCTTAAGATGGGACCGATACGTTGTCCCGAAACGTCGGTAAAGTATTACCACTCGACGCTGCGTAATATCCCAGAAGAGCGCAGATCTCACATTTTCGGTAAGTCTGACCGTTTTTAATATTCTTAAGTGAAGTGGAAGAATGTACCAGGCTATTCGTAGGCCGAAATTTTCGAACCTGAATCAACAAAAATGGTCTTCCGAACACAGCGAAAATTACCGAAGAGTGATATTTATTTATAATTGGCACGATTTCAGCCGTCACGTGTTTCTTGTATAGAAAAAGGAAAGACGCGTTTAAAATGTATGTATCAGCGTTTTTACTTGGAACAATTAGTTTCACGCTATTCATAAGACAGCCTCAAAAGTCAACATTCACGTACGGCACTAAAAATCCGGCGAGGGAGTAAACCTGCCACAACTGTTGTGCTATGCGCAGATTTCCCAACTTCGTGACTTAGAAGTTTAGGTCATCCAAAAGGCTCTTAGACAGCTGCAGGCCCATACGTATCCAATCATCCACCCCTCCATTAATCAATTCTTTGGAATCACTATTCGCGGACAGGAATTGGACTACTTACGCAATGGAATTCTGGGTGTCATTTTATTACAGCTTGTAAACTGCGTAACTGTGTAGGTTACAAAGTATGATGATGGTGAATGATAAGTTGAAAAGGACACTTTTCTCAGTTCCTCAGCCGAATTACTCTTTTCTCCTTCTTTCTTTCAAATTCACAGTTGACAATAATCCTAACATTCGACGCTATAAAACCTAAACAGCTGAAGCGTCATTAGCCCTTAAAAAAACTGGTAGTAAGTAAAGTGCGTATGTACGACCAGCTTTAACACTCAAAACCCTGCATTTTGCCAACACAACATATTTGTGTGAATCCTATGATTCTCAGAATAAACAATCACTATTTCCTTATACAGCATTCGCCAAATGGTCTTTGTAATGAAAGCACATTAAGGACTCGTGAGGTATGAAATGTATCTTCATATATGACGTAGATTAATTTTACTCTTTAAAGGCCGTGCCATGGTTCAGGTGGCTAGTCGCCGGCCTCTCACCGCGGAGGTCCGGGTACATTCCCACGATAGTCCATGGGAGATTTGTGGTGGACAAAGTGGCACTGGGACAGGAGACCTTTCCTGTTATAATACCACCACTTCGTGGCGTGCGAAATGAAAGGTTCTTATAAAAAATTCTTATATGAACAGCATCTTAAACTAGGATCAAATATGCTAATATTTTTTTACGGAACACCTATTCATATCTCGCGGTACACCAGTGTTACGCGAAACATAGTTTGGGAAACGCTGGGTTAGAGGTTTGGGGTATATGTGTATGTGTGTGCATGCAGTATGCAAGGCAACGATACGTTTGCGGCTTGTCGCTGACAGTAATTGTTTTAATTAAACTTATTTCACGATATTTACAATCCTTTGCAGTGGTGGGATATAACAGGAAAAAATCCGGGACAGGTTTCTCTCCGAGTACTTGGGTTTTCCCTTGTCCATATCATTCCAGCAATGCTACATACTCATCTTAATCTACATGTTGCTCTTACCAGAAGGACGAACGGGCGAAGCATGGAAACTTTCCAAAAAGCAATGCTCTTTCGGAAATCGGGAAGCACTGGACAGAGAAGTACTGTCACTTTAGTCTTCAAAGTGGTAAATAGAATCAAACATCCGATTAGGAGTTGGAAAATAATCCAGGAACCAAAGAACTGGTACACATACGAGTATGAGATGGTAAAACCCCAGAGTATCGACGGATTTATTTTCCGATCCTGCAGGCTTACTGCAATTCACCGCAAGGAAAATGAATGCCGTACATGAATACACCAATGGATTCCATAATACGAAATGACAATGATGTCCATGGAAGCAGACAACTGGTGACACAACCCCTAATGCGGCATATAACTTATAACCTTTAGCTGATGTCATCACGGCATTTCTGTGTGGGACAATCAGCCAGGAGCGCAGTCAGTGCATTCACAGCGATGTGTAATAGTTCCCACTTGTCAATGATTAACAATGCCACAGACGAGCAGCTGTTAGCTGTGGTTAATGGATTTGCTGCACTGGTTGCTTGCGACTGTCAGTACATTACACAAATCAGACTGAAGCTTGTGTGGCTTGCTCAATCAGCAGGCCTACACACACTTCCCAAAAGCATTCTTTGAAATGTTGCTTTATCTCAACGGCCTTGATGTTCATTTAGCCTATTAAATTTAACGCTGCAAATCTAATCACACAACAGACCACATGGCCAGGAGTCATACAGTATTTTTCCATGTAGGCCTATGTATGGTCGCCGAGAGCGGACTCGGGCCCAGGTGAGAAACTTTTTCTTGGACATATAACATACAGACGAACAGACACAAACTTCCCATTACTCGATGACTTACTAAATATTCAAATGAACGACCTTAAAATTGGCCATTAAGGTATCCATGCATGATAAATCGAAGCAAGAACATATCGGCTATGAATCTGAACACCCGCTGGGATCGGAAATAAATATACTTCAATCAGTCAGTCAGTTTGAATATGAAAATGATTGTGTTTCTGGCGTAACAATGGCGTTGCCACATACCACATGTCAACTACTTAACCTCCTGTCAGTAGAGGTATGAGATGCACAAACATTTCAGCAAACTCCACACATCTGATAAGACTTTTGTTCAACCTTTCGCCGCGCAACAGCCTGACTACCTTCAGAGTGCCGGTCGTTTAGCCCAGTCTCTCTAGACCAGTGCTGGCGTACCATTAAATGAAATTTAAAATTTTGAATGTACCACCATTTCTTTTGCATTTAAATAATAGAGCTGAAAGTTAAAAGAGTGTCTGACAGCGGAGATGAATTATATCATCTTACATAAATAATACTAGGTATTACGTCTGACACAACCTTTATTTTATTTTTGCATAATTTGCAACTAGAACTTGTTCTAAGCATTGTTTGTTGAAATATATGTTCGCGTTACATTTTACAACCTTGCATTTTAAGTTCTTATATGCATTGATGGTACGAATTTGACTCCTATCGATCAATTTGACGCTAGCCGTTGTGTATACAGAATTACATAAATAACACTACATATTCCGTCTGACACAACCTTGTGTCAGACGGAATACGTAGTGTTATTTATGTAATTCTCTATATACAACGGGAGGGATAGCATCAAAAAAATATATAACGTTGCCAGCAATGCTGCGTATTAGAAAATATATGTCGCCTATGTTTCATTTATTTTTTAAAATTGTTATGTTTTTTATATTTGGATTGTTTAAGGTCGCATACCAGTAAACAATGGTTGGTGTACCAGTCGCGGTACGCGTACCACAGTTTGAAAAACCATGCTCTAGACTACTGGCTCGCACCCTTTTTCCTCTCCGTATAAATATTACAAGAGATAATACCGGTAGCATGAATTAATCCTAACCACACGTCAGAACGCAGTGAGTGTCCGAATAGGTATTTACCTAAGGGTGCCTTCTGACGAACGGGGCTTATGAAGAATATGAGACTGTCATTTTACTGGCACGTTCACCGGACAGCATCCCAGTTAATGAAATCATTTGCCAAAACAGTATACACTGCGTACTGCATCAAACAGCAGCTCTACTAGTATCGACGTATATGGACAAATAGCCATAAGGTTACATGCTATGGAAGAATGCCGCTTAACAGGTAGAATATTGAGTGTGAATCAAGTTATTATGTCAACAGAAAGAAGTGGAGAAACTTAACATCCATTAGCTGCATGACGTGTTGACTATCATACTGTTAAATCAAAAGAAAGGACAACCATTTGCGAAAACATAGCTGGTAAACTGTCATATCAAACACTCGTAAAAATACAAAGCACAAACACAATGCGAGGAACATTTCCACATATACTAAATTACATAATTCAATACTAATATCATAAAACAGACCAACGAGACATGACGTCAGAAGTCCCCAACTCTCACGCTGTAGCAGACAATTATTCTAGTCGCCTGTTCAACTATGTATTTACGTAGTGTATACGAGGTCTGTCCAAACAGTATCCGACCTTGGGCCGGGAAAAAAAATTTCTGTATCTGGGTGGTTACAATACCTAATCCCCTTCAAAGTAGGCCCCTTGTGACTCCACACACTTAGCCCAGCGGTCCTTCAATCGCTGGAAGCAATTCTGGAAGGCTTGTTTTGGAATGGTGTGCAGCTGCGCCGTCGCGTTCTGTATGATGTCCTCGCGGCTGTCAAAACGGGCGCCTTTTAGCGGTGTCTTCAATCTCGGGAACAGCCAGAAATCACAAGGAGCCATGTCAGGAGAGTAGGGAGCCTGGCGAACCTGCGGAATGCCGTGCTTAGCCAGGAAACCCTGGATCAGGTGTGATGAATGAGCTGGGGCATTGTCATGATGCAGCTGCCAGTTGCGTGCGTCCCACAGCTCCGGTCTCTTGCGCCGAACTGCATCACGAAGATGACGGAGGACTTCTTGGTAGTACTCCTTATTAACAGTTTGGCCTAGTGGTGCGTACTCATGATGCACAACACCCCGGTAATCGAAGAAAACAGTCAGTATCACCTTCACATTGCTCCGAACGTGTCGTGCTTTTTTGGGCCTCGGGGATGTTGGATGCTTCCATTGTGACGACTGGACCTTGGTTTCCGGGTCATATACCCGTACACTCACGACTCGTCACCAGTGATCACAGTCTTCAGGAACTCAGGATCCCTGTTGGCGCACTCCAGCATGTCCTGCGCGACCTCAAGGCGGAGTTGTTGCTGCTCCGGCGAAAGCAGCTTGGGCACAAATTTTGCCGCCACTCTTCGCATGCCCACATCCTCAGTTAAAATCGTGTTTGCGGAACCTCTGCTGATCCCAACCTCATCAGCAATTTCCCGGACGGTCAAACGAAGGTCCTCCATGATGAATGTCCGCACTTTGTCAATGACATCAGCATTTCGGCTCGTTGACGGTCTCCCGGAACGCTGGTCACTGTCCGCCGACATGCGGCCATCTTTAAAGCGGTTGAACCACTCTTTAATTTGAGTGACCCCCATTGCATCATCACCGAAAGCCAGCTGAATTTTGCGGATTGTTTCCGCTTGGGTATCCCCAAGTTTCTGACAAAACTTGATGCAGTATCGCTGCTCCAAACATTCTGTCATCTTGAGCGAAACGAGAATGCGACGAACACGTGTTACACCACTTCGCTATCTGGCAGCGACAGACGCATCCGGCGGTGTTGCGAGGCAGCAAAAAATCACGCATGCGCATGAAAGTCCCTTCTACCACTACGCTCAGTTTCCCCACCCTTTCGCCATTACTTACCGCGGGAAAAAATATAGTCGGATACTTTTTGGACAGCCCTCGTACATGTATGTACTTAACCTTTAACGTACGGACTTTTAAAAGCCCGTAGTCTCCTGCTGGCCGGACTTTTTCGGGCATTTAAATCTTAAAATTGCAGACCTCCACAAAAACAGATATATTTTCCGCTCTATATAACATAAAATTATGAAATAAAAACTGTTTGAAAGAGAGCAAATTTCTACATTTATGGTCGAAGTGTCAATTTTTAGCAATAAAACGTACTCGCGGAACTTTCTGATAAATTCAAAAGTTATTTAGTGTAATATATTTTATGTCACTTCTGGGGATTTTTATTGTACTTACCCCTTGCTTTACACCGTAGGAATGTGTGATGTTACGTTCACAGAAATATATAACCCTTATTTGCACCGGAAAATGTATTCTGTTCCATCTGTACAACGATATGTGTCGACTCACGCCACAACATTGAACGCTGCTCTCTGTGTCTAGCGACTCAGGTTCACACGCGTATGCCACTTCTCGAAGCAGTTCACTATGCACAGACCAATGTAGTCTTCTACTACAGTAGGTTTGATAGCACGGCCAGATTCGTCAGAGAAATTGCCTTCAACGGGAGGAGCGTGTATGTTCGTGAGAATGTAAACATCACGCGTATCTATATTTCTTCGATCGTAATATCAGGTGGCTGTGCTGAAGTGCTTGCTGTGTCTTTGGATGCCATATACTGATGAAAGTAGCGATTCGTGTCATCTAGTGTAATTTGAAAAATCTGCCTGAAGAAGAGAATGAAGATTGAAAATGGAGAGGATTCTGCGTTTATATCTGAGGCAGCTGATCGGCTGACGTCATTTGGAGGTCCAGTGAAATCAAAGACATTTGACGAATCCCCGGCTCTTCTAGCCCGAAATGTAACTTCGGTTTCCCTAGTACTATCTTCGTCTTCTGAGGATGAGGACTGCACACGAGATTCCATTAGTTCGACTGTCTCTTCCAATTACTCATCAGATTCCTCATCCATCAGTACTTCCTCTATTTCGTCTGGCTCGAGTGGTTTTGAATATCTAGCTCGCATCTGAGGTTCCATTTCAAGGGGTCCCAAATAAACCGAACAGATGAAAGTTATTGACAATTCACCACTGATATAAAGTTTGTCTATCAAATAATTATTGGGTCACTGGGAAAGTAATGCAGATGAAGCTGTGTCAGTAAACACTGAAGAACAAATAGAGATAACAACCAGTAAGGAGTACTTCCTTACAATCCGCCACTGAAGTTATGCAATATTTATCAGTTCGGCGCCGATAAAGTAACCTCAAACACGACTGTGAAAAATACCACCTGAAGCTTTGTCAATAAATGTTACAAATAATTTTGAATTGAAGTACATAACCAATCCGCCACTGTCACAATATATGCCAGTCCGCCAATGCAAAACATTATCAGATACCCCATACTACTACGAAAGCTGCCAGAAGACTAAACTTGAGCCCTTCCTGGTCCAGCTTCTACGTTTCAACGTCATTCAATGGTCTACTGTATTTCGCCTGCCACCTCCTCAGCTGATAAACAAAGGTCAAGTTCGGTCATAAATAATATCGAAACCCGGACCGCCATAAATGACATCATTGCTCATGACGAATACCAGACCTGCTGGTGGGGTCCTCAATGGGATTGTTTGGGTTTCCTGCCAAAGCAAACACTGTCAGAGCTGAAAAACGTCACGCGTGCACAGCGTTAGATATATCTAACATTCGGCCACTGGGGATGGCAGGCTGCGTTAGATATATCTAACATTCGTACTTTAAAGGTTAAAGTACAGTAATCATGAATAGTACTCGTAAAAGTTAGGCGCTTACGGACAATGAGCAGGTAACGGCAATCAAAGCAACAGGCATACACGCATACCATACTCACTGAAGCAAATATTTAAAACCTTCATCTGCAAATACATGCAGGGCTATTATCGGTACAATCGCCACATCACGGACAACATCATGACCTAGTGATATACGTCGGGCGCGATCTTGTAACTACAAAGTGTCATACGTAACACGGTACCTGTATTACGCATGTGTCAGACTTCGCAGTTTCGCAACTTCGCTCATCGCCACAGCCTTATGGGACTGAAATAAATGAGGGAAATGACTGACTTTATGTCGTAATCAGTTCCAAGGCCAAATGCGAATAGGCCTATAGGAGTGTTATCAATACGACGTCTTGGACGCGAATGACTGATAAAAAAGATATGACGTGTTATGACGTACATCCGAAAGTCACAGTCGAGTCGGTAGCACTCCTGTTTCGCAGTCAGGAAGTCCCGGGTTTAAATCTCGACCTGGAAACAGACAATCCTGACTGAGGTTCTTCGTGGTATTCCTCAGTTCTTCCAGGCAAATGCCAGAGTAACACCTCAAATCGGGTCACATCGGCTTTTTCCATATGCTTTCCAATTAATTACTCACTAATTATCCCCACCAACAGATACAAAAACAGAGATTTTATAGACATGGTATTTTAACACACTTTGCTTCTTTTGGAAATAAGCATAAGAAAGTCAGATTAAAGAGATTCGCTGAGCAGGACATTTCAACAAAGACGCCCATACGTTCGATATACGAGTACAAATACTGTGTATACGGGCATACAATTACACGCCAGATATCTAAGAAGTAAAAAATGTCAAAATCTCCATTCTTGACAAATTTGTGTGTCCTCCAACCTCATACAACATAAATTGGTGGGCAAGGCATGTAGCAAGCAAGGTGACATTAGAAATGTATGCAAAATTCTGGTCGGAAACCCCGAAGCGAAATGGCGACACTTGGAAAATCTAGACGCAGATGGAAGAATCATATTAGTATGGATATCAAAGAAACACAATTGATGATGTGAACTAGATTCATCGTGGTCAGGATCGGTAGCTGTGGCGGGTTGCTGTGAAGGAAACGGTGATGAGCTTTCAGGTTCCACGACGGATGGGAATTTTGTTACTTGCTGATAAGACAATAAAGAAGCGAAGGAAGAGATTCATAATGCGGTTAATTAACACAACGTAACGACAGTGAATTTCACAATCAAACGTTTTATCTGCAAGCCCACGATGTGAAACGGACGTGATAATAGCCTACATGAAATCCGGCGTGTCAATCAGAAAGTGTTGAGAAACACGGCATTAGTGATAACTAGGGTTCGGATGTTTATGACATGTCATATTTTTATTCGAGCTTCTATTCTCATTCTAAACTGAAATTTAGCACTAATTGGGCTATTCTAATCACAATCAGACTGTATTTATTTTGCATATAAATGCATATTTAGGACATTTTTATGTTTTTGATCATATTTGTAGTTAAGATGTATATTTTGGTTGTATTTTGAGGATAAAATTCATATTGTGGTTATATGGTTATATTATGTTTTAAAATTATGTTTTGAGATGACTGTACTTCCAAGAAAGAGTCACCGTTATTTGGACATAGCTGTAATTGGTATGTGTACAAGGAGACAATGAAGTAGCGGTATGTTTCAACCCTTGGTGGCTACATTAAATGCAGGTGGCCCCCACCCCTTCTAAGGATGATATTGTGGAAGTAGGAATGCAGTTGCCCTAATCCTATACCCTTTCTTACTTGTAACTACATTTCTCAGGCATTTACAAGGAATTCTTCAGTTAGTTAATATGCCGAAAGTGAAGTGTTCTGAAAGTGCGAAGTTAAGAGGTTTCGTTAAAGATTTTGGCGAGGAATATTTTAGTTCTGATGGAAGAATTCTGTTCTGTAAACTTTGTGAAGTTAAAGTTACAGCTGGTAAGCGATTTAATGTGCAACAACATTGTGATACGGCAAAACATAAAAATAGTTTGAGCAGACAAATCAGTCATCAAAGCAGGCAACGACTTCTGTTCGATAACACTGCAACACCTTCACCATCAAACAAAACATCGGAATTTTCAAAGGACCCGTGTGAAATGATGGTGTCTGCCAACATACCACTAAACAAAGTGAACAATGAGCAGTTCAAAACTTTCTTGGAGAAATACACGACTCATTTAATTCCAGACGAATCAACACTACGAAAAAAACTGTGTACCTGCCTGTTATGAAGATGTTGTAAAAAGAATTAGATGTACTGTGGGCGACAATAAGGTTTGGGTTTCGACTGATGAAACAACGGATGTCTGCGGCAGATATGTAGCGAATGTCGTTATTGGCACGCTCTTTGCTGACCGTCCTGGTGACATATTCCTTCTTGATTCCGAAGTAAACCACTCCTCTATCGCTGTACTTTTCGATAACGCCATGAAACTCTTGTGGAAAGGTGACGTTAAGCGAGACAATATCCTCCTTTTTGTAACGGACGCTGCACCGTATATGGTAAAAGCTGCCAAGGGCCTCAAAATGCTTTATCCAAAAATGGTCCATTTAACATGTCTGGATCATGCCCTGCAAGGAGTTGCCGAAGAAATTAGACATAGTTATACTGAAGTCGACAAGTTGATCTCGAACGATAAGAAAATGTTCGTTAAAGCTCCATTGAGGGTGCAGAAATTCAAACAACTCGCACCTTCATTGCCTTTTCCTCCTCAGCCGGTACTCACTCGATGGGGTACCTGGCTCGATGCTGCTGAGTACTACTGCGAAAACTACGCGGTTATTGAAGAAATTGTTAATACTTTTGACAGCAGTGACGCATTTTCTATCACAATTGTTAAAGAACTATTTTCCAGTAGTTTGTCAGGAAGTCTGGCTTATATAAAATCTAACTATGGAGGCATAGCAACTACAATTTCTCGCCTAGAGGCAGTTGGTACAGTTCTACATGAAAGTTTGGAGCTGATCAAGGGAGTAAGGTGCGATATAGGGCGAGCAAGAGGCAAAATAGGTGATGCTGTGAAATCAAACTTAATGCAGTGCTGCGTCGAAACGATGGTTATGCGACAATGTGCAAAAAGCGACATTCTAAGCGGAAATAAAGCTACACTGGGAGTAGATGAACCAGCGTTAAACAGCAATGATTTAACCCTCTTCAAATATGCTCCGGTGAAGTCGTGCGATGTCGAAAGGAGCTTCTCAAGTTACAAGACCATATTGAGCGACAATCGAAGAAGATTTTCATTGGAGGCCTTGAAAATGTACATCGTTGTATATTGTAATGCTGCCAAGAAAGCAGAATGAAGAAAGGTACGTAATATTTTGAAATTTGTTTATTTATTTGTAATTAATGAATTTGATATGCATGAAAGGCTCTTCTTTTAAATTTATCTTCTTTTTATAGGAACACGTATTCTCAACATCTGATTCTGATCCAAAACAAGGCATTTACAACTTAAAGCGACTGAGGCTTTTGATTAAAATTGCTAGGGAATCAAGTAATGTAATAGTTGTACATGCATATGGAAATAAATAACATGGTTGAAATACAAAACAATTTTTAATTTTAGCAAATAGTTTTTCATAAAAAATTAGGTCATATTTTGCCTTTTTTAGGTCATATTTAGCTATTTTTGGGGCATATTTGCATGCATATTTCTCGGTTTTTTTTAGGTCACGAACATCCGAACCCTAGTGATAACAGAAAGCACAGACAAGCAGGGATGGTGCCATTGGTCTTTAAACACAGGGAGCAGCCTACGATGACGTAAAGCGCGCAATTATTACATTGAAATGTCCGACACAGACACGTCTGACGACAAAATTATAACATAAGTACAAGATTGCCACGGAAATAAAATTGCATTAAAAAAACGACGTTTCAGAGTCAAGGTTACAACGAATGACAATTTCTTAAATTGAGGAAGCCAAAGCCTTCACACCAATCCCACTTTAGCCTCAAAATACGCCGCTAATAACACGGCGCCACGATTAATTACAGACACGTGAAATTGTGCAATTGGCAGCAATAACATGATAACATATCCTTGAGAAAATATGGAGCAGTAGGTCGATAGAATATCGTGACAGAACTCTTCGAAATTTCGATTCGAAGCGACACGTGAAAGTTCTGATGCCCACTGGGGGGGGGGGGGGGGGGGGGGCGATGTCGAGAGTGATGGCTCAGATTTCATTTTGGCGATTGAATTTTAAATATACGTGGCGGGATTCAGCAAAATAATCGTTCTGTTATACTTCGTTACAAAAAGAAACCTCACACCCAAATACAAAACTATGAACCTGCTTTTTATGTGGGCACGAAGCTTCGACTCACCACACTAAGGGACGAACACAGATAAAGTGTGTTTGGGAACAGAGTGCTAAGGAGAATATTTGAACCAAAGGGGAAGGAAGCAAAAAAGTACACAATAAAGAGCTTCATAATTTGTACCGTATGCCAGACATTATTAGGGCGACCAAATAAAGAAGGATAAGATGGGAGAAAGAAATGAGACATGGGTAAAATTTTTGTCGGCAGCCCTCAAGGTAAGAGACCCACTTGCGAAGACAATGCGTAGACGGGATATGACGTATGATAATGGATCTCAAAGAAATAAATTTGACGATTTGAATTTGGTTCGTCTGTCTTATGTCACAGTCCAGTGGACTGCACAAAAAAAAAACGAATCTCTTCAGGAATATACTCTTACGGAAATGGCACCGTATAGCCTGGTATAAATTTACCTACGTTCCGGATGTACTTGCTCTCTTCGATAGCCCACGGAGATTACTCCAGTACTGCCAACTGCCGAACAAAAATTCCTGCGATATTTCAAGGTATATTTGGAATATTTCGCGGTATTTCAAAACTTTATTTATTTATTTCACGATTTCTCGCTGCCACTAACCATGTTCTGCGGAACCCTGGTTGGTAAACACTGTTAGAGTTTGAATCACTGACAGTGTCATTCAACAAATCGCAAAAAGAAATCATTCCATCTCATTTTCGGTCTTTCAGGTGGAGGCTTTTCGAAGTGTTTTCTCATCACTAAAATCTCTGTAATTTCTCGTCCATATACGGCCCACCATAACCTCCCAGATTTCATCCTAACTTATTTATTACACTGAAAAGTTCGATTTCAAAATATTAAAAAAAAACAGAAACTGCAATAAGTATGGCTCTTAAGTAGATTTATTAATACGTGATCAAAACGGTTTGTTTAGTGACATTGTCAGTACTTAGTATCTAGCGTCGATAACAGATGAATATGGTGCAGCGGTGGAACGATAATTACAGAGAAAGACCGGAGCACTCTTCCAGTGTCAATTCGTCCACCACAAATCCCATAAGGACTGTACATGATCGCCATCTGTCTGCCTGCACCGGTAATACTACCAATACAGCCGGACAGATCGCCCAAACACTTTCAATTGTATACCAATTAAAACTGGGGAACTGTTTTTACGAAAACCGCCGTAGCGTGACGAGTTTGGGTGCAGTATATCCGCTGTTCACACCGGTCAGCAGCAGGGGCCACTCCCCAATGCGGAATGACAAACGAAACTTGCCGTAAGAAGCGAAACGTAACTAACATGAGATCGTGAACAAAATGGCCGCAGGTCTCAACAGCTAATTTGTAGTGGTAAGAAGGAAACCACGACTAGGTCCCATATATTTTTATTACTTGCCTATTTTTTTTTATTCTGCTTTCGTTCCAGTCTATGGTTTTTAAGCAGTTACCTTAGTGTCTTTGTTACTCAAGCATAAGTTATAAAACACACGTTTCTGTACTATGCGTTCCAGAAACATCTGCACTAACAGGATACCGACATTGCAAAGGTAGCACACAGAGCGTATTTCACGGAAGTTCAAATATCAATGGACTACCACAATTTATGCAACCTCGATTTAAGTAGCTTTACGCGCCGGGTCTCTGCATGTAAACGATACTTTGGTTACTCGAAAATGGCCCAGAAAAAGGTTAAAATAGTATGTTAAATACGTACAGTCCGTGGCAGCACAGGAAGTATACCTCATACCTTTGCAAGTCTCGAAAACTTTCCACTTGTTAATTCCGTAGCGTGGAGACAGAGAGGCACTGGCTAGTACTTTCTTACTAAAGCGTTAGGTATATGACGTAACGCTTCCGGCAATTTAACGTATTTAGCTCTTTGTTATGCACAACTGCTACAAGACTGCCCCCAGGAAAATTAGGCAATTTCACTCGTGTCTGGACTCATTTTATCCAACTCACTAGATAACGTCTTTCTCTTTGCAGGCGTACTAAAGACAGTGGCTGTTAAGTGCGTTCCTCATCCTCTTGGCCCGTTCCCTTTCCAAGAAACCATTCCCTCCACCGATCTGTCAGGAGTCCATGGCATCATTACACCTTTTGTTTACACTGACAGAACATGTCCTACATTCCGGTAATGAGACACTAACATACTCGCAGACCCAAATTTGGTGTCCTTTGTTTATTTATACAAACCTCTTTTCTAGGGAGTCCAGCTCGCCTCTGGGGCTCACTTAGTATCCCATTCAATGGGTACCGAAGGCTCCTTCCCCGGGGGTAAAGCGGCAGGGACGTGAAGCTGATCACTCACCTCAATCTGGCGCTAAAGTTTGCCTTCATAACGTGGACAGGGACAACTATACCTTTCACACATTTCTAGACCACCTTCCTTACTATACCGACACCACGGCATGAAGTCCCATGGACCGACTCAGGTCGCCCTACTGAGTACTTCCCTTATTTCCCTCCAGTCTTCTAGCAATATATTCACAGTAATCTTGCTAATGCTGTCGACGCACGAGAACAAATTTGGCCTTGGCAGTGGTGGAGCTGGGGGAAGTCGGCTTTTAGATGCTATTCTATTCTGTTGACTTCTATGTCGTTTGAGCTGTGCATAAATTTGCCCTTAGGCTCGTTACAAACTGAACGCCTGACAAACGGCGACCAGTGAAAAGTGATAGATACAGTGATAGAGACTTATGTTTTTACAGGACCTGTACGTTTTCTGTGTAAGGTTAGCCCGCCACGCTCATAGCTATTCTCGTCAGTCGAAGACAGTAGTGATAATTACGTAATAACCTTCACTAGGCTGGCAGTTATTTACTGTCGACTGATGCGAGATACTCGCGTTAAGTGAAGTTGAAAGGAATAGACAGGAAACAGTCGCGGTTAATTTCAAGGTACAAGCCAGCCTTTTGCCTAAAGTGGCTGAAGAAAACCACGAAAATACTTCAACTAGTTACTGTCCTGGCTGAGAATCGAACGTAGACTTACTGAATACAAGTCGTAAGCAATGACGATGGTGCCAATCTGATCGGCGAGTCCCCGTATATTGTTTAGACGGTGTTTTTGTTTTAGTCCAGTATATTAAAATCATCAGCACTGACTACAAAGCTGATGTACTTTCATTAAACAATAGGGAAAGACAATGCATGGCAGTTTAAAAAAATGTGTCTTCCTCATAAGTACTGGTATCATGAGAAAGTCATTAGCGTATCAGTGACCACCCACACGTTTTCTTCCATGCTAGCTAGACAGAGGGTATTGGTTTAGCCTCGGATTTTATCCGTATGTTTATTATTTATGATATATCGGAATTTAAAAAAACAAGAAAATTAGAGGATTCCGGACCTGCGCAGTAGACGAAGGATCAGATGTGTGATTCACAGTCGAAAAGAATAATGCACTGCGCGCGGCGAGTAATCAAAGTGGTCTTCCCATACGAGAAATTATGAACTTTAAAAAAATCACAATTATTTATTGAATTTCCTTTTATTTGGGTCTAAAATTCAAAGTTTCTTGAGGACAAAAAATTAAGTTTTTATTTAAAATAATTATGTTGCATCTCATTTGCCGCCCCGTGGACTCTACCGCCTGAGGCGGCCGCACCTCCCGCAGCTAGACCCTGTACACTGCACGATAATCAGAAAAGGATCCAGTGATGGGTTCTTGCGAACACAGTAGTGAGCCTTGGGGTGCCATGCAAGCCTACACAATGACTGTCCAGCTACAAGACTAGCAGCGTTTCAAGATATTAGGCTCCTGGTACAGACAGAGTGAAGAAAGCCCTGAATTCATGTAATAAGACTGAAGATGGATTCTGAGATTGAGGTAGACGTGTCTCACTGTGTGGGAATGTGTCTCACTGACTGCGAAAGAAAAAAAATAGGCCTATGTTATCGCAAATGTCAGTAGCGACTTTCGTAGCTCGTATGTCTTCCCTAACGTCCCGAACACGGAGAGCTGCAAGTGGCTGGCTGCTCAATGGATGGATGGAGCTGGAACAGGTTTTATGTCGTTAAATTTCAGAGGCAAACTCGTATATTGAGATTCCAAGATTGAACCTTGACGCGTATGTTCTGCTCTGTTCTTCTCTTTTTGACGTTCTATCTCTCACGATGACATCTTTCCCCTTCCTTTCCCAATCTTCGTCTCTTTAATTCCTCTTGTTATGCATTCATGTCACGTTTTGGCCCATTATGCAAGTTAAGATGTAACTTGTATCACTAAGCACGGAAAAAGCAAAGCACAAGGTTTCGGCCTGCGATATCCTTCTTTGAATAAAACACCGCAAGATGCATTGTTTTAGTTTTAAATGGCAGTACTTCGTTACAGCGATACGTATATTGTAACAGTTTGGTAACTGTGCGATGCCGAACGTTGTATGACGTCATCTCCCTTAGCAACATAATAAAGTGATAGCTTCCTATTTGCAATTAACTATCAAAGCATTACTGACATTTCGGAACAAGTTATTCAGGTTCTCCAGATGTACATCAATAAAGACGCTCGTAGTTATGAATATGACAGATGAGCAGGCATATAGATGCGAGATGGTTAGCTTTTCACGTATCAGCGGGGTTGAATTGCTAAACTGAGTTCCCTAGATGCGAGCTGGTTAGCTTTTCACGTATCAGTGGGGTTGAATTGCTAAACTGAGATCCCTAGATGCGAGCTGGTTAGCTTTTCACTTATCAGCGGGGTTGAACTGCTAAACTGAGATACCTAGATGCGAGCTGGTTAGCTTTTCACGTATCAGCGGGTGTTGAAACTGCTAAACTGAGTCATATCCGTAGATGCGAGCTGGTTAGCTTTTCACTATCACGGGGTTGAACTGCTAAAACTAGAGATACCCTAGATGCGAGCTGGTTAGCTTTTCACGTATCAGTGGGGTGAATTGCTAAACTGAGATCCCTAGATGCGAGCTGGTTAGCTTTTCACTTATCACGGGGGGGGTTTGAATTGCTAAACTGAGTTCCCTAGATGCGAGCTGGTTAGCTTTTCACGTATCAGCGGGGTTGAATTGCTAAACTGAGATCCCTAGATGCGAGCTGGTTAGCTTTTCACTTATCAACGGGGTTGAACTGCTAAACTGAGATACCTAGATGCGAGCTGGTTAGCTTTTCACGTATCAGCGGGGTTGAATTGCTAAACTGAGATACCTAGATGCGAGCTGATTAGCTTTTCACGTATCAGCATGTTTGAATTGCTAATCTGAGTTCCCTGAATCAACCATACTCTACAGCTAACTGCACTGCACACGGACATGTCGTAAAGGAGCCCGTAAGTTATGCAGTTACGCACTGGAACACGTAGAAAGAATAGATACACAAGCAAACAATTTTCAGGCCAACATGACGTAGAAAATTCTTAACTGCAGCACGCAGTGACGAATGTCGTTTCACCATTTAAAATATAAACTGCTTTTCAGGTGGTTGTTGTGAGACTACATTAAAAGAGGAAAAGAGTAAATTGGAAGACAATAACTAGCACTATGGCAGCAGAATTTCAACAACACCCCTATAACAAAGTCCGCCACTGGACACGATTGTGAGTTCATCCCAACCGTCCTCCGTCCTCAGAACCTCCCAAAGACCCGTTTCATGCTAAGCTCTCGTCTCTTTCTCTCTCTGCCTAGTGGATGTTTCCCACCCAAAATTCTAGACGCATTCCTTGTCTCTCCTATACTAGTCACATGCCTTGCTCACTGTACTCTCCTAACACTACCAGGTGACTTACTCATGCGCTTTCTGGTTGTGCTGGGCCTGACATCCTAATCTGCTCAATTGCTTCATCCTTCATAGACCCTTAGAAAATTGTTATTCCGCGTGCCGGATCTTCAGCGTTTTGCAAAACAGTGTTCTGACTGAACAATAACAAGAATTTGTAAGGCCTATTACTCTAATTTCATCACAAACCGCACCTGTGTTCGTGCTGTTTCCAGATACTTAACATTCTCAAATAATTAAATACAGCAATTCCACGGTTCGAGTTTGGTTGGGGGCGTGAATGTCTTATTTCCGATGTGTAATGATGACAGACAAAACCTGAAACATGTTTATCGTTAGAAGTTACACATACGGAATACGGAGCAGAACTAAAATCGGCTATTTTGTAATGCACGGAACGGAAAATATAAAATCAGCTACTACAGTCCAGACGAACAAAGACACCAATATGCTTCTTTCCAGTTTAACAGGACAATGAAACTCAAACACATTTCTCGACACCACTATCTAATCTACGTGTGCAATGGTACATCAGACTCTCTATGGCACTTTTTATCTTCGTTCCAGGTTAAAGCACACGTCTTGACTGTTATGTTCATTCACGTAGTTCCATCTCGACTGGATAAAATCTACACTAACGCTATTAAGCCTTCTTTGTACAAAGTTCGCGGCATGAAGGCAAAATAAGGAAGTCGTATCCATTCATCTCCGAATCTACTGAACGGATATCAGTTTGACGTTCACACGCTCTGTTAGCCGATGCGTGACGGTGATATTTGAGGCTCTCACGATGATGACTATGCTCGCAATGGAAGCAGTCGTCCGAGATTTTGGTAAAGTCTACCAGACTCCACGACGTCGTATCCCAAGAAAATCACTACACCTCCATATGTGTAGAAGAAATGTCACTATGACAAATGGTTTCCGTTAGCAAAGTTTGTCATTATGCAATATTGGAACAAAAAATTCACAAAATTAAAACATAATGGCAAAGTCGTGACTCTACGTGCGAATGTTTCACATCTCATGCCACTCAACGGATTGTGATGAAATCTGATATTAAGGTAAAGGTAAAGTTCACCCTAGAACAGGCCATGAAGGCCCAGAGGAGGAGTACAGGTATAGCTCTCTTTCTTTAACCTCGGCGCTAGATAGGGGTGGGTGGGCAACGCCACGCCCCGGCCGCTTTACCCCCACGAATGACCCAGTACCCATTGTACAGGAGGCTGGGTAGGCCCCAGGGCCGGTCTGGATGGGTGCTGAAAATCTCGCCCCCACCGGGATTCGATCCCCGGACCGTCCCGCTCGTAGCGAGTCGCTATACCGACTACGCTATCCCGGCCCACAAAATTTCATATTAGGAAAATTATTCAAATTCTCACGGGCTTTAATTTTGCTCAGTATCCGAAAAAACGCATCCTCTACCAGTGCACATTTTGGCACTTACAATTAATATATATATATCTCATTACGATTTTTGTCATTTATTTGAAGCTTGAGAAGCAAGGAGGTGTGTACTTAAAACACCTGGCGCTACGCGGAAAAGTCCACTGTATTACACATGAACTAATAAGGAAGAAATGGTATATAACAAAACACGAGGACAAATTATGACACTGCCCAGTGTTAAATATGTTCTGTGACTGGCACTCTAAAAACAGATGTGATCTAAAAACAAATAAACTAGAAAATAAAACATAATGGCCAATGCGACACGCAAAATTGCACAGTGAACACTTCGAAAGTATGGCCATATCGGAACTTGGATTGGAATGCACCTTCCCACACATCAGCTTCCAGTCGCCGCCAATAACCACCGTAGATGAGTCGACTTTAAACAAATTAAGCCTTCTATTACATAGCTTCTTTCCTCCAGGCACCAACCTAATTGAAGTCATGTGTCTGAAACCAATTAATAAGAAAACGGAAGAAAGAGAGAAAGTAAGAAAGAAATGCAGGTTAAGATTCGGACACCATATGCTTAACATGTACCCTACAACACAGCCCATTCTAGAATAGCTATTTATCCTTTGTGGGAGTCAAAACAAAGACAAACTGGGCGATCCTGATGGTGGCCAAAAATTGGACGACAGATCAAGTTCTGTTCAGCCCTGAGAATATAGAGGCTAATTGATCACATTTTGGAATGCGACACGTTACAGATGTATGGCGTAACCAACACGCGTTAACAACTCGAGCAGAAGCGCTATACACACTTTGCCTACATCACACCTAAAACAAACGTCAACAAGCCAGTTTCCGTATCAGCTGGCCCGCAGCAACTGTCTGAGCAGTACGATAACATTTTATTTATTGCAGTGGTGCTCAAGGAAAAGTTGGCCTTACCGGCTTTCATGAACAGTAAGGGTGAAAAGCATATTTTCCAAATGATTTCTCTTTTACTTCTGTAGACTTCAGGGGCCTTCTGTCAGTTTACATAAGTGAAAATAGATATTAATCATCACATGATGAAAGTGATAAAATGACCCAATATATTAGTGTACGAGAAAGTAACGTTAACCTCAATGTTCTTCAATAAGTCCTACAGAATAGAGAAGGTAAAGTCACCCTAACAGCCATGAAGCCACAGCAGAAGTATACCTACCTTCTTTAACCTCGCGTAGATGGGGTGTCAACGCACGCCGCCGCTTACCCGGAAGACCCGACCATTGTACAGAGCTGTAGGCCAGGCCGTCTGAGGTTGAAAATCTCCCCTACCGATTCGATCCCGGACGTCCATCTATGTCGCATAAACGGTCGCTACCAGCCACAATAGGTAGTGTTGGTGATATTACAACGTGGCAGGAGCACTTCAACACACACTTCATAAGACTTCCACTGTACATTATTCAGATCTTAACTTATATGGGCAGAGAATATTCAAAAAGTTTATAAACTGCATACTATAATTAAGGAATACAATATAAGAACTTTCATCTCTAAAACAAAAACAACTGCAGCAACAGTCAAGGGAAACAAAGAACAAGAAATGTTTTAGATAATAAAATACTTGAACAAAGGTGGAACTTATTTAGGCTGCAGCCTATGGCTATGAGGCTAGCGTAATATCAATATAAAATCCGCCCTTGCACAATACGCTTGGATTGAAGAAAGAAAGAAAGAAAGAAAGAAAGAAGAAAGAAAGAAAAAGAAACACTTAGTGACGTTACAGCTACAGGTTTCCATGTTATAATATCGTTTCTGAACGAATAGAAATACATCGATATAACTGCAATGACGTCACAGTAGTTTCCATGGCAACGATAAATCTGATCGATATAACGCTTCGATTTATGTCGTTCAGCTGTAAGTAAGAAAACATTTCATTCGACTGTTCCCGAATTATTTTTGACGATGTTATTTGAATAAGTGAGCTTCACAGAAATTTAATTACTGATCATAATAAGCTGGAAGCTTCGATACAACTTACGGTGGAGTATTCTACATCCATATCTACCATATACAAAGCGGTGGTGTATGGATTTATATAAGTTTGACTTCACTTGATATTTCATGTACCGTATAATATCGACGTTTCGATATTTTGGGGATGTTGTTTCGTTCAGCAGGTGAGTCCTGAAAGTCCACAGAGTATAAACGGTGCTTTTAAACTTTCTCCACGTGAAATGGTTTCGACTCCAGACTCTTCAGAATTGTATAACAGTTTTATTGAATTTCTACTTCCGCCAAAGGTTACTACTAAACTTAGTTCGCATTACGAACTTTACTAAACGAAAGCTCGAAAGAAGAGACTGCGTGGCTGGAACTCCTGCTTCATAGTCAGAAGAAACACCGGGTTTGGATTTCGGCCTGCAGGCTGGCTATTCTCTCGGGTTTTTCGTGTTCCTGATGTCCATCCAGGCGCCCGATGGGGCAGTGCCTTAAAATAGTCACGGTCATGTCATCTTTCGCAATATTCTTACGACCGCCAGGGCATAACTTCTGTATTTGAAAGGCGCCGTTAAATATCCCAATAATCCAGCAAGTAACCAACCAATACAAGAGCCACATGAACTAGAAATCTGTTCTTAAAATCGGACAGCGTAGCTTAAAGCATAAATATCACATACCCTGCACATGACGTGTTACTGGACTGAACAATGTAATATTTAAAACCATGCCGTGATCGGAGACTACGCAGGCAACACATGTGCACAGTTTGATTGGTTAGGGACTACGTAATGGGGTGGAGCCAACAGACCTTCACAGAAGGGGAAATAACTGTATGCTGAATAGGTAGCCCGTAATATCCCCCAGTTAAAGTAGGGCAGCTATTTACATAAAATGATTTAAATCGGTTATCTCATCGTCAGATACGAAAAATTGTTCGCACAGAAGCTTACATCACCTGCTTAAATAGAACATATGAGTCTAATCTGAGGAACAACACAAAAAGAAATGAATCACAGCTGCAGTACAACACAGCAGTACCAATATTTCTTACAAATATCCAGCACAATGGAAAGAGACAGTTCATAAGTACCTGAATCACAAACACGGTCTCAGAAGTTAGCGCAGTGGTCACGTTATAGATGTATATTCAAGAGGTACCCAGTTCGACATCGGCCAAGCTTTTAAACTGCCGCCTACTCATCCAAAGCGTTCCGTGGAACTTATCAATCTCCCTAGGTGAATGCTGCGGACCCCAATATAGGCCACTAACGAACACTTGTGGGCCCTTTAGAAATAGCTAGCCTCCATCACTGATACAGAAGTTCTTCCTCTCCCCTTTCTGCCTGAAGACGGACGGACACACATCCATTCTCAAAACCTGTTTGTTTTTTTGGCCCAAGACGATACACAATGTGTAACACATCGGACACCTCTTAATATCTTCTCGTCACTGACTGCCACATTCCTTCACATATGACGTCATTTAGGCCTAACTTATTGAGCTTATAAAGTGTCCTTAAAGAACGCAAGAATGAATCAGTATCTGGTACTGAACACCGAGTTTATAATTTACAGTGTTCCCAAAACAAGGGCTACATATTAAATAAACCTGTCAAATGGCTACGCTCTAGGCAAAGTTCATGCACGTGAAAGTGCGTTTCGCTTTTCGGGAAACTCTGATTTTGCAGTTTACGCCGATCTGGGTTTTACGTACACGCTAACAGGTAGGTAAACAGGCCACATACAACAGCGGGTGTCACGTTCAAATTTCATGTGACGGAATTCACAATAAATACTTGTCGAGGCCGAATGAAATGACGTTTATATCTGGCGTTCTGCAGCACACAAGTCACTGGAAGGTAAAGTAAGGGGCTTGTTCAGGATATGCAGACAAGAAATCCAAGACTGTAATGAAACGTCGGTTGTTAATATTTTGTACCTATTAGTAAGCAACAAGTTCTGGGGGCATTAGAAAAACGCTGATTTAATCCACGAAAGATTAGTGGTTACTTTATGTACCACCAGGATTAACATTAAATAATTCTACGTTACCCCACAGAGTGCACTGTGTGTTATGTGCAATTTGCAGGACAAACAACGGTTCAGCACCAAGGGAATGCTTTTTATAACCAAGATGGGGTGTGTTCACCGCGCGGTACGAACTGAATATTAAACTACAATTCACGTTAATGGTCGTGCCATGGCTTAGGCGGTTAGTCACCGCGGAGACACGACTCCGATCCCATGTGAGGTTTGTGGTGTACAAAGTGGCACTGGGACAGGTTTTTCTCAGAGTACTTCGGTTTTCCCCTGCATCATTCCACCAACGGTCCATACTCATTTCCGTCTACATGTTGCTCTTACCAAAGGGACAAACGGCAGAAGGCTGGGGACCTTCCAAAAAGAATGTAAAATATGAATGTAAGATATAACAAACATTACTGTAATGTGCATAATCTTAATTTTTATTTCAATACTGTCCCCGTCCCTGAATAGGCCAAGGAAAGAATGTTCACTTTAAATTACCTAATACTTCGTTTCACGAGAAATCAAGATGTAAACGAAAATGCGCGAATTTTTAAAGAGATTATTTCATTAGTTACAAGTGGCTCACGAATCAGAACTTCACAGGCCCTTTATTAAAGTTATAATATTCGGCAGAACTTTATTAACAAGCGGTTGTCTTGTCTTCATCCCCTCCACCCCGCCATACTCAATTTCTGAACAAAAACTTGTCCGAAAAAAAAATTTACATAATTTGGCAAGGGAATGAAAAATATTGCTAAACATTCTTTTATTGCTCAGTTCTTTGAACCCGATTATACATGCGCTGACGAAATAAAATGACAGCTTCAGGGTATACTGACTGCTCGGTACATAACAGTTTCTACAAGAATCGCAATTAATTCATTTACACACAACGGGGTCTCATGAGCACAGCACCGGAACATCAGACGTCGGGCGTTTACTCCTGGCAACTACGAGATTCTTCTACACGCACTGATCGCTTGCTTGCCATAGTGTTTGATAAAACACCGGGTAAAACAGTAACCTGGACTCGAACTGTATCCGGTACTGCATATAAATAAAGTGACCACATGTCAAACAATAGTCTGATAATACTAGCATAGAACTGTAAACTGTAACCACTCACGATACCAGCACACAAACCCTAAACCAGGGGCGCACGCAAGGGATGCAGCCCCCCAAACCCGAAATTTAAAAAACACAGATTTTGTAGATATTATAATATGAAAAGTTTTAAGTGATTTACCTTTCAGCCAAATCAGCCACTGAAAAATAAATTAATAAAAGAAAATAAAAAAAAAGAAGAAGAAGAAGATAGGACACTGTGACTGAGTCATGGAACATGTAGTTATATTTGTATGTATATCATGCAGTTGCAAACAGTGTTATGTTTTACTTACGACATGATTTTTATAACACAATTTTTCAAATCAAACAAAAATTATGTATAGCCTCAGGGTCAGGACAACCTCCCCCCCCCCCCCCCAGCGAAAAATTCTGGCTTGGCACACAACCTAAACTAATTAGTAGTATCCAACTGTAGCCTGATACTAACACATAAAATGTAAAAAATGCGTGTTTCAAACTATATGCGGGTTATAGCACAGAAATCGCAAACATGCCTCAGACTGTAGCCTGATGCTAGCAGATAAACTGTAAAGTGACCACATCTGAATATGAAGGTCGATACTACGACGAATAGAAACTTTAAACAGAGGGAATTACGACGTTAAGTCCTAATACAGTAAACACTAGCAACATCGTTACTGGATTAAATGGAAACCTGCTATTATCGCAAAATTTTGACTGGTTCCAACAATATGCCAAAAAATCAATGAACTATAACCTTAATGAAAGGGAACTGACAATAATTTAATATCACACTGAATTGTTATAATGCTACTTACATAATTTTGCTCCGTTCTCTCGTGTCCACAGTTTATCCGAAAAAAAAAAACTGGTCTATATTACAGTTACGAAGGAAAAGTGATTAAGCGTGACCGTTCACAAAATATGCGCAGAAAACGTTGACGGTTGCGTAGAAAAAATAAACATTTTCAGGCAGAACTCATATCCCAGCTTCAGTATTATTATTATTATTATTATTATTATTATTATTATTATTATTTGCAACGGGGTTTCACACACAGCTTCCATGAAACAATATTACGCGTTTTGGGTCGACCCAACTCGACGGCAGATGCGTCCGACTCTGCGACTTGAGTGAGGGCTCGAAAAGAAATCTCACTATACACGCAAGATAAGTGTGTAAAAGCCGGAATATTTTTACCCGTCAGTAAGCACCTATGTTGAACGGAAATCTTTCTGAAACGGAAAAATATAGTCGTTAAAACACGTTACCTGCGGGATTTACTGTATTACAGTGGACTGTGGACGAGAGGGGAGGGGTGGAGTTTGGGGGGGGGGGGGGGTTAGAACGTTCCCGAACCTTACAGACTGAGACGAGCAAGCCATTATTTGAAACGGACAACACCCGCAGTTATACACAATTAAAATTCACTTGTACGAATTCACGGAAGTGAAAATAGTTCTGAAAGGTCAGGTCACACGTGCAATTACGTCATTATGCTGGCAGCTAGTGGGAGGAGGGGCACATGAAACAGGTCACGAAGCTTGTCTTCGGGACAGGAGTGGCCTATACGCGGGGCGGTGCTCAATTCATTAGCTACAACTTCGAAACACATTACATCGCTTTTACTTCAGAGCCCAACGTTTGAGAAGGATAGGTAACTTAAATTTCTAGGACACAATTGATCACGTAACCAACTCTGCTCAACACAAAGTCTGCCGGCAGACATCCAAATTAAACAATAGCGCCGACACGCAAACGACCATGCAACTACAATCTACACAACTTCAGCATGGTACTTTTAATTCATTAGTTCAATAAAATGCAAACCGTTTTAAACTGTCAGGCTATAAATTAGACGTTAGCAGCAAGCACTTGTCCTTTCGGTGATCCGCTGGATGTCAAAATGACTGAATCAGGTTCCCACGCTGTGCCTCGAGGAGACCAACGGCTTCCAGGGATCCACACAAACCTGTCTAAGGATTAAATTTAATTCTACAGAACTCTTTGAATGTTTAATGTTATGTCGTGTACAGAAATAATAATTTGCATTAATTGTGCCGCTAGTAAACTGTATTTATGAAACCCCGTCTATTACAAAGGCATGTTGACATTACGGTTAGCAAGCCAAATAAGCCACAATAATTTTCAATTCAAGCCATCCGAGTCAGTTCGTTTAGGCTATGCATAAGTCTGTTCAATCAGACTTACCTTTGACTACAGGCTAACAGAAACATGTTCCACCACTTCTAATTTTCGGTTAAAGGCATGTATGTTTCATTTATCTGGGGATCCATCAAGATTTTCTTTTTTTTCACAGAAAGGGCACTGCAGAAAAATAACAGTTTGGGGAACATTGACCTGGAGAAAAATCTCGAAGGTCTGACGTAGTCACCCAGCTTTGTGGTAATTTTATTAAGCCTCTACGTATGTATTTGTTTCTGTTATTTTACTACAAATTCTACTGCTAGGACCCGGGATAAGATCTGTCACAACTAGATGATGTTCTGAGCAAGAACCATGCGTGGTTTACAAAATGTCTTGCTTCCTCTGATTGAAACGTCATTGTGAAACAAAAAGGAATTAATTTTTACGTATAACGTACCCACATCGTCCATCACAGAAATGATAAGAACAATCAAATAATTGGAATGAGTGCATTTCTATGGTTTTAAGGAAAGAGGGTTGAGTCACTAAACATCCCATTTCAGGAAAGGAATAAGCAACTTCCGACACTTACACAGTACTGTAATTAGCTCTATATTTAACTGCCAATGGCAGGTAAGTATTGTGTTTTATTGACAATTCAGTTTTCACTTTAAACTTTAGTAAGGAGAATTCTGAGACTCGTTTTACACATTTTGATCAGTCCTTTACTTTGGCCAGCCCCCTTCCCCTAACACCACAGATGTTTTGTCTGACACAATAAGACAGCTAGAGTTAATGTCATCTAACATGTCAGTCCTGGAGGGTCAGGGCAAATCATAGTCACTCTCGTATTCCTGAGGATCCAGTATCGAATCTTGGCGCAGTTTTCTCCGAGATTTCATCAGTAGCATGACATCCATTCGTCACTCATAATTACTGTAATACTTCATCGACGTGAAAATAACTTTCACACTAAACTGCATCGTTATATGGTGTAAGATTCAGTATAAGATCATTGGCGAATAGGAAAGCTAGACAAGTACGTTCCGTCACAGCCGACAGCAGGCACTTCAGGCATAAACATGTTATTGTAAAAAAATCTGGCTTAGCTGTGGTAGGAGTTACACTGAAGATAAGCCTAGTGCTCTAATATTTCAGTCACAATGAGCAGTAAAACTGACTTCGTCGTAGCTCTGCCACTAAAACACAGCGAGCTTAAAAGCATTCCACACATAGCCTCAATAACAACAGTGAAAATACACACACAGACGTTCTCAGCCCAGAGCTATCCTGTGTATTTTGTACGGCCAGCATACATTGTTGTAACAGGCTACTGTATCATCTCGTATAAATAAAAAATCTACTTCTAAAAGGTTCTGACGATGGTATATAACATTGAGAACCACCTGTCTTTTGGACTTTGTCCATCGTCTTGGATAAAATATAAAAATATAAAAATCACGACGTTTCGGAATATGGCTCTTCTTCCGAAACGTTGTGATTTTTATATTCTTATATTTTATATTTTATCCAAGACGATGGACAAAGTCCAAAAGACAAGTGGTTCTAAAAAATCTACTGCCTACATTAAATAATTTTAAGTGAAATATTAATACGAAACTTCGTTTTTCACCTCTTCGTCTTCGTGAAACTTCTGGCCGGCCAGATGTTTCTTTAAATGCAAAAACAAATGGAAATCGCTGGGAGCGAGGTCTGGGCTGTGAGGGGGATGGCCGGCCAGAAGTTTCACGAAGACGAAGAGGTGAAAAACGAAGTCACTACGTGGTTGCGTGCACAGGCGGCGGAGTTCTATGACATCGGAATACAAAAACTCGTACCCAGGCTAAACAAATGCCTTGACAAAGGTGGTGGTTATGTTGCAAAATAGCTAAAGGTATGTGTTAAGAGTTTTTTCACTCGATTTTGTTAATAACTATTTTAAAAAAAATTTATTGCGTTTGTATCTTTACTTTCTGGACGTCCTACGCATTAATAAAATCACTAAAAAAACTTGTTAAAGGAAGATCCTGGGTATTATCTAATCTGTATCATTCCGAATGAATTGCCTTGACTTTTCAACAAATTATCGCCATTTACTAACGGACGGCCCGCCAGTCGATAAGAAAGAGTAAATATGGCCCCAGGTCTTGCAAGGTTGGACTCTCCCGATCTGCAACCTAACAAGCACTGAAGTACGGGATTTGTGTTGCAATCTAGCGTACCAACTGACAATGAATGAGATGAAGACAGCACGTTTCAAATACACGCAATAACGTGTTACACCGCCTAGCAGTATACGATCGTGTTCTGTGGGTGGGAGAGAAACGTGATCACGAAGTAACATGTACAGATCGGGCGTTGAACCCGGGTCTTCAAAACATGAGCATCATTACTCATATCATCGAAGACACCGGCATAGTAGTAACGCTCTACACGTGTATAAAGAAAGCAGCATAGCTCGAATCTCGGCAGGGAAACCTGTTATCCCGACCGACCTTTTGCGAGGCTTTCATCATTCTCGCCAGGCATATTCCGGCGTCAGTACCTCGCTTAAGCTTCTTTCCAAATCCGCTCCAATCTGTCATTCATCATACACAGTATCACTAGAAACTATATAGTCTTGGACACTGGCACCGTCGGTAAATAATCCACCCCACAAAGAATTATTCATATCCGAGCATGAATGACGAATGTCACTAGCATATGAAGCAGTCGTACACACGTCATTGACTGCTGTCTGCTGAATCAGTACGAAGTCCGCGGTACAGTAGCGGCGTTTTTTGCATGATTTGCACGACATAAACAAAGGAATACATAATGTAAACATCTTTCCCTACGGTTCGTCTCGCGACACTATTCACCCAATTTAAAGCAAATTTCGTATTCAGGATCTAAGCTGAAACCTGCCAACAGAAATTTATTGTGAACCGTATCGGTCATATATATATCCTCTTCTACATGAACTGCAAATCGAATTTACAAGGTTTCTCACGATCATATGGACAAAACACATAAAACATGTATCTGATTAACATGTAAGGTGCTTTAAAAGAATCTCGATGTAACGTGCATTACACTAAATACAATGCAAAACACTTGGCCAATCCATGTAGTGTTTATTATCCTTACAACACATTTCGTGTATGTATAACACATCGGCGAATGACGTATACAAAACAGTAAAGAACGTGTCTGTGCTTAAGACCAATCTGACGTATTAACAGTCATTTTTCAGACGCTAATAGCAGTTCTGCTGTGTAAGAATTTTTCCCTCCTTTCAAAGGAACCGAAGGTTCATTACCGTGTTCATAAAAGCCCGATAATGGCACATAATCCTGAGGCAAATTAACTGAAAAATCTAGCCTCCGGAAGTTACGCCAGTCGCCATTTAATGTTGTGTACCACCCCCACTCCCATCCCCCTCGCCTTCATCCGATTTACAAACGTGTCCCACGTCCCTGTGCAGAAAACATTCACAAATCGACTTCAGCAAATACAACAGCTGCACTTCACACATACTTGATTGTGAAGTTCACGACAGGCCAAATGACGAGCTGGAAAAGTTGGTGTGACAGTTTACAATGTGGACTGTCCTTTGTACAGCTCACAGGACTGCGGGGAGAAATGCACACTAAACGTCCGTATTTGCATATATTCATCGATAAAGGAATCAGTGACTAGGCAGTTTCCGTCAACATAAAAGGACCGAATGGTGAAGTTCAGAGTTCATTAATGGGTGGAACTGGGAACGACCTGCACGAAGTCAATCTACATCCAAGTAGGCCTGCTTTTCTGCTGCTACGGTCATTAACCCTTCAACAAAGCGCTACAGCTGGCCTCGCAACCTTCAGTGGTGCTGTTTTTTGTTCGGGAGTTCCGGTGTTCAAATTCCAACACTTTTAGCTCTTCACGAGCTGGTGAAGTAACCGAATTTCATCCAACAGGACCTGCAGCTAAAGACAGCGCTTCATTCAAAGCGTTTTCAACTGTGTTACACCTGAAGAAAGAAACAGCTGAATAACTATGAAAAGTTTCAGGAAAGGAGATTTTAATACGACGGGAAAAGGGCACTGAGGGTAATTCTTGAAGACGAAGATAATACGAAGAGAGAGAAAGGCCTCAATAAGAATGAAACAGCAGCGAATTATACATCTAGGGGCCAAGATTTAAAAAAAGACCACGAATACGGTGGAAAGGGACTTTATTTATGCCGGCACACTGATACATCTGCAGTCAGTAAAAAGAAAGGATTAAGCAGTTTTGCCAACCTTACAGTATACGGTCATAATGCTAAACATAAGTTCTACTTGGTAAAGACCTTAGAAGAAGTCTTCCGAACAGATAAATTATGAAGTTGTCACAAGGGCCTATTAGATATCGGGTAACACAATGTTCGGTCCTCGCAGCACGACAGTGTTAACGGAAAATTACCGAACTCGAAAGACACGATTAGCACTTTAAAGACAAAATTAACCTGAATTATATTCAGTTCGTACGGTGCAATAAACACACTCCCTCTCGATTATAAAATATCCATACGAAAACATAAATACACAGTGTTGGCAGAATGTATAATTTGTCAATGTTAAACCTGTGGAAAACAAAGTCATCACTAGGCACTAAAAGCATAATTATTACAGAATTTAATCCTCCTTCCTTTTCTCCTTCACATATCACGGATTACGTCCTCTGGCCTCTTCCGTCACAGAGATACGTCTACAAAGGCGGAATCATTTCTACAACTGATATAATTCCTTATCCAGGGATGGGTGCGCCTCTTACAAGATAAAGTAACACATAAAAAAGGTCTTAAAAATAATTACATAATATATGTGAAACGAACAATTGTCTGGAAAAAATGTAATTATACGAGAATAAAACGTTCGTACTTCCTGCAAGCGTAACCTGCTCTTAGGGCTATATTAAATATTGGTCCATTACTTAAACGAAGATGATCAACTCAGGTTATTTGAAAACATATCAAGAAGAATATTTGGACCTAATAAAGAGAAGTAACAGGCAGACATACATAACCGTAAAACGCGATATTCTACTTCATACTATCTTCATCCAGTTAGTGTCATCATATCAAGGACGTTTCAGAGGGGCAGAACACGTAGTATGCATAAGGAATAATAAATTTACACTTTATTTCAGGCTCTAAACAGGAGGCCGGCAGGATTTTTTGCAAGGTGGTGCACATTACGTATATGTAAAGTGATCAGATATTTTAATGATAAATGCTGCACAAGGTGGTAATGTAGTTGTCATTTGATTAAATCCTTAATAAATCCTTAGACCAAAGCTGTAGAACTGTACGAAATTTAGTTTTGTTTGTATATTTGTTATTGATTTGATAAATTATTAGATGTCAAAATCCCAAGGTGGAGCACTCGCACCTCGCTGCCGGTGCCCCTGGATGTAATACCTGACGGAAGGAGACCAATTTGAAAACCCAGGCATAGACAGGAGGTAATTAAAGTGGAGACTGAGCGTAAACGTGTGGACAGGATTAAACTGGCTAAATATGGGATTCAGTGGCGTAATCGTGTTAACAACGTAATGAACCTTCCGGTTCCATAAAACGCTGAAAATTTGTTACCATCTTTCTACGAAGGGCTGATCAGCAGTCTGCTAGTAAGGTCGTTGGTTAGGCCGAGTTAAGATACTGGTTGATCAGACATTACCCTTTAAAGACGAAATGTGTCTGTTTCATATTAGGACTCAGTGCGTAACGCGCAGTAAACACTCTCCACCTCGGTTATGCAAAACCATTCTGTTAATGTTGTATCAGGCAAAAGTCACTGTTTGTGCTGAGATCCGTACACAACACATAAACGCAATGTGAGCACCACCTAGAGTTTCTGAATGTTAAACCTGGTGGTAAGTAATGTAACCGCTAGGCTTTAAAAGGTTAAACTGCAATTTGTGATAAACACCAAACGCAAAATTTGGTCCTGGTGAATTCGTAAATTTAAATATGTACGTGCGGTTTGTTAAGAACCAACATAAACGTAAAAGCACGACGTGACTTACATTTATAAGGCGTTCATGATACGAATATGAATACTGTATAAACCTACCTCTCCGGGGAAAAACAAGGGCGAACAGGTTCTGTGGTTGAACTTACCTGAAAAGAGAAAAGATGAAGGTCAGACCATTTTACACACACACAACACAACATGCCTTTCTTTGCTATCTTGTGACGCACACACATATTCTGATTACACTTCATATGATGCCAGTTACTCCTGGTTCAGCACACAGCTAACGTACATGACACCTATTCCAAGTTTACTCAGTTCGATTCCGGCCGTGGTAGGGCCACAAGCTAAAATCTTAGGAACATAGTATACCTTTTACTGTTGTGTTGTTAATTAATAAATATTAATGGTATCGGCGCGCGAAAAACTATGATAATTAACATTTCCGCCGATCCCAGTGGCCGTGCGGTCTAAGGTGTGGGTCTTCGGCCGCTCGCTTACTAGGATCGTGGGTTCGAATCCCACCGATGTTTCTCTGTTGTGAGTGTTGTGTGTTGTCAGGTAGAGGTCTCCGCGACGAGCTGGTCCCTCGTCCAGAGGAGTCCTACCGACTGTGGTGTGTCTAAAATGTGTGTGACCATGAAACCTCGACGAAACGAGGAGGCCCAGGCCCATATAGGGCTGTCGAGCCATAGAAAAAAAAAATTAACATTTCCACAACACAACCTTCCGACATCTGGGTGTGTGTGTAGTAGTTTTCCAGTTCCTGAAATTAGCACGCCAGTACCGTGGGTTTTACGGGCTTCGGATGCCACGTCTAGCGAAAACAATTTTCTGCAAAGAGAAACGGCCATGTTCAGCATTGTGGAAACTTGAGCAATGCACAAAAAAGCGCACTAAGCAACAAATGAAACCAGGCTGTACATACATCTTAGATCCAATCACATGAGCACAGCAATGTAAAAGTTAGCATAGCTCCTTCGTGATTGGGGAAGTCCCGGGTTCGAATCTCGGTCCGGAGACTATCCTAACTGGGATCACATTGTCACGTTATACATACCTTTACCTTCCAGTCCTCCCTACATTTGCTAACGGATGCTTATTTTAAAACGCAGGCTTATGTAAGAAACACGCAGTTTTCTTAAACACTATGACGTGGCGCAAAGTTTCTGCGTCCAGATTTGAAATCAGCATATAGGAATTCTCTTTTATGTTAAGGCACCCTTGTTTACCTGCAGTGTAACGTGGCTGTGGTGGAGAGAAAACACCGATCAATCTTTTTTAAATCACCTTATTCTGAAGATTCATCTTGGTCAACAACACCTATTAACAAGAATGTTAATAGTGTCGCAGATGAATGGATAGCAACTTTCCTTCGTTTTATGCAGGTACTGGGTTCAAATCACGACATAGAGCACGGCCATCTTGGCAGTCTCTTTCCTGCTTTTATCCAGCCCCTCTAGGCAAACGGACGGACAGCACCTCAAATTTGGTCAAGACCACTTGCTTCTACAACCTTTACAATTAATTTAGCAGTCATTCTGCCAGTTAAATGACAACGCCTGAATTACTGACAGCGTCGTCATACATACATCACAAATATACAGATACACAATATCCCCATCGAAACTCGGCCTCCAAAGGTTTCGCAGTGTAACCAAGCCCATAGAGCACGCCGTACAAACTAGCATCATCGATGTACTGATGTCGAACTATTTAATCCATACGATAGCAGTCTTTCGGATTATTAACAGCACAAGAAAAAACACAACCAACTCCGCCGTCCCTAGGCAATCCGGATCCCCGGGTGATCTAGACAAGTTTGGGCCAACTATAGCCCAGTATTTCCCCTGTTAGGTACAGTATTTCCGCTTTAAGGAGCTTTACTTTAGCATTGAGTGATGATTTTTCGTATGTTACCCATACCACGGAGTTCCCTTGGTGGTCCGGAGGACCACCCCTCCCCCGTATAGTCCCGATGACCGAGGGACTACTGCATTACAAAGCGGTTACGTGGAACTAGTGATAGTTTCAGATCCCACATTGTGTGACTGGACCATCAAGTCACCTGCTTCACGGACTAGCGGTCCAGTATTGTTCACGGCCTGCTGAGTTTCTGTAAGATGCGAGTTAACGCTTTAACGGAACTCTTTGGACAAAAACTGGTTTGCCTACCTGCCGTAAGTCTTTGTTCGCTGCTTGTTCAAAGCACACACACAGTCTTGACTTGTTACAATGAAACCTGCTTAAAAGAGGAAAATAGAGACCTCCACGTGTTTCCGTACCCGACAGTTTCCGTCTAACACGAAGGCCTACTGCTGGCTGAAACACGACGCGTAAATTCACGTACAGGCACAAAGACACATACACGTAGAGACATACAGACACACATAAGCACACATCACTGTTTAAAACACCAACTAAATGCACTTCACTTTCACTATTATTATGTATTAATTTATAAGCACACATATTCAAAATCAAAATAGTTCGAGCATTAACGCTACGTGTCAGTGAACTGCAGTGTTGTTGAACAGCCCTTTTAGCTTTCCTACATTCCTCCACCCTGCGTCTTTTAAATTTTTAACTCTTTTCCAGTACTCGAGTAATGTTGTGGAATGTTGGCTGGGTTTCTTTTTTCATCTGCTTCAGGAATATCCCTTTTTAGACACATTCCAGGACGAAAACTTAGGAACTAAATTACAGATATATGAAATAAAAGCAGTATTAGCGCAAATTACTTCCGATGTACGTTTGTTTCATTTTACTGCCGTCTTGTTAAATGTGGGCCGGGATAGCGTATTCGGTATAGCGACTCGCTACAGGCTGGACGGTCGGGGGATCGAATGCCGATCCCAGTGGCCGTGCGGTCTGAGGCGTGGGTCTTCGGCCGCTCGCTTACTGGGATCTTGGGCTCGAATCCCACCGGGGGCATCGATGTTTGTGTTGTGTTAGTTGTAAGGACGGTAATATGGAACGTAAAGTAACATGAAGGACGAAAGGATTTAAACAGTCCAAAAATGGATCAAAGGGAGAAAACCCCGGACAGACAAAAAAAAAAACCGGTGGGGGCGAGATTTTCAGCACCCGTCTAGACCGGCCCTGGGGCCTACCCAGCCTCCTGTACAATGGGTACCGGGTCATTACCGGGGGTAAAGCGGCCGGGGCGTGGCGTTGACCACCCACCCCCATCTAGCGCCGAGGTAAAAGAAAACGTAGAGCTATAACTCTACTCCCCCTCTGGACCTTCATGGCCTGTTCTATGGTGAACTTTACTTTTACTTGTCAAATAGATTCCATTTACTGGAGGTAAATCAGTAGTCTCGACTCTGTACTCTAGGGCCCGCACAGATCAGCCACTTATACTCAGGTGCCAAGAGATTGCTGAGAATGACACTGGTACCGTAACCACACGAAAATTTCTTCCGGCTCTTCTTTTTAATACACAGCAACAGTGAAAAAGAACTTCCGCGTTATAGGTACGCCCAGCTTGATAGCAGCAGCTTCCGACTTTTCAGCCTCAGTTCGCTACCAAAAGATAAAGCAGTTCCTGTGCTTTAACTCAGTACAAAGCCATAGAAACTACGATAAAGTGCAAGTACAATTTGATGCATTTTTCACTTCGGCACTAGATGCAGAAGAATGGTCAATTTCATGTCCCGACACCTTTAACCCCCCCCCCCCCGCCACCCTGAAAACAGCCCCCGGTCCCAAGTGTCTAGGAGACTGAGGAGTCCCAGGGGCGGTGTGGACTTTGTGGCCATGAGAAATATCTCTGCTCGTGCTTAAAATCGAAGTCTAGCATTTGATTAGTCACTGTACTGACTGAGCTACCACATTTAATGTTCTAACGAAACAGATAAAGGAAGTTACGCTTTAGTAACAGAAAAGCAACTGGATATTTAGAGACGGGCAAGCAATTATTATCCCATGAGACTTATTTCACAAAACAAAACACCTCACCGCATTATATTCATATCAATAAGTGTTAGAGCTGTCGTGTTTTACAACAGGTTTGTCTTGCTGCTGGAACTGGATACTTTGTATTGCCATTAGAACAATTTCTTGTTATCAGAGTATGGTTGCTACAGGGACATGACATGCCCTGCAAAACAACGCCCTCGTCAATAGCTGCTACACCTTCACACGGCTGCTGTCCGTGCTGTCACTGTCATTCCTGATTAAAAACCTCCATCTTTCAGTTCAGTTCAGATCTGACACATAAGAACGATCGATTGAACCCTCTACCGCGGTTAACAGGAGCACAGGCGGCAGAAGAAAGACAGCAGACTGATAAGAACCAAGAATTCTTTGGTACATAATAAAACTACATTAAAAAGTGACTATCAGTTACGTAGTCGGATTTGGTGACAGAAAGGACTGTAGAAAAAAATCAGCTACAGTAATAATTGTACGTAATTGGACAGAAGAGGTAAGCAGAGCTCAATTTTCTGCAGATAAACACAACACTCTCAGAACTCTGGCCTTGTACGTAGGAGAAAATAAATAGGAATAAAATACCTTAGGATAGGGGAGTATGAAATAAATATTCAAATCTAAATGGGTTGATTACGAAGTTGAGAACATGTATCCTTGTACAAGTAGACTAAATATAAATTAAAAGCTTACACAAAACTGTTCGCATCGAAATGTGTATTCAGAATTTGGAAGATCTGAGTTCACTCTTACCCCTCAGTGGGAGACCTAGGGGATGAAGTCCGCAGCCTAAGTTTTATGGCTGTCCAAAACACTTTGTTCAGTATCGTTCGTTCCAAATGTACGTATATATAAACAAACAAACAGGTATACGTACATACACATACATGGATAAGTATTCGTGTATACAGGATGCATTTAAATTACACTGATACAGTTCTAGGTCTTGTAGGTGGGTTAAAGTCAAGTTCCGAGTTTTCTGAATCGCCTCGTCACCAACACACTCGCCGATCAAATACCGTTTCGCCTGTAGAACTGCAACTACACGTGTGCATCTGTCTTTGCCAGTAGTTATGTGTTTATTAGTACAGTGCGTGGTTTCACGTGTCTGGTCTGCCTGCTCTGAACTGCGCTCCATACATTTATCGACGTTTCTTGCGCCACGACGTCTCTGTTGTGAGTTTATTTACTCTGGTGTATGATTGCAGCAAGGATGCGTGTCTGTAGCAAGAAATGACGGACATGCTCCTCGCGTATGGTGCAGCAGACAGAAACGGCAGGATGGCTCAGCGGTTACATCGGCGACTTCCGCACCACAGCAGGCTTACGTCCCTAAGAGAGACTGGCCCCTTGAATGCCGACACATGACGGGACGGGGGAGAACGCTACGTACTTCCTGCATGCCTGACACTGACCTACATGGACTTCTTGGTGCAGTCACTGCCAGAATTCGTACAGCATGTGCTCCTATAGGTTCGCCTGCAGGATGCGGTTCATGCATGACGGGGGTTCCATGCCATATCAGCACGAACGCACGAGAATAGCTGAAAGCTGTAAGGTTTTTATTTCCAACTACTGCACAATATATATATATATATATATATATATATATATATACATAAACAACTGCACGGAACATGTGTAATATTACGCTGAAAGATGTGTTTCCTACGCGTTGGATTGGGCGTGGCGATTCTTTTTTGGCCTTCTCGCTCAGCCGACCTAAATCTCGTTTCTTTGCCTCATCATCATACTGTGCCCGTGTTACCTTTACAGAATTAAAATTTCCTTCATGTATTACGTATGGAAGCAACAGTCACATTTTTTGAAATCTCGTTCCTGTAATCGAAGAAAGCGTTACCCGTCTCCCATGCTATTTACGACAATTACGCGCACTTTCTTTCCCTCTCAGCGGTACATACACCTGCCCGTATGTCGGTGGTGACCGACCACGTAGAACCAGGCACCGTAGTCGTAGGCATATACAAAACTACAGGCACCGACAGAAGCACGCGGATTGATGCAAACCCTAGAGACGGTAGGTTTCATCGACTTGTATCTCGGTAATGAGGCGACACAAAATTTTTCAGGGTAAATTTGAACCCACCTACAGCCGATAGAAGTTTGTTGGTGGAATTTAAATACACTCTGTATAGGGAACCTTCGGTCATCCCACTTCGGCAACCAACTCGCGCACTAAACGACTCCCGCATTAACCGACCCGCTCTACCGGACTTCCAGAGCAATTACTGCAGAGCGGTTTCGAATTATTTGAGTGGAAGAACTTGAATCTAGCATTTAGGTAACATATTGTACGGTGTTTGCTGGGACCAGCAATGTAGCCTATAAGTTTTACATCTACAAAGCAAAGACACTAAGGCTAGCTAGGCCTAGTTAGGGCTACATGACAGAGATGAAACATTGTTAAGCAACGGAAGCTCCCGACAAATATTCAGGCCTTAAAGGTTTTCGCATGTATTCTATATGGAAATTATAGTCTACTATAAGTTCTTTTGATGATCAAACATTGCATAGGTCGGTTATTTGGCTTCCCAAATTCGCATCTGTAGGCTATGATACAGGCTAGGAAGCGGACCACGAACAACGGACTTACCGGTTTTCCCGAACAAAACTTCAACCCCCATCCACCCCATTACATCGTATAACTGAGGGTCCAATATATATCGCTCATGAAACAGCAATTTGTCGTACCCCACAGATACACAGTTTCACTGGAGAGAGAGAAAAAAACTTAGCCAATCTTCAACAGACCGACAATTAAGCATGTTAAGTTTTTACGAAAATATAAGGACTGGCAATTTTTTGTGGACAAAACATTTTGACAGAAGGTGTGTTTGTAAACCAACTGTCTAGTAACGCGGGCATCTCAGTTTGATGAATTGTGTGGGTTACGACAAACTGCCGTTTCATGAGTTATTACGACAGATAACAAGAGAAATGACACCCTTTGATAATGTTACAGAATGTTGAATCGACGAGTTAACATTTGGCAGCGGAGAGATTAGATTACATAACTACCAAAGGAAACGAAACTGCGCGCATTTCTTATATTGCTACTAAAAGCAACTGCAAGAAACAGACTACATATAAAAGGCAAAGCTATCCCTATACAGGCCTGGACAGGCCCCTAGGGTTCCGGGAGGTTGAGGCTCCCAGATTTCTAGACAATCTGCCCATGAAGGTGGCAAGGTTGTCAGCCCTACGTATCGGCCGCCTTTACCTCCCAGGAAGTGTTCCTGGTACTCATTTATGTTGGAGGCTGAGTCGACCCCAGGGCCATAGTGCGGCCGGAAGGATTAAGTCAATGAAAAATTCCAACGACCTCATCGGGGATCGAACCAGCGACCTAACGGCTTGTAGTGCAGTGCCTCAACCAACTGCGCGAACCGTACCAATTATCGCAGAGAATGAAGAAGACGAGATCTCGGAAATGACACACATACGCTCCCAGACGGAAAGGAGTAGCTGTATGCGGACAAACAATTTGACTTCCGCACCTCAGAGCCGGCTTCAAAGTGCCCCGCCTCGTGTAAATAGAACAGAAGATATGTTTATGTGAGACTGTTTAAGATTCCTCGTCTTATCCAGCCCCTTCCAAACAAAACACTCTCGCTCCTGACCTAGCTCTCAGCAGTTCCTCCACAAACGCTTCTGGATTTCTTCTCACTTCTCAGCTGCGTCAACTTGAAAAGCTTTACCGCCGTCCATACACACCTTACGTCTGGCGAATTCAGGGTATCGACAGTAGGGGACGAGGAGTCTACAGTAGTAGTTGCCAAACTGCAGGCTGCGGCCCTCGGGATATGTCCAAGGAGTCTGCAAATATACCTTCCTTGCACTGGCTAAGAACACATTTCGCACATGTTAGCGTAGTCGGTATAGCGACTCGCTACGAGCTGGACGGGCAGGGGATCGAAACCCGTCCAGACGCCCTGGGGCCTACCCAGCCTCTTGTACAATGGGTACCGGGTCTCTTTCCCGGGGCTAAAGCGGCCAGGGCGTGGCGTTGCCACCCACCCCCATCTAATGCCGAGGTTAAAGAAAGAGTAGAGCTATACTTCTACTCCCCTTCTGGGCCTTCATGGCCTGTTCTAGGGTGAACTTTACCTTTTACATATCCAAATATGTACATGTGATATATGTTGTGATGAATAAACTGTGAATTAATTTACAACAGTTTCTCAGTTCATAATCGATTTCTTTGTGATAGTGTATTTTCTCAACGAACAAAGCCTAATAGTACAACAGTCAGCATATTGGGGTCCATGAAAAGTTCATGAACCGCTAGTCTGCAGCATAGCTTGTGACCTGTGGATTTGTCAGTTCTCAGAAGAGACAAAGAACTAAAACTGTTTCACGTTAAACAATCACAATAACGCTCTGAATAAAGGGTAAAAAACTATGACCTAATTTGAAGGGAAACATCACAAACGTTAAGTAACAAAGCGCTCCGCACTGAACAACAAATAACAGTACAGAACTAAACCTTAAAACTGCGTTAGTTTTGAAATGTGCTGCAACCTGCTCGTTCGTCTATACGTGCACACTTACATCAATTTATTACTTTGCTTCACATTTTGCGCATGTCATTTGCAACAGGCACTGCCAACACAGTACCGCATTATATAAACAAGTTAGGAACTGGACAGCGTTACAATTCTGGCGCGTTGGCTCTCCCTTATTTAACTGTCTCGACAACAGGAAGACCAGGCCCGTAGCCAGATCATGAACACGGTGGGTTCACAAGAACATGCCACTTGTCCTTGTCCACAACCAGATGAATCTGGTCCACGTTATCCCCTCCTATTTCTTTACGATCCATTTTAATATTACCCCCATTTATGCCTGGGTCTTCCGAGTTGTCTGCTTCCTTCAGATTTCCCTACAAAAACCCTGTATGCATTTCTTTTCTCTATCACACGCGCCACATGGCCCGTTCAACTTATCATCCTTGATTTGACCACTCTAATAATATTTGGTGCCGATCCCGGTGGCCGTGCAGCCTAAGGCGTAGGTCTGCTGCCGCCCGATTGCTGGGATCGTGGGTTCGAATGCCGCTTAGGGCATGTATGTTCGTGTCTTGTGTTTGTTGTGTAGCTCGCGGCCTCTGCGATGGGCTGATTACTCGTTCAGAGGAGTCCTACCGGGGTGTGTGTGTCTAAATGTGTGTGATCTAGAAACCTGAGAAATGAGGCGGCCTAAGCCCGATTGAGGCTGCTTCGCCACAGAAAAAAAATATTTGGTTAGGAGTACAACTTATGAAGCTCATCATGCAATTTTCTCCCGCAGTTTCCTCTTACTTTGCTCCTCTCAGACCAAAATATCTTCCTCAGCACTCTATCCGCTAACATTCTCAGTCTATGTTCTTCCCAATATGACAGAGCTAGGTTTTCACCCATACAAAACAATAAGCAAAATGACAGGCCTTTATGTTGTGATTCTTTCCCTGATGACGAACATATAGCATACTTAGTTTCTCAGCATTTACGTCTCAAACTAACCCCCTTACTAGCCGACTAATAAACGCTTCTGCGTTTCTCTTTGTAGTGTTTATGTTTTCGCCTAATCAATTTGCATAAAATGGTCTCTTGATGGAAGTTCAACGACTACCGTGAATATCATCTCGCCTCAGGCAAGAGGGCCACCGTATGTTTCAAGTCTTGCACACAGGCACAGCTGTCCGCGTGTACTGTTGCCCACACGTCACTACAGAGTATTCACCCGCCTTCTGTCATTGTTCTCGCTTGTTCGTAGACCTGCAATGCAAGCCAACTGAATGATATGATCCGTCTGCCTAGAATTTGGATTGAAACACCGCTGACAGCATATTGTCACTTGTTAAGTACTTCCTTCTCCTAAACCAACAAACCAACCAGCCAACCAATTCCTTTGAACGTGAGCAATTCATCAATAGAAGTACACTTCAATGAGTATACTTATATTGCAGCTGAAGATGATCTGCACAAACAGCTCCCTGTAACACGAGAGCGTTAAGCAACGTTAAGTCTTCTGGTTTGTAACGCCACATATTTACTGCCGATACATCCGTCGCTTCTTGAAGTGTATTCATCTTCGCGTTTTCTTCCTGAGATTCCATCGCCTTCCCTTCTTCCTGTACCTCTATCTTCTACAATTATTTCAATACCTTCGCCTTCTTCCCTTCTTCCTGTGCTTGTATCTTCAGCCCTTATTCCAATACCTTCATCTTCTTCAATCCTTCGATTGCCTCCCCCTTCTTCTCTTTTCCAGTGCCTCTGTCTTGTACCATATTTCCAACAATATGACGCAGACGTCTTTAAACTGCGACTTTTTCTACGATCCATTTTATTACCGAAGATTCCAACCACATACAAAGTTTCCAAATTCTACTATTGTGTCTCACAAGAGGGAAGTGGTCGTGGCCTGTTTAAAGCATTGATCCGGCACTTTCTCGTAGGCAGTAAGAAGAAACAATCAGAATAGCTAATTTCCAAACGCAGATTCGAAACTCGGACTTCCTGAATAAAAAACAGTCGTGTTTTTTTTCTTTTCATCACGACTTCCACAGGCAGCGTGTCGCTTAAGCTTCGTTACGTTACTTAATAACTCTTAGAAAAACGAGCAAAATAACTTCCATATAAGGACTTAAAAAATTATCTCCACCAGCCATAATAACTCAGTCGGTGCAGGTGAACTAGGATATGTGTTGGATGACCGAGAAAATCGCGGTTCGAGTCCCGACAGCGGTAACATATAAAGCGCCACGAATGGGTCTGCAACCCACTCAGCTCCTTTTTCAATGGATTCGAGGGCTCCTCCCCGAGGGTAAAACGGCCAGGCCGTGAAGCTAATCACTCACCTACATCTACTGCCAAGTTACAAATGCGCGGAGCCATACATCTACCCTCACATACGCCCTAAAGTAGCGGTGCTTAAGTATGCATAGGAACAATTTTACCTCCACAAAGTTATCTCCAAGTTACAATCGGACTGTCTGACAAAACATTTTCCCCATATTTCGGTTTTATACATTTTCATTTTATGTTCTTCCGTCAAGAGTTACCACCCCCTTAAAATAACGAAGGTCTCTCGAATGTAAACCACGACATTACCAAGTCCACTTCTGCTAATTTGTAACGTGACGGTGTAAGCGAATCCAAACATAACAGCTCTGTAGCTATCCTTAAGTGAAATTATGATGATAGAGTTTAGAAACCCATCCAGCACATACAAGAAAGAACGCAGACATCGATGTCGGTGGATTATTTGTGTGGTTAAGCAGAACTACCATCCAAGACACAGTACTTCACAGCTTTGAACGAGATAGTGTAACTATCAAAGTGTACGTGAAGGCCTATGTATTACAAAGTCATTATTCTGAACTAAAATTCGCTTTAACACAAGCGATAAATGTTTGGTTCATTAGTACTTATCACATATCCTTCAAAAAGGCAGCATTGTCTTCGCTCTGCAAAACATTGAAATATGAAATGCATAGTTTCAACAGGTGTAGGGGAAGTGACGTAATATGAGCAAGTATTTTGCCCTTCCGGTGACCTAGTTTCAGGGAGAAAAAACATGCGGTGTTAACACGGCACTATAACTCTCACGACATGCGACTTCTTGAAACAATCTGTAGGCTTGTTTGTCTGCTGATATCAGAATTTAACAGCAGCGGAAGAAATCGGATGCGAACCGAGGGCCTCCAGAATGCACGTCAGGTGTAGTTGATGTCATGTTTTCATGGTAATGGGAAATGTAAAGTTGCCCCTGTGCACACCACGAACGCACATTGACGAGTAGAGGTACAGCTCTAATCATTCTTAACTTCGGCACCAGATGGAGGTGACTGGTGAGCATTGCCCGCCTTAACCCCAAGGAAAGAATCCCCTGTACCAATTGAATAGGACACTGGGTGGGACTTAGAGCCGGTCTGGACATTTTGAACGACAGAAATATCTCTTGCCCCTGCAGAGAATCGCATCCCGTATCGTCCAGCCCACAGCCTAGTCACTACACTGACTGAGCTATCATAATACAGTTTCTTTGAAAATGATTACACAGGTTAAGCTTTCAGTTTTGTTTGCCTTCTCAGTTAATATTTTGGCGTAAGGATTAACCTGTTCTTTTTAGTAACCGGTGTACAGCCATCCATTTCATTTAATCTATTAGCCATTTGAACACTTGCCTTGAACAGCTGTCCACAGCATAACACCTATCCACACAGGGGAACACAAAGTCCACATCCATCTAAATACACGAACATACAAATGCAGTCGGAAAACCTTAAGGGAAGATACCATTTGGGAGACCTGTGTACAGGATGGAGTATGACAGGCAATGTACGTGTAACGTAACATTGAGGCGCGTTCGCGTAACAACTGCTGCCGTGCAAAAGCAAGAAGTGTAACGTATTCTGAGTGTGTGTCTGTAGCCTTAGTTATCCAGCATGTAAAGAGCATGCGCTGTATTATATTGTCATTTTTGGCCTGTCTGGCTCTACCATATTTGTCCACATTATCTAATAAACGGCACGATTTTCGGAAAGAAAGTTATTGAACCCAAAATGTGTGTTTTGATTTTCTCTACAACACTTGTCTGAAACATTCTCATTCTGAGAAGAATTCAGCGAAATATTATCATAAATGTGCATAGGTCTTCATGTAAAGTAGGCTACCCGTTATTCTTGTCAGACTTTAATCAAAACTGAATTTTCTCGAGAGTTTCAAAAAATCTTCACATATTCATACAAATCCGTCCAGTGGGAGCCGAGCTGTTCCATGCGGACAGACAGACAGACAGAGACGGACGGCCATGAAACTAACAGTCGCTTTTCGCAATTTTGGGATCGCTCCTAAAAAGATGCATGTAGAAAATCCAACTTCTCTGGAACCTCCTTCACTCAAGTTATTAACATTCAAATGAATACACCGAAAGCCGGGGTCCAGTGCTTAGCATTGCTGCCTCGTATTCGGGAGGTCACGAACTCGAAAGCCCTAGAGCCTGATATTCTTCGTTGTTTTCTTTAGTCACTCTCAGCAAATACTAGTACAGTACCTTCAAACAGGTCACAGACACTTCCCTCTACATAAAGTGAGAAGTCGCAGTTCGGCAAACAGACACTCAGGCCGAAGATTCAGACGTTCCTCCCGGAAAGTCGGCCCAACTCATTCGCATAAAACTTCAGTTGAGAGCTGCGCTGTCTAGGAAATCCACTGTGCCTGCCAAATCATAATTCGCAATTAGCTTGCCACTCCTTACTATTAACAAATCCCCGGCAGGAGAACGAGATTTTTCTCTTCTCGAAAGCGTCCAGACCGACTCTTGGGCCCACCCAGCCTCCTCAATGGGTGCCGGGGGGGGGGGGGCTATTGCCCAGGAAGTAAAGAGGCGGGGGTGTGAAGTTGACCACTCATCTCCATTTACAACCCGTGTTAAGAATAAATGGCACTATACCTCCACTCCCCATACGCCTTCATAACTTGCACAACGGGAACTTTACCTTTTCGGTTTTCCACGCCATTAACTTCAGTAGTACAAAAAGCTTCGTCAAATAACTAATGATGTAGCATACATGCATGCAACGTTGTAAACGCGCGAATCACGCCACTGTCCACTGTGATGTACACCTCACTAATAACAGGTTAAGAAGGAGGCCTTGGCGTTTGATCAGTAACAGCTATTTTTAATTCTGGACAGTCTGTCCAAATAATATCATTTACAAAAATATATTACCAGGATTTTCAGAGTTCTGAACACCCGCTCAATACATTTCGCAAATAAAATAACGAGATCGGCGATGTACGTAACATTGTAGCGCGTTCGAGTAACCATTGTTGCAATGGAAACGCAATAATACCTTTTGTGTGTAATGTTGAGCTACATGTCACTATCAACAATACGGAAATACTAAAAAAATAAGCGTTGCACAAAGATGCTTTTACGACGAATTTATGTCTCCGGCAACAATTAAACGTACCAATGTCTTCATGTGATGTGCCCGATATTTTGGTCCGATTTTAACCGAATTTGGAGTTTGTTGACAGATTTTCACAAACGTTCCCAACATAAAATTTCACAGAATTTCGTCCAGTGGGAAGCGCGATGATACACGAGGTCAGACGGACAGCGAGACAGACGGATATGACAAAGCTAATAAGGTCTTTTCGCAGACGAGTCTAAAAAGTGAAGAAAGACGGAAGACAGAAAAAGAAAGAATAAAAAAGAATGAGAAAGGAAAGAACAAAAGCCGTGTATTTTTCGCAGCTCTGTTGCCAAACTAACTCCCCATGCCCTACATCAAATGGTGCTAGCGACATTACAAACGCTACGTGGACTATGGTGGCATAACGTTCATCGAAATTTTCGTCAGAATTCGGTATAATAAGTATGCAGGTGGGGCACAAACACGCAACCTTCACGACACAAGTCTATCTTTCATTATAAAACGGGTACGTAGGCTCAAAATTTCGTCTCAGGTACAAATATTCTCAACTCCCTATTCTCGAACACAATTTATGCTCTTCTGTCAGCGTGACTGACAGATTTTCACACTCAAATAAAACAGCCGATAAAACTATATGTACTTACACTTTTGTATATTTTTATCTTTACATCACATTTATTATTATCCCCATTAAAAAGTTGCGCATCGCTCGCCAGACCCCGGTTTTGACTTTGCTTATTGCAATTCCAAACATGCAGTGTCATGAGATCTGCGCTCGTCTGGGATATTACGCGGCGTCGTATGGTAATTGTTTACCGACACGTTGCACCGAAACGTCGGTAAACAATTACCACACGACGCCGCGTAATATCCCAGAAGAGCGCAGATCTCATCAACATCGCGGCGGTAGCCTTAAAGCAAGGTTGCACAGAGTCATATTCTGGACACCCTTCCCAAGTCCCCCTTTTCAACGGCCCATTTCAACAGCCAGGAGCCTTACTTCAGCCATTGAAGTCATATTACCAACTGTGAAAGAACGCCCCCACCAATTCTGCCCTCTCCTCCGAATTACGTTTGGTTGCCATAACGACAGAACACTCGGGTCCACCGAGACCAATGCGCCTACGTACCTATGTTCCAGCTACTTACTGAATTATTTTCACTCCTTTGTGTACACGCTACGTCAACCAAGTAATGCCACTTCATTTTTAACCTCCGAAAATGACTCAACATTTCCTACGACTGTAACGTAAAAGGAGCCAGTGGACAATGTTTACGTGTACCTATTTAACAAGCAACTACAAAAGAAAATTAAAGACCTAGTAACAAGGGGTAAGGTGCGTTTCCAACAATTTTAAATATGTGATATTGATACATATCGTGTAGCCACACTAAGGATAAACAAGAGGTCCTGGGTCTACTTCAAATAATAATAATAATAATAATTGTTGACTAATGTCAGATTAACCTCGGCCTGTTACAGCGGTAGTCCCCTCTCTATTAACTACATGCATTATTTGCATATATTTTACCTTATTTCATCACTAACATTCTTCACAATATATATCAAAATAAAGCAATCCCTGTACAGACCTGGAGAGGCCCTTATGGTTCCAGGAGGTTGAGGCTCCCAGATTTCAAGACAATCGGCACATGAAGGTGGTAAGGTTGTCAGCCTTACGCACCGGCCACCTTTACCCCCCAGGAAATATTCCTGGTACTCATTTCTGTTAGAGACTGAGTCAACCCCAGGGCCATAGTGCGGCCGGAATGAAACATTCCAATGGCAACATCGGGAATCGAACCCGCGACCTTCCGGCTTGTAGCGCAGTGATCATATCAAAATAATATATATCAATATAGTGGATACTAATTGTACAGTTGAAGATGGCATGTTTCTCCGAAACTACCACATGACGCGGTATCATAACCCAAACACCATATCAGTATCTCCACCGCACAAATTACCTCAAATTTCACTGAGAATTACTTCGTTACGACGGTACTACCTCCTACCAAGCTAAACTGACCTATAGAGTCATGAAATATACAGAAAGTACGTTAATGAATTTTCCGAAACCCTTATTTACATACAATTTCCTTTTGCTCATCATCAGTGTCAAGAGTGAGCAACACCTCAACTTGAGTAAATGAGGGACATTAACATAACAACGGGTTCTCATTGAGAATTCACGGTAGTGAGCCACAAGTTGCGACAATAGGCGTTACTCTGCTTGCGTGAGACAGATTCTCAAGGAACCTAACACACGATATCTGAAACCTTGGCCAAAAATATATCTGAATAAGATTTAAGGACAACAGGATACAGGGGCAGGTGGCATGATTTGGAACAGCAATCTCGTATTCGGAAGAATGACAGGCAAAAACTTGTTTATAAACGGAATTCCAAGGCTCGAAAATACGTTTCTAATTCAGGCATGTTAAGTTTTACGGAGATATGCCTAATTAATCCTACACCAAAGAATTGCACACTACATACCACAGGGATGCAAAAATCCCGGGCAATTTTTTTTTACGGCGAGGCCTAATGTTTTCAGCATAATTACTGCAGTTCTTTCCTTACACACAAAACTGTGCTAGTTCACGTGCACAGAGCATAAAGCGCCAGATAACAGTAACGTTCGCAGGTTGCTCCAGAATTGTGGGTCTTCAGTATGGAACTTCCTTCTTTTCACCCCTCTGGCACTTATTATTTGAAGGTGGCTCCCAAACGTTTGGAAAATTCGTGGACCCCTGACATAACATACGTAGGCCTATTTGTGATAACAATCGATAGCTTCAAATTCACGTCACGTGTGTACACTATACTGTTATTGTACAGTAGCCCTGTACACTTTGAGTTACATTTCCTTTCCTTAGTGCTTGTAGTAGTCTAACATTTTAATCTGCACATATTTTCTCTTCTACGATACGGCTTAATTCCTCCCCACTTCCGCCAGGAATGTTCCTTCTCATACAAATCACAGGAAAGAACAGAATATGGAACTAAATTCCACAAGCAGAAAACAGTACATATTCAAGTGTAGTTCGTTCCGTTAAAATCTCGTTTACTATCTCCGTTTCCGTTATCATTATACAGGGAGTATTTTTTTTATCGTCGGACTATTCGCCGAAGGGCGGACGACATCGTTCGCTGCTCCATAGCGACAGGTAATATCACCCGCTCTGCTGTGCTCAGTCCGGCGATAACAAAATAGTGCAGGTATACGCAGTATATTTTTAGGACCAGGTAAATAATCAAATAAGCAAAAAATAGAGAAGTTTACAGCAAATTTAAAACGTTTCATGTACTTTCTTACGTTGATATGATGAAAGACGATCAAAGGCAGCAGCATACAGGCGAACGAATACATCTTATCCACTGTACAAGACTAAAAATATATAATGACTAGGTTACTTATTCAAAGCAAACATAACACCGGCTGGTGACCACATTTTTAGCGAAATCTGCAGCTGCAGTGAATTTACCATATTCCATGCTGCTGAACACTATTCTGCGAATACATACAGTAGCTGCGTGCGCAAATCATAAACCTGACACATACCCAGTAACAGCTAACATCCATTACAGATTTTGTGACTTATATGTTTCACAGATTGCAGAAACTTTATATTTATTATAATTACTGTGCAATGGCTTAGTGTCTGTGATGACGTCAATTTACCTTAGGGACACGAAGACTTTCTTGTGAGGCTGAGTATCTGCAAACTTCTTAATGAAAATCACGCACCATGTGTTTATTCATTCATTTATTTATGTTTTACGTAACGATGCTGTAGTATCCCAGACCATACATAACATGCACCGTGCAGATACCAGAGCCAGTAGGTCAGCACCGCTGGTTTACATGTTACGTGACTCTAGTAAGGCGCCATCAGTACCTATACCATATACACTGTAGCAGCACCTCTTTTGTATTAGCACAAACCAATTTCCTGTGATGTTCACATTAACATTTGCTTGCCAATTAGAAGCTTGTTCTGCGAGAACTGGGCCATGCTTCTACGTCACATGCGGAATTACAAAGCGCTCGCAATTTGCATACGTGACAACCAGTTCATTTCATAACTAAAACCATGGAGCAGAGTCCTTCTTGTCGAGTTCCTCAGCTAGTGAATAAATTCACTCAAGACATGCTTCTTCTTACCAGACTGCCATCAAAGGCTTCTCTGAGCCCAACGCAAAAATAAATTTGAAGACCCTGTATAAGCGTAATCCTTACCTGACAACGGAGATAGGGCAATGTAAGAATTTACAAACAAAATATTATTGACACAAAATCCGAAACACAACCAAATTTTTTGGGGCCCACTGTGATGACCTTAAACTGCGCCTGGTCATCAAGTTGGCCAATTGTCCGTATCTTGAAAGTCTTTAGGCTTGCGCAGCGGTGCAGTTGAGGTTTCTGGGATGTGGCGCCGCGTCACTAAATGATTGGTGCGCGACGTTTCGAAAACGACGTGTTGGTCTCATCTTCAAAGGTCGAGATGCGGAAAGAAGAAATAATTGGACAGTCTGACACTTGATGACGACACCAACACGCTGTTTCGAAACATCGGGCTGCAACCACCCGGTGACGTGCGCCACATCTGGGAAGAACAGAGACCAGTCCGTAACTTCTGTACCAGCGTTTTAAAAACTACTTTTTTTTTCTGTAAAGCAGATGGAAAATTGAATTCAGAAGAGACTGTAGTGAACCCAGGCCGAATGGTCTAGACCCGCACAATCTTCGGCTACTAGACTCCTCGGACAGAACCCAATCCAAGTAGGCTACGCAAGATCTACCGAAGGTTCAACACATTGAGTAACACACACCTTGACTGTTAACTCATAACACACTAAATTGGTCTGACTAAAAAAGGCAGTACGCACAAAACTGCATGATGTATAGAAGGGAATGCTTGTAAGATGTGTGTTTCACGTTGTTGACATCAAGCCTTATCCATGGATACCAACCCTGCAGATGGAAGAAGTACGTTCCTCCGAAATGTTAGTATAAGTTGTTAAGACTCTATGTGTCACGACGCTGAAGACCATCATAACCGAATAAAGTATGTGATATTTACAACAACCTACACGCGTTAAAAGGAAACCTATTTCAAAAAGAAAACATGTTCAAGTCCCTTGGGATTCAGAAGATTTTACTGTTGCTGTTGCCGTCGTCGTCATCTTTGTTGTCCTTCTTCTTCTCCTCCTCCTCCCCCTACTCCTCGTAATTCCATCCCAACCCTGCTTCTTTATCCACCACACTACCATCGCGGCGTGTTATTCTGCGACTTTTTATTCACGTTTCGTCTGACGTCATTACGTGTCACTGTAATTAGTGCCATTACCTCTGATGAGCGTTACAGCTGCCGCAGCTCTACTAATCCCCACTTTCCCATAAGACCTTTGGTTTTACCAACCGCAACGTTTTTCACTAACTTGCCCTCGCTGTCTGCGAGGTTCGTGAGGATGACACAATCAAAGCAGTACGCGGATTTGTATGACAGAAATCACGTTCCTTTGTTCACATCTATTCTGGTACAGACAACGCATTCGAGTAAAGCACGTGTGACACGTCAGAAGCACATGATGAAACCAGAAAACATATTAAACTGTCTAGATCCATCTTAGCCTACCGCAGAGTATGAAGTGTTCAACGCCACTTGAAGACTGAAATTAATCTCATAGAGAACACACTATGCTACCATTAGAAAGACCAATCAGTTAATGCCTTATACGGAAAGAACTGTGGATTTTTTTAAGAATCATAGGAAATACATAAATACACTTGGTAGACAAAATGCACAGTCTGTAAAGTTTAAACTGGCGGTTTCGTATACTAGCCATTAGACTTTAAAGGGCTAGATAACGTAAAGTCTAGGCTAAACGTAAAGTTCTCCCAGTACTGAAGCATTACGCCACGAAGGCGTATAAAGTCAAGGCACAGTACGAAGCATTCACAGACTCGGGACTGCATGGAAATAAATCGTAAGCGAACTGTCGTGTTCTGCAGGAATGACGACGCGCATCCAGTATCTTTAAAAGATTGAGCTCTGACTGGACATTTCATTGCAAGTCCAAACAACCAGTTCTTCTTTGCATAATCACCTTCCTATTAGGTGACCAGATGTGCACATGGAGGTGAACAGTAATGGCCGAATTTCTAAATTTAAAGAATTTGAGGAAGTTAACAGAACAACAGGCTCACTGAAAAATTATTACAAGTCTGGGTTGCCAGCTCTAATTTTGAATAACTGAAGCGTTCTACTCGTCCATGCACAGTCCGAATCACGAGTTTAATTACAAAGGAAGGACGATGTTTACTTTTAGACTCCCCAAAACTAGGTAGTAATTACTTGAGTGAACAACAGCTGTATGTTTCTCGTCGGGACAACAAAACAAAGTAACGCACACGCTACAAAAACGCTAATTTATAAAAGAACGCGTCGCACAAATCGCATAAAATTGCAATTCATGCAAGCTGCCGCACTGGCCACAATTTCAAATTGTGTAAATCAGCGTTTCCCAACCACGGTTCCGCAGAACATCGTGGAGGGTTCCGTAAGGCATTGTGGAATACATAAGAATTTTGAAATACCGCGAAAAAATTACAAAAAAAGCCTCATTTTTTATTACAAGGTACGATGAAATATCTATATGTAGCAGCTCTTTAGAGTTAATTTTCTTGACAATAATTCAGCAGTAACTGAACTGAGCGCCTTCCTCTCAACTTGTTCTGGCCTGTCAACGCTTTCATAGGTAGGGGATCCTCTGCATATTAAAATTTTTTTAAGGGTTCCTCCGTGGAAGAAAAGCTGGGATACTCGTGTAGATAATGTAGAAAGTATCGGACTTCCTGGCAGGAATTCTACTGGCGCAAAGCGATACAAACAACTTTGTACTCCTCTTGACTTATTTTTGACATACGCGAATGTAAACCCTCATCCCACTGCCTTGCTTATACCAAATACAAAAACGCGGTGTATACAATAAACCATTAAGTCAAGGGGTCGGCTGATATGCTGCAAGGCCAGGCAGGTTTTCAGCCAAAGTTACAAACGATTTGCGACACAAAAAAAAAAGGCTCCAATCAAGTGAGAGTTAATTCAATTTGTATGCAAAACAAAATCCGACTCTTACGGTGTGAATTTTGAAGCTGTTCTCTTTATCTGGAGTAGCAGGTCAAACTACGACAGCAGCATACAAGAGGCGACAACAAATGGCTGTGGTCTTCCTACCCCACGCTTATGGCAGCCATATGTTCGGAGAAACGCAGAACACAAGTGAAACAGAAAATAACTATGGAAGGTCTGGATTATGCCTAAGTGTGACACGCCACGGCATGATCCACGGACACAAGCATTCCTCTTCTTGCCTAACACACACGTCTGCCTAGCAGAGAAACACTACGAGAGCAATATCAAGTACTGATAGTGACTGAGGAGTCTGCAGTTGACCTTGGCAGTTGTTTACGGTGGGGAAAGCCCACCCTCCATTGTTTGTGACTAGTTACTGATATATTCCAGTTAAAAATATATTGAGCTCAAGTGCAGTCGTGTTTTGTGCATGTGAGATAATAGAGTTACTTTCTCTAGAGTTTTATGTGGTTAAAGCTGTGCATAAATTTGACTTTAGGCTTGTCAAACACGAAACATCAAACAAATGGCGACCAGTGGAAAGAGGGTCATGTAGTAGTAGAGACTCATGTTTTTGACAGGATCTATATATTTTCCCTCCGACCGTCGTCGCGAGAGTTATGGGACTCTTACCGACGGTGTGATCAACTGCGTTCTCGTGAATAAGGGACAATAACTACTGCCCCCGCAACATACTTGGTACCGTTTCCTTTGTAACCTTAAAGCAGCTATGAGCTAATGCGGCCCTCGTAGGTTTGCAGTACGACACGGGATCTAATTTCAGAAACAAGAAACTAAAAGATACGAGAGTCGACGAGTGGTTATATATATATATTATTTATTACTGCAAGTGGGTTTATACCCGGTGGCAGTGGTACTACAATGACACATAACACAGAATAACATACATCACAAAAAATGTAACGCACAACACTCAAAACAATGCACAACACAAACTTACAAAAACATACTACAAAAAGAAAGAGTAGCTAAGCCTAACAAAAAAAACCTAACGTAGATGAATCAGAGTTAAAAATAATTAGGTATACAAGCAATTCATTCATACAAAATATTATTCAGTTACAATACAGCAGACTTTTCATACCAGAGTATAAAGAGAAATTTCATCTCACATAAAACTAACAACTGCCCTGTCTTTGGTTTGAACTTCTCAAATTTCATCAGACGTTAACATTTTAGTGACTAATAAGCAGTGTAAATTGTCTCACTGAAGCGGCGAACAGTGAATAACAAGTGCAAGTGCAAATAAAGTATTAACGTGTAGTCAGTTCATTTTACTCAGCATTTATTACAAAAGAAACACAAGTAAGGGCGCGTTATGTAATATTAGTTTCAGGTTTACGATTAATTCAAATTTATCAAGTTTAATTTCAAACAAGTTTAACATCCTCAGTTTTGACACTGATGACGACACGTTATTATCATTAATGACAAGTAAGTACAAAAAAATCGGTATTATTCGTAACATGGCCAGCAAATATCTTTTTTCTCTTCATTTGATCCTCGTACCCAAAAGATTGCTCCACACTGCCTTAAAGCTTTGACTGAGCCGGTCCCTCATACAGTTAGGCCTGGCAACGCAGAGGCCGACAAAAGAGTGCACTGTGCCACAACCGCAAAACCAAGTAAGAAGGGATAACTGTGAACGATAATTCGTAATAAATTAAACATGGCTGAGGCGGTTAGTCGCCGGCCTCTCACCGCGGAGGCCCGGGTTCGATTCCGGGCCAGTCCATGTCAGATTTATGGTGCAGAAAGTGGAACTGAGACAGGTTGTTCTCCGAATACTTCGTTCTCTCACTGTCAGTCGCTCCATCGGTGCTCGATGCTCATTTATTAATCCATATATCACCGACGCTATAGAATCCCAGCAGCTGACGGAGTGGTTAAAGAACACACTTAAAAATATATCAAGCACTAGGTTATGAATGTTGTGTATGTGAGTGGACGCCTAGCTCCAGTCTTTATCAGCCTTCGGTACTAGACAGATGGAAATGGTTAGCTGCACGCCCCGACCGCTTGGTGGGCCTAAAAGCCGGTCTGGACACTGGTGAAGGAAATTTTTGCCCCCCCCCCCACGATTACGCGATCATCCAACATACGGAACTCAGAAGTTAAGTTTTTGGGCCATCATGTCTCTGTACAGAGGCGTTTGAAATATAAATCAAATGAGGAATATCCATGCAAAAACTTAAAACCAAGCGGGACCTCTTCTGTACTTTGAATGAATGTGAAACACACAACAAGTATCAACAGAATACTGAACTCATAATTCAGGAATCTGAGCCTTTTGCTACAACCGTCATTCATTGCGAACTACGGTTTCCACATGACTCATTGTACGTTTTGTCTGTATTTACGAGTATGTTCCCTCCGTAAACGTTATAAACGCATAAATATGTAACAAAAATATGACGCTGGCATGCTTTGAGCTAAGCAAGGTGTGAATAATACAGATAAGTATCCCAGACGGGAAAATTCTCGCTGATGACGTATCCTCGAAGCCATGCTGATAGGCGTACGCAGAGCGGTTGCGAGTATTTTGTTATGGAAGTAACAGGGTGAAATTACCGTACAACTGACAGTTCGGCAGTAGCACTAGTTACTGGGTACTTGACATGGTAGTAACGAACCAGTCGACACGGCATAACATCCACAAGACTTAAATCTTCGGCAAGACCGCTGTGAAAACCTCCAATCTCGTATTCCAGCAAGGCCACGCGTCCCGTGTCATAGACTGAACACATTCTTTTGCCGCAGCTCCAAGCTAGCAGTTTCAATTATCGACCGTTTCTTTCCTCTTTCTTCCATATCGTTCCCTGTGCATCATTTAACGATTATCCACCCATACGATGTTATTTAATTTATGCCGCTAAAAAGCGTTGTTAAATAAACACTTTGCCAACGACGCGAACAAGAACAGTGGAGGTGAAGCTCTGAATATTTTCAGCTTTGGTACTAGACGAAGACGACTGATCAGTTTCGCACTCCGGTCACTTTAGGTATACACAGATATCTCGCGGTATTTACTCGACAGAAGTCTGAGTGGAAATCAGAGGTGGTCTGGATTTGTTCCCGCTTGGATTCAAACCACGAACGTCTTGCCCACAGCCAGTCACGTTGCTCTCTTCCTAGAAGCTTTAGTTTAATCTCAAACGTACAAACACTGTGGACGATTAACCAACGCAATCTTGTTTGAATAATTCTGCTTCGTAAAACGAACCATGCGTGTAGGGTCGCCTGGTTTTTAAGCAACATTTATAATTTAGACATGACGTCAATGTCATCATTTCAAAACAGCCCCGAGGAATGTATTTCAAAAAGCCTGCTTACATGAGAGACAAATGCCACACGACCAGATTAAAAACCGCCTTCCTTGAATACCGTAGACGGAGTGCGAACCTTACTCGGCCTACGGGCCTCTAATATGTAACCGTACAATCATCACCTTTTGCAAACAACCTGCAGCGCTAAATCCTCATGCAAGAATATGACATTAAATCAACAATACCGAGCGTATCCCAGATCTCTACTTATGAATAATGCTAACCTCCTCCGACCAACTATCTCCACCCTCAGCTAATGCATTCATCGTGTTACATTAGGCCTTGAGCAATCTGTCAAATTTTGTTCAAATAAGAACACACCTCTACATTTAAGAACGCCCATTACCTTATGAAGATCTCCCACATGTCCACTTGTTAAAAGGAAACCAAGGTTGCTTTGCTAAACATCACTTTATGAGAATCTGATAAATTAAGAAGAAATCACTGTCTGTCCTACTTACATCCTTTGTCCTAGTAGTGTATTGTAATGTGCTGCTTAAATACCAAGATATGAGGCGTCCAGGGAGGGAGGAGGTAAATTTCCATGCATTCATAACGTTGGCATTAGATGGATGGGAGTAGTTGGCTTCACGCTCCGGCAGTTTTACCCTAGGGGAAAAGAGCCCTCGGCATGAAAATGAGTGGGCTTCAGCGCCGAATTTCTGAGCAGAATAATTCTTGCCCCTGCCAGGTATCGAAACCCCATCGCCCAGCCCATAAACAGTCATTTCTTGAATGACCTATCCCAGGCCCGTTTTGTTCTTATTTTGTGGTTTACCTGAGAACGATTTATCATCTGCATCGGTTATATTAACCTAACTGTTTGGATGATTATAAATACTAATGTGAAAGGAGCTGGGAGTGGCCGTCGCCTTTTCAAAATATTTTCTTCTTCATAAGGATAAAAGATACGCATATGATTATCACCATGCAGTCCGTGTGTGTATTTTCGAGTTAACCCAATGAGCTTGTGAAGAAACTGACCGACTTCAACGAAATTTGGCATGAACGTTAAGCCACTGGAAGGCACCCTCACCTTGTAATTTCTGAATTCCCTACAATCGGCAAAAACAACATGGTAGACGCACACACGTATGAGGTAAGGGCGAAACTATCGCCATTTAATTAACAGTTCTCAAATTATGTAAGGTAAACTACTTGTGGCCGATCCCAATGGCCGCGCGGTCTAAGGCGTGGGTCTACGGTCGCTCGCTTGCTGGGATTGTGGGTTCGAATCCCGCCGGGGGCATGGATGTTTGTCTCTTGTGAGTGTTGTGTGTTGTCAGGTAGAGGTTTCTGCGACGGGCTGGTCACTCGTCCAGAGGAGTCCTACCGAGTGTGGTGTGTCTAAAAGTGTGATCGTGAAGCCTCGAAAACTGAGGCGGCCTAGGCCCCCAAGGGGGTGTCCAGCCATAGGAAAGAAAAAAAGAAAAAAAAACAACAACAACTTGTTATGGAAATTTGGAACGCCGTAGAACAAGGAACTGGCATACGCATAAAACGTGTATTTAGCTTTCCACCTGATTGGCATAACTTATGAACCGTTTTAGTGAGGCACGTGAAATTAACCTAACTACAGATTACATATCAAATACCGTTTCTAAGTTAACAATTATAAACATGGAGACGGTGCGAAAATCTGAAGCTGCCCAATAAATTTATCGTAGACAAAGTCTGTACTAAAGTAATATGACATTTGAATAATAATAATATGTTTACAATACAAAGTAATTAGAAATATTCTAATTTGACTGCGACTCGATCGTCTGGCTATCTGCAAACAAGTCCAGCAGGCTAACCCATGAGCTATATCGCAATTTATTGCTCAATCATAAATTTAAATTACCTAAGAAACTGATAAAATAAAACTTTAGAATTGGAAGTACATGCAATAAGAATACAGGCTTTATGAGTTCTGTCCTAACTCCCAATTTAGGCTACTATGCCATCACTGCCTGGAAGAAAGAAGGAATGAAAGAAACAAACAAACCGCCAGATTAGTTTTTTTTATGGCTCCAGATTAGCCAGTATCTGGGCTGATATTCTAAACGTCTGCTTGATCATTATATGTGGTAATGTTTCGGTATGAAAATATGTCTTTTCTTTTGTCATATTATTTTTCAGGCCCCTTTCAGGTTCCGTCTAAATATCCGAAGCCCCAAAACGGTTCCGTAGGCAAATAAGTTTGGGTAACGCTGATGTAATCAATAAACACACAAAGCCGATTAATTAAAAACAAACTATACCGGATTTATAATCAGATCAGAAACAATCGGTCAAGAAGGATTTCGCAAGAATAAAAATTGGTCGTTTAATACTGCGAATAATAACACAGGCGCAGCCTGGAGGAAACAGAAAGGAAAGGGATACAATACTCGATGACTTAGATTGCTTCTACACACCGTAATTTTCTGGCTACACGTGACCAGGAGTGATAATGAAATGGGTCACGGTCACTCGTCACCCCGCTGATAGAACTGCGCGTACAGACCAAGCTGATAGTAATTACATCGATCCATGTGGGGCTCTTTGGATGTCACGGCAACTGCAGTCCTTGTACTAAAGTAACAATCGATCAGCTGGTCACGAAATTTCCCGCATTCTTTGGATCCTAAAGCTTCATTACCGGGTTCAAAAGAACCACCACCAGACCCTCACATCCAACTTCTTTATCATACCTGCATCCACTACTAGGTCTCTTCAACTGTCTCTTCCCTTCGGATTTTAAGACTAAAACTCTGTAGGTAATCTGGTATGAGTTTGTTTTCAGTGTAAATCATCAACAAAACCGTGTTTTTCATGATTGTGCGTAAACATTTCATTTTCAATATCAAAGTTAAAGGTTTTAAAAAGCGCTATGTCATTTCAATTTATTTTACACCAACTAATGCACACGTAAAACCACTTTTATGTAGTTTTTATTGTAAAATGTACCCCTACACGTGCTTCGATCCTCGGATAATCGTCAGGGTTTTTTTTTTTAAAAGCCACTATCACTTCAATTGCATATTTTGAAGGGTCCAAATAGCACTCATGTCTTAATATTTGTTTTAAAATATCTGAATTTTAAAATTCATAAAACATTAAAACTTATGATTTATAAGTTAAAGTCGTAGTTAAAATGTTTTGGTTAACGGCGTAGGTGCTGGTGTCAAGAATCGTGGTATGTTGTGGGCGTATGCGGTGTGTGCTGTCTGTTGTCTGGTGAAAAAAAAATTGCTATGTCATTTGTACACCCGAAACGCATAATTTTTCCGTGGAGGACTTCCACGGAAATTCAGTACGACACAAGGTTCCACAGACATTACGACTTTGAAGACCGCAATTAGACTATATACCCTTTCCTGTCATAACCGTGCCTCTCTGTGGTTTATTTTACGGAGCTGTCCTTATGTCAGACCAGGGGTGAAAAAATTTCCAAAAATCTAGGAGCCACCTCAAATTCTAGGCGCCAGATGAGTAACATGAACCAAGTTCCAGCCGTACGACCCACAAATATTAGGAGCTACCGTACAAAATGTAGTTTCCAGCGCGACCTGGCGTCCGGGATATGTGCACCCCAGTCTAAGACTATGCAGCGTCTAGTAGCAGGACGAAAGGTGACTGACGTATTGGAAAGGATGTGAAATAAAGCGATCATAGCCCACTCGAGGTACTGTCCTAGAACTTATTTGGAAGGACTGAGGAAAACCGTGATAATACCGGTCACAAGAGTCGGTTTACCGACAAAAACTCGAACCGGTCGTAGTTTCATATCGTGCGCTTCCTCTACGGGTTTGTCAGAACGACAGATAGAAGCTGGCGGGGTCTAATATTAATTTATTGCCTGAAGAAGAAATACTGCATGTTATTCCGTACGGTATCCAAACCAGATGATATTACACCAACACCATCAGACCTAAACTATTAAACAGCTATTATTACAAAATAAAGTTTTCTCGTTTAACAGAGTAATGAAGCTGCTTTCACATTTGACAGAACACAAAGTTGTCAACGGGGAAATTTTGTCTCAAGCGGTATGCATATGTATCCGGAAGATGTCCAGCTCTAATTTCCGACAGGACACCGACTATCCAAACTATGTTTCCGTGTAGCTTTCCTCACTCTCTCTAGACCAGGCCCGCTCAACCCGCAGCTCGTAGGCTACATGTTGCCCTTTCTCTGGCAAAGCCGAGACAGAACGCCGAAGCAATTTTAAAAACTTATGAGCTGTATATTTACGGAGACATACATTTCCAATTAATTTTGTAAAAATGTGCTAAAAATAACGACGCACTAGAATATGTATTGAACCGCATTTTAAAATATATTTTCCTATCATTATCAGTATACTTTACTGTACATGGTGTACAGAAAAACACACAGTAAAATTATACACATAATTGTACGTATGCTTATTCTTAACTTCGCGCATTTAATTCCACATTGCCCGCATGCAAACCGAAGTTGCAAACGAAAGGCTCAGCGGGCCTGTTGTACGCAAATGCCTAGACAGTACCTCAAGTTACACAACGACCCCTTCCTTCAACACCCCCATTCATCGTTCACTCTCATCCTATGATACGACGATATAATTTGAGCTACTAAGAGTGTCGTTAACTGAACCACGCTTATACGATTTGATTCACAGGAAAGTCCCATGAATGTTCTTCCCTGCACATTTCCTGTTGAAGTACACGCTCAGGCACGGGGACGTCCGATTTCGTTCACGGTTTATTGCAGGGTTCAATATCATGTCCAATTTCGTTCACGAGATAAGCAGGTAGTTCTCAAGCCCCTTTTATGGTATATCCGTTTTCGTTCACGGCTATTGTTCATGTTGCATCCCCTTCAACAGCGCCGATCCCAATGGCCGCACGGTCAAGTTGTGGATCTGCGGCCGCTCTCTTGCTGGGACTGTGGCTTCGAATCCCGCCAGGGGCATGGATATCTCTCGTCAGGAGGAGTCCTACCGAGTGCGGTGTGTCTAAGTGCGATCGTGAAGCCTCGACAATGAGGAGGCCCTGGCCCCCTATGGGCTGTTGCGCCATGAAAAATATTCCCGTCAATAAAAAACAATACCAAGGTGTCCAGGTATGCGGTTGCCAAATCATACTTGGTCAGCTTGAATGACGTAACCTTTGTCCATTTGTTGGCTGGTATTAGACTTATGATAAAATGCACGGTACATAAAATATAAAATAAGGGTACATTGCTTGATAAAAAATGGTCATATTAGTACAATGTTTTAATACAGGACTTCTCACTAAATTCAGTCAACTTCATTTCAAACATGCACACGAACTTTTTTCCTCCCGAGGGGTAAGGGATTGACCGTGTGCGAAATCGTATACTATACCTGCTGGCCGTGAAAGAATTTGGATATGACCTTTTTCCTCTCGAAGGGTAGGCCATAAACCGTGTACGAAATTGGACATGCCCCTCAGGCACTCCACGGCACTTGACGCGATAGTGTTATGTTCATGAAAGGTACTACACGCACCTGGTGCAATTTGCGAGTCCCAACCTATGATCCAGCAGAACATCGCTAGTGAAATCGAGTAATGGCGGTCTTTTAGTCAATTCGGAGAAAAGAAAACGTGGTGAGTAGCATTTTCTCTATCTGACATTTCTACTGGCAATCTCGTATACAAAAGCCGTCAGTCTGACCGGTTCCTAATATTACATGACATTAAATTCTGAGCTTGTTAATACTATTCCTAAGGCCGTGCCATGGCTCAGGCGGTTAGTCGCCAGCCTCTCACCGCGGAGGCCCAGGTTCGATCTCGGGTCAATCCATGTGGCATTTGTGGTGGACAAAGTGGCACTGGGGCAAGTTTTTCCCCTGTAAATTTCATTCCACCGGTGCTCCATTACAAGGAAAAAAGGAAACAAAAAAGCATCTTCATCACAGGGTTGCACAGTAAGTCTCAAGGCTGCGGTGCGTCCGCAGCGTCTGCTGCGGGGCCCTTCACCTAGCCCTAATGATGACACAAAAAGTCGGAAGTACATAACACAGTATACGATGACACCACGTCTTCCGTTAACTGAAAAATGTTGGGAACCACTGGACTACACCGTACAGTAATTAATATATTAACCAACTTATGCACTTCATTCTGTAGTCTGTCTTACGACAGGTCCGTAGCCTCTTCCAAAGCAAGTTCTCCACAGGGTGCGATCTAGTCTTCCTCTTTCAATTTCCAGTAACCTCTCTTTTCCTTAAGGTCATCCAGTAGCTGCTTACGTCTTCTCCCTCGTCTTCCCGTCATTTCTATCCGTCCGTCTAACTTTCCTTCAATCACGTGTTTCAGAAGGCAGTTTCTGCGCAAGATGTGACCAATCCAGTTAGCATCTCTTCTCTTTATTGTATGTACGATATTCCTCTCCTCTTTGACTCTGTGTAATATTTCTTCATTTCTCACGCGATCGGTCCAACTGATCTTCTCCATTCTTCTCCAGCACCACATTTCAAAACTTTCCAGATACTTCTGATCCATTTTCCGAAGTGTCCACGTTTCAGCACCATACAAAGCTATGCTCCAAATGTAGCACTTTACTAGTTCCTTCCGTAAATTTAAGTCCAGTTTGCTGGTGAAAAGATTTTTCTTCTTGTTGAATGCTGCTTTTGCCATGGCAATTCTGGATTTAATTTCACGTGTACACCTTGCATCATTTGTTATCATGCTACCCAAATAATAGAAATATTTAAATATACCAACAAAGGGACTTATGCACTTAATAAAATAAAATCAGAAGCAAGTATAAAACTTCTACATGTTTCGGCACCGGGATGCCATCATCAGAACAAAGCAGCACAAAACCAACACTTGAACAAACTGAAGCATAGACCTTCAGAATACAAAGCAGCAAAAGTATTCACTCGAATCCGACATCTGATCTGGGGATGTTCCCAATGGTACGGTGTTTGTATCGAAATTCACAAAAATGGGACAATTAATATTTACAATACAGATGTCTGCATTGCAGCTAGGGAACAAACTCCTCACTGCGGTTTCGAAGAAGGAAGACTATTTGGGTGCTAGATAGGCGACCTTCTGAACGAGGGACATGTAGGAAAGGAATAATGGAGCTTACAGATGTCGGGGAGAATTATAAACACCTCAAACACCTGTGGACATGGTGATATATTTTCATCAAAAAATTTGTGGGAGGCGCTTGTGTATAAAGCAGGCCACATAAACAGTAGGCAACCTTTGCTTCTGCCAATAGGATGCATACTGCCTATAGTAACACACTGTGACGCAAATGCCTAACAGAGACAAAGCCGAGTGATGGAGAATAAAAGGTGTTGCCCCTATACGCAAGAACCACCCATCTGTGTAGCGTACACGTGGAGTAAAACTCCATGCTTTCTACACTTGGATATTAAACGAGGGTCAGGAATTAGCTCCACGTTTTATTGCTTTATCTCTGGTCAAAGATCCACCAGCATTCATGAGACAGGAGGCTTACTGGACCCCAGAGACCGGAAATACAATTCCGGTCGTGTATCTGTGGTCAATCATTTTACTTAGTGAACCACACCGGTTTCCAGAATTGGTTTTGCATCTGGTGAGGTTATTAAGCCCCAGACGTAAAAAATGCTTAATGTTAAGTTTAAAAAACGCGAAGCCACTGGTTTAAGCGAACAATGAGAAAGCGTTCTTTCTTTGTTACAAGACACGCAGGATGGAGACGAACTCACCTCATGTGACGCAACTGAACCGAATCCTTTTGTGATGAAGTGGAGTTTTACTTAACAAAAGAAAACTGCTTCTTGCATCCACAATGTTCATGTGTCGGCGTGTCCTTAAAGGAAACTTTCAATTCTACACAACGCACATACGGATTCGGTGCAAGTGAATACGACATATGTCACTATGTCATTGTTTCAGATACTTCAGATCTCACATTTCAACTGCGAAATATGCGGAAAATGACTTATTGGTAAAAACGGAGTAGGCAGCGACTGTCGACAAATTAATTTCCGTTTAAAGCACTGTGCAGTCACATGTGACAGTTTGATACAGGCCTGTCAAACTCAAAACAGGTGGAGGGCCAAATTCGAAATCCAACTTGGCATCTTGGGCTGCAACATGTAATGTCACATTCCCTCGTCTTTCTTCATTTGTATATCTGGCAATGTATAAACACGCAAGGATGTAAAATACTGCTTGTATTCAATCTTGCAGGATATCTTGGGCGTATTACGCAATAAACACAACAATGGCAGTCAAGTTTATAAATACTGTAACAACAGGTGAGCAGGCCACATCATACATCTCTTCCGGGCGTGTGTTTGACAAGCCTGGTTCAACAAAATTCGTTATTACTGCACATCACGTTGACAATTGAAATCAAAACGTCGATCCAACTGAAGCATAATCAAGATGTTACAAAGTCAAGGCTTATGTAGGCACGTCACTAGACGATTCGTCGAAGGTACTGCGGTGTTATTACGCGATTGTGCGCCAACAACGGGTTAAAACATATCTTCAGTGTTGCGGAATTTAGCCTCCATCTCTCCACTATTCGAAAGCAAAATTAACCCTTTGAAGACTAAAATGATTCTACATTTTATATAAAGATTGAGTTCGTACCTCACAAAGAACACAGTGTGCTTCCATTAGCAAGACAAATTCGTTATGTTCTATAGGGAAATAATGGCTGTTTACAGTAATAATTATGCGAAACAAATAAATACAGAGTTTTTACTGTTACTGGCAGTACATATATAATCACTACAATTTAAAGGGTTGAATAAAACTATGATTAAACACCAATAAAGAAACACAAAACAAAAAATAATGAGAACGTTTTTATGCATTCTGTGCACGATGTGAATAAAACGAGAGCACAACTAAAATGCCAAGTTTGTCCGTCTGTCCTTCCGCAGTTTATCTTCGGTACTACCCAGCACATAGCGACAGCATTTTGTACTGGGAATCTAAAGTTTCCTCCCCAGAGGGCACCGCCTTTTCGAAGGTTTGTGTTAAACCGGGCGGGGAGAACTGCGTGCTCCAATGAAGTTGGGGCCAATACCAGCGGCAGCGTAGCTACTGGTAGGGTCTCGCAATTCGGACAGGTCTCAGAAGATGAGCCTGACAAAGAGTTTTTTTAAGGTTGTTCATTTCGTGCACTGTTTGGATGAATGTAGTCTATTTATTAAACCAACTAAATGCACACTACCTTTCACATATGAATGTTACATGTATCGCTCCGACATGTTTCGGTGTCAGTACACCATCTACAGGAAGCATGGGATGCCAAGTTTAAAACCAACTGTCAGTAAACAGGCCACTTTTTATATGGTTCTGGAACCATATAAAAAATAAAAAGTGGCCTGTTTACTGACAGTTGGTTTTCCAGAACCATACAAAAAAGTGGCCTATTTACTGACAGTTGGTTTTCCAGAACCATATAAAAAAGTTGCCTGTTTACTGACAGTTTTAAACTTGGCATCACGTGCTCCCTGAAGATGGTGTATAGACACCGAAACATGTCGGAGCGATATACATAACAATCATATGTGAACAGCAGTATGCAATTAGTTTGTTTAATAAATTGACTACATTCATCTGACAAAGGATATCTCACGAGGGGGTAGGGAGAGCTCCTTAGGCGTTTGCCAACCTCCCTAGCGGAGCACACGCCAAAATCAAAGCCTGGCCCATCAGGCGAGGGTTGAGCATGAGGCTGACCTCATCACGAAATAATAATAATAATAATGCTGAGAAGCCCAAAAAAAAGGGAAGCCAACGCCAAACTTACAGGGCTGTAGTGCTAAAGAAGAATAATACGTTTAAAGTAAGTCCGTCGAATTTAATTTTGGTTTCTATAAATTTTCTCAGCAGCTAAACGTGGTTTTTCTTCAGTTCCTCCAATCAAATACGGAATTAGTACCTTCAGTTTGAACAGGCTCCCTTCCTTTCATATCCCTCCCAATTCATCATTCACAACATTCGACAACACATCATTTAGACAGCCAAGAAGTGTGGTTAAATAAATAAGACCTCAATTTTATAAACATTACTTGCCATCAACCGTAGTAAAACCGAGTAGCTCTGTGTTAGTGACAGCATGCACATTCCATTCGGTACGCATACCACACTTTGAAAATGACGCGAGTAAGAGAAAACGACTTTATGGCGATTCTAATGCACAGAAAAAACTTCTGTAGCTTCTGGACCTTGGTTAAGCACAAGCAGAGTCATACACAACTCTGAAGTGGATACGGAACACGTAAATATGGATATGGATATTTATTGAACTCTGCGTACAGTCCAGAATTACTTTTCACCTCCAATCAATAACCGGAATGATGACGTGACAAAGGACGAAGTTGAGTTGGTCACACTGGCACCAGTACAGTGGCTTTTCCTGTTTTTATGGAATATCTCTTACGTTATTTACGGAGTTTCACAGTACAGTATACATGCGCATATTGATCAGTGGCCAGCCACTGTAACGCACTGTGTTATGTAATAATTTTCTCTTAATCTGTCACACGAAAATACGAACTGATTTTGTTTTTATAGTTAAAAGAGCTAAATTCAAATTCAAGTCTCGCTCGCCGATACAGTCCGCAGGCCGTCCGATGTTCGAATCAAACTTAACCTCGAAAACTGTCACAGATGGTACAATATAATTTTCTCAACGGTTAGGATGATGTAAAGTTTCATCTGTATATATGCAGGACGCACTGCAGGCGTGTAGGACAGCGGAGATAAAACTCCACGCATTCTAAACCTCAGCGCCATATGGGATGTGCAGTCGGTTTCACGCCCGGACGTTTTATCTCCGGAAAAAGAAGTTCCAGTACCCGCTGGTTAAGAAGCTGGGTAACACCCAGAACTGCTGAGCGTTGTCCCTGTACCAGAATTAGACCTCAGTTTTTCTCAATGGTTACAGAGAAACAACACTATGTAACCCAACACGCTGTGCTATGTTCTTGTGTCACAGAGACTGGTGAACGATACATTACACACTGACCCACAGATAGGATTCTCATGGTCTGTCTCAGGGGTCCACAAATTTTCCAAATATCTAGGAGCTACCGCCAAATTCTTGGCTCCGGAAAGGTCACATGAAGCAAATTCCTTACTGAGGACCCACAAATCTGGAGTGACCTGAAAACTCTCACTGTTATCTGGCGTTTTCTGCTCGGTGCATGTGACCTGATACAAATTTTTGTAACTGTAATAATTATGCTGAAAATATAAGGTGCCAACGTACAAAATTTAGTAACACAGGTGACGCAGTGCACGGGATTTGTGCACCCCTGCCTCGTTCTTGCACTGACACAGCATGATTGTTCACAGAAGGGGGGGGGGGGAGGGCGTAACCGTTCTGATCAGAATATCCCCGCATTATTGCGTCTCATTCACGTATCTTCCGGAAGATGAAGATGTCCTTGAACTGCACTTATGTTACCATTTAACCATCCGATTTTATGTTTCAACAGCTTTGTAACCATCCCTCAGTTCATACAGAGAAACGGAACATGTTACTAAATATCCAGTTACTCCTCTTCTACAATAAATTTAATTTGACCCAGCTGTTATTTCCTGAAACTGTACTATCCAATGTATTCTAACAGTGTCCAGTTCGCTTACGGCGCAGCTGTACAACAATAACACGCATCCTAGTGAATTATCTACCAACGCAACGGTGTCAATTGTTTGCCGAACTTAAGAATTAGTGGAGTTATGCCTCTACTCTCCCTATACGCCTTCCGATGGTGCACGGCGACACATTTATCTCTTCATGCTGTTAACCTCAACTGCGGTACCGGTACAACATGTGGCCGTGAGCCTACGCAGTAATTCTGATTATTGATTAAAACAAATTCTTCTCTTCCTTTTCAGGTGCCCAAAATACCGACGCTACGTGAAATATTGACCAAAGGCAAGTGTCATACACACAAACACATCCATTAAAAAAACTCACTTCCGTTACGCTGATACGGTTTAACTTACCGGCAATTCGAAGAACAGCTCTGTCAGCAGGATCAAGTTGTAAAATGCTCAAAGGTTTATCCTTCGCCCATTCTTTCAAGCTTCCGTCAAAATGAAACTCCATTGTGAACAGGAACTTCTCACTCAAAATGATTTCCGTGTTCTACTAACCATTATTGAACATTTTAGTCGTTTCCTCACACTCCCTTGCCACCACTTGCGTTTCCGCACACCATCACAGCTACACTGGTAAACTAGTCCTTACAACAACCGCTAGGAGTCGCAGGAGTGGCAATGTCACTCATGCAAAAAACAATCTCTCGGAAAATGAAACGTACACATATTTTCATTAATAAACCTTAGAATTTTCAAACAGGATATACACTGAGACGGTTCACTTACACACACAGCCGTTGCACTACATTTATTGCATCACTTTGCCAAATACACATTCACGGCCGCCTCTTTAGTTCTGCATAAATCGATAATTGCTCATACAATACGTAAGACAGAGAAAAATGAAAGTTTACGTCATATCTAGTTGCACATTACACACGTAAACTCTAATTGCTACTGTGCAAGCACTAAATGCATTCAGACGCATCATTACTAATGCCGGACGCTACTTCCTAGCAGACAACATGGAAGCAGTCGACAAGTCACCAGGATGTGACGTCACAAGACAACAATTCTCTCCATTGGTTAAATCGATCGGCAACGAAGCGCGCCAATGCAGAGTTGCCAACTGAAGCTTCAATATGTAGAAATAAGCAAACGTTATCAGGAGTACAACAAAGGCAAATGTTACTCACTTCACACCACATGACCTATGGTTAGCTGAAATGAAATATACTGCAGTAGGTGCCTGCTGCAAGTTACGACACAAACAAAAGCAAGTCTTCTGCTTCAGCTGCTGGCGCGTATTAGAGAAACTATTTGTCTGGTGGCAGTTCGTGGTCAAATGGAGAACAGCTGTACGGTACAGCATAGGCAGAAAACAAAGTTTGTAGGAACCGTTATTTAGGAATGTTCAGTCTTGTTCGTGTAGCTGCGAGGACGAGTCTAAACCGGCCTAAGGTCAATGCACTGCAATTTAAATGATTCAGCCAATTAAAATTATTTACAAGACGCATTGATTGATGTATGAACACCGGGTGCGTGATGCGGTTTGTGAAATGCAATTCAAGAAAAATCAATATTAGAATTTCATTAATATGCCAGGCCGAATATTGTGTAAGTCTACAATAAGAGAATTTAATGGCGTATTATCAAAGTATCGGCATTTAAAAAACATTTGCCAGAGATCGTGTATAAGTAATTTATAAACTGTTGTTTGTGGACCCCTCAGTCGGGGGGAGGGGTTACGTAAAATTATTTAGGAATTTATTAGAAAATGTAGGCCTACATAATGGTGTAGCATTTGTTAGCGTGAGGATATGAAGAGTGCGTATACAATTTTGGAAGTAGACCTCAAGCCAAGAGACTTCCTGTGAGGTCTAGGAATTAGGCGAGAGAGTATTATTGAAATGGAACACAGAGAAACAGAGTACGAAAGTGTGGATGAATTCAACTACATGCTGATAGGACCCAAGTCAGGATTTTTCTTAAAAATTCTTAAATATTGACGGAATGCGAGACCAACAGTAACTGTACAATCCGGAGACATGAATGGAATACAGACAAAAAGTATTTTTGTGCACTACAGCCTACAGAAAGGAACAAGATAACGGGCATGTTTCTGATTTTCTTGTGCATATCCTATCGTGCCTAAGCACCACACCATGACACTATATACAGGTCCCCACGGTGCCTTCCATCCATGGAGACCTGACTCTTCATCAGCACCGCTGTAAAAACCTCAAACCTCCAAGAAAATCCTGTTTTTGGGTGTGGAATCCTGATGGTCAAGCCCGACGTTAGGCTGCTCCGACTGGCGCGTCTCCGCTTAGCTGACGGTGATACAATCCGTCGCTCCGTGGAACTGTTAGAAAACGTCCAGTTTTGAAATCACAGCTACAGATTAGCTGTTTGGAAGGCTCCCAGGCTTCGCCCTTCTGCTGAGAGCAACATGTAGATGAACATGAGGAGCATTGGTGGAATGATATTGACTTTAAAGACTAAGAATAACCTGAACTATATTTAAACATTCAGCTCGTACCGTGCAGTAAACACTTCCAGTCTCGGTTATGAAAATAAGTCAGTTGATGCTGCATAGGGAAAGTAACGCTGTTTGTTCTGAGATACATACACAACACATAAATGCACTGTGTGGGCAGAACGTAGAACCTTTTACAGTAAACACCAGTGGAACATAACAGTAACCGCTAGGCTTTAAAGGTTAAGAAGTGAAGCCAGCTAGCCTCGTTGTTCCAGTAAGCACATTGTCCTGCGGACATGCTCTTTGTTATTAAACAGTAATTTCTTGGCATGGTTTTGGAGCGACAAAACCAGCGCTCATTGCGTTTGAGACGGCTGATCACTCCGTATTTTTCGGCTGAAAATAGTAACAAGTCGGCAGTATCAAGACGAAAAAAGCTACGGTAGTTTCCTTGTAGCTATCTACCTACGGGTAAACACACTTTCTGATATTCGAAGTGCAAGTGTATAACAGGAACCACAAAAAATTATGGCACTGCAAACAACTGATTTATCAGAAATCTCCAGGTAGTGTTACAGACATCTTTAACGTCCAATGTAACCCCACATTCTCAGTCAGTGCCACAGTTGACACCGCCCAATGAATGGTGCGATATCCCTGTTGAATACAAACGTGTAGCCGGCAGTAATGAGTTGCTTACGTAGCCAGATTGCGCAGGTGTTTATTTGAGGAGCTGTATGCAGCGCACCGTCGCGTCACATAGCGAAATTACAGCGAGCGATCTGGATACAAAGCTGTGTCGACCTGATGACCGTCAGACCCACCTGTTTGAACTGTTCGCCCACGTGCATTCAAAAATAGAAGTGTTGTCATTACTGAAGAAATTAATGCCAACATGCGAGTTAGAAAAATTCAATTTTAGACTTTAAACGCATTTTCATAAACCGTCGTTGCTGAAATGGATGCAGTATGCAGTGACGGATTCAGACTACATATGCCCCGAGTTTTCTCTTTGCTGAAGCACCTAGGTAATAGACAGTGTTGGTAGTGCTCCACACATTCTTTGCGTCCACACAAGATGGAGAATTTCCCATCTTGGCCTCTTTGTCCTGGGCACATGTTACATAGGCTCGGCGGGCCGCTGAGACGATCTGGAAGCGGTGGCGAAGAGAAATATCCCTGTCCCTGTGGAGTCACTTTCTGAGGAGTTCAGCTTATCGCCATGCTATGAAGAAATATTGGTCTAATCCATCAAAAATTATTGCTAATATTTCTAGCCACTGTAGCACTCCAGTCTACAAGGTGTAACAGTTGTCATAAATAATCATACACGTACAACGATCAAGTTCATGGATTAAGGGCAAGGAGAATGTTATTTGGCTGGGTTGGTGTCTGCCATCTTCCGACACACGAACTCGAGTACATTATTAGATTGTTATGTATTGGTATGCACTGATCCACGGAGAGCAGCCGACGTTGCTTCTAGAGTGCAGGTCGTTGGTATGCAGCGTCTAATAAGGCGGAATGAGTGCTTCATGACCCTGCGTTTGCTTGTGACTGAAGGTGCCCTCAGACGGTCAATATTGTGGAATTATTACACAATATTATTGACCTCTAGTTGTAACATTAAAGGGTTGCACAATATGTTGTGTCAATAAAATGAATAAAGTTTAATTTACACAATATATTGTGCAACATATTGAATAGTCTGTGGACAGTATTGCGCTGTATTCATTCAGTTACCGTCCGTCTGCCGAGCAGTAAACACGTCTCCAGCACAATAATCCCAATTGACTGACATGTAAGCCTTATGAAGTTCAGGTCTTGAAAAGTATTTCCCGTGGTCAAATACCGTAGCGTAATGGATAAACGCTGACTGTGAGTGACTGCTTCTCGCATGTTCGAATTTCTTTAGCGATTGTAGGGGTAACAGTTTCGAGTATCCCATCAAAAAACATACTCGTTCGTCTAACTCAACACTAAAGTCTGTCATGAGATTTTCGTGTGTGTATTGTGGTCTTCGTTTGTACCACTCTTTGATCCAGCGGCGATTCTGTTCCTTTTTTAAACACAGGGCTAAAGCAGTGGCACACAAGCAGCATCAGTATTAGTCAACATGTTTACTCGTTGTAACCCGCGGGCAAAACGAAATATTGCTAATAATGTTGAGTCATCAAGGGAGAAACATATTGCGCAATATTCATTCAAGGCAATAATATTGGCCGTGTAGGGGCCGCCTAAGACACTTGCTAAACAGTAGCACCGCAATAGTTCATCGATTGCAAACAGATATGATGAGCTGTAGCACTCTGCCATATCCACAGCGATACATGCAAGGAAGCAATAACAAAGGAACCAAACAAAACTTGAAACTGTTATTCACAGTGAGGCTGGTAATACAAATATGGAGCCCCCCCCCCCCAAAAAAAAACTGAGCTTTCAAAGCTCAAGTCACCCACATCCAAACAGTCCGTCCTTCCACCCGCAGGAAGGAAGTGGCTGCGATATTGCCAGGCGCAGTCCGGCCTTGCGGTTGAATGGTACCATTATTTAGCGTATGGAATGGAATATAATGGACACCGAACACACAAATGACGTTGCTGACTATACGAGGTCTGTCCAAAAAGTATCCGACCTTGGGCCGGGAAAAAAAAGTTTTGTATCTGGGTGGTTACAATACCTAATCCCCTTCAAAGTAGGCCCCTTGTGACTCCACACACTTAGCCCAGCGGTCCTTCCATCGCTGGAAGCAATTCTGGAAGGCTTGTTTTGGAATGGTGTGCAGCTGCGCCGTCGCGTTCTGTATGATATCCTCGCGGCTGTCAAAACGGGCGCCTTTTAGCGGTGTCTTCAATCTCGGGAACAGCCAGAAATCACAAGGAGCCATGTCAGGAGAGTAGGGAGCCTGGCGAACCTGCGGAATGCCGTGCTTAGCCAGGAAACCCTGGATCAGGTGTGATGAATGAGCTGGGGCATTGTCATGATGCAGCTGCCAGTTGCGTGCGTCCCACAGCTCCGGTCTCTTGCGCCGAACTGCATCACGAAGATGACGGAGGACTTCTTGGTAGTACTCCTTATTAACAGTTTGGCCTAGTGGTGCGTACTCATGATGCACAACACCCAGGTAATCGAAGAAAACAGTCAGTATCACCTTCACATTGCTCCGAACGTGTCGTGCTTTTTTGGGCCTCGGGGATGTTGGATGCTTCCATTGTGACGACTGGACCTTGGTTTCCGGGTCATATCCGTACACCCACGACTCGTCACCAGTGATCACAGTCTTCAGGAACTCAGGATCCCTGTTGGCGCACTCCAGCATGTCCTGCGCGACCTCAAGGCGGAGTTGTTGCTGCTCCGGCGAAAGCAGCTTGGGCACAAATTTTGCCGCCACTCTTCACATGCCCACATCCTCAGTTAAAATCGTGTTTGCGGAACCTCTGAAAGTCCCTTCTACCACTACGCTCAGTTTCCCCACCCTTTCGCCATTACTTACCGCGGGAAAAAATATAGTCGGATACTATTTGGACAGCCCTCGTATACGGAACGGCATTAATGACCTTGTCTGGTCCGTATCCGAAACTACGCCACAGATTTTGACGAAACTTTGCATCGACTGGTATGTTTATTCCGGAGTAGCGCGATTATCATACACAGTACAGTTGTAGTAATTATTAGTACGTGGTCCTGGGGGGAAAAAATAGCTGTTCTATGCTAGGTGAGGCTCCGTCTTGTATTCTTAGGTTTGGTCATGTCGTTGGTTTCTCATGAAAGTTGTGTGTGCAGCTTAGGTCCAGTGCACTTATCTGCCACGTCAGATGTTGAGTGTTATTAGTTAGTGAGATGGTTAAAAGTTCTGAATATCTGTGTTCTGCTGGGGGAGATTTTGTAGTCATTCTATTGAGTTTCTTGTATGTTTCAGACGGCCCTGCAATATGAGATCTGGTATGCATGAAACTTACATCGAATTTCACCAGTATTCCACAAAATGGTTCATTGTACAAAAGAATACTATAGAGAAAACAGTCTATTGAGTTTGATACGCTAAAGAAATTGTATTCCAAGAATTTTGAAATAGACGTAGACCTACATTTAACAAAACACAAAGAAAAGGCAAGCTAAACTTGTCCCTGTGCTTAACTAAGCACCACGCCATGAGGAAGTATGGCAAAGTGATGGTATAACTCAATTAGTTCGTAACTTCAAAACTAGATGGAAGTGAACAGCCAGTCTCACGCTGCGGCCACAATATCTTCGGGGCCAATCCCTAATACCCATCAGACAGGCGGCTGGATGGGTACCTGAGCTAGTCTCTACGTTACTGGAGAAGAAAAATCCGTACCTCTGCAGAGAACCGAACCGCTATCGTCCAGCGCGTAGCCGAGCGCCATAACTACTACTCTCATTTAAAGAAGACAGGAAGCAGAGTTACTATTGGTGTCTTACTGTCATACACTGCAACAGTGAGTTTGAGTATGTAGCCAATGAACATAAGAAAATGTGAAATGCCAGATCGCATTTGGAAGTATAGTGAGGGTTCGGGGGCGTTATCACAGCGTGCTGGGCAAAATAGGGTTACGTGAACGTGGACGCTTATGGACACCCTCCCCCCAATTCCGACGAGACAGGGTGAAGCCGGTAAAAAATACCGGGGCCCAGCGGTCCGGAAGGGGGCTCCACTATGTTGCATATGTTTCTGTCTTTCTCGCTAATACAAATAACCCTTTCAGACCAAGCCCAAGTCACACTGCGAGAGTCAGGTTTTCCAATTTAGTGTAAACATTTTTAGCCGGTCCGCCCTTGCTGGGGAGGGGGGGGGGGGCAAAAAAGTTTTTCCGCCGGGGCCCGAATCCGCTGTCGGAGGCCCTGCCCCCCCCCCCCCCAGTCGCTTAAAATACATACATTTTTGGACATCATTTACACAGTGCTTGAGTAGCCGATGCCGCCAGCCTCTGCGACGGTTGAGTGAGTTACCGCCCGCGTTTATTCGCCAGCATTTAAAACTTCCAGCCTTCGACAAGGTCCCCCCTCCTTCTATTTAATTATTTTCAACCGCGTATAGTCAAAACCGTTTTAGGGGAGGGGTTATTGCACACATCTTCCCTTTTGTTTCTGTTCGATGTGTGTCACGTGTTGCCAGCTACGACGAACACACGCTGCATTCAGGCAGACTTCGGATCCAGTAACCATCCAACCATTACCCGCGCTCATCTCGACACTTGGGCTGTCCAAGCATCGGGTGTCGCCAGCAGCAGTAGTAACCCAAGGATATTTATCATCTTAATTGTTTTTGCTGACCTTCAGGGAAACTGGTTCTGACAGTGTCTAGGACGCAACTTTACCTGCCCGCCGTTCCCACAATTCCGCTCGCTGCTTGAATAATGACTAACTAGCACGAACTCCCATTAAAATCACGAACAGGAATGAGTTTGGTAATGGGGACGGATAACTCTGATTTGATCTTTAACAAAAAGTAAAGTCTACACTGAACAGATAAGTAAAAGGTAAAGTCGTCCCTGTCCACGCCATGAAGGAATGTAGGGGAGTAGAGATACAGCTCCACTCATTCTTAACTTCCGTACTAGATGGAGGTGAGTGGTAACCTTCATGACTCGGTCGCTTTACCCCCGGTTAAGAACCCCGGTACCCACTGAATAGGAGGCTGGGTGGGCCCCAGAGCCGGTCTGGGCGTTGTGCAGAGCAGAAAAGTCGCTTGCCTCTACTAGGAAGCCAACCCTGGACCGTCCAGCTCCTAGCTTAGTCACTACACCAGCTCCTAGCTTAGTCACTACACCAGCCCTAGCTTAGTCACTATACCAGCTCCTAGCTTAGTCACTATACCAAGTACGCTATCGCGGTCCCCATACTGAACCCATACCAGCCAAAATTGTACTTGCCTGACAAATTACAGTGCAGACCTCTCCCTTCACACTAAATTTCTTCCAAATCCATTGTGTAATTTCAGAGGTGAAAAATGTGGATTAACAGTCACCTCCCAAGTACGGGTAACGTATAGACGTCGTGTGACAAAAACAAAAACAACGGCATAACACTAATCAACGAATTACTAAATTGGAAGTGTTTATCACAGTTTAAGGTGCCATACTTCCATATGAAGAGCGCAGATAATTATTTCAGTATCTGTAAATAAATACAAATGGTAGATGTGTAGAATCTTATTTAATGTAGGCCAAAATGACTGGGTACCGGAGTTATTTCCTGGGGGTACAGCAGCAGGGGAATGATGTTAACCAATCACATCCATCTAGCGCCAAGCTTAAGATTGAGCAGAACTATCTACTCCCCCTATATGCCTTCATGGCATGGACAGGGAAAACTTTAGCTTTTTTCACTTTTCACAAAACATATTCTTCTTTTATTCCTTTGCAAATTACCTTACTGACTCTACACTGGAGGGATTCCCACCTAGTCTGACAGTTATCACCATACCACAATACTACCCTGTTATTTAACAGGAACTGCTAGGGCATTCTGTCTGCACTGCAAACTCCATTGCGCTCAGTCTTACAAACTTCCCTCTAATGACGTGAGAAGGCCAAAGTGGGGATATCTGTGCCCAAACAAGAACAAGGCATGGTGATGTCAATGTCCATAAAAGTATCAGTTTTTACTCTGTCTGTTGTACTCAGCAGAGCAAAATTATGGGTAGCCAAACAAAGTTTTTGTGACACACGTTGCACTTTGTGTCATGTCTGTTGAGGTGCCTCTGGAGAACATCTGTTAGGTTTAGAGGGTCTGAATGTTATTGCACTGATGTTAATATTAAAGATAATATAGCAATATAATCACATTAATGGTTTTTAATAAAATTACATTAACCACTAATTAGAACAGTAGATTAATGAGAGTCATCCAGAAAGTAACATCTCACACAAATTTAAGAAAATTTGCAGGAAACAATAAAGCTTTTGGTGATGTAAGGCTTAATGTTCCTGTTTCTGGATAAAAGGTTTGAAAACATTGAAATGTGTGTATATTGCTTTAACAAACTGTCATCATTGACTAATTCACACCAACAAATGCACAAAGACAAGTTATGTCATTAATTCCTTTATTAAAAGGTTACCCCAATATGTATTTCGGCACTTCTACATTGCCATCATCAGGGGGATCGTTGAAGTTTTACAAAGACCAATGTTTTTAAAAGTACATCAGAACAGTCAAAACTGTGTATAAAATGTTACAATATTCGTTGTTACTACTCTATGTAAAATTATACAATAGTAGTATTATTAAAATTGCTAAAACAGAGGTAAAATAGTATAGTATATTATATTAGATTACATATTGGGGTAACCTTTTAATAAAGGAATTAATGACGTAACTTGTCTTTGTGTTTTTGTTGGTGTGAATTAGTCAATTATACAAAATGCACGGTGAATATATTGTGAAAAACTGCGATCAATTTGGCAGCTACTAGTATATCACTCATGAAATAGCAATTTGTCAAAACTCACTGATACACAATTTTACAGGAGACAGACAAAACTTGACCGATCCTCAACAGACCAACATGTAAGCATGTTACGTTTTTACGAAAATATGAGGACAAGCAACTTTTTGTGGATACAACGTTTTGACAGAAGGTGTGTTTGTAACCCAGCTGTCTACTAATGCGGGCATCTCAGTTTGACGAACTGTGCGGGTTACGACAAATTGCCGTTTCATGAGCAATATGCATTACAAACATAAAGTGCTGTAAGTGAGTTTGTCAGTGGTGAACATTATCTAAAAATGCACTGTAAGTTGTTGGTTTCAGTGAGTGGAGACACCAAGCAGCTGCTAATGCTAAGGCGAGATTAATTTTTCTTCGGTGAGTTCTTAGTAAGAAAATAAATAAGGAAAACGACTTCCTGGGAATGTTCAGATAACATCTTGCAACACAAGCCAGCGGGGAACAAGATTTATTTTCTATACTGTTCTCTTCCCATTACCGTTTTAATTGGGAATTGGTTGTATTTGTCACAGATGACAGAGCTGCTGATTACTAAATTACTGTAGAAAAGTTCTGAGCAGAACGCAGCCCATTTTCCTCCTGCGTATATTCCTAGGCTGACAGATCTATTACTATTGTTTTATTTTTTAAGAACTTACTAGGTAACTGCACATTACATCTACAATGAAGCTGTTACACACAAGATCAAAGTTTTGTGCTCTTGAAATGTCTTTAATTATTCACTTACATCATATATTGTAAAAGTATGTTTATGATCTTTCTCTGAACCAAATTTCATATTCCTGGTTCCACTGTTTCATAAATTATCATCAAACTGAAACATAAAGAAAATTTCTGCACAGCTGCCATGTTACTTTACATCCTACCAAAAATTTGCCTTAATAAAAGTCACAAATTCTTCCAAGATCTGTTACATCACATCATGCCTGCACCTACGCTGAACGTTGCTAGTGTCACTAGTGCCTAACAAGTACATGTCCACCACATTACAGCTGGTAGTAGGTTACAAATGTAAGAAGTTGGGGTGGGTACTGAGAACATGCCATGCATACCAAAATTCGATAGAACTGGGCAACTGTACACATAGACGGACAGAACAGACATAGGCATTCATGTACACACACACACACACAAATAGTACAGTGATCTAATAAACCTACTTTCTTTCCTTAAGAAAGGAAAGCAGGCCAAAAACAAACACAGTGTAATGGTAGGGTGAAGTGGAAGAACTGCAAGGAAACCTGCAATCTGACAGATACAAATCCCACCCATGACAACCAACTTGTGCATAACTAGTTAACATTCTAATATGTAAGTTCTGAGTACCATAATTCTTTATTTCATAATCTCCAATTTCAGAGGATACCATGAACCTCCAATGTCTGTTTCATAAATACTTTAACCTTATTAAGCCAGCTCATGAATGTAGCATGAGACAAAAATAATATAAAATGCACATTTGTAATTCTCATTTCTTACTATGGACGGACTTCTTGTTTTAGAATAAAACTGCTGTTCATTTAATCTCCAATTTCAAACACTAAGATGAAACTTTGATGTCTGTTTCATTCAATGAATCTAACTAATGAAGGTAGCACCAGACAAAAATAATAAAAAATATATTCTAGTACTCATTATTTCTTACTATGGACGGACTTTAAAAATTTGATTTTTTGATTTACAACTGTTAACAGATTTTAAAGTTTTAACAACACGTGCAGAAATGTAACAATCTGGGACATTAAAAGGACATCTGTGAGCAGTATGCTATCTAAATTCAACTTCAAATTGATATGCACATCTACCACACTCGTTTTCTCACTGACCTAATTTGGAAACAGATATTATTCTTTGTTCAGCAAACTGGCATGTTCCAACTTCTCTTTTGTACTTGCAAATATTTCTTAAGTGAAAGTTCTTTTGTGGTTTAGAAAGAGATCAGATTCCCTGTCAGACAGAAAGCTGGCTTGCTTTAACTTTTCTTTTATGCGCAAATCCTCCGATGTTGCCGCACGCCACACCACCTCCAGGTCTTCCTGTGTCTTCCTGCAACAAACACAGCTTACATTCATCACACAATGGAGAAACTGTTAGGAGATGATTTGACCCACACAAAGCCCAGCAGCAAACTGACCTGCTTCACCTCTCTGCATATTGTAAAACCAACTCTGTCCAAACAAATAGAAAGTTACGCCCAAGTGCCATGAATTGTGGCAGTTGGTCTGCTCATTGGATAGGAGGCTGAATAGGCCCACAGAGCTGACTGGAAATCGAGAAGTCCCATTCTTGTTGAGAATCAAACCCTGACTGTCTAGGCCATTGCAAATCATTTGAATGATTGAGCTGTTCAAACTTTTATATTCTTTAAATTATTTATTTTTACTTTATACTGACAGAGTAAAATAAAGAATATTAAGATGGCCCCTTGTGGCCATGGCATGGAACACCACCAGCTTACAGATGGAGAAGATTTAGTGGGAGCACAGACAGACTGGCCCTGGGGCCTATCCAGCCTCCTGTACAATGGGTACCGGGTCATTCCCGGGGGTAAAGCGGCCGGGGCGTGGCGTTGCCCACCCACCCCCATCTAGCGCCGAGGTTAAAGAAAGAGTAGAGCTATACCTGTACTCCCCCTCTGGACCTTCATGGCCTGTTCTAGGGTGAACTTTACCTTTTACCTTTACAGACGGTAAGACGGGACAACTGCAGCATCGAACCGGCACAGGTTACATGTGTATATGGTAATGGGAATAAAAACATTCAATTACAGATGGGATTTTTTGTACAGCAGACTTTTTTAGTGATATAAAGTCATAATCAACGCAAAGAGGTTGCCACTGTGGTAACACTGTTCTGAATGTGCGTTTTCAAACTGTGGATACACAAGTCACTCAGAAATGACTGGTACTATTGGCAACACTGTATGACACCTGGCAACAACTAGGTAGTCCCATCCCCTGCACACTGTAAACATTACTCATTACCATGATGGTCCTATAGCTTTTGCAGGTAATGATATTTTCTGTACAGTAGTTCTGGAATAGTTTGTGACAAGTGCAGTGTTACAGTCTAACCTTTAAAGTACAGGAGATTAAAATCCCAAAGTAGCCGCTGATAGCTGGGGTTCTTTTCATTTTAAATGCCCGTTTTCACACCTGCTGATATTAACCATAGTATTTAACACATTTTTAAAGATAAAAACTTCAAGTAAAAAGTACGTGCTTAAGAATGAATCCATTTACCCGTTACTCAAGTTTCAAGAAAATCCACCTATTTTTATTCAGCTTGGTTGAAGGTCATTTTTTATTTTGTTTATTTTTCACTTTACGCATTACTTTCTAGATTTAATCTTTTAAATAGCTCCTGCTATAAGTGGAGACCCTGTGCTATAAAATTTGGAGCTGACTGTACATGTCATCATATTTCCTCATACCTTGTTTAGGTTTCAGTCTTATAATAATGTTTAGGTTTCATGGTAGTGCTGGCTTATCTGGGTGCTGAGGCCAAATGATTTCATATGCAATCAGTGGGAGAGGTAAGGAATGCATACAGACATTCATTGCTCTGGTTAGTGCAATATGGTACCAGAGGCAAATTTCCTTCATTCTCCTGTAAGGATTTCTTTATGACTTTTTTTTAATTTTAAGTTCATGCTTATGTCTCCTCAACTCAACAATTCAGACCTTTCGCTGTCACAGCAGTAACATGTGACTGGCCAGGCAGGGCAGACACTTGAATCACGATCAATCAGACACTGATTATGCAGTGTAAAAGAATTTGCTGCTGTGTGTGTTCCGCCAAATACAAAGAAACATGAACAAAATTCAAGTGTAGAGAATGCAGCACAGGGTTGTATGCTACCCCATGTTTCGAGGTATATCACACCAAACTGCATTTCTGAGGACCAACTGACACTAAAGTGGAAAGGCATAACACACAAATGTGGGTAAACATTACCGTTCTAATTACTGAACGGATATTTTTCAGTGGCGTTTTCTTGATGAAATAATGGGGGTGAAGGGTGTGTGCATTTTACAGGAAGGGCTTTATGAAGGAACAGAGACTTGTAGGAAGTCCTTTAAGTACGTGTATTTGCTTCATTTTGCCAGTATGAGGAAAAAAGAACTGCTGCCTGGAGACGTCTGTAAATAATTCGTGACAGCTGGAAAAATCGTTAGGCCGTTGGTAAGAAAAATTAAACATACTTAGTGACAATTTCAACTAGAGTTAAATTTCTCAAAATCTTTTATGCCTATACAAGCCTTTTAGACAAGTACTGTAAAAAAGAGACGTGTAATTATAGACGCAGAAAATTTTAAAGACGACATGGCATTGCGGGACAATGTTTTCCCTTTTGGCCATTGAGGGTATTTAAATTCTTGGACAGTGTTTTCCTGTTTGGCCATAAAGGGCTAATAATACTTCCTTCTACATGCAGTTTACAGTTCTGATAGTCTGGAAAAGAACACTGGTAACATAAATAATTGAATGAAGTTTCTAACATACGTTTTTTCTTGTTGCAGGCGACTTATGATGTTTTCCTTCTGCTTGACAAGATTACGCAAACGCAGAACTTCTCGATGGTATTCATCCTTCATTCTTTCTAGATCTGTCTCTTGCTGACGAATGCGTTTTTCAACCACATCAAGTTCAGCCCATGCACCCTTCTGCACAGTCTGAAAAGGAAAGAATAAACACGAAGAATAGAACTTATCTGCTTATTGTGTTTCAGTTGGATTAATACATGTATTCTCCTGTCTCCTCAAATGAACTAAATTTATAAAGCAGTCTTCCTACAGAAGGTGACTGTCATTCAGGTGGGCAAGGAATTCCCTGCCTTGTATGAAACACACAGGCTGATTATCATGTTCATGTGAGCCTGCAATAGTGCACTTTTCCTGATTACGCCGTATCCAACGTATACCCAGGGTTTATAACCAAACTGAAACTAAATTTAAAATTATGGTCTGGAAACATAAGGCAGGAGCAGAAAACGGGAGAGAGAGAATTTCAGAAACTGCATGGAACCTGTTGCATATTGGCCTCAGCTTTGCTCTTAGAAGCCCTTTATGAGTACTGTTACTTTTGGAATGCCTACTGGACCCTTGCAATACTGGTTTCAGTATTTGTGTCTTGCACTTATGTTCTGTTGTTTTGTGGCAACTTTTCACATGTGCAACCTTTACTGGGGCAAGGACAGGGAAGATTGGACAAGTTTTTCCATGCAGTGGACTTTACTTCCTATGGAAACAAAACTTGAAAACAAACAAATTTTCAGGCAGTTTTCAAAAGTCTAGGATCAGCATGACAAGACAAATTATATATAAAATATTTGATGTTGAGTGATACCAATCTTTGAACAAAGAAGTTAGTAGATCAGACTATGTTGTATTTCAGAGGGAAAAGAGATGCACTAAGCCTTTGTTTCATCCTGTGTTTTTATCAGATAATCATTGTTCTTCCCGTAGTATTTACCTCCTGTCCTTCAACAGACATTGCATGATCTACTACAATATGTTATCACTGCATATGTTTAGGTTCTGGACTCTGTTTACTTAATAAACTGTGATTTGTGACTTTAAAGAAATGACCAGTAAGAGGTAAAGTTCTCCCTGGTGACCAAGCACTACATCATGGTTGGTACAGCACTACTAAAATGAAATTCATATCAGGAGAGACAGTAGTTAAAAAAAATAAACATCTTAAAATATATTTCAACAGGACTACAGATGTACATATATCTCAAGAGTTCACAGAACTCCAGGGACCCTTTCAATAAAACTCTTTAATGAGTTTCAAACAAAATGTAACAAACGTTTCAGAAAAAACAAACATATTTTATGCTAATACACTTTACCCTAAGTGTTATGGTTTCTGAGACAATTAAACAGAAACTTTTACGCTATGTGCACTCTCGTACTCTTGACAACAATTAAACAAAGCATTCTTGTACATGTAGAACCAACAAAAGTCTTGACTGAATTTAGACTGTGTTAAAATAAAAATGTTTTATTCTGTTAATGTAGTGCTATATTACAATATGACTTTGAAGCATATACTGACAAAGTTATAAAGATTTAATTTTCTGCTGCATACAATTCTACTTTGTATGTGAAAATCACCCACCTTCAGTTTCGTTTTCAGAGAACCCATACGGTACACTATTGTAGTACCGAGCCGGGCTATGGAGTTATTCTCTTCCTGTTTTGCATGTAGCTGATGCAGCAGGTTCTCTTGCTCTCCTACCAGTCCCTCTGCAAACGTCATAGCCTTCTGGAGCTGCCTTTTTGATGCATCTCGTGAGACCTGACATGTAACCAGACGGCTCTGCAACTCCTCACACTGATGCTGCGCTTTCCTGGGATGTTAAACCTCAATATTAACATTGCTTCCAGGGTGAAGGAGCTGGCAGAAACACATGTGTACAGAAGGGTCTATGGTGAAGCAATTTTATTTTGTAAGGGTTCTAGCTATTACTGTTAACCATGATGCCACAGCTTTCTGTCATTAATGTCAATTCTACAATAAAGGACATTCTGTGTATAGCTGATAGTTACTCAGATAGCAATGAAATAATTTGCTGCACAAAACCTGAAGCTTTATTATTGTGTTAAAAAAACACTACTGAACATTATTCTAAACTAATTAAATCCAATACCCACATTTACACCCTTTCTCTAAGATCCACTTTAACAGAAAGAGAGAATTATCTTATGTGTTCAGTAATACAAGTCATAAAGAAATTGTCATCATACTATACAGAACATACTTGAGGAGCTTATCAAGGGACTTAACGTGGATCTGCAGTCGCTTGTTTTCAGCTGTCACATTGACAAGTTGCACTTCCAGATGAGGCTTCTGTGACAACAGGTCCTGAATCTGGCTTGTCAAACTGCTCTTGTCCCCCTCATATTTAGCCTTCAACTCTTCAAGCAACCTGCAAATACAAACATTTCAGTATTGACATTGGTACACAGCACACCCCTCACCTTGCACCTATATTACTTTACTGTTTAAAATGTGATGTAACTGCAGAATTTGCATTGAAAATGCATACTGTAAATACAGGTTATGGTGCCTTGTTCCTAACCAATATACAATTACCCTTTATCCTACCAGGGTTGGCATTTAAATTTTAGTGCATGGTTAATGAAAAACATATTATTTGAACAGAAAAAGATAAAATTATGAACTAAATGGTGTTCATGGAAAATTAAACAGATATTATGCAGCCACATCTTAAAAATTCAGCAAATTTCCTTGCTGCCTAAGTGTATAAAATTAATTTCTTGGGGTGTGTTCTTACATGCATTCCTGTATGCAAACAGAGGTAAAGGTTAAAGCATAGAGGAGGACATATTACAGACAGACAGTGTTAGAGATATGCTGCACCGTTATTTTCAGGAAAGGATCCCATTATGTATTTCAGAGGTCACTTATTGGCAACCCAAGTCAGTGTGATGTGATGGTAACAAGAAAAATTTTCCATCTTCCTGAAGTGGTATCAACTCCAACTATCCTGTTTGAAGACAACTATTTTGGTGACTGGCTATTATAGCAAATAACCTTAAAATAGGCAGCTCCATGCATTTTTGACTTCTGTGTCACCATGGCAGTTCGGGACAAACTTCATGTCATGACCATTTTAACATTAGAAAAACCAAACATCATGGTCAAGTGGATATCACACCCGTTTCAGAAGATCTGAATCTGCTGGGCTGTTAAGCTGTCTCACTTGATGAGTAGTGCCCAACATTTCAAAGAAATGTACTGCTTTCATCATCACAGTCAAGCAGTCCAAAAAGAGTTGCATGTCTGCTGTGTTGTTACTACTGATTGTTGGAAACTGAGAAGTATGATGTTGGTGGTGGCTTTCAGTGACATAACATCAATACCAAGATCCATCGCAATCGGTAACTGGTTCAATATAACAATTCCTAATAATGGTGTCTGTGGCCACTTCATTGCCTATCAATCAACTCAACACTTCCGAACATTTCAGCAAATATGAGTAGTGCTCTACAGATTCAAGCAGTAAGCTGCTTGTAGCCACCACTGATGTACAATGGCGTATTTTCTAAGCTTTTATCAAAAGCAAAGAGGTCATTTGCCACAAGAAAAATATTCTGAAAATTTCTTGCCAGTGGGAAAGTGTATGAAAGCATCAAGACAAAATAATCATAAATGTCAGGAATCTGCTTTTGACATGGACCATTGTCACTGTTAATTGTTCCTCCTATTCATCATTTTAAGTCCGATAAATATACAAATTAAAATTTATAAATCAATGTGTGACTAGGTGCATGAGATTCCAAAAACTCGTATGATAACGAAGGTCTAAATACAATAGTATAATAATTGAATCTGTGTAAAATAAGATACTGTGCTTACAGGGACAGAAGGTTGATCCCCCTCACAATAGGATCCTTCACACATACAAACCTGTTCTGCTGTTAGTTCAGTCTTTGCAGTCACTAAGAGTTGCTCTCCATTGCAACATGTTATATTGCCCTTTACCATCAAATATTTTACCTTTCAAGGCTCTGTTAAGTTTACAGAACAGAAAACATTATCAGGGAGGCTATATTAATTGGTAAATACTGGGCTCAGAAAAAACACCATTGCACCAGCACTGCCATACTGATTTTGCCAGTGGCCATATTTCCACTGCTACAACTATATACTATGTACTTCATGGCTTACAAATAGGAATGTTTGTCAATAGTTTGACCATGTAGAACAAACTCATTGTGCACATCCTTGTAATTAAAGAAAACAACTGATATCACTTTAGTTTTGCTGTGCTCTTTGCATGCTTCAGTCAGTAGTGGCAAGAAAGGGGATTGCCGGTGAGATATTACTGCTTAGTTTTGAGTTCATAACCACAGACCCATTTTTTAACCTTTATCTCACTGGGGTGGGCATTTAAATTTTAGCACATTGTTTATGAAAAATGTGAACATTATTTGAACAGAAAAAGATAAAGTTATGAAATAAACAACATTCTGTGGAAGACAGAACAGAGATTATGCAGCATGTTTTAAAAATGCAGTAAATTTCCTTGTTGCCTAAATACATAAAATGAATTTCTAGGTGTGTTTTCCTATGTGTGTTTGCATATGTGAATGCATGTCTTTAAAAAGGTTAACACCTGTTATGATACAGTTAAGAAATCTTGCACTGGTTTGTGCACAGACAAGTACTGTAGTCATCTTTCCAGTTCTTTAGCATCAGCTGTGGAAAAAATCTGGCTGAGACAAACCTCATTCCAAAATCTTCAGTTAAATGTCCTGATATGAGCCATAAGAAACATAATTACCCATTTTCTAAAAAGCAATAACTTACTTCTAAAGTTCTTTTAGCAATGAACAACTTACCGTCTACACTCTGAAACAGATGCAGAGTGTACAGCAAACGGGACTTTGTTGTCTGCATTTTTCTTCAAGCGATCATATTCCTCTCTGAGTACTGAATATTGGCCTTTTAAGGTCAGCAGATCCCCTCGATATTGGTGAAACTTATTGACCAGCATTTCATTGTCCCTAGTTAACTCTGCAACTGAATGAGAACATGAAAACATGATGTTGCTTGACAGCAAGTACTAACACTATAAATACTGTAAATGTATTTGATTTCAATATCTGCGCTCTTCTGAGATATTATGCAGGATAGAGGGATAATTCCGTACTGACGTTTCGGGACAACGTATCGGTCCCATCTTCAAGGGTTCAAGAAGTCCATCACGGCAGAAGCCTGAAATCATGTATTTGATTTTGATGACAGATTTGTTTATTTTTGTAACATTCTGCCTTCTTGGTTTACATACTTTTTTCAGTGGGTAACTAGCCTTCTTGTATTCTCGGCATAAAACTCTTCTGGTTTGTTTCAAAGCCACAAAGTGTAAAATCAGCAGTAATGCCTCAGTGATGAACTGTATTAGCTGCTGCAACGTTGTTATTGGAAAGTAGTCTAAAGTACCTCCAGTATTTTTAACACAACATAATAAACACACACTCACCTCTTTCATCATACATTACTTGTATCTGCTGCAACTTGTCTTTCTGAAGCTGAAGCTGGTTCGTAAGCAACTCATTTTCTTCCTGCACCAGGCTCGTGTCTTGCTGCAATGTGTGCCAGGTACCACACTTCTCAGCTACCTGCAATGCATTACATTCATTAAAAAGAAAAGAATAAGGAGTTAAGGGCAGAACTCAGAAGGCCTACTTTCCTACTGCTCACATTTCTGTTACCATTATTATTGTTATTGCTGCTGTTTCTTACTGAACCTTGAAGATCTGCACTGTCATCATCAGTGTTACTGTTGATGTACAAACAATACTTCACACAAAATATGCATGTTTTAATAATTATCTCCACACCAAATTTCACATGCCTAGCCCCAGTGGTTTACTGGATATCAGACTGACAGTTTAAAAAATAATTTCACAAGGCTGCCATGTCATTATTTCACATTATATGGGAATGATTACCTTTACAAAACTTTCACACTTTTTGAAGATCCGTTATCGCACATCTACCACTACAGCTCTCCAAATCATGTAGCAAGTGTTGCTCCTCTCTCGTAGGTTGGCATACCTGCGATGTTACTATTACTGATCGTAAGAAATTAAAATGTATGATATTCTGGGGTAGCATCCAATAGCATAATTTTCATACCAAATACCCTGAGAAGTGGTCAGATTGTTCAAAACCCCTAAGGAGGGATACATAAATGTTTTATATAGATTTCATAGGCCTTCTCTCTTTCCTTTATAAAAGTAATGGATTTCTTACAGTTCAAATTTCTATGCATAGGTATCTGAAACTGTCTCTTCCCAAGAGATATTACAACCAATTTTGTATTTATTCTATGCAGGATGCAAGTCTGGCTCATCTTATGCTTCCTGAATATTAACGTAACAAGTCTCACAAGCTGATAAAAATAAATTACAAAGTTATCCTCATATTTATTCCATGTTCCTGTTACTTACCTCTCATAATTTCAAATATTTTCTTTGCCTCTTTGTTACCAAACATGTAAAATTTCTAACATCAGCTTTCTAACAAAGCGATCAGCTTTGTAATCTAGCTGCTTTACCTACAGGAAGAGACCTCCCTGTACCCTTGGCCAAAAGTTGGTCTAAATGTGGTAATAAAAGAAAAACCTCTGCCAGTTGGAAATCAAACCCCAGTTTACTGACTGAGCTCCAGGATGGAGAGTAAAAATTATTGTGTACAGTTTGACATCAGTTTTAGTTACACTTCATGCACTTCCCTCTTCAAGGCATAACAAATGCAATAAGGTACTCACCTGTTTATTTGCTTCCTCTAATTCTTGATACAGTTTCTCATTCTCAGCTACAATTTGCTTGCATTTGGCTACAAATTTATTTAAATCTTGCTCATAATCTTGGATCAAATCATTTTTCTCTTGTATTGTTTCCTGATATGCTTCAAGCAAGGGACCAAGTGCATTTTTATTGACATTCTTCCATGATATAGATGCTTCCTTCTCTTGAACTTCAGTTGGTGTAACCTTCAGTGGAGGTAATTCTGTGGCACTCTGTTTGTGCAACTTCTGTTGGTATCTGTCCAGCTCAACATTAAGCCTATACACTAAGTTTTTAAGCAGTGTAACATCTTCATTGAGCTCTTGATTCTGAGCTTTCAGGGTAGCTATTTGCTCTGACCCACTTCCCTCCTGACCCTTTATGTATTCTAACTCTGCTTTATAGGCATCTTGCTGCTCTTCAAGTTGTTTGTTGTTTGCTTCAAGTTTTAAGAGCTTGTCTTTCAGAATCTGAATGTCCTCCTCTTTCTTGTGAAGGGTTTCAACTAATGTGGCTGAAAATAAAATGCAAAAGCCTTTTCAACTGTCAAAAAGTAGACAGTTACTCAGTTGGTAAGAAATTCCTTGTTCTTATGGTAATTGCAAGGTCACCTTCATGCTGACAGGAGACCACAGCCGGACCCTATCCTAGGACACACTGACACATCGCTCCCTCTGAAGTTTATTTTAATACTCTCTTACCATATATCTGCATGTCTCAGGCAGTCTCTTTCAAGAATGTGTAGGAACCAAAATTCCACATGAATTTTTCATTTTTTCTATACATACTACATATGCTGCCTAGTGAAAAGAAAATGTCATGAATATGGGCGTTAGTCCACAGCTGGACAAGTAACATGGAATGGGTTTCCTTCAGGAACCTTCTACTAAAATTACCTGGGAAATATTGGATCTAAGTAGGAACCAGTTGAGATAAGTGATGGTATACTTTCAATTGAAAGGACAACTACCAAAAGTGGGACTGGCATACAGACCCACCTGTCAGACATCATGATAAAGAAGAAACAGCCTTGCATGTCTGTGTGAATGTGAGGTTTTAGCTCAATTGTCACCATCACCCAGAAACCAGCGTCATGAAACCAAGTGACTTAGCATAAGGCCCCATTAAACAAAGAACTGTGCTTCATTCAAAGTGCACATCTCCTAAGACGGCTATATCTGGTGCAAGGGTCATTATGATCACACACATATAATCTAATCTAACCATTTCATCTGCCTTAATTTTATCATATGAACATGACTCTAAAAGACATTAACATGTGAACAATGCAGAATTCAAGGGATTTGTTTAATTACTTGCTAAGACCACATAAATCACTTCATTAATAGTGGAAATTTACTTCATATACATATATTTTGGGTCTTGGTACCCAAATGTCAAATATTTTGAGATTTTATGTGGCCTACCCAAGTTACATCTCAGAACCCTTTGCAGCACTCCAGGTTTCCAAAGAGCAATTTTGGAGTCACTGCATAAATGGAATGCTCTAACTCTGCAGCTCCTAGCCTTTTCCGATTCACTTGCACACATCCAGTGCCTTTTTGCACTCACTTAACTAAATGATGGGAACATGGTACCAACGAATCTTACATATAGCAAAAGATGTGTGCTTACAGAAGGCTGGCACATTCAGGCTACTTAGTACTGGGCTAAAGTATACAGCATATGTGATGATTGTACCAGGTGTCTATGGTGCTCTGTGTACATAAAATGAGCATTCACTCACTTTGCTGATAGCCAGAATCTTGACTAGAATGTGACAGTTGCTGCACATTTGTGGTAAGTTCCTCATTTTCCTTTGTCAACCTATCCACTTCCTGCAACAAAGCAGCATGACTTTCTGATCGACTGCGGCTGTGTTCCATCTCATTAATAAGCTTCTGCCTAGGTTTTGGTTTTGGCTGTTGTTCTTGTTGCTGTTCCACTGGGATCTCAGACACTTCTGACTGAGATGGTTCCCTGTTAAATATGTATGAAGATTGTAGAACCAAATTAAATGACAGAAGTTGTTGGATACATCATCAGCAAAAGCAGCAAAAGGCCACCTGACAGGCTGTACTACACATTCACTTTTCTATTTTAAATTGCTATTTCAAAGAGACCACTTTGAAGATCTAGACAAAGAGGGGAGGATAATATTAAAATGGCTGTCAGAGCAATAGGATAGGATGGTGTGGATTAGACTTATTGGGCTCAGGATACGGACCATTAATCAACTCCTATGGGCACAGCAATGCACATATGGGTTCCATAAAATGAGAGGAATTTCTTGATTAAATGAGAAAGTATTAGCTTTACCAAGAGTGACTCTGCTTCATGGAGTTTGCTGGTTCGTTAATACACATGAGATATGATTTTCACAGTTAGTGAATGTTTAGGCTGTGGTCTTCTGAGCACTCTGCACATGGAGGGAACAGCAGATTTCTCTGAAAATGTTATAAAAATTTGGACATACCCTTCACATGTCAGTTCTTTTCTTTCCATTGCTTGGACTGATGAATGTCTGTGATATTTATGCTTGTGGTGGTGATGGTGCCTTCGTGGATGTTCAAACACTTCATCTCTGCTACTACTCCTATCCACAACACCATTTTGTTTATCCACCACTTGATTTCCTCGCTTGCTGTGCTATAATGTGACATTATGCAATTACAGGATTACTTTTAAACATTTAATGCCCAGACTGTTTCAAACACAACACTTACTTTCATATCATTTGTAGACCGTTCCAATTATATTAGAGATGTAAAATTTCAAACATGCTATAAACCTGCAACTAGTATTTCCTAGCTTCCTCTTAATTATGTAACATTTTCTCATACACTAAGGATCATCAAAGCCTCAGTCAGGAGAGCTGGCCTCTGGAGTGAGACTCAAACCTGAGGCCTCATGGATACAAAGTAGGAGTACCAACAACTGAAGCATGATATTTTGTTGCAACTAATTCTGGAGTAAAATCATTCAGAGGAAAATGTATCAAAAACTTGGCTCAGAACATAGCATTATGTCAAAAGCAAACAGAATATAAAGTTACGTAAAATCATGTTATATTATGTCTTACGCAGAGGATAGATGACAGAAAGGAATATTCATGTTGCAAAGAGTTAAAACAGATTGTTTTACATAATCAGCTACTGAGTATAATCTCACACCACTCAGTAATGTAAGTTGAAATATACAATTTGTAAAATGTATGTATAGAAAAGGCTGAAGTATTATAAAATCCTGCACAAGACTGACACATCTGTCTCAGGGTAGGGTCTAGTGGTCAGTTATTATGAACAAACACAATAATAAATCTTGGGTTCCAAAAAAGGTGGGAAATTTTTAACCATGTGAATAACTACCAATTTAAGAAGGATTCTGTTCCATGGAGTTAGCCAATTAGCTGCGAGAGAACAAACAAAATCGCACAGTATGGTCTGAATTTCAGATTAAACCCGAAGAAAGAATTACACAGACAGAAAGGGGTTCACTGAAGTAATCTCAGCACATATCCAGCAAAGTAAAAGTTGTCCCTGTACATGCCATGAAGGTGTGCAGGGACAGTGAAGGCATAGATCTGCTCCTTCTTAACCTTGGCACTGGGTGGAGGTGAGCTGGTCTGGATGGTTTGGAGAAGAGATAAATTTCTTTCCCCTGCTGGAATTTGAGCCACATATTGTCCGGCCCATAGTCCAGTACTATAATGACTATGCTATACTGGTTCCTCAGCACATATCCAGTACTGAATAAAATGTCTCATCAATGACAGTGATGAACTGATCACATACCAATAGTACGTCATGGCATGAAATAGTTTTTTAAAAAAGTGCGGAGACTTGATTCCATGATTTCTGAAATGTGCTGAAGGTTTACTGACCTGCTGTTATCAATTAACCATGAAGTACTCAATTTTTCAGAGAAAATTTTTTACATTTCTGGATAGATCAAGTACACAATATTATTTTCAAAGAAATCCATCTTCAAATCCTCATACAAATCATGCAACCAACTTCTTTTGTTATCATAAAATAGTAGTAAAAGTGTGCTTGAATGATGCAATGAAATATGGTACCTCAATAAATAAACACACGTGGATGCCACCAAATTACAACACTTCTTATATACAAAGGTTATCATAGTATTTTTACAGAAGTAAAAAGTAACATAAAAGAATTTAGACTCCCATTGGTTTGGTGTATAAAATTATACTGTACTGTATTGTACCGTTCTCCTTCTTCTGTGGCGCAACAGCTCGACTTGGACCGGGGCCACCTGATTTTTGAAGTTTCTAGATCACACACAATTAGACACACACATTTGGTAGGACTCCTCTGAATGAGCGATCTACTCATTGCAGAGGCTGCTACCTACACAAGACACGACAAACACAAGAGACGAATGTTCATGCCCTCAGCGGGATTCAAACCCACAATTCCAGCAATCAAGTGACTTCAGAACTATGCCTAAGACTGCACTGCCACTGGGATCAGCACTGTACTGTAGTTGCTAAAGAAAATTTATTTTCAGAAATAAAATCATTCCAGAAGGCTTACTACTTACATATAAACGATGTTTGAGTACAAATGTGACAATTGTACAAATTTTCTGGAATGACTAGAAAAACATTTCTGATCACACAAGAACACATGAATGCCAGTAACTTATATCTGCTGTACCTTTGTATGGTGTCTTCGCTGTGTTTCTGATTCAATTTCACCTGCCGTAACATCAGAAGTTGAATGGACATATACAGGTTCAGGCTTCTCTGAGTGTGAAGTCAGTCTGCTTTCACCAGATTCAACCACAAACATTGGCAGCGATGGAACTGTAGTAAATAATGGTGGAGGCATCACTGATTCCCAACATCACTCTGCAATCAGCAGTGAATTTGCCTTCATAAATGCTACAAGACTTTGTAGCAAAGTTCATGAAAAAGATGTTACAGACCTAAATGCTCTATATTTTGAAGTTTGCCTAGACTTGACAATATATATTATTCTATTATAAGGATATCTGGCAAGTCAATTGTTTGATGTGCTCAAGTCAAAACATCATATAGTCATGCACTGATGATGCTGCTGTTGTTGATGGTGACGATTTTAGGGAGTTGAAGTTCATGCTTTCTTCTGGCATGATTGAAAATGAAAAATGCCAGCCACTTGTAGCAACAGTCTGCAGTTTAAAAAACATTTTGTAACACTGCTTCATTGTCTGTTTGCCGTCACTATATATTTCTAAACATCTTTGTTGCCTGTGCAAATGGTTCTACAGGTAAGCTGGAGAGTATGTTTTATTGCTGGACTGAGCACTATAGAGAGGGCGGCATCATTGGTCTCTATGCAGCAGCGATGTCGTCCGCGCTATGGGATGCAGTCCAATGATAAAAAATACTTTCCGTATTTCTCTGATCCAATCAGAAACAAGTTGGTATGACATATAATGCTTTTGCACTATAGCTTAATGTGTGAAATGCAGACTTGTCTAAGTGCGAAAACCGGATTTGCACAGTAGGTTTTTCTATGTGCCATGCTCATATAAAACTAGGGGTAAAGTTATAACTTCACACGCTTCACTATTTAAGTGTTCGTGAGAGGTGGGAACATAAAATATTCTGAACTAGGAACTGAAGCATGCAATTCCAAGACACTTCATTTCACTGCAACTTCTAATTTAATAACGCCTGGGAATTTAAATTTTATCACAAACTTGAACTTAAAAGAGAGTTTCGAGATATAATGATGTAAGCGGAACGTTGAACTAATCATTTCTACTAGGCAAAAGAATTTTACGCATTCTTAATGAAAACATTAATGCAACATATTGACAAACCATTCGCTTAGATCCTGTATTTATTATCGATACAATTATACTACTTAGCCACGTGCAAGTGGTGCAGAGACAATTTTCACCGACGTCAAACACCAGTAGAGGTTATGTTCGGCCATGTTGAACCGATAATTTCGCTTCTTTTATTAGACATATCGAACATGGCGCGCACATTGGTGCCAACGTACACACAATATGCTAGTAGGCACGACTAATCGCGACACTAGCAGCAAGGTATTTTCGGAACATAGTGATAAATAAAAAAAGTCTCGTGTGTAATTTTCGCAATATCTGAACTTTAAAATCTAAAAGTAAAGTTGTTCTTGTGCATTCCGTGAAGACACATAGGAGACTGGAGGTATAACTCCACTCATTCATACCCTGGGCACTGTAGGCAGTGAGTAGTTAGCTTTACTCCCCAGATGTGTTTACCCCCGGAGAAAAAGACCCCGGTACCTACTTACGTGTGGTTGGACCTGAATGGTTTGGTGGCTTCGGAAAAGAGATGAACCTCTCATCCTTGCCAGGAAACAAACCATAATTCCTTGGACATCCAGCCCATAGCCCAGCCCCTGTACTGGCTATGCTATTCCAGCTCTGATTCCCCATTTTTAATATTAAGTAATACCAATGGCATTCCAAACTGCATACATGTACATTATTTATGAACAGAATTGCCCACTATTCTCACTATCAAAGCCCAACATTGCACATGATCCTGTAAATAAAAAAATTCATGGAGCCGAGCTGTTCCTGAGGAGCTTTTAATAGTGCAGCTAGTAAAGAAATTTCACGCTTTTTATTAAGTGAAGGGTCATTAACACACAGGAACTCGTCACTTCAAAATAGGCAAAAGTATGATGAGCCTACCAATGACTTGACAACCTTCCACCATCCCATCTCCATGACCTGTACATTGCACCCACATCTCCAGCACTTCTTGGACTGCTTGACCTTGAAGATGAAGGCACTGCAACCCTTTTCAATGTCAGATGCTTTTTACCAGTCAACATGGTATAACATCCCAGAAGACTTGACTGTAATTAATTGTTTGGCCAATGACAGCTAATTGGCTTATGCACCACCATGTGTGATGCCGGGATAGCGTAGTTGGTATAGCGAATTGCTATGGGCTGGATGGTTTGGGGATCATCCAGACTGGCCCTGGGGCCCACCCAGCCTCCTATACAATAGGTACCGGGTCTCTCCCGGGGGTAAAGCGGCCGGGGTGTGGAGTTGACCACCCACCCTCATCTAGTGCCAGGATTAAAGAAAGAGTAGAGCTATACCTTTACTCCCCCTCTGGGACTTCATGGTCCATTCTAGGGAGAACTTTACCTTTACTTTTACCTTACCACCACATGTGATAGTGCTTGATTGGAACATAAAGATGAAATATAAAGCTTAAACCAAATATCCTATGAATTAGAGTTTTATATATATAATATAACTATTATCTAATATATATTATATAATTTTACTATCCATGTATTCTTTGTATGAAGTACATGAAATTAATGCATAGTGATGTCATATTTGTCGTTATGTTTCACTTTTGAAACCTACTCAACTGACTTATAAGAAACATTTTGAATTTTTATGGTGAATGTTCAAATTGGGGTCTTCTGAGTTGTGAAATCACGTAGTCTTGTAAGTGGATAATGACATTTCTAAGTAACATGCTACCTCCATCTCTAGAATCAAAGTGAAATGGGTCCAAACCAACCACAACCAACCAAACAGCTAACTGAGAGCAGAAACTTATGCAAAGTGCAAGTTGAAATGCCTTGTTCTGATAAGCCATTCCAGAGTATGAAATACATTGCTGAGCTATAGCATGGAAGCCTTTTAATGACAACAGGGATTTTGCTTACACTAATGGGTTTCCTGTCTTGGCTGAGGGCACTGCCATTGTCAAGCAGTCCTTTTTTCAATTTCTTGTGCCTGATGATGAAGGAATTATGACCCTTTAAAACGTGGTAACAATTAACAATCAACATGGTGTTATCTGACAGTACTTGAATCTTTATTAGGATGTCTATTTTTCCTGCTGTTTATGAGGTGTCCTGAGTATTTTCCCCATGTTTTGCTGTCCTTGGCCCAATTTGCATGTGAGTTGAGCTGGCTCTGAACAAACCATTGAAAAAACTGACAAAATATCTCATATCAATGTAGTATATTTAACCCTGACACAAAAGTGTAAGATCCCCTGCAGCTGTCACAGTGTAGTGTGTTCAAACTGTCATCTTTCCACTAGAACATCAGAACACACTAGAGACACTAGGGTAGAGAACCAACAATTCATGGTATTAAACACTTCACCCAGAACAAACATGGCATCAAATTTTACAGAACAGAAGCCCTAGTAAATACCCACACTTACCATCCTGCATTACCGGGGAAACCACTGTAAGAGTCCAGCACCTGCACACTTTCAAATGTGAAAACAAATCAAACTGAGTATCATCTGGCTTGTTCTCTTTTTGTTGAAATATTCTTCTAGTCACATGGTCTGTTCCCATTGAATAGCATCATTGTCCTTCTGTGACAGATATATGTATCAGGCTACATCCTCCTTCTGCCTCATTCACCCTGACTGCAATACATGCAAAAGTGTCGAAACAGTTTCAATACACAACATAGCTAAACCCCAAAAGCTGAAGTTACACATTAGATAGAGGCTGTGAAACCAAATGATAAACATGTTGAGATATGAGCACTCTTATATGGCAGTACAGTATCCATTCATTCAGCTCATTTTATATGTTCACTTACATTCATGGAGTATACATACATATATATGTTTCATTTAACATTATATTTACAAGGTCAGTGCATATCTTGTGTCATTACAAACTGAAGGATTCAGGAAAAAGTCCATTGTTCAGCCTATGTACAACAGTTGTTTGCAGTTGTTACAGATTGTTGAACTGAAAACAATAATCATGAACAAAGTGAGTATAAGAAAAATATATAAATAGAACAGTAATAGGAAGAAGAGAACTTTTCAAGAAAATTTAGGCCATTATAGACAGCAACAGCAAAGCAATTAATATTGTTGGAAGGCTGAATAATTGGTCCTTATCTTAAAAATTGTGATTATTTTGCTGAATTAGATCTATGATGGATTGTGGAGGTTGTAAATCCAAACATATTAAGCAAGATAGGATTGGATACCAATCAAAGAGCATTTATTTCCTGCTTTAAGTACCACAATTTTGCCACATGGGTCAAAGTTGCTTTATATGGAATACTGGAATGTCCTAATGCCTTCTGAAAGTCACAGTAAGAGTGCCAGTGGTGTTTATTCACAAAGGATATTTTATATTCATTTCAACATCTTTTCTGTCTCCATTTGTATCACTAATTAGTTATGTTTCTACAAACTGGTGAACATATGTGAAATCCTGAGTGGCTCAACACAGTAATCATTCTTTAAACATCCAAATATGAGTTTAATGAAGCTGAAAGTTTGTAGCAAGTCTTCAGCTGTTTCTATTATTCAACACTGTACCTTGTGTGCCCAGATGTGTTGATTCTTTGAAGATACTATAAACATGAAGCATTATGTTTTCTGACGTATACACAAATGTTAGGACACAGCTCCACACTTACATCTTGTTCTAGCTATCACACAACATGGCTGCCATTAGAGGTCTACTTTCTAGAGTAATCCTGCAAGAGTTAGTTGGGTTGCAAGATTGAATATGAATTGTGGTTCATGAATGATCTTGTTTTCTTTATACCTTTTCCAGAAGAAAACATCAAATGACATTTTGATAACATTGTACAGAAATGACATACAAAACTAACATGACTACAGGATCACATTCCACAGAATGATATGTTTTTAAGCTTCAAGGATTGTTATTGTGGCAGCATTGTATTTGTATGTGTCAACAGAGGACCATATGTTGTGTGAATAGTGTTCACATTTGCTGTTGGATAAAAGTGTGTGTGTTGAAAGGGTGAAACAATAACTTACTTTCCTATGAAATGGCTAAGCATGGTGCAATAAAACACCAAAAGTATGACAGTGTGAGTATCATTTTGAAAAGTGACATAATGCACTATAACAGTATGTTATAGCACAGCAAAATGAAGAATGTTTTTCGAACATATAATCATGTGCAAATCACTTTAAAATCGTGGGTGGTGAATTTAGTATTGACAAACAGCACTATGTTCACATTTAGTACACGTAGTTCATCTGTAAGAAATTAGTGATATACTATTTCAATGTCTGGTATAACACTCACAACATATTCTAACATTCTATGGTTGACTTATTTAGTTCAAACACTCTCCACCTTCAGTATGAATGTCCACATGTAACTGCTGGAAATATGTAATACTAATTCAGAGTTAAGGACACAATGTCTTCACGTTTCTCCTTCTTGTCTTTCCTTTGTGGAATCTGGATGCAATCTGACAGCGGGTGTCTCAAATACAAAGACTGGTTATGAGTCTTACACTGTCTTTTTCAGATGTCTTTATCAAGGGCCCAGTATTTTATTACATCCCTTTTGCATGAGGCCGCTAAGTTAGAAGACAGCATCTTCTATAAAGCACTTGGAAAAGTTGAACATAATTCCACCATCATTTTAATAATTTCTGCCTGTCAATTTTCTAGCTTTGTACAACACACTAAAAAAAACACAAGATTGCCATATTTATACCTACTGATGCACACACAAAAATATCCCATACTGACAGATTCACACGTACCTTTCATTCACTGGATATAAAGTATCTGATTCATAATGACGTATCTGTTTATAAAAGTTCATATTTCTTTTATAAATTACAGAATAGTTCAATCAGACTTAGAAGAATATTGTTCTGACATCTGTACAACATAATTACTATCTTTCAACACAATAAAAGTCTATATTGCCATGCTTGTGTCTGCAGATATTGCCAGATATGGTCTACACCACACAAAATTTGGATGTACAATATTTATTTGTTCAGAGATTGGTAAGATGGACGTAGAAAAATCTTCATTAATGCACCGTTGGTCCAGCAGGTAAAAGTATAAACCCCTGCAGACATGGCAGTTTCAAAATGCCTAAACTGAATTTCAAAAATGAGATTTAGTCCCTAGGAAACAGCCACTATCTCATACAAATACCTGACACAATTCATATGTGCTTCCACATATTTTGAAAATTTGGTATACCTAAGGTTTATTTAATACAATAATCAAATTGGTCCATGATTGGAAATTTTGTGGTAAGGTGCTGGGGTTTCCAAACTTCTCTAATCTCATGAATTTTTCATAAAGTATATATCTGTCTTGCATGGAACTAATGTTACATGTAGAACACACCCAAAATTAATCATTAAGTTTTTTTTATTTCTAGTACACTGCAATTTTATGAATGCATAATTGTTTATGAGGAAGCAGAAAGCTTTATATCAAATTCAAACTGAAGTTTTTATCAAATCATGCAACTGGCTTTTGTATTTTGACATTGTATCTTTCGGCAGGTTAGAACAAATGGATACATGACATACAGGACAACCTCATATATTTATTTATATGTGTCAAGGATTTGTGCTTCCATGCCAGGCAATGAATAGGCTGTCTCTTTGATATGTAGGTCATTTTCCATTTATAATGTATTTAGTGTTCACAATTTAACAAGGAGACTGTAAACTCTGCTTTCACAGTTGAAGCATGAAAACTGAAATTCATGTGAATCCAGCACAGAAAATCATTGTAAATGAGAAATGTTTGTGTGTCACACTATACAAACTGATATGATTGGACATGTTAAATACATGTAGTGCTGACAGAACTGCACGCTAAAACTTTAAAAATAGCACCGATTTCAAAGACCTTGCTGGCACTGTCAAGTTAGAGTTACACTGGTATGCTCAACATAACAAATAAATAGAATTCTGTTATTTTCAATGTAATGAACTGAGGAACATAAAGACTTGGCTTTGTGTGTAGGCAATGGGCAGGAGTTTACACATACAGATATAAAATGTTATGTAAAGTGTTTGCGTAGAAGCTTTTATTTTTAAAAGGAACACCTCATTGAAGAAGCATTTCTTTTTCTCATACGAAAATCTCTCAATGGCAGAATTTGTGACCATTACCAGATAAGATGTTGCTGCATGCTACTGCACACAGCAACATAACAGAAGATGACGCAAAGGTATTTTTGGGCTGTAGCTACTCTACAATAATGTATACTTGAACTCACTGCTTTACAGAGTCTTTGTTTGCATGGTCCCCAAGTTGCTAGACACAGTATAATGTCCCATGACATAAGTCAAAGGATATGATACAAATCGTAGTTCTTATTATTGAGACCATCAGTGTGGATATAAACAAAAAACTAGGGGTTACATGATCCTTTCCTTTGCACTGCATGTAGTGTCAGTTATTCTTACTTTCTGTAGCATACATGTAAGAATTAAGCAGTCCTTCAAATTGAAAGCATCAGTGGTATATAAATCATCTTCCTTTCATGCAAACAATCATACAGTCTCCAGAGTTACTTGTTTCCATTCTCGTGTGATGATACCGTGTTCCATCGGGCTGCTTTGTTGACAGTACCAAGAATCTGACTGTCTCTGTCTGCATTGCAGAGTGATTAAACAGTAGCCTTGTGCCAGTAACCCAAGTTATTTGATCTTGAAGATGAAAACTGCAGGTATTCCAAAACATCAGGAAAACGTCCACCAGAACAAAGTGTCATCACCCAAGAAAAGGAAAATATTGGATACAAAACTGCCATGAATGCCTGAAGACTCCTTGTCCCAAGTTGTTTTTAAATATTTCAGAGAGCATCAATTGAAGATCCTCTGAAATGCAGTTTAGGCACAATGAATGCATGTGTTCACCATGTCTTATTTGCACATTATTTTTAGCCACAGTGCTTTATATTCTTGCCTGCTGTTGACATCTGAACAAGCTTCACAGGATAATCTGTATCCAAGATCAGGTCTGAGATACAGCCGACCATTCCATTCTTATACTTGTTCAGGGAAGCATGTTCTATGTTCTCCATTCCACCTGAGAACACACAAATTATAAGGGTTAAGGTAGGTCTAAGCAGAAAATGAAAGCATAATTTTAAATAATGAGTTCCAATCAGAGACTTTAAAGTGATCCTTGTTCGAGGACGCAGGTGTTCTGAGGTGTCACGCTGAGTAGCAGGGTGAGTCCATTGTTTTGAAGGAATGTGCCAACTTTATCTTCTAGGGTAAGGAGTACTAGAGTCCTAGTTCCAAAGTAGAAGAACATTTTATCATCAGTTTTAAAGATGATTCTATGTACTGATATTTATATGTAAGAGCCCAGAGATTAGGAATAACTTTTAATGCAAATTTTATATTGTCGAAAGCAGTTCTAACGTGGAAGAATTATCTGAGAAACCTTTAATTTCTTTCAATTCTGACCACACTTGAAGTTGTATCTTTAGCTGGAATTTTATTGTGTAATATAACTACAGATATCAGAAAGGAAATTGATTGTTACAAATATTATCTGTGAAAATGAAGTGTATGTAAATTTAATTCAGTTCTACAGGGCTCTGACAATGGTCTGTGACACACAGAAGCACTCCCATTCTTCCACAGAAAGAAGAGTCCTTCTGAACTTGAATCTAGAATTGTCTAACCCCCTTATATATAAAAATGACAAGTATAAAACCAAAGCAAGCCTAACGCCCCATAATTTAATAAGGTGATAATGAAATACGGTGAGCAGTTGTGTGTACCCATGCACACTCTTTGTTAAACACTGAACAATAAACAGAGTACAGTTAAGTCATTGTGTGTGCAGTGCAGAAGTCCATCTGGTGGCAGTGACATAGCTGGAGGGGGGGGGGGGGGGAGGGGATGGTGAACTGCCCCGGTTGGTAGAGTGAATACCTTAAATGAAACAATTTGATTTTTTGTGCTCAAAAAATTTTAAGTTATTCAGCCAAATAAAATGAAATTCGGTGACTGTTTTTTTAAAAAGTTCATAATCTCTGTTACGGGTGGCCATTGTGATTACTCACCTGCAGGGACAAAAACCTAGCTATGCCGTTAACTACAGCTATGATTAATAGGAAACAGCAGATGAATGTATGGGTCTAATCATGATGAAGAACATGGACAAGCACGATGGAGTAGCAGTATTCTAGATTTCTACTCAGGTAGTACCCCCAGACTACAGTTTTCATGGTCTTCCTCAGTGTCTCCAATGTATGCCAGCATAGTATCTTCAGATAGACTACAATATTGTCCTTCCAATTTTTTTTTTCCAAGCAAGCTGGCATAACAGCACAACTTTTAACTTGTATGTGTGTTTAGGAGTTGTCCACTTTGAATCTTGATTAGGTTGCCAGCTATCCTGACTGAGATATTTTGTGGCTTTCCTTAATCTCTCTAGGTGGATGACTCCTGGGGTAGTACCTGAAATAGGCCACATCATGCCCATTCCTTATTGGGCGCAATGGTGTGATGATGCTTCATACTTGGGTTGGCGAGGCAGACAGTGTGATTTTCAGCTGCACTGTGAACTGTCCAACTGATATTTTCCTCAGCCTGTTGTTGAAAATATCATGACTGTCTTGCAATATGCCATAAATATCCTCCTTCCACATGCTTACCTAATACCTTTCATGGACATATGTGTAGGTTAGGAAACATGCTTACATTTTGCTTGTGTATCATTACCTATATAAAGACCAGTGTTGGTATTCAGCTGTCTCAGTTTGCCAGGTGATCGCTTGGTGACTGCTGTGCCATTGTCAACTGTCACTGATCCGTCCTGGTCATTTCTGAAAATAATTATGAACCACTTTTAATTTTTCTGAGCATCCTGAACATTCTTTGAATATTCTTGCCAGACAGAAGGAAACAAGAATTAAGAAAGAAATATTTTTTATGAATCCCTTGCATAATTGCCCCTATGTGTGGAATGGTGAACCTTTCAGCTAAGGAGAGTCAGATTTACATCAGCATTTTCTTATCAACTAGGGAGTGTGCCAACCATCGTTGTTACTCCAGTATACCTTGGTGAACTTATGGCTCAACATACAAAAGACTGGTGTGTGACACAAAATATAACTCTATTATAACTGAATAACTTTGGTATTTGGCATGTCAGTAAAAGACATACTGTAACTGCATATCCTCTGGTAATTAAAATTGTATGCGACATTTTATTAATGGAAGTAAGTTTAAAGTTGCTACTGATACTGTATACAAATGAAAGAAGGCATTTTTGGTAAATAAAACTCAGTGCTGAAAACACTATCAGAGAAAAGAGCAATGAAACCAACATAATGTCATTGAACAGCACCATAAATAGCAATATAATGGCACTGCTCTGTCAGTAAAGTTACAAACTTGATGGCCTGGGCTTGATTAGCATCAGATGAAGAAATTTTTCTGTTTGTCACCCTGTCCAGACAGATTTTGTGGCCATCCATTCATGTGTCCAATGTTTATAGGGCTCTTTCCCTTAGGATAAATTTGGTCAGAGCATGGAACTGCTCCTTGGAAAGCTCCTTAATTACATGGTGCTTGACACAGTGTAACTTTAATTTTCACATTAGAAGTTATTGATTTGCATATTTGTATAGCTTGTCTGCTGAAGGTACAAATGCTTTATGTGCACTGTAGGGGCAAGCCAGTGACTGCTACACTTCTCAGAAATGGGAGCTCAGGTAAAGGGACAGTTTGTGGTACATATAACGTGGATGTGATTGCTAGCAGAAACAAGAATTTTTCTTTTTGCAATATGTCCAGGCTTTCTATGCAGCCCACACAGCCCAGCCACTTATATCAAATATCTCTTTATTCAGAGATAAATCCAGACAGAGAATGAAGCTGACCACCTACCTCCATTAAGTGTTATGTGTAAGAAAAAGCAAAGCTCCACACAACCTATAAAACCTCATTGCATCATGTCTGGCATAAAAACTACTTTACTATGCACCTTGCATAGCTGTATAGATTAACTGTTACACGTAAAACATTGTCATGTGCATTGTATGCACAAGGGACTGAATGACTGGAACACACAAGAATGTAATCTGCTGTTATATATACCTTCTGTGCTAGGCATCTGAAATGAGAAACCAACAACTGCCATTCCCTTCACCACTGAAGTTTGAGTGGAGGCTTCTGTAATTCCATTCTAAGACTTACAATTTTAACAGACATATTCCACTTAGTCAACCACTGAGGTCACATAAATATAACAAAAAATGGTTTCATTTGTTGGAGGCCACAGTTGTAGGAAATACACATAATTATTTATGAACGATCAATAATGACACAATAAATTACGTTTTACTCTCATAATGAGATACAACTCACACAGTCTTCTTCAGGTATAAATGTCTAACCCTTTATAACTTACACCTACTCTGATTTTAATATGGGCAGGTAAAGTGAAGAATGTAATGTTGTCCCCACGTTTAAGTAAGTGTTATGTTATAATGACATGTGGGATAGTACAGATATTATATTCACAAAATTTTAACCTCAGTATTAGATGGAAGTATGAGGTCAGCTTCACATGCATGCTGTTTTCTTCCTGGGCAAACTTCCCCAGGTACTTAGTGGACAGAGTCTTGGTACTCCTCAAGAGACAGTATGGATATGGTGGAAAACAAGAGATCCCTGCTGGGAATTGAAACTGGTCCTCTAGCCCACAGCATAGTCACTACACTGACTGAACTATTCTAGCTCCTCATTGAAGCTTTAAAAATGTAAGTTGATGTACAAATATTGCTAAAATTATTAAGCCACATTACACTAGCATCTTATAGTATGACATGTAGATGCAGACATGGCAATCATAGTGACTGTTTAACCTGTATTGCATTATTTATGGTGTCCTATACACTAGAACAGAAATTCATCTGGATATAATATTACCAACTACTCTTATATGTGACAGCACTTAGAAAAGGGAAACTATTAATGAACAGATACCTGATTGCCTTCACTCTGTGCCAAAGACCATCATCAACTCGTGTAAAGTTGTATGGTATGTTTACTTCTCCGCTGCCTAAGTTGAACCTGAAGTGCAAGTAGCCATCTGCAATACCAAGGGCCAGGAAGTCCCCTGCAGCAGACATATTGCGACGCCCACTCCAGAGGAGAAGGCCCAAAGAGGAACTAGTTCGGAATCGCATGTTTATGTTGATCTTGTAGCTAATGATCCTGTATATGAAGCAAAAAGAAAGTATTTAAAATATGGACTAGGAAAAGATTTTTGACAGCCCTTTCAGTGTTATAAAAGGAACTGATCTTCCATGTACGGAAGGACGCAGCACATTACATACAAAACTGTTTTGCCTGTCGTATAGGGTGTTGTACGTAGAACAGAACTATTGTTTTGAAGTTTTCTAAAGAATGAAGGGAAACATAAGGAACTAATGTCTCTTCCATCCACTATCTATAATTCATTGTTAATCACTCATTTGGCACTATGCAAGCAAAGCAAAATAAAATAAAGCAAAGCAATTCACTACTTGCCTTCGCATTGTGTCAGGATCACTGTAGTGGAGATAGCTGTCACCATCAAACCTGGGGACTGGTATGTCCTGTAGCATGGTGGGGGCAGCATGTTGCTGGCACTGTGTATCACGATAGCCTTGGGCGCATTCACATGTGAAGTAATCCAACTCGGGCACACAGCGACCCTCATCCCCACATGGCCGAGTGACACATGGGTGAGGACAGTTGTCGACATTCACACCTCCCAGGGCAGCTGCCAGAATCTGCAATGGCTGGTTGTTGATCACCACCTGCAGAAAATGTTCAAAATTCATCATACTGATCTTCTGCTGACGTCGTGAAGTCTGGTAGAGAAATACTGGCGTTTTAGAGACAGGAGGCTCCTTCAAAACGTTGGTCCATACTTATTTACCATATTACATGGCCTCACATCTCAGAAGTCAGTAATCTTTGGGAACCTAGTGTATATGTGCAGTCAAACGTAACCAAATAATACATTCTTATTTTATAGTCGTTTTCATGTCTCTAAGGGAGAAAGAATACCATCTCAGGTAAATAGTCCAAATTGAAAGAACTGGAACTTTTGCACAGCATTAAAGAGGAGGTGCAGTTCCCTGAGTAAGTGCTGAGGTCATCTGCTTTACCGACACTCTACAATCTTAGCACCATCATTAAATGGAACGCTTCTGTCTCTTTCTCTCTCTCTTTCTCTCATCAGTTTTAGCAGACTTTGATTGTTAAGCTTGTTTATGTTGAGAAAACAATTTGAGGTGATCAACCAGTTTTTCCAAGAGGACTGTAGCCTCTGATTACCATTTAGTCTACAGTTCCTACCAAGACCACCATCTTATACACTAACGAACATATAGTTGATTGAGCAGCTGTAAGTCCTATGCAATCTAGTCCTTCTATTTACTTTCTTTATGACTTGGGAAGGTCTATAATTTCATAATTTTTTCATATGATGGGTTATTTTCAGGAATCAGACCTCAGTTAACCAGCCAGTTGCCAGTCACATTATTAAGTCATCTATGTAACTGCATTTCAGACTTTTTTATGTAATCGTTAATGAATCAAATTTAAAAATTTAATTTTGTACACGAGGTATGGAAACTCTCCTCTTGGACTGCTCGACCTTGAAGATGGAGACATTACACTCCTCCAAATTGTCGGTAACTATTTACCAGTCGACAAGGTAACATCCAGCAAGACTTGAATCTCTGTGAACACTGTTGTGAGAATTTCAAGTCTTGCAAGTAAGGAAAGAGTAACTGACCCATAAAAATAAAATGAGAATTTCCATGCTTCTCTGAAAATTAAATTTTAATACACAGCAACCCATATTTAGAATGCCTTCCATTTCATTCCACACTGCGAAGGATGGAAACAAGATTAATTCCACATAGAATGTGGACTCTAGACCAGTCTGGAAACCCTCTCACTTTTTCTGTCTCCTTCCTTCTCTCCCTCCCTCACCCCATCCACTCACCCCCTTATACCACCACCCACCCACCTAAGCCACCAACCTACTCAGCCACTCTCGTACATATGCGCGCGCACGCACGCACGCACACATATTTGCATACTTCACCATTAGAATATACATGACACAGTATTAAAAATGCTTCTAATGTACGCATATTGGATAACAAAACCCAAAACCACATTCAATCTGAAATTGTATAGGTCAAGTTTCTAGTTGGTGCATTATCACCGTACAGGTTTAGACTCAGTCGTAAAATAGTCCATGTAAAACTTTTGAACAAAATGCACTGGAGCAAGTACTTTGTCACTCAACATTTTGCCAATTCTCATACTCATCTATAATCAACCTTGTATTCAAGTCTGTCACAGCAGGCATCAGAGTGCCAAGGGATTGGGACTCACCCTACCCTAATCATAAGAAACATTTATTAATTAAGGTTAGTGAGTTCAGCTGCAGGAGTATTTGTACTGCTCTCTTTTTCCATACCTTCTGAATGCAGCCCACAAAAGATGTCCGGACTTTCACTTTTGGCGACACCATGTCAAAGTTTGGTACCCCACCGATGTACAGGTTCTGAGGGAGAGAAAGCTGTGTGAAGGCACCAGGGGCCATAGCTTGTGTTGGGGCCATGCTATCCACCTGCAGAATGGCTAGGCGGCCTGTACGTGAAAGATGCAACTCATGCCATTCGCCCAGTGTCACTGGTTCAACACTCCTGCAACATAGATACCACAATGGTCACAGTGATTTCACTTAAGTTAGAACACAGCCTGCAATACAATGCTACAGGGTTCTGATGATGGTGTGTCATAACTGAGATACTTCACTATTTGGCCTTTGGCCACCCTTTGTCTTTAATACAGCCTGAAACTTCAACGTTGCTAATAATAAGGCCTGCCATCAGACATGCATTTGGCCACTTTTATATTCATCACCCAATTTCACAACCCTCCCTAAAACTCTTATTAATACAACATGGCCACTTCTGTCTTGGTCTTCAAAGTTGTAGATTTCTCACAGGCTTCTTACCAGATTTCGGTACACTCCCTTGAAACTTGAAACCTTAGCCATCTGTGCAAGGTGTCTGGGGATTTTTGAGAAGAATACTGAAGCTTGGTACTCATTTTATAAAATTTATATTCAGTAAGTGCTTGGCCCTCCTTTTTTGCCTAATAACAATCAAACTGATGCCTGGATTGAACATGCAACTGGCAAAGACAACAACAATGACCATGATGACAATAACAGTAACAACAATGATAGGTATAATTTTTAGTTTCTGCTGTAAAGTGGATAAGTTTTGTTTGTAATTTTTTAGGCAATATGCTCGTTGACTTCACTACCCTTTTTAGGAAACAAATTCCGTGGTTCACCTAAATGGGAGGATTATCTGAGTGGCTCAACAATTTGCAGGAAGTTTTAGTCTACGATAATCACGCTATGGTTAAAAAATGCCAAGAAGAGGACAGTAGTAAATGGCAGTGATAGGAATCTGTGCTTCAGTCAGTATTATATCTTGACCTTTGCCAAAGAAAGTTATGCAGCATGCATATTCAGCGACATCTTGATTTAATGGTGTCTTTTAAGGGCTATAATGTACGTGTAGAACAGTGGATCAATGGAGGGGTTATGTGTAGAAACTGAAGCTATGCATGGGAACTGTCAAACTTTCCCATTGAAGTTCCAAAAGACATTTCACTAGTATTCAATTACGAGAATACCAGTCTACCATCTGTTAACAGACAGTACTTAGTTGTTCCAGCATGACAAATTCGGCACCAGATGCCTCAGTATAATGTGTAATACCTAACATGAGCGGGATGCACACCTCCAGGCAAATTACAGTGTGGTGTATCACACCTACGCAGTGTGAGAACCTACAGATGTTAATACTTTTACACATTCTGAGGACATACATATCAGTATGACCAACATAGTCAGTCTAAATAAAGGAAGCACAAGTGTACTTTCGATACATTGTTTTATTGCTGCTTTACATTTTATTAAAAAACTCTTGTCACTTCTGCAGGCCGTCAATGATGTAATGGTGTTTTGTTGGCAGGATATGGTATAGAGGAGAGGTTATGAACGAGTGAACCTGTTGAGCACAGATTTGACAAAAGAAACGTGGCAAAAATTAATGTAAGTACCTGGAATTTCAAATAACGTAATGTTAATACAGTCAATCCTCGCTATTCGCGGGGGTTGGGTTCCTAGAAAACCCCGTGAATAAGGAAAACGCGAATACGGAACTTTTTCACTTGCACTACGCTTGGATGCCAATATTAATTACAGAAATAATAAAAAACGAGAGGCGCGAGAACAAGGAAGCAGCCTCTCCTTGCTGCAGCCCATCTGCGACGCTGCGCGGTAGGCGTCTCGAAATTTTTGCCTGCTGCACACGGCCGTGAATAGCCGCGAGGTGCCCGTGAATGGTAAAAAAAATGGGTTACACTTTATTTCGCGCGAATGAGCGAACCCGCGAAAACGGAACACGCGGATAGCGAGGATTGACTGTATAATTAAACAATACAGATTTTTCTTATGAATCTGTTCTGCTGTAGATTCAAGTCGAAGTGTTTTGGATCGTTTGACCCTGAAGATGAAGGCATTACGACCCATCGAAACGTCGGTAACTTTTCCCAGTCGACACGGTGTAACATCCCAGAAGACTCGAATCTTCTTATTCACACCCTTCAGTAAAGCTGTCGCTAAAATGAACGAAACTAAACAAAATTGATAATGTCTCACCAAATTTAGTGCATATTTTACGTATGCATGGGCATACTTTATATCAGAAACAATAATCATTGCAGTGCTAACAGGAATCAAAATCTTCATAAGACTTGCAACAATATATGGTTCTCAACTAACACACAAAGCAACGTGTCTATGCTTGCTGGGGTTCGTATTCCAATTCAGAATAGGAGGATTAACTGGGATGTTACTTGCAAAGTCATCAATCGGAAAGTGTTCTACAGGAAATACGCACAGAAATTTACTAACAAGTTTCACAGTTGTTGATTTATAGATTTTTGTTAGCCTCACCGTTAATATTTAAACATTTAAAAAAAGTAGATGTCATTAGGGCTTTCGAGAACTTCCAGCTTCGAAACGGTCGTGGAAGAGATTATCTTATATCATACGAGTGTCTTGGCTTTTTTCACCAACCTAAGAACCTTCTGTACAGAAACGCATTTAGTGAGTTGCGTTGCGAATACACAGTTACAGTGTTTACCTTGTTACATGTCACTCTTGCTTTCGTGACGCGAGTTCTTAGATTCCGTGTCAAACGCACACAAAGACAAACACTGAGATGTACCCTGCAATTTTGTATTGAGCCTCGTGAGACGATTTACTTGACAGAGAGAGCTGTAAAGAACACAACTGAGATAGAAATAGCGAGGAGAGAGGAGAGGTTAGGCAGACACAAAAGACAAACTCTGAGCCTTCGTACCGCCATCAGCTTCTTCATGTTGTCGCTTGCTATTTATTTTAATCTTATTCTCTTAGTAGGTTGAGCTCTTAGAAGCTGTCGTCGAAGATTAGAGGAAGTTCCTCGTAGTTGTTGACGGCAGTTGATGCCTTCTTTATCATTACAGAGGTCCTTCCTCTCCCGGACTACTTTTCTGGTTTGAGAGTGTTTCGTATCAATGAATAAAACTATCAACTTCTTTGTTCAATAGGTTATTTAACGACATTTGTATAAATGCGTAATTTAAGTAGCTTCAAAATGTAGGAAAAATGTAAGTGGTGTTAGAAAAGGCCGAATTATAGATTATTTAACGACGCCTAACCAACTGCAGATATTACTGTCGTTTGATAATATGAGAAAATATTGTTATTCGTTTATTTGACGATGATTTCAATAGCTAAGCTTATGTAACTTAAAAAGAAAGGATGGCTAGTGTATACTGAATTGGAAAAAATGTGGAAGGAATCGACTGTAGAACAGTTTAAGATAATATTCCGGAATATAATCGGAAGGACTGCAGAAAACCACGAGAACTCAGGACTGCCAGTTACTCGACTGTGATGTTTGGTGTAGTTGAAATAATGGACAGGATGCAGCCGTAGCCTATTTTAAAGAGCCTACTTTTCCAGATATTAGCTGCAGAGATTAAGGACACACAATAAGGATATCAATGGGACAGCCACTTCCGGGGCAGGATGTGAATCTTAAGTTTATATGAAGGACAAGTGCTGACTAGGCTGTTGTACGATGCAGCTGCGTGGAACGAATGATCATGCATGATGGTTGGCATAGACCTGCAGCTGCTCGATAGCTGGGACAGCGGGTTCGAATCCCGCTCAGGTCATGAATATTCGTCTCTTGTTTCTGTTGTGTGTTGTGTAGGTAGCGGCCTCTGCGATCAGCTGATCACTCGTCCAGAGTAGTCCTACCATGTATGTGTTTCTAATTATGTGTGATCTAGAAACCTCAACAATGAGGCGGCGTAGACCCGAGTTGGGCTGTTGCGCCAAAGAGAGAGCAAATAAACAGGCGGGCATAGCATGTCTGAAGTTGCTACCCTGGTGGCCGACGGAGAGACCCAGAATAACTACTGAAATATTCAATCGTGATGAATGGTAACTTGGCCGAGATTTGAGACAGGCACTTCTGGAAAATAAGACTCAGAACATTGCCACTACACTTGCTTGTTCGCTGAACAACTTCTTGGGGCAGACTGTTATTTTGATGTACACTCCTCACAAATAACCACACTAATTAACTTTTTGACGACGAATTGTGTTTCAACTTTCCTATCCAATGCTCCCCGATATCCGAAATAGCACTACGTTTATTCGAACGTTCCCTAGGCTTTGCCCGCTTGTACGTCTGATAAAGTATTATCAAGATGCAAATAAGTACTGAGCAATAGTGGAATGATCGTGACAAGGGGAAACCGACGCACTCGGAGAAAACTCTGTTTTTAATACTACCTTCCTACCTACGCTTAGGTATATAAACTGTTCTTTTCCTTTAAAATTTTCCGACTAAAATTATGTATGAAAATGTTCTTGTTCCGATGCGTGCTACATATCCCGCCTCTAATGCTAATTTTAATTACCTGAAGAATAATGGATGAGTACAAATTATGAAGTTTGTCATTGTGTAACTTCTTACAGCCTCCAGCTTCTACCACTCCCTTAAGCCCGTATAATCTGCACAGAACTTTGTTCTCAAACACCTTCAATTGATTTCTTGCCTTAAGTAGGCAATGTTTCACACCGGTATCAAGCACCAAGTAAAATTACAGTTTTTTATAATTATCTTCAGGTTCTTACATGGGAGAGAGGCAGATAAGCAGATTTTAAAGTAAATGGTGGTATCAAGTATTCTCCAAATTTATGTAGGAAGATTTTATTTTGTTATGTAATGAAATGAGATTAAAAGCCTTGTGAATGTCGAGGCTATTTCCAGTACAGTCAATATCTCCTGAATCATCCGCGCCATTTAACTGTTGCTGTACCTATTTTTGTTTGTAGTTTATTTAATGACGCTGCCCGCAAAACAGCCTATACAGGCCTAGCATCGGGTGAGTGGGTGGTACTGAATAACAAATAGGAAAAGTGAAAAGAATGGCCGAGGCCTAATTTAAGGTACTATAGCGGAATTTGTCTGGAGAGATACAGGAAAATCAAGAAAACAAGTGAGAATAGTACATATTCATATTAACTAACAAGAAAACCGCCAGAAACAACTGTAATTTGTTGTAAAATAATGTCTTGGTTACAACACACTACATAATTCAGTTTAAGGGCCATCACCACGCTTTACATAAAAATAAAAAAGTAAGGTAGCTTGGTTATATTTTCGTGTAAAGCCTGATGACGGCCCTTTTGGGCCGAAACATGTAGCGCGCAGCGAACAAGATACTGTTTTACAACAAATTAACAGTCGTGTTCGAAGATGTTCTGCTGAGTCAATATATATATATAAAACACAACGGGACGTCATTCATAAAAAGTGGATGTCTAGCCCGAGATGTTGCCTGCTGCATGCACATGTTACACGGACGTTATTCTTGAATTTATGTTATTAGAAGGCCAATACAGCCTGCATCATCTGCATAATTTGCATAGGCCTTCTTGTTCGGCAGCATCTGAACGCTATTTTAGCGACACTTGCTTACCTGATGGTAGCAGCACCAGTACCTAGGTCAAAGGTGAACTCGAGGTGACCATCACTTATGTATACGGCCATGAAATCGCCGACACCATCTGAGCGGTGTCCATTGTAAAGGATGACCCCATCTTGAGCACTGGGCTTCAGGGTTAACTGGAGGTCAAGCCAGGAGAGCGCTGACCCCCCGAGACCCGGATACCTCAGGTAGCTTGACCCATTGAAAGACGGAACCTGTAACAATCACAAAATACTTAGGTACGAAGTTAAGATGATTCAACGACACTCAGGAATTACTGCAAACATTAGTCGATATGATTAGCGGTGTACAGGCCTAAATGCTTTCAGCCCTTAAGAACTAGTTTTATCATTAACTACACTCACCCTGCTGCGAGATTTTCCGCACCCGTCCAGACCGGCCCTGAGGTCCACCCAGCCTCCTGTACAATGGTACAGGCTCTCTTTCCCGGGGGTAAAGCGACCACGGCATGGCGTTAACAACCCACCCCATCTAGCGCCGAGGTGAAAGAAAGAGTAGAACTATACCTCTACTCCCCCTCTGTGCCATCATTGCAGGTTATAGGATGAAATTTATACCTTACTGTGTTAATTTTCGGGATAATATATATATTTATTTGGTGGAAATCTGAGAATGATAATATTCAAATACAAAGAGGTTTCAAAAGAGGCCACATTGGTAACGTCTCACATCATAAATGCTGTGAGCATAAAAAGCTGGGTTTCAGACAGGGGTGCACAAATCCTGGGCGCCAGCTCGCCGTGGCTGCCCACAAAGTCGATGTGTCACACGTAATTATCTACTAGTTTAACATAATTCCAAACACGATCCTGATTTAAGGTGCACTACACGAACTTGTTCAACTTTCTGGCAGCATAAACGAAATATCACAATCTGTTTCTACATGATTCGTCTTAATCTTATACTGTCATATCTGCTCGGTCATCCAAGTGACCGCTTACCTAGGGTTTCATAACAAAACGTTATTTATGTATGTATTATTTGCTCATCAATGCCACAATTTCAGCTGGTCGTAATCTCGTATCAGTTCCAGGTGACCTGACTAAATCATGAACGTCTTTCGTTTTGTGATAACGTAAATTGTAAATTTAGATCACCTGAATTGCTTACAAATATCTACGAGGGTAATTTGTAGAATCACTCTTTAAAATGGGGGGAACTAATAAATGAGGTAGTAGTATGAGGTGAGAGGGAAATGAGTGCAGGGTAAATTTCCTAAACGTAAAAATGTTATGTCTAAAAACATAAGGATTTTTAAATTAGATTTTCAGCTAATGGCAAATAGTTATGAGGATGAAGAAATAAGCTATGAACGGAACTGTGATCCCTTTTTGTGGCTACAACAACAACAACAACAACAACGAATCAATAATTATTAAATATATTTGTTTCATTTATATGCGCAATTTTCTCTAGTATAGATTATGATTACAATAATGGATAACCTCTTACGTTTCGCACCGTAGCCATATCTACAACTGTTAACACACGACAAACCACAAAGCAATGGATTCCGCGCAGAAATCATAAGTCTGCTCTCCTATTGTACTGGATTCCAGTCTTACATCCTTGTGCTTTGATGTCGTAGGCCTACTTGCATGATGAACATTTATACACGTAAACACACAATCCCATAATACACTTGTGCTCATATGGTCACGTCATCAAATCACAGTAGGATTAGAATTTTTATTGTTTACAATTGTAAACGTGTTACATATATTATTATTATTATTATTTCTTTTCCTTACATTTGAGAGGACCTGATTACATACAGACACTGTCTGCGGTACAGACGTCCAAACTTAACACCGTGGTCATGCTTGTAATCTGTATGACACATTTCTTTCTATGTTAAAATGTACAAACATGAAGACATCGTGAAACTTTGATGTTATATCGCTCAATTTTACAATATTTAGTTCACAATTCCTGGTAGCATTACAATCTGTAGCCGATATCGAAGCGTTTGCAGGAATGTTGAAGTCATATATATTTCTCGTAAGAGCCCATCTTTACCTGCGGTGCAAGAAACCATGAAGGGTGAATGGAGCAGTATTTATAAACCATCTCAGGTTATATAAGGCCTTACAAGCCCTACCGCCTTTCTTGGAAAACTTCATGGTGTGCGTTTCATTTATTAAGTAGACGAAATTTAAGGCGCTCTTGAAAATGTCATTTCATTTTATCTCATACGCCAGATTCATCTCACTTCATACAATAATCAGTTTAATGGTTTGTTCATGTTCTGTCTTCTGACGGGTCCAGAGGTCTCTAGCTGCCAAGTTCTGTCGTAAAATGCGATATTTCGTGAGAATCTGTCGCATTGTACCGTGTCGAATAGTGTGACAAGCGTCTCTGCAAATCGATATGAGTACCCTCAGGTCACAGGCACCAAATCTGCAAGACGAAGGAACACACGGAAGATTGCGAGGGCCAGCAGTTACAGTTGGTTTGACGACACGCTCTGTTGTTGTCGGTTGTGGGGCGCTGATCCTTTAAATCGGCAGGAGTAAGAATCTGACTAATCACCTCAATCCAACACAGAGGTGAAGAATGTGTGGAGCTTTGCCTACACGCTTCATATCGTAGTGTATAAACACAAGAACAAATTTTATGTACTGATGTTTTGGATATATAAAATCTCGGGGTCGGCTGATATCACTTTGGCTTCATGTGTGGGAGTCCCCGTGTCGAATATCAGAGCAGCGAAGAACTATCATGACGAACGTTGTCTTGGTCTTCCTCACAACCGTCAGATAGATCTCGGGATCGTACCTTAAAATAGGCGCTTCCTCCTACATCCTTTCTAAGTTATCATGCACAGTCATCTACGTAGCTACTTCCTTACATTGGTAACCCTCACCGCGGAGGCCCGGGTTCGATCACAGCACAGTCTACGTGAGATTCTTCGGAAAGAAAAGGACTGCGACAGGTTTTCCTCCGGGCATTACGGTGTTCCCTTGTCAAATATCATTCCACCCATGCTCCATTTTCATTCGCATGTCACCCGAGGCGGGTTTAATAGGCTCACCAGTGGCAACAGTACCAAGGCCACAGTTTTACCCTTCCCAAACAATAACAGAAAGAGCAATGCACAGATAGTCTATAATTTTTTGTTAGTTTGAACTCTTCTACCTACTCATTGTAGGCGTAGAGGGTTATTGTTGCACCTCATGACACTCACTGACGCATACACACTGGGTAAGACTCCCCTGGACGAGAGATCGGCCCGTTGTACAGGCCTCTACCTGCACAACACACAACATTCACAATAGACAGATATCCATGCCCCCGAAGGGATTCGAACCCGCAACCCCAGCAAGCAAGCTGCCGCAGACCTACGCCTTAGACCGCGCGGCCACTGGGATTTAATCTCTAATAATACACCCATAAATTAAAATAATACACGCTCCCGTCAGGTGTATCCATTAAAATGCTATATGCATTAGCCGTCGCTCCCGTGCGTGCTATATGCTTTGCTCATATCTCATTCACTTTATCACCCTCACAATATTTAGCGAAGATAAATTATTATGAAAATCGTCAATATGTAGTTTTCTCCGTCCCACTTTTGCTTCTTTATGCTTGGACCAGATCTGCTGGAATTTGTTGAGTAACTGACAGTTTTTCAATAGTCATTTCAACCTCGACAAAATTAGACTCTGACATTAACTCAGAGAATTTATTTCAGTTAGCCTAACAACATGTACCGAATATAGCCTACATCCAGTAGAAACTGACACGATTTATTTTCACCATTTAAAATACTGGAGCTATCTGCAAGTAGATCAATACTCTAATTTTATACCAAGTTAGTTATAGGTTGGTAGCCAAGCAACTTTACTTGTTCGTCCGAAGTTTGCAGTTCGTTGCACACTGCAATCACGATACAGTTACTTCGTCCTCATTCCAAGACTGGTAACGGGGCCACGATAAGTTGCACTGTTCTGGCGTATTAATCGACAGTTTTATATTGTCTGCCGCAGGAAGGTGGATTTCATAGAGATTCTTTGCTATCGTCTAGATTAATAGCTAGTAACAAATAAGATCTATGCAGGGTACGTTACTGGAAATGATCGAATGCACATTTGAGGCCCAGACAGAGCAGCCTTCAAGTTTTCCAACTCAACTTCACTTGGGGGGGGGGGGGGGGGGAGGGGGGGTTCAAACGAAACTTTGAACTCGTTTAACAGGAGTGCACGTATTTCAGATTAAATCACAAGGAAGCTACTTCCTTTTGTAGTGCTCGTCTCTACCGCAGGCAATTTTAAAAGAACTTTCAGCTGATAAATTCTACGCGAATGTTTCGTGCAAAGCAATAAGAATTACTTAAAGTTTGGCCAGCAGATACAGTAGAGTGATACAGTATTCTGCGCACATGGGGAAGACTTCGCCTTCTGTACTGCGTAGATTTACGAAATGGCGAGTTCTTTGAGGGCCAGCATAACATTTCAGGTGGACAAGTGACATTCAAAATTAATTAAATAAATAAATAAATAAATCATGAGGTATGAGGAAATAAAATGCAAAAAAGTTAAAAGACACATTAAAATGAGAGACAAAAAGAACCAAAATTAAACTCTCTACAGATTTTATCTCCATATGCTAAATTTAATCGATATATGTTTAATAATTTGGGAAACTGAAACAAGCAGACAGATGAACAAGTATGATATAAACATTATACACAGGAAAGGCCCGATGTCGGATGATGGTGACAATGTCGACACTGATAATTACTTTGACATTTCCAAGGCTTTAGGACGAGGATAAAGGAATACGGACAGAAAGTTTGACGTTGTAATCCACAAATATTTAACGGCTTTGCTAAATACACAACTACCATACACACATACAGTATAACACATCACCCACTGCCACGCAGACAAATGCCCGGAGTAGGAATGTTATGGAGACTATCCAACGACAAGCCGATATTGTGAATGTCAGAAGAAGTGCTACCGTGTACAGTTTGAAATCGGAAACTCGCTGCAACCTGTTTATGGAAAAGAAGAGCTGTCACTGGTCCCTGTCCCAAGCCTGATGAATCCACTTCACGCAACTCTTCCCTGTTCCTGTAAGATTCCGTTTTAGGCGCCTTCACAAACAGTTGTAAAAAGCGACAACTAGCCTCTTAATGCAGGTCTGTCCGCTTGTAACAGCGCGAATCTCATCGGACCATTTTTGTGACAATCGGTCCCATCTTCATGGGTCAAGAGTCCGAGTACTCTTGACCCGTCCCGAAACGTCGGTAAACAATTACCACACGACGCCGCGTAATATCCCAGAAGAGCGCAGATCTCATCAACAACGGCGGAAGCCTGAAATCAAAGAACTACTTTGTAAGATATGGGGTTCTCTCTGCGGTGAGTAACACGCATCTTTTGGGAAGTTTACTTTCATTTTGTAGCTTATTTAACGATGCTGTCAGTAGCTCATACTACATGACACCGTTGTGACGCCATGCGGTGTGATCTGCAGGTGTCAATGTACCTGATAGACCTGCTGCCTTTATACACGCTGAAGGTGCAAGCAGCAAGTTCATACGAAACGTTAGTATGAACGTATCTGCGAAACTACACGGCACAGCATGCCAGAAGATTTCATGTTAATCGGTATTTGGTGAAGAATACAAATTATCACGCTCCACATCACAACACCTTCAATAATACCCCGTCACATTTTTTTTTTACTATTATGGAAAATATAAAATTCCCTGTCACGTAATCTTCCCTTTTTAAGTCCAGATATTCTTCTCAGCTTCTACTTTAAAAATTCCGTAGTTTATATTCTTCCCTTGAGGTGACAGAACAAGTTCCACACCCACAGAAAATTTAATATATAATTATAATATATATTATAAGCTTTATCTTTTTAGATAGCAGAAGGGCACGTACAACATTCTGAATCGACGGGATAAATGACTAACTTCATGGCAAAGGGCCATTTTTTAAAATGTCTATATTTGCCCAGTAGATTGAGAAATGGAATCCGAAGGTTTGTTACTATGTTTAAAAGAGCCGGTCACTGGAACCTATTGTAAGCCAGCTGAATCCAATCCACACCTCCATAACCTACTTGCATTTCCCCGAGATCCATTTTAAAACTAGGCCTACTTGTATGATCCCATCTACACCTCATCTGCCAAGCGGTCTATACCAATGACATTTTTCCAGCTAGATTTGATGAACATGCTTCTTGGTTTCATCACCCTAATAACGTTTGTACCTCATTAATTTTATACATTTCCTTTCATCTATTCTCTGTGTCTAAATACGAAGAATCTTCAATAAGTACTAATGTTTTCTAGGTCATACAAATTAAGTGAGAAGAAATTACAACGTTAGAAGTAGCTCATTTATTCCTACGAAATGTCATTACTTTTCAACATGATCCAGGAGCATATTGACGCATGTGTTCCACCTTGGCAAGTGTTTCAAAATCCCGTCACAGTATAAATCGTGCTCTTGAATTTTCAACCACTTACGAACAACTATTTCCACTTCCAACTCTTTCTTCACCTTTTCCAAAATAAGTTCCTCCGTTCGTGCTGCGTTCACATCCGTCCTTGACGTGCTGGGCCGACAGATGTTCATTAGCTTATAGTCTACCGTCCTTGATGTGCTGGGCCGACAGATGTTCACTAGCTTATAGTCTACCGTCATTGACGTGCTGGGCCGACAGATGTTCACTAGCTTATAGTCTACCGTCATTGACGTGCTGGGCCGACAGATGTTCACTAGCTTATAGTCTACCGTCCTTGATGTGCTGGGCCGACAGATGTTCACTAGCTTATAGTCTACCGTCATTGACGTGCTGGGCCGACAGATGTTCACTAGCTTATAGTCTACCGTCCTTGACGTGCTGGGCCGACAGATGTTCACTAGCTTATAGTCTACCGTCCTTGACGTGCTGGGCCGACAGATGTTCATTAGCTTATAGTCTACCGTCCTTGACGTGCTGGGCCGACAGATGTTCACTAGCTTATAGTCTACCGTCTTGACGTGCTGGGCCGACAGATGTTCACTAGCTTATAGTCTACCGTCTTGACGTGCTGGGCCGACAGATGTTCATTTGCTTATAGTCTACCGTCATTGACGTGCTGGGCCGACAGATGTTCACTAGCTTATAGTCTACCGTCCTTGACGTGCTGGCGACAGATTCATTAGCTTATAGTCACGTCTTGACGTGTGGGCCGAAGTGCACTAGCTTATAGTCTACCGTCATTGACGCGCTGGGCCGACAGATGTTCACTAGCTTATAGTCTACCGTCCTTGACGTGCTGGGCCGACAGATGTTCACTAGCTTATAGTCTACCGTCATTGACGCGCTGGGCCGACAGATGTTCACTAGCTTATAGTCTACCGTCCTTGACGTGCTGGGCCGACAGATGTTCACTAGCCTATAGTCTACCGTTCTAACAATGGGCTTATGAAGGGGAAGTATTCGATCGTCAGCTACGTGGCGTTTTAGACGAAAAAACTACCGCGTCAACTGGAAAGTACCTACGTATACTTTAAAGTTAGTGAGAATGCTACTTTTGTTTATGAGGAAAGTAGTATCGAGGTAAAGGTTATTTACTGTCACGTTCAATTTCATATTTTTAGAAACAACAGCTCCTACTGCTATTGTTAAACGTCAGAATGGTCCTCAATGTTACGACGATTTACAGCGACACTATTCCTATCAGCTCGAGACCTGGCACTTTTGTGAACACTCATTTTATTTCTCAGTGTTTTCACTCAAGTTTATCGTGGATTTTCTCAGACATTCCAAGAAAATCCTGGAATAATATCTGAAAATAAGTTAAAACAGCTTCCTACCCAGTCCATTTAAAATTATCTTACGTGATCATGCCTGACACTATTCGACGCCAAATAAATTCAGCAGTTGCTGCAACGTCATTAACACTGTGGTATAGTATTTATTTTCTTTTCTGCAGGAATATATTTGTCATTCATTTGTATGGCTATGTTGTATATAAGCTCAAAGGCTTAACATGATAAATTTTACTTATTCTACACGGAGACTAATTTGTCATTATTTTCTACATAAAAAGTTCTTTGTGTACTGCAATATCACTTTATTGTATTATGCTAACAACTCGAAGCCTGCAAGCAGTCGTCGATTCGACGTCCTCGTAATCCACTGAGTTCCAGCGGTGAGGTCATTAAATTGAAGAATACACATTTAAAGGATCCTGACGTGGGTGTATTGTCACAGACATGGCTGATGTTTCGAACATTGCCTCGGGCCCATCAGAGTAGGTTATCCTACTTCTATTTCAACCTGAAGACTTTGTGGGTTTCTTAGCTTAAGAAGATGTACTGCAACCAAGATATCAGTCACACCTATGTCTGTAAGAATTTCAAGCTGTGAAGCCTCCAGTCATCAAGATTGACGCTTTAAAGTCGACCTCGGTACACTGTACGGGCATTTAACACTTTACGTGCTGCCGGCCTCGGTGTACCCTGATGGCACACTAAATACAAACCCCAGGACCACTGAAGTGTTACAGGACCTCCTACCTGCAGATCAACCCTGGTCTCACACAGATCCCTGTGAAGCCTAGAGGACACAGGCACACGGCTGTTTCTCCAGAGGTGAGGCACTTGCCCCGTGTTGACAGGGCACCTTGCTGCAACGGTCCGCACTGCATTCCTCTGCAAGACAAAGCGCAACGAAGAGTTTATTACTAAGTCCCTTTTATTATCCTTTGTCAGAAAAGAAGTGATGGAAAACATGAATTAAATTTATTCAATTTTACAGAAGTTTAGTTTCTTAGCACCACTGATACGGCACATAAATATTTGTGTGCGTAGAGGATCAGTTATTAGAGACATACATTTAATTTCCCTACGTCTAGGAAAGCACAGTTCACTCTTATACGAGTCCTCAACGCTTGAAGACGATGGCAGACCATTTTTTCCGAGACGTCGGGACGTGTTTAACCAAGCTACACAGCTGGCCGGGATAGCGTAGTCACTACAGCGACTTGCTAAGGACTGGATGGTTCGGGGTTCGAACCCCAGTGGTGGCGAGATTTTCCGCACCCATCCATACCGGCCCTGGGGCCCACACAGCCTCCTATACGATGGGTACCGAGTCTTTTCTCGGGGTAAAGCGACCGGGGCGTGGCATTGACCACATACCCCCATCTAGTGCCGAGGTTAAAGAAAGAGTAGAACTACAGGCCTACCTCTTCTCCCCCTCTAGGTCTTCATGGCAGGTTATATAGTGAACTTTACCTTTACTTTATCTTTTACACAGCGTAACATCTCAGAAGAGCAGACGCCTCAAATTAAATTTCGCTAATCTAACACCAGCAACAGCAGCAGCAGCAACACGAACAACAACTACTACTACTACTACTACTACTATACTTCGTAGAATGGAAACGTTCGGGAATGTGTGGCCATTTCACACAAGCTAGCGGGCCCCTGTAATGTCAGCAGACGCAGGGCACAGTTCCACACTGAGTAACGATGTCATTCAGCAGATTGCCAAGGTCAGTGTCTCACTTAGGTCTGTCAGTCCCTGCCGAGTGGCGCGTCATTACTTCCATCCCATTAAATGTTTCTGTTTGCCTTTTAGAAACACGTACACGTTACGTTACAAGAACAAACACAGTGACTGTGTAAACCAATTTCGTGCCATCACATGGACGGTTGACACCGTCTTCTCCAGACACCAGAACGACTGTTGAATTAATGAGTCACGTGATCACAGAGAAAGGAAAGGAACACGCCTCCCATGAAATATTCAGTGGTTCAGTGCGGGAGGAAGTAGCATCTGGGGAATCACCACGTTTGCTGCAACCCACCCTCTTACGTCGCGGAGGAATGTTTGTGGTTCTTGCTCCCTATTCGGTAGGTCACCACATTCGAACCCGGAAATGGGCTACCTTCACTGAGGTGGCCGTGGTTTTACTCAGCCCTTCCCACCCAAGTTGCAGGGTGTTATCTCTAATTACGTCACCAACGCTTCCTTCAAAGTCCTTTCAAATTCACTATTCATTAATAATAATAACAATAATAATAATTATTATTAAGATTATAATCTTAGCATTCACTTGTAAGTCAGGTGTAGACGGGAATAAAATATTAAAACCGATCTTATAGAAACCGGATGGGAAGGTGTTGACTGGATTGTTCTGGCTCAGCATACGGACAAGTGGCGGGCTCTTGTGGATGCGGTAATGAACCTTCGGGTTCCACAAAAATGTGGGGAATTTGTTGAACAACTGAGAAAATACCAGGTTTTCAAAAGAACTGGGCTCCATGGACTTAATTAGCTGATCTTACCTTTCAGCGATATGCAGTCTCAGATAGTGACAGCGTCATTAAATAAACCACAAATAAATAAATAAATAATACCCTTTATTCTGTTGCAGACAGACATAACACAGGCCCTAAAACTATACTGATGGGTTCTTAGGTTATGTACGGACGCGGCTCTAATTTTACTGACGTCTGATATAGGGAGTTTCAGTTGTGAAAGTTAACCCAGCATTTGGTTGATAAGAATGAGGAAAACTACGAGAGGTGTCTGTCAGAGTATCCGGCTGACTCTTCTTGTTGGGGACGTAGCCGGTTGGAATAGCAAACGATCTGTCATATAATCCGATTCGAAGTTTCGTAGTTTTCCTCACTGCCGCCTGCCGCACAATGCGGTAGCACCTCGAAATAGGACACGGCTGTGGCAGCTACTCACCATCTCAGTCGAGACTATGGAACCTACGTACAGTGCATGAAAAAGCTGTTGAGTCTTATGGATGAAACTCTTTGTGTCTGGCTGTGGGACAATACAGAGTGAGGATGGTTGACAACAGAGTGCTCACAGGATTATTCTGACCGAAGAAAGAATCAGAAAAAAAGGACTGGAGATGGATACATATTGATGAACTTCAAAACTGGTGCTTTGTCTAATATTGTTTTTTTTCCCTCATGGCTCGACAGCCCTAGTGGGCCTAGGCCTCTACTATGAGGTTCCTCGATCACACTCAGACACACCACACTCGGTAGGACTCCTCTGATCGAGTGATGGCCCGTCGCAGAGACCTCTACCTGACAAAACACAACACTCACAACAAACATCCTATGCCCCAGAGGGACTCGAACCCACAATCCCAGAAACCGAGCAGCCGTAGACCCACGCCAATCGGCGCGGCCACTGGGATCTGCTGTCTAATATTGTTAGGGCGATTAAATACAAAGAATGGGTTTGGAGGTACTTGCGTCAGGCATGGTAAAACCCACACAGCTTGGGTACAGATACTACGTGACAGAACTTCACATAATATGATGCTAATAAAATAAATGTTATAGAAAGTGCGAATGAAGGTAAGACGTGTTAAACTGCCTCCGGGTTGAGACAAGTGGCGGAGTTACGTGACGTGTGGATTTTTGGTTCTTTTGAGTAGCTTAAAAATTATAAACATATGAAGTAGGCCTATTTAAATGAAATAGTAACCGAGTACGACGTAATTTTCTCTCTATCGTCGCCGTCCGCCCAAGGATTTAGTTTTTCGATAAACTTGCGCTTCGTGACGCTGGTGAATGCAAAATTCTCCCATACTATTTCATAGAGGCATAAATAACCTGTAAAGACGGCTGTTTTTTTGGAATGTTACGCCGCATAATCTGGTATAAATGCACCGACTTTTCAGAAGATAATGCTACCCCATCTTCCAAGGTTAAATATCGGTACTTCTGTACCAGACGGATACACGACGTCACATCCCAGAAAGAGCAGCAATCTTCACAGTCACAGTGAGAACCGCACATCACGCACGGGAAAAACCAAACGAGTGTCGAGGCACCAGATCAAGCCTAAGCGTGCTTAGAAGGCAGGAGACGTGCGTTTCGCGGACCTGTTAGGATCCTCTGACACGGGGAACAACAGCGGATGTTCCGATATCGACAGCTTATCGACTTCAAGTGCAGAGTCTGCATCGTCAATGTGATCGACTTATTGAGACGAGAGCTGTAACGGGAAGGAATAATACGATGCTACGTTATTTGAAGATGCTGTTTCAGCTGCACAAGCTGTACAACGTAGAATTACATTTGAAGATGATTATTTTATATTTAATACGTGTAACACGGAGAAAATATCGGTTGTTGGTTCTCAGATTACTTCGTGGCGTTGAAATTAAGACTTTACTGATGTCGAATATGAAACAAGAGGATGAAAATAAAATCTTCCCATTATGCATTTATTTGATGTAATTCAAGCGAAGACGTAAAATATAACTGATATAAACGCTGCATATATCTGTCTGCCAACAAGCTGTACGGAACAGCGGCTTTACTTCAACGAAACAAACACTGACACAAAACTGTGCAGGTCAGGACGATAAAGCAGAAAAAGGAGGAGGAAGAGACAGCGAAGAGGAGAAGAAGAAACAACAATAAATGTTGGAGGTGAGGAGACGGAAAGAGGATAATGACACGAGGAAGATGAGAAAATAAGGCGAAGAGATGGAAAGGACAAGAAGATAAAGGAAGACTGAATTAAAAATAAGTACAGTACTAGGTATAGGAAAAGAGTTGATTAAAGAAAGGACGATAAGATCAGCAATAAGACGCAGGAGAAAAAATAAAAGTGAAAGGAGGAGGAAAAAGGATAATTTGGAAGAGAGAAAAGTAGATGAAAAGGAGATGAGAGAGACCAATATAAGTGTTATTTTAAGTAATTTCATGTAATTTCTTTACTCGTCATTTATTGAACAACTATATATGCAACTTAGGCCTGTGTAGCATTCACTGACTGCATTACAATGAATAACGAGTTCGAAAGAATGTGGAAGGAAGCAGTGGGGCCCAAATTTAAGATACTATCCGGCACTTGCCTTGGGAAACTAAGAAAAAAAAAGGACGAAAATTTTCAGTCAGGATTGTCGGTGTCTCCGCAGAGATTGGAGCTCGGTACCTGACAGAACCAACTTTCTTGGCCTCTATACTACTGTTAAGAAAATCACCAATCCACAAAGCTGACTTCTTTCTTGTGACTTGGTCTGGAAGGGTGAAATTAACTGCCCTCTGTGGGCAAAGTAAAGCAGTTCCAGTGCACTCCATGATAGCATATGGGGAAGTGAAGTTGTAGCTCCACTCTTTCTTAAACCTCGGCACCAGGTGGCGGGGTGGGTGGTCAGCTCACGCCCAGGTCACATTACCCTCGGGGAAAGAGCCACTGTTGCCCGTTAAATAGGAGCCTGGGTTGGCCCCAGAGCCGGTGTGACCGTTTTGGAAAAGACATAGATCCTTGCCCTTGCCGGAAATCGAATCACGATTCCTGGGACATTCAGCCCATAACTGAGATATTGCAACTGTAGACTCCTCCATATCGTGAGCCTGAACGACGAGGTATTCAGTGTTAATCTCAAGTCTCAATGCTAAGCCAAGTACAATGCTACACGCGGAACTGCTTTATCTTTTTAATATTATTATTTTTACCGCTTTATTTTAGACAGGTTTCCAGTTAGTAAGATAAAAAGAAATTGCAGAAAAATAAATTCCCCTTATTTCTTTCAGAAGTGAAACGCTTAAAGGCATATATATGTTTAAAAGAAAAACAAATGAAACAATGTTTAAAGTGAGGCAGAGAAAAGCCAAATTTAAGAATAAAAAATTAAGTCCGGATAAAGAAACAAGGGAAGGTTGGTCTTCGATAAAGCAGAGAAGAAACACACTATTCTATATGCCTAGAGGTCGCACGTACTGTCTCTATGTTAACTACTTAACATAAATCAATTTTATCTTATTTTCATACTTTAATGTCTTCTTTGTCCTTTGTTCTTCGAGGCTTGTAACCATCAAAGGGAGTAAATTAATCACTAACAGCATTCGCTTTTGGTGTGAGGCCTCCGAGGTTTTAGGAGCAATATATCTTATCGGTTGGTCAATACATTCCAAAACTTTTATGGAATACAGAAAATCAACACCATTTTCAAAAATGTCCACAGTTGCACCAAACCTGAAATAGTTGAATACAGTTTACGTACCAAAAATTATTTTTCTCACGTACATCGATACCCAGGTCTCCTACATGGTCTCTTCCTTTCAGTTATTCCAATTAAAACGCGGTACGCATTTTTCGTTACTTCAGTCAAAACACGGTACGCATTGTTCGTTATTTCAGTCAAAACACGGCACGCATTGTTCGTTACTTCAGTCAAAACATGGTACACATTTTTCGTTACTTCAGTCAAAACACGGTACGCATTGTTCGTTATTTCAGTCAAAACACGGCACGCATTTTTCGTTACTTCAGTCAAAACACGATACGCATTGTTCGTTATTTCAGTCAAAACACGGTACGCATTTTTCGTTACTTCAGTCAAAACAAGGTAAGTATTGTTCGTTACTTCAGTCAAAACACGGTACGCACTGTTCGTTACTTCAGTCAGAACACGGTACGCATTGTTCGTTACTTCAGTCAAAACACGGTACACATTGTTCGTTATGTTTTCAGATGGCAAGCGGAAAGACAAAAGATTCTAAGGATAATGGTAGCAAGCATTTCCAAAATTCAATCCGTTCCTAATTTCTACCTGCATGGAATTCTGTTAGTGTAACTTTAAAATGTTTGAAATTTGCCTCATTTTCGAAGGATTTGTTAGCTAATTTTGTGTCGCGATGTCCTGCATTCTGTTCACGAAATATGAACGTATCTGTAATTCCCTCAGCATTCCCTTTAGGCCAATCTCCTTACTATTGCCTAAAAGAGGTACTGTGTTTTTGCTTATAGTAGGCATGCTTCCGCTCAATAAATCATCTCCTCCTCATCATCATCATCATCATCAGCGTAGGCTAGAAGCTGATAGGTCTCATTCAATTTTAACTCCGCTTGCTAGGTTTTGGACTTTCCTAAACGCATATTGGAAAGCAAAGCTGAAAAACAATAGCAATAAAGCATCTCCTTATTTCAGAGTACTCTGAACAGCAAACGTATCAAACAAATGTTTAACTATCTGAAGTTTACTATAGGCTACATTCAAACACATTTTTATTAACCTCAGTATTTTCTATATTACTTTTACCGTGCATTTTCAATTCACTTTCAATTAACCAACTAAATGCACTTTAACTTTCAACTATTTAATTGTTGAAAGTGAAAGTGCATTTAGTTGGTTAATTGAAACTCAGTACTTTCATTTGGATAAAAAACTCAATGAGATTATTATACTCGTACAAACCTCCCTCGTAATCGAATCATAGGCTTTCTTGAAGTCTATAAACAGGTCGCGTACTACGGCATTGTATTCCCGTTGTTTCTCAAGCATTTGTTGAGGGCAGAATGTGCGATCAGTACCTGATCCTTGACGTCACAATCCACACTGATGATTCGCAATAATTTCTACTACATAAGGGAATTAAACTTGCCAAAAAAAAAATGTAGTCTAAAATTTTGTATGTAGTTGATAAGAGTGATATACATCGATAATTATTACAGTCTCTATGTTCACTCTTCTTAAGTTTAGGTATAATGATGAACTCCTGTCACTATTGAGGAAATTGTTTTGAAGTCTCTAAGTTCATGGATCACAGAACGTACTTTTATACCTCCTATTTGAATCAGTTGTGCTGGAATCTGATCAATATCTGGTAATTTATATCTTTCAGCTTTTCAATAGCCATCTCAACCTGAAAGGCATTAAGCTCGCGCGCTAGTGGCTCTGCTGTATGTATTTCAGTCTACCTAACATCATTAACTCAATGTACATTCAATAACTGACAGACGTAATACTTCCACCTATTCAAATGGTAACCCGTCTTAAATTCATACATGTTTCTATACAGGCAGTCTCAGTATTCTTGTCTTTACTGTTGGGTTAAGGTTATTGATGTTACCCTTCAAAAGTTCCCTTCTTGTTCCTAAAATATCTACTAGTTTCACGTCTTACATTGTTCAGATTATCTCCATTAATTTGGCTCGAATCCCATAACCATTGTAATTTATCTTGCTTCCTTTAATCTTAATATTTTCAATATGCTTCATCAAACAATGGTTTATGCTGCTTCCGTTCCTAATGACCTAGGTTCTTTTCAGGTGAAAGTTGATACTGTCTGTAATATTTTCCCAGGCCATACTGCTGTTCTCACTGTCATCTATTGTACACACTAGGAAACTTATTGTTATACAACTTCCTTCAGTCTGTAGTGCTACGTCACCCTTATGTTAAAATATCTTACAAACTACAAAAACAAAAAAAAAAAAAAAGGAAAAATATGCGGTACCTTATTTAAGACCCAACAGTGCAAAGAAATTTACTTCAGCAGTTTAACTGGATGTAACTTAGTTCTGTTTGGGGTGTCTTAGATTCGAATCCCAGTTCGGAGACGGCAGTTCTGAATGAATTTTTCGATGGTTTCCCCACCATTTGTCACCATCCTGACATTCAACGTTACATTAAGCATAAATTTGAAACAGCGTAGTTAAGTAACCCAAGATTAAAAAAAAGCCAAAGCTCTAGTAAGAGGCGAAAAAAACTGGAAGAGGTTTAAATATTTACCTGAGAATTCCGAACTCAGAGACCTGGATGGTGTAGCTAGAGAGTTCCCGTGCTCAAGATCGCTTGATAGCAGTATTCATTCCAAATGGCAGTCCCTACCCGATTTGCATAACTACTAGAGCTCAGTTCTGTTCCCGTGAGACGCGTCTCTTAGCGACAACAGCAATCACACTCAGCATTCACCGAAACAAGGTAACCAACTGACAATATAAAATTCCCAAAGGGGGGTCCTTCTTCCCTGTCATGAGCGCAAGCTTTCGGAAAACAACCTGCAGACCACTGACCACCAAGCTGGTCCTAATATGGACCACTAAATCTCCTTCCAACAGTGGCTCGCGAAATAATTCTAAGTAACAAGAACATTGTCTCCTGGCAGCACAGTCTTTCATGAGCGGCTCAGCTGCCCGAGAGATTACCTGCGGTATTTGGAACCACAAAGTTCGTTACTATGTTTACAACAACACTCACTGGACCCTGTCATCAGCCAGGTGTGTCCGACCAACACCGTATTTCTCTAGTATCTATTTTAATATTATCTTTCAATGTACGACAAAGATATCAAGCGCCAGCTTCTCTTCAGTATTGCAATAAGCATGTTTATGCATTTGCTACCTCACACTCATATTCACTTCCTTTTCTTTAGGTAACAATGTTCTCTTCATTAGGCCTATTTTGTTCTCAAAGCACCATAAAATACACGAATCAAACAAAATCGTAATTATAAGTACATAGAAACTGTTTCAAAATTGCCATTTTCCCAGTACGATCAGACGTTGAAACACAAATGTCGTTATTCATATATTAAATTAACAAAAGATCAGATACTGAGAAGTGAAAAGGGCGTAAATAACAATTTACACGATTGACTGACTGACTGACGGACTAACTAACTAACTCCATTTAGCAGAGTCCTTCTTAAGAAGCTAATAATTTCTCAGCTAGTGAAGAAATTCCCCGCATTTTATGGAACCCGAAAGTTCATTACCGCATTCATAAGAACCCGCCTCTTGTCCCTATCATGAGCCAGATCATCCACTCCAAGTCCCCATCCTATTTCTTGAAGATCCATTTTTACTATTATCCTCCAATCTACGCCTAGGTCTTCCAAGTTATCTCTCTTCTTTAGGTTTACCCACGAAGTCCTGTATGCACCCTCCTCTCCTCCATAGGTGCTACATGCCCCACCCATATGTTTCTTCTCGATCTGATCATCCGAATACTATGTGGTGTGTATAGATGTGGAAGCTTATCACTATGTAGTCTTCTCCACTCTCCTGTTACCTCGTCCCTCTTAGGCCCAAATATCCTCCTCAGCACCCTATTCTCGAACACCCTGAGTCCAAGTTCTTCGTTTCAATAACGATTTACACTGTCCACTTAAAATTAAAAGAATTAAAATGTGTACATTCTTCAAGATTGCAGCAAAATTCAAACGTCTGGAAACGTTCGTACCAAATATAAATTACATTCACGACAGCCTGAGAGCAAATCAGAATTGGGGACTGTGTGCTACTTGTAAACTTAAGACACTTTTATTGTTCCTCCTCCGATTTAAAAACAACGTCAAAACACCGCTTAACTGTACCCGCTGTTTTGTATGGGTACAAAACTTTGTCTTACAGCCCTCAATGAAAGAACACAGATTGGCGGTATTCGAAAATAAGGAGCTGAGGAGAAAATTGGTACCTTAAAGAAAGAAGTAACAGCTGAGTGGAAGAGAAATTCATAAGAGGAGATCCATAACTTTTAGCCCACTAAATTTTATTAAGGTGATTAAATCGAGGAGGATGGGATGGGCAAGTCATGAGCACGCAACGGAGAGATAAGAAATGCATATAAAGTTTTTGTCGGAAAAGTGCAGGTAAAACCCCACCTGGGAGACCAACCCTTAAATGAAAGCATAATATTAAGATGGATTTTAATAAAACGTGTGATGGTGTGAAGTACATTTATACGTTTCAGTGGCGCACTCTTGTGAAAAGAGTTATAAATACTCGGGCTTCTTAAACGGCGGCGAATTTGTGAAGAGTTGAGCTACTCTGCTGCACGGACTTGGGCGTTTGGTTCGTGGCGTGCTTTGAAGAGGAACTACTACCACCTCACATGCCTGCAGGGTCTGAGCAAAACCACGAAAATTCTCAGGACAATCGTTTTCCGGCGAACAACGCAACTGGAAACAGAGGCAACAAGGACTTGCTACTAACACGTATCCGCATTAGTTGCTGGTAGAACCAAAAGAACTCTACTGGGATTAATTAAATTACCGACCTAAGGGAGGCCTTAGACGGCCAGACTTAAACGAAAATCGCCGGAAATATTCGAGTGTGCTGGAGGGCGAATTGCGGCTCGGAACACTGAATTCCACTTTGGGAGGCGGTATGTGGGCAGGAGAGGGGTTTGATAACTCTATCCCTCCTTCACTTTTGTTGAAGCTGTTAATTTATAGCATGTTGGAGGTGTTATCTGCAAACGTTGCGCAAAAAAGCGACAGATTTACTGCATAAAACGCAAATATCTCGATTCGACGTGTACTGTGCAAAACAGAATGAAGCTACTGTTCTGGATTGTTGCAAAATGTGGCCTCTTACTTGAAGGACATCAATTATAAGTACTGGAAAACAAAGTGGCAAGGAAAATGTCTGAAGGTTGAAAAGCGTAAACAATTTAGAACATTTCCTAGCGCGGACCACTACTATTGTGAAGTAGTGGCATGAAGGAGAGAAGAAAGGAGTGGACATGTGTATCGTTTGGGGAAACAAAACATTTATACGGAAGTTTGGTGTGGAGGCCCTTGGAAAATGGACACTTCTAAGACAGATGAGATGGAAAGATAAACAAAGATGGCTATCAGGAAGATGGGTTCTGAGGGTGGGTGTTCAGAACGGATTCCAATTTTCGAAGTAGCAGTGTTGACACTTTTGGACTGTACTGCTAGAGTTAATTTATACTGACTACTGCATATTTTTATACAAAATACATAGGAAATTATTCATTTTACAGCTCAAAAGTTATAGATAATACGATTTCAAACATCAAAGTATGTAAAGATGTTTGTAACTGTGATTAATAAAAAATGAATATAAATTTATTATCTCAAACAGTTTTAACTGGCTGCTATATGAAAGCCACATCTGTAGCTGCCAAGCACTTTCTAAGAGGAAGCTACAGTTTTAATTCCACTGTTTTTTTGACGACGCTTTACCAACTGTGATCGCCTACGAGTTCAATGATAAGGGTTCTATTAACATTTCTCTTCGCCATCCCTGTGTCTAGACCAACAAGTGGGCGGGTAATCCAGCCTACTACGCAACAAATATCGGATCTTCGTGAGGGGATAAAGCGGCCTCAGCGCGAAGCACCCCATCTAAGCAGAGGATAAGAATTTATGGAACTTTACCTCCAGTCCCCGGCTACCTTCGTGGTTCTGTGCTTAGTTACTGGGTAAGTTTATTTATGGTATACAGCAGTGTTTTTCAAACTGGGATCCTCGGAACCCTGGGGTTCCGTGAAAGCGTGTCAGGGGTTCTGCGAAACGCTGTTCAAGGCTTGGGTATTTTGTGTGTTGTGGTTCTGTTTAGCAGCTTACTTCTAAATAATGCTAAACTATGAATATGAGGTAATATTTACAAATTGTATATTACATACGTGATTTCAGACCTTGAAGATGGGACCGATACCTTGTCCCGAAACTTCGGTAAACAACTACCACACGACGCTGCGTAATATCCCAGGAGAGCGCAGATCTCCTGTATATTACATTTTCAAAGGGAATACTTCGGAAAGAAACAGGTGCACATCAGAAGTTTCGAGCCATTATCAGGATAATTTTTATAAGAATGTAAAAATACAAACATAACCTTATATTACATAAATCAAAATGGACGTGAGATCTCACCTCTTACAAATTTTTATCTTATTTATCTTTATGACTTTTTTATGTTATTCCGCTTCATTAAAATTACATAAAATTTAATCATCAGAACTTTAAAATCAAGTTATCTTCCCTTTCTGTCCAATTAATGATGCGTTTCTCTTTTCAACGATGATGCGTGTGATCTACATTCGTATTTCTCGGTAGGTGGTGAAGTTTGACGGTATGAAGTTTTCTTTTGATTTAATATAGGAAGCAAAACGGGGTGTCATATACCAAAAATGGAAGCATGTGTTAAAATCTTCTAGCTCACGCCGCTCTATCACCTGCAGAAAGATCCCCAGTTATCCGTATGTGTCAGGCGCCCCAATACATATCTCTGCTTGGCGGTGAAAAGAAATATCCCCGCCTTCGGAAGGAAATGCAACCCGCTTGCTCGTTCCATACCTAATCACCATATCTAGACCGACAGTAGTAAACTGAATATAAACGTTTTCCATCTTCGAAAGTAAATCATGAAGATGGAGAGACAGGACCTACCATTTATGCGTTTGTTATGGTTCGTTTTATGCACTCTGTGTAAAAAATTCACTTGTAATGAGTTCTAATACTGTAACAGTGCAAAAAGCTTTCTTCACTCAGCCTACAGACAATGCAGTAGTTTACAGTTGCGGTTAGCATGAACAGTACAGACAGTAGATTTGCAACAGTCATCTTGCGGGTCAATGCTTGGCAAAGATGAACATTGCACTCATGCTGTGCAATATATCTTCTTCTGTCAGCCTTCGCTTCGCTCTTGAGACATTTCTATCGACCGTTTTGCTTTTCCAGGTACAAGAAGAGATTTTAGTGAATAAGCAGACACAAAATACGTTCACGTCGTTGCGCTTTCTCAACAGGAAACTGATGCACGGGTCTGAAAGCGTACTCCAATTTCCAAACGTGTTCTTTGCAATTTTGCGTGTCTCATTGCTCTTGAGCTTTTGTTGCATATTCATTCATTCTGTAGTCTGTCTTACGACAGGTCCGTAGCCTCTTCCAAAGCGAATTCTCTATACAGTGCAATCTACTGCTTCCTCTTTCAATTTACAGTATCTTCTCTTTTCCTTAAGGTCATCCAGTAGCTGCTTACGCCTTCTTCCTCGTCTTCCCGTCATTTCTATCCTACCCTCTAACTTTCCTTCAATCACGTGTTTCAGAAGGCAGTTTCTGCGCAAGATGTGACCAATCCAGTTAGCCTTTCTTCTTTTTATTGTATGTAGGATATTCCTCTCCTCCTTGACGCTGTGTAATACTTCTTCATTTCTCACACGATCGGTCCAACTGATCTTCTCCATTCTTCTCCAGCACCACATTTCAAAACTTTCCAGGTATTTCTGATCTACTTTCCGAAATGTCCACGTTTCAGCGCCATACAAAGCTATGTTGCGTATACAGAGCACAAATTTAATGTTGCAGAGACATGGAGTAAGAACAGAAACATACATTCAAATACGCGGGGGTGGGTCAGAAAATAAGTTCACACGGTGTACAACTTTGTAAGTAATAAAGTTACACTAATCGTGATTATATCAGGGGAATTCGTCTCCGGGCTTTTATCATCTGTTTACAGCGCTGAAGCGAAACCTGGGCGGCCACAAATTTTAGGGTCATCGCGAGGTGAAACAGTTGTGACACGATGACATAAGAGACCGGACTTCCATCATCAGGAAATAGAAAAGCTTCTCTCACGATATGATTAATGTCACAATTTTGGCGGGATCTATATAGCAGTACAATTAAGTCTCAGTTGTCCTTACTAGACTTCAAAACAAAGGACTAAAGAAGAAAGAAAAGTAAAGAAGAAGTTTAAAAAAGTATGATGAAAAGTTTGTTTTTAAATGTTAAACAACAAATAATAACATATAAGACAACTGAGACGGATAGAAGTGACGGGAAGACGAGAAACAAGACGTAAGGAGCTACTGGATGATTTTAAGGAAAAGAATGGATACTGTAAATTAAAAGAGGAAGCATTAGATCGCCCTCTCGGGGAGAACTCGCTTTGGAAGAGGCTATGGACCTGTCGGAAGACAGACTACAGAATGAATGAAGGCAACTGACTGCAAGACAGTCTCTATTACGGCACAGACGTCTTACTGCCACTATACTGACAACGTATTAATGTACAGACTGGTAATGAAGGATTTAACGTTACTGTTTCTAAGTGTATTTCTATAACAGCACAGGTCATCACGTGGGTGGTCATACACTGTACGAAACGAGTTGGGGTTGGTGAATAAATTGGTAATATTTACTATCATGAGGTGTACTTTGATGGGGTTTCACGTGATTATTATATTAAGTAGTCAATCCCGGTGGTCGTGCGTTCTAAGGCGTAGGTTTGAAGCCGCTTGATTGTTGGGACTGCGGGTTCGAATCCCGCTAAGGGAATGGATGTTCGTCTCTTGTGTTGGTTGTGTGTTGTACAGGTAGCGACCTCTGCGACGAGCTGATTACTTGTTCAAAGGAGTCCTACCGGGTGGGTGTGTCTAATTGTGTGTGATCTAGAAACCTCAACAATGAGGCGGCCTACGCCCGAGTTGGGATGTTGCGCTACAGAAAAAAAAAATGAAGTGCAAGGTGAAACACGAATCATTTTATGCACTTTTAATTTACCAATATCAGGTTAATAATGATAAATTTCATTAGAGGTTCATGTACGGTTGAGACTGAACACGTAGTGGGATTTACAGAACAAAATGAAATTCGCCAGCTAGCCTTTTTTTTTAGCGCAGACATCTAAGTATCAAGCTTAATGCTATGTGTTAAAATGTTTCGGCGACGAAACACGAGGTAAGATGGACAGACATGATCTTTCCATCATGGTCTCATTTCACATACTTCGCGCAAAGAATGCATATAAATGCCGCAATTCCGAGTAGGGAACAGAATGTATGACACAAAAAAAAATACATTTTCTAGATGTGCAATACCACGTTTCGTCGAAACCCTTCAATAGTGTCGACACACACTTTGACACACAACGAATATAACTACTCTATATCCCTATTATGCGTTTATTTGATGAAGTACTTTTTGTACAGAAAGCATAAATGACTCCTAAAATTTTTACACTTGTAAACCTTGGTCTAATTCTTGATCAAGATGCAGAAGATTTAGTGATGTTGGACGTATAAATCCTACTAATGACATATGAACTCACAAAACTTTGGTTCAGTGCCAGGAAGTGGTTCGACATGAAATGATATCAAACTGTATTACCTTCGTTCCCTCCTTGCATGTTTGACAGCCTGAATTTAGACATGGCAGTCGTGAATAGTACAATTGTTTTAAGTTCAAATACATGAAAACTGTTCCTATTTTTATATTCACGGGTCACACAATGCAGCAATTTGTGTGTCAAAATTGTACACAACCCAAAGTACTACAGGTTTTATCTGCGCTGTCACAACTGGTACACGCCCTGAGCACGAAGCTATATAGAGACGTTATGAAGCTCGTTTTCTTCAAGTGCCACTCTACATAAGATATATACAGCAGGGGATATAAATTAACAGTTATATAATTAGATCGTATATATATATATATATATATATCTGTTCACAGTATTTAATAAGTTGCTACAGTTTAAAATTGCTTTAAATTTACCCGGCATGACAAAGTCTGATACCGTCAACATGCTTATAACTGTTAATAAATCGACTGTCACAATATCAAAAAGGCTTCAAATGAAAGTATAAATTAAAACCAGAAATGAGATATTTTACCGTCAAACAGGAAATGGATAAAACTTGATTTCGGCTTCAAGCACGTAGAAGTCACCCTGTGTTGACATGAAGCCAGCACCCAGCACTGTTAGTGTTAGAATTACATACAAAGTGTCATCGAAACCAACGAAGTATTTTCCTAAAAGTAACAAATTCAAAAGGACAACACATACAATACATATGAAAAGAAAGCTGAAAATAAACACACACGAGTCCCCGTCAAGTCCAGTGTTTTGTCCTGCAATTGTATGTACTTACCGACATCAAACCCCTTGACTGAGTCCCCGATAGGTGCCATGTTGAAGCTATACACGTGGTCATTCACTTCCAAGTGTCTAATGCATCCTTTGAGTCCATCTTCTGTAGGCAGCTTGTCAGCGAGGCCGGTCGTGTTTCCGGGACCCCCGACAAAGAGGGGCTCCCGAAATGTGATGCGCGAAAACAACCCCTGTGGAAAAGAAAGTTCCGCTACACTATCCTGTCATAATTCAAGGCACAGTTCTTTTTAGGCGCATTTTTAACACCGGCGATTTGCAATGCAGCCTAAATGGTATGGGTTTAATGTTGACTGGGAAGCGAAAGCAACCACTGACTTCCTTCTTGCTGCACAGGTTAAGAATGGGTGGAGCTGTAACTACATTCGCGCATACGCATTCATGACATGCAGGGGGAAGATTTTAGTTTACTTAGATGCGATGTGGGTAGGAAATGCGGAAAACTATTAACACTAAGATTACAAAGATGTCTAGAGGAGACTAGAGAGTGTCTATTACTCTAACACTTTAAAAGAGAATATGTCGATCGCGCAGGCCTACTCCGAAAAAGGTAACTGCGATAAATACAAACGTTCTTTCAAATGCGTTTTAGATTTTTGGCCTCAGTACTTAGTGTTAATGCTCATTTACTGCATACACTAACATATTTGAGCAAAGATAAAGTACAGTGCAGATATACTGCAAAGAGTCAGGTATGACTTGTTCTGGACAATTGCAACCACATTCGACACATCCAAGAACATTTGGAATTACAGTTTCAGATCTCGATGAGATATGTTTTATGTCACTATAGAAATTTCCGTAAAATAAACCGCTTGTAAGAAATTTGATAAAGCCTTCCATTTGATCTTCATGTAAAGTAATTAAATTCCCCACATAATTTACTAAAGTATTTTGATGTCGAGCTTCACAACCAAATTTCACTGAAATCCTTCGAGCAATTCTAATGTGAATTTTGTTGGCCGACAGACGGAAGGCCTGCCGTGCTCCCGATTCTGAGTTTATTTTATTCACTTCTTACACAAAACGTGTATACGTTAAGGGAACTCGTCAGGCAGCAAATGCAGTAACACTTGCATGGCGCGTACTCAAATGGGGCGATTAAATTTTAAAACGGAAAGTGTTAACAGACCGAATCTTCAAGATTATGACGAAGACAACTTTAGGGTTTACGTACTATCGAATGGTATGTGGATATGAAAGTAGAAGATGGGTATGTAAGGATTTGAAAGGGCGCGGTTGTCGTTTATTTCAAAGCAGTATATCGAAATGCAACGTGGATAAACCAAAGAAAACCACGAAAAATTGAAAATAATAGATCGACCGCGAACCAAATGCCTCTCCAATACAAGTCTCGACTGAGACTCACCACTACACCAGTCTATTTGGTATAGCAAATAGTAGGGCTATATTTAGTCTCATCTTCACGGGACGAATGTCCAGTAAAGAATTATTCATTACACATTCGATCCTACCCTAGTAGGTTGCCTCGAAACTTCGGTCACCAATCATGAAATAACGCAGCGCAATATCCCAGGAGAAAGGGGGCCTCGAAGTAAGAAGATAAACGACTAGAGAAAGTAAAACAAATGTTGCTTCACTTAGTCGCCAATTCACAAATTCATTCAATCATCTATTCATTTAATTCATTAACCCCCTCGCCAAACCACTCAATATTTATTCGTAACTTCACCACACTGAACATCTAGGCCTATTATACGTTAAATACGAAATGGTATCATGTTCTACATTTTCCACAACGAAACAGATTTTAATACCATCAATCTGAATAACTGTACACTCACTAACGGTGATTAAACAAGTAATCAATTATCGTGAAAAAATCCCCAGTGACATTTTACTCTACAGGGAGCAAATACAGAGCTAATAACTGAATCACTGCCCACTCAACGGCATCGCGAACAACACAGTCATCAGCATAATTACTGTGGCAAGTAGAACGAAATCAGCCACAACACAAGAGTGATAAATGACACTTTGAAGAAGCCATTAGCATTTACTTGCAACTGAAGTGCTAAGTGCAGTACAGAAGACGCCGGACAAGATCCGCCTCTGAGACGTGGTTTGTGCCTGTAGGAAACGAGCGCCAAAATACAGCTACAGCAGGCAGTAATATTCAGGCCGTCTTCACAATACCATAATAAAGCCACCATTACTTTACACGTTAGTCAGTATATTCTTACGTCTTATTTTTTCCTATGGCTCGACAGCCCTGTATGGGCCTGGGCCTCCTCGTTTCGTCGAGGTTTCATGGTCACACACAATAGACACACCACAGTCGGTAGGACTCCTCTGGACGAGGGACCAGCTCGTCGCAGAGACCTCTACCTGACAACACACAACACTCACAACAGACAGACATGCATGCCCCCGGTGGGATTTTTTTTCCTGTCCTGTTATTTCCCTTTGATTCATTTTGTACTTTTAAATCCTTCCGTCCTTCTTCATGTCACTTTATGTTCCATACTAGTCCTTATACAACAAACACAACACAAACATCCATGCCCCCGGTGGGATTTTTTTTTGTCTGTCCGGGGTTTTTCCCCTTTGATCCATTTTTGTACTGTTTAAATCCTTTTCGTCCTTCATGTCACTTATGTTCCATACTAGTCCTTATACAACTAACACAACACAAACATTCATGCCCACGGTGGGATTAGAACCCACGATCCCAGTAAGCGAGCGACCGAAGACCCACGCCTTAGACCGCGCGGCCATTAGGATCGGCAACTTCGAACCCACGATCCCAGTAAGCGAGCGGCCGAAGACCCACGCCTTAGACCGCACGGCCACTGGGATCGGCAATTCGAACCCACGATCCCAGTAAGCGAGCGGCCGAAGACCCACGCCTTAGACCGCACGGCCACTGGGATCGGCTAAGGCTTCCGCCGTGGTCGTAATGTTGCTTAAAATTTTTTGGGTTGTAGCCCGGCGTCAATTTTTGTTGTATGACCAACGTTTCGGAATCACTTGTTTGTCCCATCTTCAGGGTCTTAGGTAAGACATACACCAAAAATTGACGCCGGGCAACAACCCAAAAATTTTAAGCAACAAAACGGAAAGTTTTTATAACAAGTGGTTAGCATCAGGCGCCGGCTGCTTGAAACCTGACATTTGGCATGGTACATCTCAAGTGAAGGTAACTGTTGTAAGTAATAAACTGGCTCGTGTAGAAACAGGGTGTTCAGTGATTGCCAGGATTCAACTGGATTAGGGGTACGGCTCTACAGCACGCTTTTTTAAACATACAGCTGGGCATTTTCTTTCAATAAATCAATCAGTTTCTTCACCAGATTAGCAACCATCAGCTTTTCAAGTAAAATCCAGCGTCATTGGGTTTATTACCCTTCACCTTTCATAGTGTCTTCCTTAAAAGTGTCTCAACTCCCAAGTGCACAGACCTGCATAAGAATATCACTGTTCCTTCATATATCTGCTACACTGGGAATTAAAATGACAAAGGTGGAGTAGCCTGAAAAGGGGAACAGATATGCAGAAGTGATCACAAGAAAGCTCAGGCAGGATTTATTCTCTGATCCCGCACTGGGCAATGTTGGTCCATATGTAAGGAATTCAGGAGCTTACACTTAATAAAAATGTTTTATCTCATAGCGTTGCATATTACCGTGTATTCTCTTACTCAATATACAACCTAAAAACCAACAAAATCAGAAGTGTTTTCCTGTAAACAGTGTCCTTTGTTGGTTTTTAATTTGTATATTAAAAACTCTATTAATTTCATTCCTTGAAAACAAACTCAAAACCAAACACAATTTCAAAGGAAGGATAAAATTATGTAACATTTCCGTTTTCCTTTTGCATTGCATAGTTGTCTGTTCTGTCAGCGACTTCAACTGTATTCGGCCTCAAAGGAGACAGAATTATCATTTTCTGTAAACTCCGCAAGCATTAAACAAGTCTGTCTTTGGAACACAAGCGGTTTTGCTAAATGCAGTGAGCAGAGCGCAGTCGGTAGCGGAAACCAAGATCTTCTGCTCAGTGAGCTGTGCCCTCATACCGAGCAACACTCAACCCTTATTACCCGGGTGGACGTTTTCCTGCCTTTGACACTGTTGATGACGCACACAAAAGGTTCCTCTTGCACCGGGCAATACTGAAACAATAGCTGTCTGGGGTCGGAATGTCTTGTTTGGGTCTGCTGTGGGCCACGACAAACACAAATGTGAACGTACACACACAGAGCATTCACTACTGTAAAAAACCGATGGCTGGACTTGAGTGAATGGCCGACTGTTCTTAAATTACTTATATACTTTCTTTTGACTACAGAGGCTACAGGCTAGAGCAGAGGTATTCAACCTTTTTTGTTCGCATATCCCCAGATATAATTTCTCTTCGACTTTGTGCCCCCAAAGTTGTAGGTGCATAATTCAAGTTATACATAGTCTACAATCTACATCTAAAATAAGTTAAATAAATTACATCCAAAATAATGTATTAAATAACAAGTTTTAAATGAGAAAAAGGAGAATCAAGCTATTAATAACAAATATATTATTGCCTATCATATAAAAATTAATAAATGAACAAAGGTATTTTAGCAAAGCAAAATTATATGCACTATGTGGAATAAAATGAAACTAGCCGCCCAGATAAGAATCGCATAAAGGAGAGAGAGAGAGAGAGAAATGGCGCTCCCAAATCGCATGTCCTTACGTCCGGGTCTCTTGTGGCTAACCCTAAATCTGGCCCTGATTATTCAGTGTTTATCATGAAATAATATTTATTTTTTTTTAATTTTACGTACCCCCTAAGATGTCCTCGCGTACCCCCGGGGGTACGCTTACCCCAGGTTGAATACCACTGGGCTAGAGTATCGAAACAATGACAAGCTAACGATAGTTAGTTAAGGGTTTGGAGGGAGGCGATCGTGGCATGTATCAATTTACCAGCCTAAATTTGGACTGAAGAGAGGACAGTCACCAACAAGGCAGACATTCTGACTATACCGGTCCACAACCTAATTCTAGAGCAGTGATGTGCAACCCATGGACTGCTAGACTTTTGTCTGTGGCTCGCGAATGTTTTCAGGCACATACAACCTATGCTCACCCCATCAGAATGGAGGAAAACAATTTCAGTGATTTAGTGAGCTTCACAAGCATATTTAAATTTATTGCACACTATTTAAGTTCTAACGTGCTTCGTGCATATTGCTTGAAGACATTTTATGTTGGAAACTTTCAAATGTTTGACAGTGTGAGGGGTGAGAAAAATACAGAGTGGCAAGCTCCAACGTCCCACCTGACTCTTTATAAGCGTGTCATAATAATGATGATAATAATAAGCAGAAATGCAATTCAGTAATAATTTTATAGAGTACCAGCCTGTGCATTTATTTTTAAATTTATCAGCGATAAACAGTTGCAAGAATATCACTAACGTTCTTCGATTCTTCAAAAATAATTAAGTCCTCAAAATGAAACTATAACTCGACGGAGCAGAGTCCTTCCTAATAAGGTAACAGATCCTCAGCTGGTCAAAAAGATTTTCCACATTTTTTGGAGCCCAAATGTTCATTGCCGCATTCACAAGAACCCGCCACCTGTCCCTATCCTGAGCCAGAGCAATGCAGTCCATGCCTCCCCATATCACGTCTTGAAGATCCATTTTAATATTATAGTCGAACCCACGCCTAGGTTTCCAAGTGACCTCTTTCCATCAGGCCTCCCCACCAACACTCTGTTTGCACCTCTCCTGTTCCCCAGACGTGCCACATGCTCGGCCCATCTCGTTATTTTTGATCTGATCACCCGAATAATATTTGGTGAGGAGTACGGATCACAAAGCTCCTTGTTATGTAGTCTTCTCCACTACCTCGTTACCTCGTCCCTTTAGGCCCAAATATCTTCCAAAGAAGTTATAAATAACTGCTAAATTAAACGTTTACTGCAATAAAAAATAATAACAGCAATTCAGTTCATTAATAGTTTAATATAGAAGAAATTGTTCTGCAAGAATTAGAATTATAGTGTTAAATTTGGTTTGTGGCTTGCGCTACATTGCTTGGTGTGGCGTTTCACAGATAAAGAATGTGCACGTGGCAATATCTGTATACACCGCACGTGCCACACATCAAATGTCACCCCGTCAAAGGGCTCAACAAATGAAAGTCGATACAGTCTCTTATACAAGCGGCTTGAAGTGAAGTGAAAATGATTAGACAAATTTACTGTAGGTCAGCCATACTGAGTTTGTACGAAATCAGAACATAAGGCGGACGTAATTAGACTATTTGCGAACATAAGGAAACAATGACAGTTGTTGTTTTGACATACTTCCGAAATTCTTGGAAGATAAAATGTGAAGTTTTGTAGTGAAGCTGGCACAAACGCCATTCTTGCAATTAGTTACAGGAGCTATACACACGATCGCTACTTGGAAGGGTCCCAACACGAGGCAATTACAAGCGATGGAGTGCATTACTAGCGTAGTTGGCGCTGCGCTTTATAATATATCGAGTCTGAGGAATTATTGCGACCAAGATAATTGGATCTTCATCCTCGACGGTTAGATTACATCCTTCGCCACGCCCTGTGCTCCGATATGTACGTATACAGAAGACCAACTAAAGTTAGCTTCTTATTTGTTTTCAACTACCGATTGCTGACACCAGCAACTTCAGAAATTACGGAGCAAATGTGATCCATTTCTTTTTATCACTACGTTAACTGTACCATTTTGCAGTAGTTTCGGTCAGCAAGGTACAGCAGCCTAAACGTTTCTTGTGGCATGAGTACTGGAGTGAATATCAGGCACAGGTACGGTACCATACGAGTAGCGTCCAAGTTGTCACAAACAAATTACAACGCCCGCTTTCTTTCCACGCATTGATACAGCACTAGATTTGTCTGCTGGCAGTACTATTAGGCCTACTGATGAAACAGAAAGAAACGCTAAGAAATGGCCGTGCCATGGCTCAGGCGGTTAGTCGCCGGCCTCTCACCACGGAGGCCCGGGTTCGATCCCAGGTCAAGTCCATGTGATATTTGTGGTGGACAAAGTGGCACTGGGACAGGTTTTTCTCCGAGTTGTCGGTTTTACCCTGTCGATTTCATTCCGCTGGTGCTCCATTAATTGTAAAAGCTTGGTAAAAAACTGCTCATCCATCTATCATCATCATTGGGGTTGCACAAAAAGCCTTAAGGCTGTGGTGCGAGGGCCCTTCATCACAAACGAAAAAAAAAAACGCCAAGAAAGGAATGAGTAACTTTAGGCTTGTTGGTAAACATTTCCTAAGCCACGGATACGAGAGATACTTGCCCAAAATAGATCTCATACAAATGGGGTGTTAAGTAGATTGGATTCTAGTGGTTAAAAATACGTTTTCATGATGCTTTTTGCTCACTTGCGGATGCCATAAAAGCAAGCCATTTCTTGACCAGCTGAATGACTATACAGCATGGCATAAAGTTTTAAATTCTTCAATAGATAGCGTTAAATATGGCGGTGAACATGGTACTTGATCTCTGCTTCATCACATAACCTACACAGAATATGGCTGTGTGCCTTTTCATGTTTACAGAACTGCCGACACGAACAAAATTATTTGTAACGTTTCTTTACTAATTTTGAAGTAATTCTCTTTCAAAGTAAGACAGCACATTGTGATACAGAATTTTGAGCAACTTTAGCTTTCTAAATACTGCAAGGACATGATTAGCCATGGAGACTCATAAATCTAAATTGGAGTTGAAAGGAGTTTAAAATTGATACGTCGCTTTGATCGGCATAACCCACCCATTGCAGATCATACCTTTACCGAACAAACAGGTTTGGAAGCTTCAGGCTGTTTACAAAATTTGCCACCTATAAGTGACTCTAGCCACAGATGTGAATGGAACTTTAGATAAAATCCACTATACATTGCAAATGTATACACTGTTACGTACAAAATATAAAAGAGGTCTGCACCGAGGCACGAAAACTAGAATTGTAATGAAATGTCCTCCTTACCTGTCCTACGTACTGCAGATAAACATTGCAGGAAAAATTACAGCATTCCACAGAAAGTTACAGAGGATTTTAAATTTTTCATTCTCAGATAAATTGAAACGATAAATTTCAGCAAATTTTTCAGAAAATTTATGCTTTCTCATAAGTAACATCTGCTGTGCTCATTTGTCTCTCTGATATGGGGGGAAGTGCATTCGTAGAAAAGAAACGAGTAAGAATTGGGGTTTCATATGACAATTCACTTTTATGTGGGAACTTAGGACAAAAAGAGGTACAAACATTAAAACTAGGAGCTTTAAGAAGAACTCATAACGCCTGCTTCCACAGTGCAGGGATTTATAGTTATACATACCTGTTATTGTCGTCGTTTTGTTATTTTTGTTACGGGTTTTCTTTTTCTTCTCCTCATCCTCGTTCTTCTTACGGTTATTTTATCTTGTTTTGTACAGACTTTATTATTTATGAGCGGATTTCGTCTAGGTGAGTTTGTCGGACATAACCTCAAAGCAACTGTTGACTTACCATTGAGTTTCATATTCGACGTATAGGCATGTTCATGATATAAATACTCATCAAATTCTACATGCCTAGCTCCACTAGTTCCTCAGCTATCGCCAATGAAAAGAAAGCGAAAGAAATATGCTCACGGCCGCCATGTTGTTATTTTACATTTCACAGGAATTATCCTAACAAGAGTTTCATATTTATCGAAGATCTATTTGTGTTACGATATATCATTTTTGGACCCTCAATGAAATGTCAGTAGCGTCGCTTCCACCTCACAAGTTCGCACGTCCGCCATGTTGTTTTACTTATCGTATGGAAAGAAAATGTATGACGTAGGACTGGCCTCCAATGACAATGTTTCGAGAAAATCGATAAACAGATTCAGGAGTTGAGCTGGGGGTGCACTCCTATTCTGAAGTAAGAACAGGAGGTTAGTATGTTGTTCCTGGCCTGTCTGAGGAGTTCGCAGTCATACAGTTTGTGTATGATTTATACTTAATCAGTGGTGTATCAGACAGACTTACTACGAGTAATTTATTGACTCATTAATTATCTGGTAACTGAAACCGAGGTTTAACACAACCATCCACCCAGTACGATACTAGAACAATTCCAGCCACGTGCAATTTTCACAATAATTCTCTAATTTCCATCTTCATATCATCCTTTCAACTCCTAGTAAGTCTTCCAAGCAGACTTCTTCCAAGAAGCTTCCCCACCAACATTTTCTTGTCTGCCATTTCCTACGTATATGTCCAGTTCACCTCAACTGTTTGGTGTCAATCTTGAACATAAAGTGTTTCACTTCCGAAGCACAAGTATTCATCTGCTAAAAATCTCAGTTCTCATCCCTTGTTAGCAATCCAAAGCGTTTCTTAAGAGGCCTTTCTTCATAATCCCATGACGAGAAAGTATACTGGAAAGCAACACGTGACGGCTCTCCCCTTGAGCATGTCCTGTGACTGTCATTTCGCAGTGTAAACTAATTAGTGGTAATGAAGCAGTCAGGTGATATTTTACGTTTGTCTCTACCTTATGCACGGACACACTGCAATCAGTGTGAATTACATAAGCTAATGTGTTCTAACGTTTTATGATTACTAGGCATAATTCACAATTCTTGGCAACTTTACCCAAATATTTGAAGACACTGGAGGTGTTACGCTCTTTACGACGCAGTTACAACACACCTCCCGTACAAGTACTTCACTTTTACAGGGGCTTACCTCCTGTGTGGTCTGGTGAACACATCTGCTATGGCGATACATACGATCACCCTGGTAATAAAAGTTTTACGTGAACGCTAGTCGTAGTTTTGTACTATTTTACGGTGACAATTAACAAGAAACGTGTCTTTAGACAGACGATCCTTGTAGAATTATCACTATTATGGCGTCAAGTAATCACCACAAATTAATATGGCTCTTATAGCCGCCATTTATCGAGGATAAGCCTACTTAAGTCTGCTGGGTTACATGTTACATTACTCATGCGAAGTACTACCTACAGAAATGATTACAGGTAGTTACGATTTCCCTGAACAGCTGTGACCATTTCTCAAGTTCGCGACGAGATTTTCCTAGGACTCTGAACATATTCTGTGCCTTAAACTACAGTCGTTAGTAACCGGAAGCAGCGGGAGGTACGTACTCTCGGCCTGCTCATTTGGGCGTCAGTCGGATTACTGGTAACGGATTCTGGAGTTAACGACACGTCAACTAATAAGACTAGAAGAAGAAGCTTTCGCCTTTGGGTTATGAATTTTACGGAGACGTGGAAGCGGTCTCCATAACAAGAATTATATGGTCGTTATGATTTAAATAAAAGTTACGTTTAACAAACCTTTCAAGACGGATCGACAAACCGAAGCACTTTATAACACGAATTGTTTTAATTAGTTACGACATCACATAACACTGCCCTTATGTACTATCAAGGCAGTTCATTCTATCTATATCATTACGCATATGAGTACTTGTTATGCTGGGTATTATCTCTAAGGAAAATGAAACCTGACATTTAGGGAGACCGTAATTTTTGTAACAGGACTTAGAATGGTTATGCACAGGAGGACGGCGACGCCTTTCAATCTTACTGTGTGACAGAATGGATTATGACAGACATCTGGCCACTTGTACGCCCTTTCTTTAAAACAAATGGTACGAATAAACTCTCACTTAATGTTTAAAACTACAAGAGAAATGTGCTCTGGTTAAGTAAGAAACTGGTTAAAACGAGGTAAGTGCATCGCAGAGTGCTCCTTATTAGCAGCATGAAGTGAAAATCGAATTCTCTTCAGTGAATGATGTCGTTATTGACAACAGCTAACGGCTACAAACTTGGCTACGGTGCGTAAGTTTAAGGTTACACCAGCAAAAATTAACCCCTACATAATCTGTACCTAAGTAATGAATTTTTCACAGAAGTGGAATAAAATTGCTAATATATAGTTGGGACTAGAGATATATGCAATGTGACAGTAGCCCTTACGAGTTCTTCTCTGAACTGCCTGTTCCTATTCAAGAAGAAAAGCAAGCTAATACAAAATTCGCACTATTTTTTGCACATAACTATTACTGCTAGTATGATTGGCATATTTTGCAAATTAAAAGGGAAATAAGTAGGATTATGATTCTGTTTTTGAAATAACTGACTTATTTTCACGACACTTACCAAGAATGTAATACCGACAGAACACCCCAACGCCGTCATTTCTACTCTCTTGTAATCAGTAGCAACGAGATGGCGGAATGTCGATCTTCTGAGGCAGTAGCGCCACTAGCGCCAATTACTATTAGGTCGTGAAATGATGTAAGATACTAAAACTTGCATGAACATGACATTTTAAATATGGAAATCCCTGATGATGATTCATTAATAAATTAAAACATGTAGGGCTTTGTGCGAAAATTGGTATTTCTGTTAAAATGTGTGCTTTTGAGGGAAATAAAATGTATTAGTTGATTAATCTAAGTATAAGCTAGGGAGAATTTTATACAAGGACTTGAAATTCCACCCCTACAAGATGCAGGTAGCGCAAGGTCACAAGAACGCGATTTTATCAGCCGCATTAAATTTTTCCTTTGAATTCCTAACTCGTGTGGAAGAGGATGAAATGTACCATCCGTTTATAAGCGACAACACTCATTCCCATCTCTCCGGATGCACGAGCACGCAAAATTTCCGGCACTGGACAACGGAAACCCTCAACAACTGCATCATAACCCGTTACACAATGCGAAGGTCATAGCGTAATGTGCCATAAAATCTTTCGCAAAAACTGTATTTTTTTTTCCGACAGAGGTAACGAGAAAGCGACAAGGGTAACATCAGCCTTCTTGCAGACCTTTTACATAAAATAATTAACTCAATTTCCACAGGTGTACGACAGTGCGTGTCTTCAACAAGATGGAACCTCTTTGCATACGGCCAGATTTTCAACTAACGCATTAAACCAGTCGTTTCTTAATCACGTCATACGCAGGAATGGGAGGTAATTGATATGTCGGCCTGTGAGTATTTTCGGGGGAGAGGGGCTACCTAAAATGCCAAGTTTACCTTTATCGCCCAGAAAGTATTGCAGAACTAATATTGAGAGAATTCGACAACAAATCTCTGGAGTTCCAGTGCATTATCTTGCTTAGCGCGAATAAAAATATGTGCTCACGGTTACAGACGAGTTTGCGTAATGGTGGAGGTGACCTTGAAGAGTTGGTTTTAAAAAAATTAAAAAAACTATGTTGTATAATTTAAGACACTAATCTTATAATTTTGAAAATATAGTATTTGAATGGATTATTGTTTTTACAATCGCCCGTTTCTCTGCCCCACTCTGTAGCTACAGAGACTGTTGTTTCCGCAGTACGTCTGGTGCAGCTTATACTTCCAGCTGCCACGCCACTGGAGCAGAATTAGATGGATGGAATTCCGTTCTGTGAGAAAGCATCGGTTATGATGGAATCCTGCCGACAACAGCCAAATCTGTCGGGCGCCAAGCATATTACGGTTGGCGGTGACTTATAGATTAATGCAAACAAAGGGGTGCACACGTGATGAATCGCGTCATCAAAACTTTGAGCTTCAATTATCAGCTCCTTGTAGAGGGCAACTGCATGCCGCCACACAACTAACTTATTTATTAAAATCGGTGCGACTTGTTTTGTCAGAAGAATTATTCTGTAGAGACGAAGTTGTGGTTTATTCCTAATTGAGTGTTCAAACTTTAGCATGAAAATTGGACATCAGGATGTTTTCACGGTTTTATTCAGTTCACCAAGCCAAATTATGCCATAATTTTTTTATTAAGTCTATTGGTAAGGTAGTCTACTGCAGCAATTCACGTGGCCAAGAAATTCCCAAGTATTAAGGCACTAGAAAATACTTTTTTTTTTGTCAACGATGGCTTATCGTAAAAAATAAATAGACCAATATTTATGTACAATTATTTATGATCTAAAACTTTAGCTCGAAACATTACCGGTATTCTGATTAATTACTGAAACACAAGGAACTTTAATTTCTGTGTTATGGGCTTTACAGACGTCCCTTCCCAATAAACCTAAGCGAACAACAAGCCCAGTGAGGTGGGTATCTACAAAATCACAAATCATACATTTGGAATGTCAAGATTATTCTCGGTTTCTGATGTAAAGATGTTATAACACTCTGTATATCTGTCCGAAAAATTCAGCAGTCAACAGATAGACTGTTCTACTGGACGGCTGAATTTCTCTACCCGTATCAGTAAAAGGGGTATTGCACTATTCAACAGCAGAGCCAGAATGGGAACATACCAATGTGGATTTTCTGAAAAACAGGGGAGGGCCTTGAAGATAAAAGCGTGTCTCATTGATAATGTGTGGAGTACGTAGGCCTGTGGATGAAAACAGTATTGGACACTTGGGTTGTTTAACGATCACGATTCATAGGCGGAGTGGGCATAGCAGTGGAATGAAAAGAAAATATTTACCATTAATGGTGGGCGTGCAAGGATTTAGGAAGAGGCAGTCGTGGGAAATTTGAAGCCACTATCCTAAAATTAAATTGGAGAACATAACGGAGAATATAGACTTCAGTCAGGATAGCCAATTACCAGGCTGAGAATCGAACTTTGTGCCTTACCGTTACCATTACACCACTTAACCGGATTAAAATGAAATGGAAATTAATAAAAAAAGACGTATAGGCCTAATCAGCACAATAATTCTATATTACGGTCTGTATGTGATCCTCTTCTCCAAAATGCATAAAAACAATTGCACGTAAAACGAGCCAATATACCATTTAAGAGCTCTATCGGTACAATTTGTAGATTCGTTCACGAAAGAATGCCTTTTTTATCCTATCCTGAGCCTCTTCCATAGGATCCATTTATCCAGAGGTGTATACATCCGGGCACCACGTCGCCCGGTCAACTTAATTTTGTATCGTGGCGCCTAATGTTTGTGGGTATTCAGTATGGGACTTACATCACCACACTGGCGCCTAAAATTTTGAGATGGTTCCCAGAGTTTTGGAAAATTTGTGCACCCCTGCATTTATCCTTATATCTACGCTTCTTCTTATGAGGTTTCCAGGCCAATATATTGTAAGCAGTTCTCTAAACCCCATGCATTCTACACATCCCTCCCACCTCATTCTCGTTCTTCTAATGGCCGTGATAATGCTATGTAGTGACCGCAAGTTATGCAACTCCGCATTGCTGAGAGCCACTGCCCTTGCTAGTGCCAAGAGCTGTGAATCTCAGACATATTTCACGCAAGCACGGTGCCTGTCTGACAGCTCACAACATACACAAGCAACTTAGCACCGCACACTGGATATTTCCGGTCCTCTCTGAATGTTAAAGGTTGTGGCGGCGAATCCAATAAGCGAAGACGTACGGGGGGCACGCCCCCATCCTGTTCCCGTCTGACACAGACCCCATAAAGTACTGCCGAACTTCCAAAGGTAAAAAACCTGCACACTGCCTTTTGCTTGAAGAAGTTTCAAAGTGCAATGAAGGTTCAACCGCATCCTACAGACTTCACTGTTACTACTGGTTTTGTTTTGTGAAGGGCCCCACAGCAGATGCTACGGACGCACCGCAGCCTTTAGGCCATTGTGCAACCCTGTGATGATGATAGTGATTATTTTTGTTTCTTTTTCCATGTAATGGAGCACCGGTGGAATGAAAGTGACAGGGGCAAACCGAAGTACTCGGGGAAAAACCTGTCCCAGTGCCACTTTGTCCACCACAAATCCCACATGGACTGACCCGGGATCGAACCCTGGCTTCCGTGGTGAGAGGCCGGCGACTAACTGCCTGAGCCATGGCACGGTCTGTTACCACTGTTACTTCCATTGTTATTGTTAGTACCGTATCGCCATTAGACTGTCACGATTTAAGATTTCTGATCCATTCACACTATGAAGTAATAGTACAATATTTCAGGCATATGATAAGAATTGTCTGACACGGTAATAACAATAATAATAACAATAACAATAATAAAACCCGTAATAATAGGAACAACCGGAACCAACTCAAAATCAATCAGAAAATACCTGAGCAACATACCTCGAAAGCACGACATCAAGGAACTACAGACAACAGCCATACTTGGCACTGCACACATACTGCGGGAAGTACTGATGTAACAGTACAAAACGTTCACAAACATATTATTAACAACTTCCAAACAACGTAACTGGCCAAATTCTTCCGAAACCTGCACAAAGATAAATGAATCCTGATATAGGGCATCCCCGTTGGTGTATCAGATCACAAATGTATAATTATTCAGTTATCAGTCACAGACAACAAGATTATCGGTGCCAATCAAGCGCATATCCATCGTTACAAGAACTTGAAAAGTTAGCTTGTTGCTGTGTGTGATTGATACATGAATAAATATACAATTTGTGACAAATGAATCCATTTAACTCTACGTATTGATAAAAAGTAGTGTTATAAATATGAAAACTGTTACACGCAGAAACATAATCGATTCATACAATTTGCCTCTAAGACACAAATACAAATTGAGCCCTTTATGCCCTGTCGACCCAAGTTCATTTCGGAATCACATTTCCAGACATAATGTTGTTTCAGACAGGAATTTGAAATCGATAATTTGAACACGTTCCTTTGTGTACGGACGGGATGCCTCACAAAGGCGCAGTTGGATTGATAAACGATATTCTCCTTTAGAGACAAGTTCATTGCTTTCCAATGCCAGTCGTTGAAAGGGACCACTAATCGATCGAGCGCAGGACAAGCGAAGGATTCCTCAATAGACATGTAACATCAATTTGGTGTGTGTGTTTGGGGCCTATGCCTCCACAAACGGTGTTTGGCATGCCTGGTATCTACATACCTGCCTAAACTAACGATAGAGGTCCAGAATTCAAATGGAATCACTCAGTACAGCGTACAGCAGAGCCCCTTTTAGACGCTGGTAGTCGTTCGGATAGTCAAAAACTTGAAGAATTTTATGGACTCCGGAACTTCATCACAACAGCCAGTCAATGGAACCTATCTTAGACCTGTTCAGTCCAGTTCACAGTCTTACATCCTAATTCTTTAAAATCCACTTTAATATCATCCTCTCATCTAGATCTAGATCTCAAAGTGGTCCCATTCCTTCATATTTGTGCGGGGCCATCGATGTATTACGTCCCGGAAACCTGATCTGCAGATAGAAAGAAGCTAAGCTGACAGTTATCACAAGGCGTAAGAAAGTAAAACTGCTTTTAGATATATTCATTAAACACCAACTAATGCACATACACTTTATTCACAATAGTTTATTCTTAAAATTCCCCTATACGTATTTCGGTGGTTTAACCACATACGTAATAACTGTACGGTCTATACTAAATAATCTCTACGACCCCCTGAAGATGGTGGTTTAAACCACCGAAATACGTATAGGGGAATTTTAAGAATAAACTATTGTGAAAAAGTTTATGTGCATTAGTTGGTGTTTAATGAATATATCTTAACTGCTTTTAGAATTTCAAAGATCAGAGGGCAATGATTGAATAAAGAGTTTCAAAAAATGCGAAGCTGAAATAAAGCTTCAGTGACATTTCTCAACAGCGGCTATTCATAAAATAAAAGTGAATGGTGATATAAAATACAGATGTCATTAGCTACTATCTAAGCCGGTGGTAAAGCGTTTGGGGCGTGAACTTAACCACTTACCTGAATCTAGTGCCGAGGTTAAGCATAAACCAAGCTGTAACTCCACTCCCCCATACGCCTTCATGGTACAGACAGGGGCATATTTAACCTTTCCCTTTACTTTTTTATCATCTGCATCTTGTGTTTCAGACAACCTTCAATGTAAAACAATAATAATTTGGGCGCCGAGGCATATTGACACACATAGAGATCCAATAAAATACGTTCAATAGCAGCAGATGATTACAGACTATAAAGCACATGATCTGAATAAGTTGAGAAATTTCGGTGCCACGGGAACATTAGCTTTGCGATTGTGTGTCGTGCCCTCCAGCTTTGCAATACTGGTTGAGCCAAAGCTATCACGTTTCTCATGCATAAAACTACGGACGTTTACATACATACACTTCAATAAGGGCATTGAGACGTTCCAAGCCTGTTTATATTACTTTTGGTACGAATTCAAAGATTTTAAAAAGCGAATTCTTTTTATTATTAACATAATTATGTATATATGTTTGGGGCACGCGGTGGCGCAGTTGGCTGAGGCACTGCGCCACAAACCGGAACGTCGCGGGTTCGATTCCCGATGGTGTTACTGGAATTTTTCAGTGAAATAATCGTTTCGGTCGCACGATGGCCCTGGGGTCGACTCAGCCTCTAACAGAAATGAGTACCGGGAATCTTTCCTGGGGGGTAAAGGCGGCCGGTGCGTAAGGCTGACAACATTACCACCTTCATGTGACGATTGTCTAAAAATCTGGCAGCCTCAACCTCTTGGGACCCTAAGGGCCTGTCAAGGCCTGTAATGGAATTGCTTCTTTTTATGTATATATGTTGACTGTGCAATGTGGCAGGTAAAGGTATAGACTAAAGACAAGAAAATATGCAATAAAATATTTGGCTAAAAATCGTAGTTAACAATGCACAGAAAACCCAAGAAATCGTGCCCAAAATGCAATGCGAAAATAAGGAGGCGCTCCATTTTGCTGGAATAAAATGTCATTAGGATGGTAATCGTACAACATTTAGGTACACTAAACCTGTCACAGTGCTTTCGGGGAAAAAACACAAAAAAGGCCTGAACGTAAAACTTTGTACTTCTAATCACTGCATATGGATTGCTGCTCCCCAGAATTCTAATGTCGGTAATATGCCTTGACACTAATCACTATTTTGGCTGAAATAATTTTGTTGTCTTAAAGTTCCAAAAAATGTCACAGCAAGATGTATAATGAACTTCTTCTTATCGGGCTTCATTTGATGAAACGGTTGGTATTCGTAGCTCTTAAATCCCAAGCGAGTTCGCAAAATATTGTGCAAAGTCGATTGTGGCATGCTTAATTTTCTGGCAACTTGTCTTGTTTATTTTCTAGGACAGCGAACAAAAGACGATCGAAGTTCACCTTAGCTTCAGTGACTGGCTGTTTTCTGGGGCCTTTCCCTTTACCAAGACAGGAAACGTCATTGAACAACTTATATCACTTGTGGATGGACACTTGCATTGGTGATTCCCTGCCAAACTCCGTACGAAGTATCTGTTGCACTGTAACAAGAGACTTCGGTATGTGACATGAAATCACACACTCAGCTTTCTGCACTTGAGACTCCATTTTCCAGAACTGCGGCGTTAGCGCCACTGGTGGTAAGAACTGGAAACTGAAGTAGAACATTTTGAAAACCTGATCTTATACCCACCTGAATATGTTTATCTTTCGTTCCTGTGCCTCTTATTTCTTGAGCAATACTATGTTAAAATCTTCATATTTCATGTGTTCAGCCTGCATTTTCGAATTGATTCCACTTCATCTGTATGCAAAGTTGGAGTAGGTCAGTAGAGTAAAAATTAAATTGGCCAAGACCCTCCGTTCAAAAACAAATTGTATAGAAATTCCGTAAGGAGTTTCGGAAATAAATCGTAGAAACGAATGGACAGACATGACTTCCAGTAGGTTTGCGAATTTCTTGCTGTACCATTTCAGATACCGTACAATCAGCTGCTTTTCTTGCTCGGAGCCACTAAACCTACGTGACTTTAGCTTCATAAATTTTTTCCTCCACAAAACCAGTTGCTTTTTTCCTTTCAGAAGCAACATGAAAATAACCGGGATTTACTGTAGCACGGATGTATTAATTTTTCAGAGATAAAAGCTGAAGGCATATTTATTTTAAGTTGCGTTTACATTTGGCTTGCTTTTGCCCCCAAGGAGTTAAGGGAGAGGTAACATCCCTGAACGTATGATATCAGCAGATGTTATTTTTTATCGGCTGAATGGGTCTACACAATAATCTCAGGGGTTTTCAGAGAGTTTTAAAAGCTGAACTGGAATTAAGCGGTTTAACCTAGTACAGAGATTGTAGTCCTATATTTAAATCTACAGGTTACGCGCATGCTTGTATTAAGAATTAGTAAAACACACAAGTATACAAGTATAGTACTCTACTGGCCTACGTTTGTTATTCTGCATTACAAGGTAGGCCATGCCGATAAACATGATGGCACAAACACACATATATAAACGTATATAAACTCGTGTACTTGTGTCTGTCTTATATGTTGACTTGCGATCCAACTGGCGGATTCTCATGAAATTTGGCACTTTTAATTTTATACAGAAAAAAAACTAACATGGAGGCCACGGAACTTCTGGCCCTGGAGATGAAAAAAGCACCAGTTGACGCAGGGCCCTACACTTTGTGTGCTAAAATCATCCGAGAAACCTAACTTCCGTTGAGGCACTTTTCTCTAAATGTCTCCTCTTTGTGGCGGAGACTGTTGGAATAAGGCATGTGGAACGCACAAAAATGTTGCCTGAAAGACTGAAGGGGAGAGACCACTCGAAAAATCTAAGCGTAGATGATAGGGTAAAATTAAAATAAATCTGCAAGAGCAATAAATAGACCGTCTATCACAACTCAATATTTTTATGTATTTAATATTTAATGCTTGTTTCAGCCTGTATAGCCGCCACCAGTTGTTACAATTATAAAATAAAGTACTTAGGGGAAGGTTAAATGCAACAGTAAGGTCAACAGGTCATACAGGGCAAAATGTGTTTCACTAAACATTAAACAGCTAAAAATATTGAGTTGTGATCGACGGTCTATTTATTAGTCCAATACATAAATGTTACAACGGGACGTACAAACCAAAGTTTGAATCATAAGGAATTAAGATGGCAATGCGCGGATTGGATTCGTCTGGCTCAAGAGAGGGTCCAGTATCGGATTCTTATGAGAATGGTTATGAAAGTTTAGATTTCATAAAAGGCGGGGAATTTCTCGACAGCAAAGTCACTGTAGGTATTTCAATGACTCCTATCAATGGAGTTAATTAGCTATCATACTGAATAATGTATCATCTTTTTGAAATCTGATAATATACGTGTCGAGAAGGAATACAGCGTGATATTCTCTTCGTAGAGTCGCATATGTCTGCAACAGGCTAACAATACAAAATACTGGTCATAATTACGTCACTGAATGGATGGAACAATTTTTGGTGGTAGAGAGACAACGACATTTCGCTGGGGGAAAAAATGGGCACTGATGACAGCTGCCTATAAGGCCTACACAAATGTTTCTGAGTGTTTCCATGATCCACAGCACGCTGTAAAAGTCGGGGCTACGAATGCCGTTCCCGTCACTAGACTACAAGACAAAATCTATGAATTCTACAAATATCATTACTGAACACACGTAGCTTAAAGTCAAATAAATGTCAGCTTACTAAACAAACAAGTTGTGTTATAATAATAAATTTGTGTTCATGTCTTCTTCGTGTAATTCCCACTCGAGCGTTTCATTTCTGACACTACTCAATCAAAAACTTCATCGTAAAGGATCTCTTTTAAGGAGGAGGTAATATTTACTCATTTAATTCAATATTATCTTAATCATCAAATATAACTTGTGATATGATAGTATCTATAATAAAGAAGTACGTACAGAGTGGACACATAAAAATGGCCATAAAACAGAAGATATTCAGTCGACCGAGTAATTCGTTGTATTTATGAAACAGTGGTTCATTATCCTCACTTGACTCCACGGACCAGAGCTCTTCTTGAGAGGTTAATAGTTCCTCCGCTAGTCAAGGAATTCTTCGTACTTAATAGAATCCGAAGTTCATTACCGAGTTCACAAAAGCCCGTCACTTATCCCTACTGGATGTACCCAGTCCACGCCATTCCGTCCGTCTTTTTTAAGATACATTTTAAGATAATCGTCCCATCTACGCGTACATCTTGTAAGTGTTCTCTTTCCTTCAGGTTTCCCCACCAAAACTCTGCACAAATTTCTCTTCTCCGCTACATATGTCGCATGTCCCACCTACCTAATGCTCCTTTATTTGGCCACTAATAATGATGTTTTCTTCTCACGTTCAAAACCTTCAGCACTGGACAGAGTAAATAGTCTGCATCTTGCAAATATATTTATTTTAAGGCCCATTTTAATATTATTCTCTCGTTTGCGCGTAAGTCTCGCAAGATGTTTCTCGATCAACATTTTGTATGCAATTAAAATTTCTCACGTATGCTACGTTTCCTCAGATTGCGCTCGTGCTGACGTAATCCTAAGAACAGTAGAGGAAAGATTATAAATTATGACGCTTACATCATGTAATGGGGTCACGCGGTGGCGCAGTTGGTTGAGGCACTGCGCTACAAACCGGAACGTCGCGGGTTCGATTCCCGATGGTGTCACTGGAATTTTTCAGTGACATAATCGTTTCGGTCGCACTATGGCCCTGGGGTCGACTCAGCCTCTAACAGAAATGAGTGCCAGGAATCTTCCTGGGGGGTAAAGGCGGCCGGTGCGTAAGGCTGACAACCTTACCACCTTCATGTGCCGATTGTCTAAAAATCTGGGAGCCTCAACCTCCCGGGACCCTAAGGGCCTGTCCAGGCCTGTAATGGGATTGCTTTACCTTTTACATCATGTAATGTTCATCCTTCTTTGTTACTTCATTTAAAATGGCAGATTATTATACTGCATTAGGTAATTTGGAAAGAACGCTAGACAGAGTGATCGTGGCTTGTTTCGAAATGCTATCACAGTATTTGTTCAAACAGTTTGCGAAGAGCTGCGAAAACTTTTCATTATAGCTGGAAACTTTGTCGAGATTGAAGTTCCTTGCAAATTCAAGTCCATTACAGCACTAATAGACCTTCTGACGACAGCATGATAAAATACAACGGGTTGAAAAATGCATTGCCACGACATTTACCATTCAAGAGTCAGGCCAGTGATCGCAGTGACTTACACAGCTGGCATGAACGGAAGCGCCTACACACAGTATTTATCGAGCGAGGCGCAAGTTTCTGCTCAAAGTAAGCAAACGTTACATCTACAATATACACGTGTTTCCTTGACGAGCGCAAGGAAACCACTGTTTTCTCCCCGTGGCATACTCGTGTCTTCAAGAAGCTGATTTTAGATGTGCCTTGGGTGGTTGATCCAAGAGAATTACTATTTACCCTCCCACACTCTGGGTCTTGTGGAGTTCACCCAACTCGTCATTCTAGAGGACTTATAGAGAGAGGAAGCTTGTGCTGAGGTGGGAATGGATCCGAAGTTTAGGCAGGTTTACATTTGGGGAACCTGGCTCAAGCATGTAACCACTCATCTCACTTATACATGGTTTCCATTATACGACGTTGTATAAGCCCAGCCTAATCGATGAGCTAGGCTACGACGGCCCGCTTTCCGTGCACGTTCTCAGTGTCATAATTTGGAGACCTCGCATTTCGTCTCCATTGTATCCTCTGTGGGCTTCTAGAATGAAATCAAGTACGTAGTCCGAAATTGGGCAAATTCATAACTTATGCTGAAGTTTTACAAATTTACGCCTAACACATTTAACGACGTTTTCTCAATAGTAAATTTATTAACGTCGGGAGAAGTTCAGGCCTTAATTCAGAACTGGTAGTGAAGGGCTCCATCTCTTTTCTTTCTTTAGTTTCTTCTCTTGTGCCCAATATGTGATTTTTCCTTTTGACCAAAGGGCTATTTCCTTTTGGATAGCACCACCACAGCCCCCCTCCTCCACTACCACTGCAACACTTAAAAGATTTTCGGGCCATGGCTGGTTCCCACCGCATTTCACACTGAAGTGTCTAAACCATTAAAGTTAAAAATACACATTTAATATGCTATCCCAACACTCCTCAGACAGGAATGGAAAAGAATTAAGAGACTTCACCTACGTTAGGCTACGCTGGGACCGAGAATCACATCCCTGACCTCCCGAATACCAGCTAACTAATCAACTGCAACATTTGACCGATAGCTTTAAAATATACATAAAACCAATTATAGGTGTGGTGGAATGTCATAAATCAAAATATGCTGATCATTTTGTAACTATTCAAAATAAACTGGAATAAATATTTATAGGCCAGCCATCGTAACACTGGTCATGCAATATATCGACGTGACAACGGTCCTGATTCTGTACATGTGTGTAATATTATGCGTGATATGTGGAAGGAAACGTGTCACTCCACACTTTGTACGTTCAATTAAGCACTAGCAGCTTCCTAATCAATGCACTAAAGCGTAAGTCTAACATGATAATGTAAGAACGGAGTAAAGTCTAATAAAAACCCCACCATGGAAAGCCTTAACGAGTCACACAGGAAAAACAAATTGTAAACCAAATCACATAACTACAAACAAACGATTTCGACACTTCTAGACCGAACAGTGCTAATTTCTTAGGCTAGTATCCTTATTTATAACAAAAGAGGACTGTGGTATATTATGTATCACATCCGTATTCTTGCCAGCAATAAGAAAAAATGTTTATAAAAATTTGTATTAATTACCATCGCAAGATGGCAGATTATTCATGTAATCTATATTTCCCTACAGTCAGTAACTACCAACACGAAGATGATGTTAATGGCTGAAGTAAGAGCTACATCAGTCCTTCGTCATATAGAGCCTCGGTGTTATGGGCCAATAGATCTTTGAAAAATATGCAGCGTTTTTTAAAATATTTTTATAACGTTAAAGAACATAATGGCTTGGCCTGTCGATTTAGCTTGTAGTCTGAAGGCTACAATTAATGTTGTGATGGATCTAAGCACATGGAAACTTGTTTGGAGATCAACATATTTATAAATCCTGCACGAAAGAAGTTTCATTTATGAACAAGGTTACATTATACACATTTAACGCAGCCGAAAAATGTTCTAGTGTTTATTATATACAGAAACTGAACTTAAAATTGTGAAATTAGTAATTTGCAGTAATTTCTAACTGCACCATACACACGGTAAAGGTAAAGATATCCCTGGGCACGCCATGAAGGCATAAGGACGAGTGGAGGTGCTGTATTCATTCTCAACCTCAGCACTGGGTGAAGGTGAATATTTGGCTTTCGGCCCCGGCCGCTTTACCACCAGGAAAAGAGCCCCCGGTACCCACTACATAGAAGGCTAGCTGTGCCCTTTATCATAGAGCAGAGGTGCACAGCCGGGTGCCAGGTCGGCCGGGCGACTAGATTTTGTACGGTGGCGACTAATATTTTCGGGCCCTCCGTATGGAACTTCCTTCATGTCACCCTTCTGGCACCCAGAATTTTGACATGGCTTCTAGATTTTCGGAAAACTTGTGCAACCCTCTCACACAGACAGAATATTTAAAGCGCAAAGCAGGAACGTCTGGTTCTTTAACAGATTTGTAGTTTAATGTGGCATTTCAGAAAGCTGTTCCATTCTTTTGTTGTATTATACCGTATTTATGTACAAAATAATTCACAGATATACAATCCTGTGAACGTGTCACCTTCCCTTCATCCCGGCTTCTTACACACACACACACGCACTGACTCTTACAATATGTTGAGGTCATACTATATGAAAACAACAACCGCCATTCATGTTTAGATATATGAGTTCTATGTCTCCTCTCCATGCTAGTGGCCGTTGTATAACATTGGAACCGTATCGATTTTCCGGTTGACACATTGGCTAAAATTATTCATCAAATGTGGTATGAAGCCAGTATATCCTACTTAGTGGTTGATTATACATTCACATCAATGTAGTATCTATAATGTTACATTGTAGTGGCCGGAAATATACCTGCGGTCCCATGGCAGACAATTTGTAATACAACGGTCAGTAACTCGTGACCGGTCAGTCTATCGCAATTGTACTCACACGCTCATTTATCTACAGTGTGGACCAAAATACACGGTGCGAGCCAGAGAGTTACTTTTCCGACAAAGACAATGATAAATTAAAAAATCGAGCAGGCATAGGAGAAGCAAGTCTTAACTAAATTAGTTCAACTATATATTAAAATTATAAATATTATTATTAAATGCCTAGATGTAAAACGTTTCAATCAAAATGCAGCATCTCACTGACACGTTATTTTGTTACTTAATGACGTATTTTTACTTACATGACGTCACATGACGTCAGATGAAAGGGGGACCTCAGTTATCAGTAGTTTAGAATTTTAAAGACACGTTTGTGGCATTATCCTGAATAGACTGGAACACAAAAAACCAGTCAGAATAAACTGCACACCGAGGGAGGTTAGAAGCCGCTACCTCTCCAATAACAGAAAACGACTGCTAATCTGCACTAACCTTCTCTGATTTCATAACAGACATCGAACTTCATTCACTCATAACTAACAGCATGGTGTAGAGCTTTTATCGAAAAGCAGGTAGTCACTGAGATGGTCACAGTCAATAAATTCCTCTCCATTCACTTTACACAGCATTTCATTACAGCATGCAAAAGAGCCACCACCAGATCGTACCTTAATGCAGATGAATCCGCACATTACATTTTTTTGTGACACACACGGACGGACGGACACACATTTCCAAGTACACCTACATGTCATGTCCTTCGTGCAAATATCGTATAAAATGTATTTGATATCAGGGAATATTTCAGCTGGCAGCAAGCAGTCTCCTAGAAACTAGAACCAAACTAATGCTTTCGGTATGGTGGAGCCGATACTCCCTACGGAGTACCAATCTGCAGAACAGAGTCAAAGCTCATTAAGCCTGCTGATGTACTTCTGACGCCAGCTTATCCAAGGAAAACTATCGTACTGAGTTAATGTAACAGATCTGACTGATTTACTGACTGATGGAAGGACGAATGTTAATGACGCTAAGCCAGTTACAGCAGAGATGCGGTGACCTCAGGTAATGCGTAAGTATGCAGGTATAAATTATGTTAAAAAGCAAGTAAATACATAACACACGGATCTGTACTGAGCAACTAATGAACAAAATGCATATCGCGCAGTCCTTCTCGGGCAGGTAACACGTCACACGTCATTGCCGTGTTCAAAACAAGTCACACGTCATTGCCGTGTTCAAAACAAGTCACACGTCATTGCCGTGTTCAAAACAACAAGTCACACGTCATTGCCGTTTTCAAAACAACAAGTCACACGTCATCGCCGTGTTCAAAACAACAAGTCACACGTCATTGCCGTGTTCAAAACAACAAGTCACACGTCATTGCCGTTTTCAAAAAAACAAGTCACACGTCATTTCCGTGTTCAAAACAACAAATCACACGTCATACCGTGTTCAAAACAACAAGTCACACGTCATTGCCGTGTTCAAAACAACAAGTCACACGTCATTGCCGTTTTCAAAACAACAAGTCACACGTCATTGCCGTGTTCAAAACAACAAGTCACACGCCATTGTCGTGTTCAAAACAACAAGTCACACGTCATCGACGTGTTCAAAACCCCTCCATCTTACTCAATTACTACGTCAGTGTACTCCCTTCATACCATATTCCTTTTTCAATGTCATCCTTAGTCTATGCCTTAGTTTTCCAAACGGTTTATTCCTCGAAATTTTTCGAGTAAAGTTCGGTATGAATTCCGCATGTTCTTCGTGGATGGCCGATCTGTATTCTATCCGTAATTTGTTCAATTCATGAAGAATATAATTTATAAACCCACTTATTATGAAACTCTCCTCTTGTTGCATCCTACTTCTTAGGTCCAAAAATCCTTAATCTATGTTCATCCCTTATAAGTGACCGAATTTTACACTTTATAGAGCAGCAGGTAAAACTATCACCTTATAGAGCCTATATTTTAATACATACGTATAGGCCTACATGTGTGTGATAAAGAGCACACTGATTCAGGTACTACAAGAAAAAAGACACACAAGTTAGCTAAAGCTATTAAACATTACAAGTAACACAAAACTAATGTACCGGGGGGAGAAAAGGGCAGGCGATAGAGCGGAAACATGCATAAGGCTTGATGCATTACTTTTGTAAGGAAAATTCATTTTTTTGCAGTTCGTGTGAAGAGATATTACTGCATCAATATCCACTGGAACTACTGTAGGGGCAAAAAACTGATCTGCTACAGAAATTTGGTGATGAAGGCAACTAAATTTGTTCCTTGTGCCTAAGCCCACGCCGCGAAGCTATACAGGGAAAGCAGAGGTAAAGGTCCACGGGCTACACTCGACGAAGTGTTACATCAACGAAAATAACTTAATATCTTGAACAATAAAGTCCTCCACCTTACAGATCGAAGTAATTAATTTTGTCCCTTTCCTGATAATAATTGGTCTGACAGAAAGAGGTACTACCGTATATACCTTACGTGTGTGGTTTTAATGAACGCTGTTTAAGTAGCTTTTCCATAGTACGTTTGTCGCTTTCGATTTCTGAAAAAGATAAGAGTGTAATTTTGCTTTACATTCGGAAGTACAAACATAATGAATCCAATATAAACAAACAGATTTTAAATAAGTATGTTTTTGGTGATCGATTCGAGTAAAATACCCAACACAACTGAAAAGGCGTGTACTTTGCGCAGTCATTTTCTTCTCGGAAGACATTTGGAGAAAAACTGCGCATTATATTTTGGGAAAATACGGTAGGTATTTGCTATACGAGGACAGAAATCTATCTAACAGCAGTACAATTGACGGTCACAGGGTCTCTTGTAAGTCTCGCATTCATGCAACATGTTCATAAGGCTCAAGAGGACAAGCAAAGGCACTTTGATTACAAAACATACTTTGGAGCGTCCTTCCACATGTTTGCCGTTGTTCAGCTGGATCCAGGCGTCCCAGCGGTGGCGGTACAACGTTAGGCGGTTCCACTGGTTCAGCAATACCGTCTCTTCAGAACGAACTACGCCAAGACCCGAACCACAGTCGAACCTGTAAAAAACACAGAGGTCACAAACCGATTCGAGAATTCTGGAGAACTCAAGACTTGAGGTCTCAAAGTAGTGTTGCTGAGGTTTCAGGTTTGGCTTCGAAACGTCGAAGATCACTGAGCCTACGACACAGTGACACATCCTAGAAGACCCGATTATTCACCATTCAGTCTCTGACGGTGTGAGTGTGTGTCTTTGCTTTAAATTTTAAATAATTTGATTGATTTTAATACTTGGTATTAAATATGCCACTGGAGGCCCCCACAAATACGTAATATTTCATACAATCAATAACAAGAACATGGGTGACGCGGAACTTCTGAGGCGCAAGCAACGCTAGCACCGCTTAACAGAGTGGCGAAAATAAGAGGTTATGGACCTTCGAGAATACGAAACCTTTATAAGTAGTTTTAAATGGGAAGTAACAACATGACGGCAGTTCAAAATTTTCATTTACGTTTCGGTTTGGCCGAGATAACGCAGAATTACTGAAGTATGAATTTTTAAGCCAGATTACGAAGCCATCCGTGCATGGCGCTACAGACCCTTATGAGCCCTGGGCTCCCTCAAAAGACGCCTCCATTCCCCTCTATCCCCAGCTCGTCTCCCCCAGCCTCGTATTCCTAGCATCTGTAATGCATCCGTCTGGACGACGTCCTCCCCTCTTATTCTTGGTTTTTACATTACGAATCTTCTTAACAAATAACGTAGGCCACTCGGAAGTAAACAATTAAAAATATGGTGATGGTGCACCATTGTATTGCAAAGAGAATCTCGTGTTTTATTTAATTAGAAATTTTTAAAAATGATAATAATAAAACAATAACAATATGACATACACCTATCCAATTGTCAGCAATAAAATACATGTAAACTGGAAGCAGGATTCGACTTTAAGTACATTCACACACAAGTCAAGCGCGCTGACCAATGGCCTAAATGCCATGTCACTGTTTTTTTGTGGTGAAGGGCCCCGCAGCAGATACTACGGACGCACCGCAGCCTTGAAGGCTTATTGTGCAACCCTGTGATGAAGATGATTAGTTTTTTCGTTGTTATCCTTGTAATTGAGCACCGGTAGAATGAAATTGACAAGGGAAAACCGAAGTACTAGGGGAAAAACCTGTCCCAGTGCCACTTTGTCAACCAAAAATCACACAGGGACTGACCCGGGATCGAACCCGGGCCTCTGCGGTGAGAGGCCGGCGACTAACTGCTTGAGCCATGGCACGGCCCACCACGTCACTGTTGGATTACAAATTCAATGTAATTTATAAATTTGTAGTACTATATATTGGTAAGAGGCGAGTGGCTTCGTCATGTCCGCCTAACATTTTGAAGATCTTCATTTCATATTACGATGGCAATGCACAGTTTATATTGCTTACAGGCTACAAACAATTAAGGTTAACTGCACACAAAGTGCGAAACTGCGTTTCTGTCACTGTTCTAGAGCATAACGAAAATAAACACAGACTAGAAAGACAAGCTCTCTTTAAACACTGCGAGGGCTGTTAAAACAATCAGGTTCACTGAACCCCCAACATCGTTTCCGAGTACTCAGAAGTTCGTATTCGGAAGTCCTTACAATTTCGGCTCGGAAACAGACAATCCTAGCTGTGGGTTTTCTCAGACTTTTCTACTATTTCAACAAGCCACGAACGCGTCCTACAACATCCCTTCTAATTCCTCCTCCACAGTAATTCTTCGCCTGACGCTATAAAATCTACGTAAATTAGTAATCGAAGAAAGACCTTTCCCAATTTCTGGGACCAATACGTAACCCTGTCAACAGCGAATTTCACGGAATTACATTTATTTTTGTGTTGTGGAAAAAATTACATGCTGAGGAGCTTCATGACTTGCACGCCTCATAAAATAGGCAAATTTAAGTTACGGTTCGTGAGATAAGGGGGGGGGGGGGCATGAACAATGCACTGAGGAAATCAGAAGCATTAAAACGTTTTAGTAGTGAAATTTCAAGGGAAAATACAACTTTTGAGATGAAGACGCGGATATAGAAATAATTCTAAAGCAGGTCATAAAGCTATAGGTTCTATTAATACGATTTTGTAAATAGGGTAATAAAAGTCCGGTACAGTGAGAAATGTGAAATGTATTGAGCAGCTGAGCGATTTTCGTCTTTTTCAAGAAGTGCTCAGCGCTTCTCAACTGTGTTCCATAGGGCTGTCACAGCTGCCTCGCTCCGCTACTCTGGTTCCCTAAGACCAGTTATAGAAATCCGAATTTTTGTACATAACATAGGGTAGAGTGACTTCAAATGGCGACTTGCAAGCTGACTGTAATGCCATGATGGCAGAGATTTTAACAGGTCTAATATTTGGAGAGTTCAAAGAGTCGTCGGTTTAATATAGAATATATTAAACTTTATATAAAGTTGTCTCTGAGATTAAACGTCACGCCGAGAAACGGGCGTAGTGGCTGTCAATACAGAGCACCATGCATTATTAACATTTGCTCTCGATGAATGTGAGTGCTAAATTTGACGCTCCGGCTGCTTCAACCCGAATGTAAGATCTCCCTAAAGCCACTGAACAGAAAGGCTCAGCGGGTCTCAGAACCAGCCTGGACCTTGACGTAGCCTCTAGTAGAATCAGGAATCGGAATACGGTCCCCCAGAGCTGAACAACATTTAATTACTGAGCTATTGTAACGAACAGAACATATATAGAGAATTACAGACTTAGGGTTTAAAGTCATAACAATAGATAAATAAATAATTAATTAATATACAGATATTTTAAAAAGTTCTGTAGAAATTTGTCACGGACAGCAATTACTACCAAACAAAATGGTTATATAGTTTTATTTTCATTGCGAGATTTGAGGTTCACGAAGCGTTGTTGCTGAAGATTCAAATCTTCTGAGATGTTACACTCTACTAACTTGTAGATAACTGACACTTTTTCGAAAGATCTTAGTGCTGTCGTTTTGAGTGTCAAACAGCCCACCTTCCTTGGATGATTCGCCCTACAGACGGAGGCGTTACCAAATTTCGAAAGTCGGTAAATATTTACCAATTGACACATCGTAACATTCCAAAAGACTTGAATCTTTTCTGTTTTAAATTCTGAAGACATTTTCCGCAGGAGAAACTACAATTCCGAATTTAGTTTATGACTGTAGAATAAAAACCGTATTTCTGTGGTACGTATTTGTACAATATAGCTCTGTTACGCTTTTCCAGGCTGTTTCAAGTTCATCATTTTTTATTTGACTGCACTTTACCTGAACAGTACTTCTCTCAACGCATATCGACGGAAACGCGAAAGAAGTAAACTTCTATTCATTGTGGAATAAACGGGGCAATAGAGTCGTGAAAGCGTCCGTTGCCAGGGACTACTTTGAACGGCAAGTGGCGAACAGTTTTAGCGCTTCTATTTTGTCTCACTGATACAGTCTAACAATCCTACAAATACACGTGAAAGAACGAAGTAAAGCCTGGCAGAAAGAAAGGGAAATAAAGTGAAAGAAATATAAGAAGGGTCGAGGAAAAGGAAGAAGCAGGGCAGCAAAATATAAAACGTAAGTAAAGGAATGAAAAGAAGTAAACAAGAATTAAACAAGCAAACAAACTTAACAAATTAGGCCATATTTTTTTGGAAAGTGGAAAGAAAGGGCCTTAAACTAGTTCTAAGCCAGTGTAGGTTTTACACCACCACTTTCCTGCCCAGTGTGTGGGTCTAAGAGTAGCCGTTTTGAAATTCAGAATAAAGGCTTTGTAAAAATAATCTGGACGTGAAGAAGTTAAAACATTATTGCGTGGTAACACTGAAGCCTTGCACATCCAGTTGACAATGCAGAGCGCTGAAGAAATAATGAGGTTAGAATTTTTCGAACTTCATTTACTTCTTAGTAAGCCTATTTCAGGGAGTTAGTTCACCGAGTCCTACGTATGACGTAGCACATCGTTCCCATCACCCATTTCCATGGCGATGAGCAAATTTTACATTTCATTGCTGCTTCCCCAAACCTCTATTACTTGCCTCAAAGTTTTAGTGCACAACTGTTACTGTTTCAGGTGGCGGTGATGATGATTGACGATAATAATCATCATACTCATAAACTCTGAACTATTAGGTTTTTAAGAATTCTTCCCATGATTAAAAATGTTCTTGATCCCTTCGTTCAGTGAAGGAATGCTACATATGAAAGGCGGTATTTTTTTTTATTTCTACCAGACGATTTTTCCAATTCCGTTGGTATCCCCGTATCCTTTATATATATATCGTAACTGTCAATATTTCTCTGATGTCAGAATTTCGTTCGTGGTCTAATTCAATAAATGCTGGCAGTGTTCTCAGAAACGAACTTTTAGCATAATACGACTAAATTTTGGATTCCATTTTGCTTTAAAACTAACTTTCAATGCCATAACTGAATGTTTACCTTGATGTGACATAACATTAAATTACTTAGGCGTAAGTACAGTAGACCTGCGTCTCTGTTCTGGTTGCTGGGCAATGGAAACAGGTTTCACAGTGCAAAATCGTTCTATGTTCACAGACATTTTGTTCCTTGGCCACTGTTCAATGTACGAGTATAACGCTGTCTGTAACAGGCGACATGTCGGTAAAGAGACCTAAAATAACACTGGTTAACAGGAAAGCGCATACATTCATAAGACTGTCAAAATAAGTACGCAGTTTCCTTAATTCAATTCAGCTTATTTTAAAACCATGTGGTTTAAAAAGGGTATTTTCGCTACTTTTATCACGCGTTCCTTGCATTATGTGTAAAAAATAAAATTGTAATCGGAAAACGTGTTCTCTGTTAATGTCCATCTTTTTTACTTAAAAAAACGGACTTCGAAAAATTTTGGTACTTGGAGGGGGGGTTACATTAAAAGTTGTTGCACGAATTTAATTTTGGACCGTGTTGGTCCAGCATAACTCTTAACATAGTTGAAACTCCAACAACCTGTAAGATATATTTTACTTTAGGAAACGTTTTGTCTGAAACATTTCTTTTCGAAAATATATAAGCCTACATATAGTGAAATAATAGGGAAATAATGTATGGCTGTACACAGTGTGATATTCGTTTGTAATTACCCTTGAAGTCTCTGCGACGGGCTGATCCCTCGTCCAGAGGAGTCCTACCGAGTGTGTGTTTATCCTTGAGTGTGATCAGATGCAACAGTAACCTTCTACACCTACAATGAGTAGGTAGAAAGTGTCAGACTAGAAAGAAAGAAAGAAAGAAAGAAAGAAGAAAGGAAGAAAGATTATCTTCGAAACGGTCTTTCAGTTGCAATAACCAAACAATGCCAATCAGGTATGACAAATTGCAAAGAACGTATTTGGAAACTACAGCCGGGCCGACTTCAGTTTAAAATGCACTTGCCACTATTGTTTAATGGGATTAAGTACAGTCTGCAGAGCATGTATGACGGAAGTTGGAACAACTCAGTCCATAGTGACAGGGCTACGAGTTTAACAATGAGGAAATGGTGGTCGATTCCCGACAGAGGCAAGAGAATTTCATTGTCAGTATGGTCCAGGCGGTGTCTGGGACTCACCGAGCGTCCTACGCAATGGGTACCAGGGGCTTGTTCTCTGGGAGTAACGCAATCGGAACGTAAAGCTGACCATTCACCTCTAGCGCCGAGGCTACGAATCCGTGGAGCTGTAACCCACCCCCCGTATGACTTCAAGTGGAAGTATTTCATTAGGCACAGCTTTAAGTTTAGTACGTATGACAGGGTAAGAACAGACATACGATTAATAATGACTAAAAACTTTCGCAGCAAGTTACAGCCAGTGGGCTATAGTTGCCCGTCGCACTGCTCATCCCTAAACCAGTAAAAATAACACTCCCGCATTGTTCTCGTCGCCTTAAGTGTTTTTAAGACGCGTTTCGTCACTTATTTACTCTCACAAGCGACACTGTGTAATACTTGCTATCATGTCTGAACCATCAATAGCTTTCCTGAGGGCGGAGGACTGATCGGCGTGTCTGTACGTCGTACAAAACACACACTGAGGCTGCTGCAGTGCCTGTACGTCGTACAAAACACACACTGAGGCTGCTGTACGTGTCTGTACGTTGTACAAAACAAACACTGAGGCTGCTGCACGTGTCTGTACGTCGTACAAAACACACACTGAGGCTGCTGTACGTGTCTGTACGTTGTACAAAACACACACTGAGGCTGCTGCACGTGCTGTACGTCGTACAAAATAAACACTGAGGCTGCTGCACGTGTCTGTACGTCGTACAAAACACACACTGAGGCTGCTGCACGTGTCTGTACGTCGTACAAAACACACACTGAGGCTGCTGCACGTGTCTGTACGTCGTACAAAACACACACTGAGGCTGCTGCACGTGTCTGTACGTCGTACAAAACACACACTGAGGCTGCTGCACGTGTCTGTACGTCGTACAAAAACACATGAGGCTGCTGCACGTGTCTGTACGTCGTACAAAACACACACTGAGGCTGCTGCACGTGTCTGTACGTCGTACAAAACACACAGAGGCTGCTGCGCGTGTCTGTACGTTGTACAAAACACAACTGAGGCTGCTGCACGTGTCTGTACGTCGTACAAAACCACACTGAGGCTGCTGCACGAGGTCATGAAGGGTGCAAAGTGCACCCACTTGTCACTGCACAAATAAACTCTGTAGGCGTTTCGCAATTCAGAAGCTGATGTTTACATACAACACTACTAATCTATCTCACGATTCTGGTAGCGACTCAATATCGAACTTCAAATTTTCGGGCAATAAATTCCTACTCTCATATGCACAGTCGACTCCATAAATAGTACCAAAGGGAAAGGAGAACTGAGACGATGAGAAAGAAGAATAGGAGGCAGAGGAGGAGGAGGAATAGGACAAAGAGGCCTACATTTTGAGCAAACAAAAGGAAGACGGGCAGGTCCATGGAAGGAGCACTTTATCGTAGAGTTCAGTCAGAGGAGAGGAACGCTTTTCTTTTTCTTATTCCTAGTTGCTGTGTACGACTCGACAGAACTTTCCTCAACGCTCTTTCACGCAAGTTGAACTTCGTGCCTGTCCCACAGAAGCGAAAGCAGTTTATGGGCTAAGAGGGGGCGGAGGGTGAGTTCCCACCGCCCATTGGTTCAGGATTAATCTATCTCCCTAGACTGCCACTATCAGGAAAAGTTTGAACCGATGCGGAAGCAAAATCCTCCCCTCCAGCTCCCTACTAAAGCACTCAGCTCGACTGATAAATAACAGTTGTTATATGAGGTGTATTTTGCAAGGATTTCTGTTGTTGTTGTTGGAATTGTAAATAAACACATATGGAGATAGAATTCCTAGAATTTTTCAATCTGCTTTACAACGATGTTAATATTGAATCGCCTCATATTTTTGAAAATGTTTTTACTTAATAATTGCATTTAACTGTATTATACTAATATTCTAAATGTAAAAAATGAAATAAATCTGAGTGTTCGAATGTGAAATGTAATTGCCCTGAGTACTTCTAATTGTAACATAATAATGTTATGAGAACTTAATCCCGTAAATATTTTCCGTATAAAGTTCTCTGTCTGTCTGTCTGTCTGTCTGTCTCTCTCTCTCTCACATAACCACATTTTTTCGTCTATTGATCTATCCCAATGTTTCTGCATTTTAGAAACGATTATATTTACATTACATTCCCTAATGTATAAAGAGAATCCACATGTTTACAAATCATCTTAATGGTAAACCGCCATTTATTATGACGTAATTTCACTTTCGACATGCTATGAATATTCTTCCAACAGCAGCAATGACGAACTTCAAACTGTGTAACGGCAGTCACTGCTACTTCCTGTTTGGGACGTAACAGGTCCAAACTCTGCCAGGCGACCGGATGTTAGCAGATAATTTTTTACGGATTTTCTCTGTTTCTTCGAGCAAATGCTGAAGCTGCAGGCTACCAACATAACAAGACCACACCTTTCCACATCCTTTCTAATCCATCATTCATTAGTTTTTTTCAGTCCGAGGCTATATAACTGAAAAGCTGTGACTAAACAGGTTAACCCTTTAAAACACAACGGTTAAGACATGTAGGTTCCAAAAAACACTGTGAAGGAAAAAGCATAAATTTATTATTGAAGATGGGTTTTACGTGTGGTTAAAGGAGGCTTCCCTCCCTTCATTGAATTTGCAGCTGAGCAAATGGGAACGGACCACATTAAGGGCAAGTATTAACGCTTCATGCAAACACCCTTAGTGTATAACATTTTGTGGCAGCAACAACATTTCTTATTTAACGGGAAGTCTTGCGTAAGCATTATATGGATTTAACGTTTGAATTCACAGTCTCATAACAATTCCAAATAAACGGAAGTCTCTGAGGTGGAGAGATTGGACATAATTAAATTCAGTTTTCACATTCATGACATGATTAACTTTAAGGCTTGTGTGAGAAAGCGGCCTAGGTAACGAATCTGCATTATAAAACACATTAATATCCCCCTGAGACTTCCAACTCAGGTCAGAGCGCTATTTATTTTTTGACACATCACATCACCTTGGTATTTGAATCGGGTAGTGCAGGAAGGTGCAGGACTAGGCTTGTCTTATTGATAGTCTGCATGTATTTTATTTTTGCGAGAAGCATGTACCACACGTTGGGGGGTAAGGAGAAGAGAAATGGAGAAAAGAACGCAAAGGGAAAGGACAAGAAGAGGAAAACATGAATGAAAAGAAATTGGTGACGAGAAGGAAAGGTGTCCTTAAGAACGCGAACTGGGAAGCGACGAAGACGGAGAAATACTTGTATGTTACCTGCATGCTTTTATTGCTGAGGAAAACATCGCACTACAAATGTTATTCTTGGGTATTGCCTGCGCCTTAGTGGGATGAAAACCCCACATTTTCTGTTTCGAACTGCTAGTTTCTGTTTTCAAAACTATACCGATTTCACTAGCATTAATTTTTAAATTTTTAAACAGTGGTACATTATTATGACATAGCAACCATGACAAGCGTACAATAAATCCCAGGACTATTTCTTCCGATTTCCTGAAAATTTTTGGAAGTCTTGCCAGGATTATTCACATCCGTTCCGCGCCAATTTAAACAACAGCGCCTTCTCACTAAACCACTTTAATTAATATATTGATATTCGGGATTTTTTTTTCACAGAGGAACGCCAATGTAAATGCTGAACGACGTAATATTTGAGCGAGAAAATACCCGGACCATACATAAATAAAAATCAATAGGCTGGAAAATGCTTCAAGATTTTCACTACGGTCCAGATACAGCTTTCAGAAATTTACGCCTGTTTGGTTCACTCAAGGAGTGATGAGCAGGCCCAGCACAATGTCGCTCACCCCTCTCTCTTTCTTTTTTTTGTTGTTGCGAAGGCTTCGGAAATCTTTTACGCGGCTGGGTTTATGAAGCTGGCACAGCGGTTGAAGAACTGTGTGGAATTCGAGGGTGATATACAGGAAACGAAGTGAACATTATTGCAACAAAGTACAAAATAAAATGACGTAGGCTAATGAAACTGACCGTACACCGCTCCTAGTATGCAATCAATGGGTCTGTAACTGGCTAGCACGGTGGTGGTGACTTCAGAAATGACAAGGCCACTGAACACCATCTTCAGTCAGAGCCACCTACATCCCTCCCTCAAAATCTCTCCATATACGATCCACCGAAACGCCGTTCTCCAATTTCCTTCTCGGCTATTACAAGTGGACTACTTCCAAAAGATTATCTACCAAGATTCTCTCATTTACTTCATACTAGGGAAGCCGGTGTAGCTCAGTCGATATAGTGACTAGGCTACGGGCTGATCCGATTCTCAGCAAGGAGAAGAGATTATTCGTCTCTTCAAAACGTCTAGATCGACTCTGCGGCCCACCCAGCCCCCTATTCAATGTGTACCGGGGGCTCTTCCCCCGGAGGTAAATCGGGGGCGTGAATCTGACCACTCACTTGCAACAAATACAGACGTTAAGACTAAGTGCAGCCATACCTGTACTCCCCCATACGCCTTCATGGCGTGCACAAAGGACACATTTCTTTAGCTTTTCCTTCATTATAACCACACGCCTGACCTATTGCAGCATTCGTAAACTTTACTACGATATGACAACAAATCCTCGGTGTTCCGTATATGTAGGGTGTGTGAAGGAGTTTGTCCCCAAACGTCGGTACAGAAGTACCATTGAACGCTGCGTAATCTCCCAGAAGAACGCAGAAATCTCCTACCGTAACATTTTCGGACGGGATTTATAGTCAATTTATTAAAGTTACAGGGATTTAGAACATCTGTAGAGTTTTTATCGTCCATTTGCTGATTTCCGTGAAGGAGGTTCTGCTGCAGACACTCCCAGAGGCAACTGCACAATCAGGCACTTTTTAAAAAGCAAACAAGAAGTGAATAACAATAAGTTTTAAAAGCGCGCCGAATTTTTCCTTGTGGGAATGCAAGCACAATGAGAAGATGATGGCGGAAGAATACTGCTGAGCGATAACACAGACCGGAAGGGGGGGGGGGGGTGCTGCCATGCTGCGGTCGATTAAGTTCCAGTGTGCTGGAATTTGGATTTCAGCTGGACTGCTTTGTAAATTAAATACATATATACATATTTTATACTCAGTTCCGACTTGCACCGGACCTGCCAGTAGGGGCATGTCTGTATTCTGAATATTTTTTTTTGTTGACAAGGCCTATTTTTATCTGAAACACAACAGTCGATAGTGGGGAAGAGAAAATCCAAACCTCCCCGACGATGCTCCAGTTCTTCCAGCAAAGTGTAAAGTTTGGTGTGCCCTGACCGCCCTCGTTGTTGTGCACCTGTATTGATAGGGAACAATGTGAACCGTGAACGTAATGAGGTCCTTCTGGAAGAGACCTGTATTCCCTTTTTGCAAGGAACGGTTTGTGATCTAAATTAAATGTTTTTTTTTCTCGACAAGATGGAAGACAGCCGCATACTGGTAATGCTGCTTTGGACGTTTTAAAAACTCATTTCTAGAATCCAGTAATTTCGAACCGCCATCCTGGTATTAATCCTTGCGATTACTTTTTGTGGGATTTTGTGACTTTACATCAGACATCCTCAAAATATCGCAGATCTGGAACATTAAATGTGCACAGTCATCGACAACACTGGCACCGATGGTCTGAGGTGGACAGTGTAAAATTCTTTGAGTGCATATGGCATAATTTTGCGGCTGAGGGTGGGCATAACGAGGACTTTCAGAAATAACGGCAGTGTCGATTCCTCAGTAGCTCACCCCGTAGTCGAGCCAGTATGCGACTCAGCTCTCCCGGCTCCAGTAACGAACTGTAATGTAAACTGTACTCCTTGCCGTAATAGATACAAATGTATTCCGAATGCACTGTTTGCCGTTTTGAATGTGTCGCTATTACTGATGTTACTTCATTAACGACAGATCCACTGCTGCGTCTTCCTGTAATGTGGGCGATCTAAAGCTCACAACGGTGTAGGTGAGGATTTATGTCTTCCGGGACACGACCTTGCGTCGTTAGGTGATCGTTTCCCGACGTTCTTCTTGGACTGCGTGACCGTCAGAGATAAACGGACTATTGATATTGACCGAGTAGTTTGCAATTGACCTTCGCAGTTATTTGCACTGCCGAAAGTCGACCGTCTCTTGTTTGTGACCAGTGACGGATGTATTCCAATTAGAAATACATTAGGCTGAAGTGCAGTCGTGTTTTGTGCATGTGAGATAATAGAGTTACTTTCTGTAGTGTTTTATGTGGTTAAAGCTGTGCATATGGTTGACTTTAAGCTTGTTATAAACGAAACGCCTAACAAACAGCGACTAGTATTTGTTAAAAAATTAGGTCATGTAGTAACAGAGACTCATGTTTCTTGGGACAGGAGCTACATGTTTTCCCACGACAGTCGTCACGAGTGTTACGGGACTCTACCCACGCTGTGCAGGTCAAATGTGTTCTGTTAAGGAACATTACGTCCTTTCGAAACGTCGGGAACCATTTAGCCAAAGAAACAGCATTACACCCTAGACGAGCTAAATCCTCAGGTCTGTAGTAATTATTTTTCTTTACGTTGGAAGAGGGTTTAAATGAAAAGTGTAGATCACAATCAGATCTACACTTTCTCTCTTTATATGATGAATCACGTTTAACAGAACGACATATTTCGATCTATGTTACACTAAAGAAAAGTTAACATTAGGTAGGTAAAAACAAAAATTACATTCTTTCTACAGGTTTTAAATTCTAAATTTAAATTTAAATTCTAAATTTAATGTATAGTACATAATATTGACACAGCTGGACCAAATTTCAGCATGCGTTCACATGTTGCACCCAAATATTCAATGTATGACATTAATTTGGTCCTGATTCTATTCTATCCAGAAGCGCATCTCTGAGCCTCAACCAATACACATCTCAGTTTCATCGGGCTAAAAACCACACATTTGTCAACGTAATTTTTTTTTCATGGCAAGCAGACGGCGTCTCTGAAGATGCCAGCACACAAAAGAAGTTTGAAAATGGAACGATATATTACAGCGGTAAGGTATTGTCATGAGGATGCAGCTAGATGGATCTGTCTTGTGTCGTGAAGATACTGAATAATTCATTGCCATGACACTAGCTTTCCTTGAAAAATAAATACATAAAAACAAAGTTATATCATGAATGCCACAGATAAAAAAAAGCCACTATGGAATCCGTCACAGTATAAGATACGTAAACAAAAACTTGATCGCTAACATTCCAATAAATGGTATAGTTTCCTTTTACCAAGTAACAATAATATATCAACAGTTAATAAACTGGCCGCACTTTGTACTCTCTTGTATGTCAGACGCATTTCTGGTATACAAGAAACTTTTCAGAGCCCTGACCGACCTTCATGACAAGATTTATTTTATACCAGCCCTGCTGGCTAATAAATTCTACAGTATTAAAACTCTAATGTTCAGTATCGATAATACAGGGTCTTTATTTCACGTGACGACTGACGTTTGTCACTTCCCACCGCCATTCCGTCGCGCGTTTTGGCGATCGGCTAAGTGCACTACTTTTATATGATAAGCCGACAGGAAGTGACAAAAGACAGTTGCCAGATAAAATAATGAGTCTATACCAAAGTACGTAAGTGGACACAATTCTGAATCAGCTCCACTTACTTCCATCCCTACAATCATTCCATAACACCCACCTCCTTCTCCGTCTTCCAAGTGGCTGTTTGTTCACAAAAATTCAGTATACATCTCTAATGTCCTCATCCGTGTTACATGCCAGCATTACGAGTCTTGATATTTTGATATCTCATTATTAACAAGCAACAAACCAACCGCAATGTTCAGTATGAAGTTTCTACTTCGACCTCTATCCAGTGCTGTACAAAGGAGTCAAGTTAGTACATAACAGCCAGTGGCCAGTCGTTCTGTGATACGGCAGACTTCAGGAGATACGGCAACTTCAGGCGATACGGCAGACTTCAGGCGATACGGTAGACTTCAGGCGATACGGCAGACTTCAGGCGATACGGCAGACTTCAGGCGATGCGGCAGACTTCAGGAGATGCGGCAGACTTCAGCCTAGCAGCCATATCCGGGACCCAAGCATTCTCGTAGATACACACATCAGTGTGTAAGATTCCTGACCTACTGTCCTGCTTCCTTCTTCCGTATTTTCGTAATTCAACTCCAGATCAGAGAATCGGCGAGATGAAAGGATATGTATAAATTACAGTGTGCTAAATATGGATGTGAAGCCTTATAATCTCCGTGTTACATGAGTCAGTGCAGAGCAAAAGGACAGTCACAGACTGTCACCGAGGTGGAACTATCGAGTCCGGGTGGAGTATAGGACATAGGTCATGTAATAGAGATTGAGAGTAGAGGATGGTTTACTGTAACAATGCTGAGTGACAACAGAGCGGGATGGAATGACTGATAGCACGTCACTGATCTGGTGTCACACTGGACGGATTAGTGCAGGTTTCAGCATATTCTAATTTATGGTGTATTACTACCATGTCACAGAAAGCGAAGCACTTAGTGTATCATTCAGTTAAACACTTGTTACTTTGCTTCGTTTAGTCTGTACAAGGAGTCGGCAAACACTCTCAACAAATAAAGTAGAATTAAATCTGCGCTCTTCTGGGATATTACGCGGCGTCGTGTGGTAATTGTTTACCGACGTTTCGGGACAACGTATGGGTCCCATCTTCAAGGGTCAAGAGTCGCAGACTCTTTAACAAATAAAGTAGAATTATACAGGTCCTCAGTACATAGCTTTCCGTATCCACCTCTTACTTCTTGTGTTTAGATCTACGAGTATATATTTTTCTCAGTGCATGAAAGCACCTACAAATTCTCAACAAGACATTTTGCGTGTAAAATATTAAAAAATGTCGCCAGTTCAAAGTCTTGTAACCATGCACACAAACGTTTACTTGCTTATATATCAACTACGTCGGTCTCGCTTCAGGTGGAAGTGAAGGCACCTAGTTACCGATCAGACGTTTTTATAAAAGTGTATCTGCTCAATCAAATTATTCAAGCGTAGTTTTGTACACTTGCACCATTGAAAGGGTCTCTCAGTGCTACTGCCTGTGTGTGTTTCAGTAAGGAACACAGACCACTCGTGGACTGACAAACAACATGCCAACCCTTCGAATTAAAGCCGACAATTTGCGGACATTCAGTCTGGAAATACAGCGGCTTCAGAAAGAACAATGCTTCTAATTAAACTTAGGGCTGAAAGGGTTATATAATTTCCGAGATTAAATAATATCCTAAAATCAATTTTTGAATTTGACTAATCTCATTAATGCAACTACAGTAGAAGCATTAAAAGGGAACGCAAGGATTATTATTTATTCTCAGAACTTCTTGTAGGTCTGAATTTATTCAGACTTCTGAGTCTTCAATACGGTTGCAGGATCACACAAGTTTCTAAATCGAATTATGTTCTGAATGCATCTGACTACATCAAACATTTAAATGCATTAGTATCCTGTATCAGAATTAGAGGTCTATCTTTCGTTCTCCGTGAACAATTCTGTTTATGAACCGAATGAGGAACGTGCGCCATTTAGCGGGAGAAATTGTGATAGGGTGAGGCTGGCAGATGGAAGAGAATCTGAATTGCAAATTTCTGCATACCGAGACACCAGACCTATCGTCGGAAGGCTCCCCTCCCGCGCTTCCGTTTTGTTCCTCTTCATTTACTCGGAATGTATCTCAAACTGCATTTTCTCCCTTGAAGTTGCAAAAGGCCGACTGTTGTCTACAGTAGTGACACACCACTATCGACAGCAGACCGTGACACCTGATAGCTTGGCAATCCCTATAATCCAAACTCGGGAGCATTATTGTCATTCGTGTCGGCGCTATAAAACACTTCTTTTTCTAAACGGGGTAAAGCGGCGAAACCTGAAGAAGACGATTCATATAATCCAGTTCCGATGTCTCAAATCTGTGAAGATGCACTCCTTTCTCCATGGCACAGGAAGTTCAAATGCAGGACAACTGTACCTTTCTCTGCACACTCATCTTATTTCCCGCTCAGTACGATCGAATATATTTTATATCAAGTTCCGAATGATTCCTTCTTCAGATGACTAGGTAGCCGATAGATTTCAGCTTCAGGAGTTTCACGGTTATGGATCTGAAGCCAACTGAGGCACTACATGTTCTTTTGAGCACTCATAGCCTTCCTCAAGAGGACTGTCTTGACCTAAAGGAACTACGACAGTCGTATCAGATAAACGTATTACAGTAAGCGTAATATTGTGTTCTAGAGGACACTGCAGAGAAGACATCATTTTTTTACACAAAGCCGTGTCAGTGTAACGTGGAACTGGATGTTGGAGAACCAGCGGTGGCTAGTGAGGACAGAATTAATTTGGCTCAGAACAGGGTCAGATGTAGGTTTTAGCAAGCGGTAAAGAATCTTCTGGAGGCCTTCGCTCTTCTGGAATCTTGCGCGGCGTATGTTGGTAGTTGTTTACCGACGTTTCGGGATACCCTATCGGTCCCATTTTCTAGGGATGGCTTCACGAAATTTGGTAGGAATGCGGATGGTAAAGAAAATGTGTTTGTGTCAAGTGCATGTAACATATGAATTTAAACTGATATAATGTTACCCCATATGCGACATAAGAAGATACAGTATGATAATAATGACAATGATAAGTCATCCCAGTGGAATTTCTACTCACTAGGGACGCGAACTCTACACGCAAGAAAGGAATTCTGACACCATATAAGTCAAGATTTTGAAGAAAACACTTGGACTGACATCGATGTTTTTATCAACCTTGGATCAAAATAGAATGTTATTTGTAAACTAGTTGATGTATACCCTGACTGACATGTTTAGTACATTTTATATTAGATAATTTTATATTCTTGTAATCTATGCATTTCAAAAAATTTCACGAAACAGCAACGATTAATTATATAGCGTCTTTCTCAATATGTTTTATAGTTGAGCCTCAAGTTGACCTAATTTAGGTTGAAACATGTTTGATAAATAGACTCTACTTTCTAACAAAAATGGTTGTGTTGAGACTGACAGTGATTTTACTTGCTCTTGTTAACCAAACGTACGTACATGAATACAAGATGTCCATTACGGAGTATACAATGTAGCGAATTTGACTTATGACGTAAGCAGCTAAAGCACTATGCAGCCTAAAGGTGACGTAGCTTCCCATAACATTTAGACACATATTACGTCAGAATTCACATCGTGTGTCTCATATACATGTAGTCATTCAGTCCATATAACCACTTAAACCGGACTATGCATCAGCAAAGTTCCAGCTCCAGTGTTCGACTTCCTTACTCCGCCCAAACGACTGGAAGGTGGCTAAACTACTGCCGACTAATGGGGCCGGAAACCCTGCTTAGAGTGCGACTTACTGTCTTCCCTCTCTGTACAAAGGAACTGTTAAATAAACCGTCACCGGTGCACATCCGACCCCTTCTCATGCCAGAGTCTAAGATATCAGCGCACAAATTGCTTACAAATCACAAACACCGCCCTTATTCCATTTCCTGCAAAGTAGCGATAAGTTTGTACGGATATGGTTATGGTACGGAAATGGTTCTATTAGTTATCTCTGCCCAAACACTTCGTGCTTTCCTTCTGATTTATTTTAGTAGCAATACTCCATTACAAGCTACTCATGCGTTGAGATGGAATCGGATAAATCCATTTTAGAGAATTTAATTACTGACTTTGCTTTTGTAGCAGGTTTAGAAGTCGAAGTAATGACTTTCCTAAAATAATTATGAAACTTATTACGGATGCGTTTCATATATTTAATTATAAAGTGTAAGCGAACACAATTTTGACGATAGGCTTTCTATCTTCAAACATGTATTCGCTTTGAAATTTCACAGGTTAACTGTGGTAGTGGCATGCGCCTTCTCGGGTTAGAGAAGACGGGCGCCAGATGTGGAGGGCAGCTGTAAATGTAATGAATAAACATGATATGGTAGTTAGTCGGGCGGACTGACAACGTCTCAACTTAAAAAAATAACACGCTGCACAGTGTTACACAAGCCAGGTTCATCGACAATATCGAAGTCTATAATGCAACGTGTATTTTATGAGTGTGAATCTTGGTCCCTCACCCTAAGGGTCTTGGAGATCATTGTGCCAGGAAGAATGTCTGATCCTCTGTGGGAAGAAGTAAGAGGAAGCTGAAGAAAATTACATAATGAGGAGCTTCATAATATGTAGCCAATACCAACCATGAAGTCGAGAAGTGGACAACGAAGGGGTAATGTAATACGTGCGGGTGAAGTATGAAATGCATACAGAATTTGTCTGAAGGCTTGAAAGACCTAGGCATATAAGGGAGCATAAAATTAAAACCGATCTGAAAATCATGGGGTGAGAGGATATGGATTAAGTTGAAGTAGCTCTGGATATAGTACGGTGATTTCCTGTGAATGTGTTAATGATATTTCCAGATGAATAAAAGGCAGACAATTTCTTCAATAGCTATGAATCAAGCTTTTTTGTCTTTCCAGTTGCTCCAAGGTACTAGACACGCAACGAAACCTAAACTAAACTGTAATGACTGATGGCACGTAGAAGGAGAAGGTTACGTCTATCGCGGACCTAAATTCGATTCCTCATTTAGGGGTAGAAAAACATTGTCTTCACTCAATTGTGATATAACATGTACGAGTATTATTCATGTTAGGCATATCACTCCTTCGAAATTAATCATTACAGTGAACCTGCCACTCGAGGTCTACCCTTCACAACTGAAAACATGTCTTTAAACACAATAAAAAAGATCATAATTTATCTGCATCCTATTTCATTATTAATATGCCCCTTCAGCCCCAAACGCATAATGATCCAGGCAAAGTTTCTTGACGTTGGCTTAAAACTTCCAAATATCTGATTTCATGAGCAAGGAAGCAGAAGAGGTAACCTAACGCCTCAGTCCCATCTCAGTGTAAACAGATTATACGCGCTCAAACCCTGGGAAAGATAATTAGTTAATTAATAAATTCTCTATAATATCCCGGCTGGTAATTAAATTCCTTTTCGTCGCTGAGGCGTTTGCTGGCTTCTAGAAACGTCTCGGCTCCTTGTCACCTCGAAATATCTGTCTGCCATCAGTTTGTTTCAGGCGGTGTCACACTGTTATGGCTTGCGATGTGTGTTGGTTCGTGTCTTTAGGTACTGTTACAGCGGTGGCGTACGTCACTTTGAAAGTTTGCATAGTTCACTTATTAGACGAGATAAGCAATATACACAAGTGACAGATTTGAGGCACTTATTTTAGAACTCTTTAATTAATTTTATACAGTCACGAGGAAAGAGCCAGATCTCACAATTTCGCGCGCGCGCGCGCGCGCACGTGCGTGAGTGTAACTTCAGAAAAAGTCGCCCTTTATCTAAACATTTGAATGTTAACTTAGAATTGATACACTTAGAAGAAAATATTGAATATTAAACGAGTTTTGTTACTAAAACTTTAATATTCTGTAGAGATCAAGACAAAGATTACTGACATGTATTACGATCCTCATAGAGATATGAATTCATGTAGGCATATAAATATACTGATGGCATTGCTGTGGGAACATTACGGTAAAGTAAAAAGGTAAAGTTTACCCTAGAACAGGCCACGAAGGCCCAAAGGGGGAGTAGAGGTATAGCTCTACTCTTTCTTTAACCTCGGCGCTAGATGGGGGTGGGTGGTCAACTCCACACCCCGGCCGCTTTACCCCCGGGAATGACGCTGTACCCATTGTACAGGAGGTTGGGTAGGCCCTAGGGCCGGTCTGGACGGGTGCGGAAAATCTCGCCCCCACCGGGATTCGATCCCCGGGGGAACATTACGGTGACAGACCAAAATCGGGAAATGTCGGAATCTCCTGGCCACTGTCACACATCACCGATACCCTCTGACACTGCAGACACTTGATCTTTGCAGTTAATATAAACCAGTTGTAACAAAGTAAGAAAATGGCAAAGGAAGTACTTGGAAACTATTACTAAGTACAATTTTCATCCCTTGTCAGCTAATTAAAAAAAAAAGGAATTATGAAAATTATTAAACCTAACAACCTGACAAATAATACTTACATTACTTTCGGTTATTGTTTAACCTACTTTCCTTCCTAAAAACAAGTATTATGCTTCTGAGATTGATGTATCGATATGCTGTGTATGTCTACACAGCCATTCGAAATTTTACAGCAGGTAATCGATTTTCACGTAAATTGATTTGAATATTATGCCATTGGATGATACCTGAATTCTGTAGCCAGCTCTCTAATTTCCCACGCTCCGGAAAAACAACATGAAGGACGTGCAAAATTGGAATAAGGCGCGACATCAGCGCCAAATAAGGTCCTATCCTGAAATGTTTTATGGTAACAGACCGTGAAAAATGAAGCAACTTCGGTTAAGGTAATATTTTTGTAGAATATAAAATGTCTAGATAAGTTGAGAGAACATTTTTTATATTTCTTTGTGTATAACTCTGTGTTTATTTATGAAAACAAGTACATTAAAAAAAATTATTTTTCGGTGGCGCAACAGCCCAAATCGGGCCTAGGCCGCCTGATTGTTGAAGTTTCTAGATCACACACAATTAGACACACACACACAAACAAACACACACACACGGTAGGACTCCTCTGGACGAGTGATCAGCCCGTCGCAGACGCCACTACCTGCACAACACACAACAAACACAAAGGAAGAGTATCCATGCTCACAGCGGGATTAGAACCCGCGATCCCAGCAATCAAGCGGCTGCAGGCCTACGCCGTATACGGCACGGCCATTGGCATCGGCAAAAACCAATTACACTGCTGTTATACTAATCAGATTCACATCAAGTAATCTTTATGATTGATACGGATACTGCAACATGTTTCCGCTAGTGTTAGCCATTTTCAAGCACATTCCATAGCTTAAGTTCAATGAACTGGATGTACAATGCACAAGTAAGCGTCTGGTATGTGCTTGAGAATGGCTAACACTAGCGGAAACAATTAGCCGTAACCATGTTCCTGATAAATATTATTTGACGTGTTCTGATTAATATAACAACTGCGTAATTAGCATTGAAGCTACTGAGTTACATAACATTATTTTCGTTTTGTGGTATAATGAGGGTGATAATTGAAAAATTGGAGCTAGGCAGGGCAATGTAGTCATAAATATACCAACATACAAAATAAAAAATTCCGTTTCCAAGTCAACAATTAAGAACATTATGATAATATGGACCTCTGAGATTGTTTTTTTTTCCTATCGCTCGACAGCCCCTTGGGGGCCTATGCCTCCTTATTTTTCGAGGTTTCACGATCACACACTTTTAGACACATCACACTTGGTAGGACTCCTCTGGACGAGTGATCAGCCCCTCGCAGAGACCTCTACCTGACAACACACAACACTCACAACAGACAGACATCCATGCCCCCGGTGGATTCGAACCCACAATCCCAGTAAGGGAGCGGCCGTAGCCTTAGACTGCGCGGCCACTGGGATCGGCTCTGAGAGTATACCCGAGATATTTAACATAACATGTCAGTAAAGTTGTCACAAAAATGTAATAATAATAATAATAACAATAATCTAGGACTACAGATTTATGTAACAGGAAAGCAGATGGGGTATTTATGCTCCTAACATAGTTTTCATTAAATTTGATATCGTTTGTGAACGCGAAACGACGGTTATTGAACCTAGCAATAGGATTTATGACAGAATTGAGTAATTACTTTTGCTCGGAACACAGATGGGGACGTTTCCAAGTGACCGCGGGAGAAAAATGTACTTCAGAATAATCTGCTGTTAAATGGCTGCGAATTACACCGAACGAATAAACGTTAGAGACAGATCTGAGCAGATAAACATAACGCTATTAAGACGAGGTTCTGCAACACCATTACAACTGCAACTGATGTCCTACAGATTACAATACAAGTAATCAAACGAATACTGTGTGGACACTGTTTAATTTGCTACAATCAAGTGCAGGTAAGTAAAAAAGAAAAAGTATGGTGTCAATAATGCATGTACTGTAGACACAATAATGCATGTAGTGTAGACACAATAATACATGTACTTTAGACACAAAATGAGTACTGTAGACACATAATGCATGTACTGTAGACACAATAATGCATGTACTGTAGACACATAAGCATGCTGTAGACACAATAATGCATGTACTGTAGACACAATAATGCATGTACTGTAGACACAATAATGCATGTACTGTAGACACAATAATGCATGTACTGTAGACACAATAATGCATGTACCGTAGACACAAAACTTGCAGTTCTGTCAACATTTAAGTCTGTATTTACTTTTACGCGCGTTCGCAAAATTGCGGAAAACAACTATCAGCTTCATCATGTGTCCGTTTTCCGTCTACCTGTCCCCATGGAACAACTCGGCTCCCACTGGACGGATTTTCATAAAATTCGAGATTTGAGTATTTTTCGAAAATCTATCGAGAAAATTAAAGTTTCGTTAAAATCTGGTAATAATGATGGGTACTTTACATGAAGACCTATGTACATTTATGATAATATCTCGCTCTGTTCTTCTTAGAATGAGAAATGATCCAGAAAAAATTGTACAGAAATTCAAAATACACATTTCATGTTCAATAACTTTTTTCCGAAAATCGTGTAGTTTATGAATGTGGAAAAATATGGTAGAGCCGGACAAGCCACAGATGACAATAAACCGCATGCGCATTGCATGCTGGATAACTAAGGCTACAGACACACACTCAGAATATGTAATACTTATTGCTTTTCCACTGCAAAAATGGTTACGCGAACGCGCCTCAATGTTACGTTATACGTACATTGCGTGTCTTGTTATTTATTGTGACTGAAGACCTTCAGCCACATTATACTCGTGTACGCATAATATAAGGGGCACGCGGTGGCGCAGTTGGTTGAGGCACTGCGCTACAAGCCGGAAGGTCGCGGGTTCGATGGTGTCATTGGAATTTTTCATTGACATAATCCTTTCGGTCGCACTATGGCCCTGGGATCGACTCAGCCTCTAACAGAAATGAGTACCAGGGATATTTCCTGGGGTAAAGGCGGCCGGTGCGTAGGGCTGACAACCTTATTACCTTCATGTGCCGATTGTCTTTAAATCTGGGAGCCTCAACCTCCTGGAACCCTAAGGGCCTGTCCAGGCCTGCAATGGGATTGCTTTACCCTTACCTGTAGCAAAGTATCTAGTCACAGTCACGTAAGTATGTTGCTAATAACATCTGAACATCGTCATGGGTCGGCCAGCCAGGCGAAAACGGCACAGTCGACGTTCTTAGCTAATATCTGGTCGCGGCAAGTGACCCGAAGAAAGGGAAGTGGTGGGAGTAGCTGGCACAGAGTACGCCCAGCTCACGCTCTTTATCAATCGGCGGTGGGAGGGACATAGAAACTTGTACAAAGGCAATCAATATTTATCGAGGGCGGGTGGCTTCCCACTCCGCATAAAACTGCTATTCCTAATTCAAAATAACAATAAAGTGAATTTAGACATGGTCCAGGAAACGAGATATAATTCAAAATGAACATCAATATTACCAATAATATAATAAAATGACATCCCGATTATCTGATTTTCTTCTAATGGAGGGCTCCGTTAAACGTGCCAAGCTGCTGGCAGGATTATAAGGCATGGCAGACCAAGATTACTTCATTTCGAACAGTCAGTGATAAGTGTGTCCCTGTCACCACAGCATGGCGTGTCCTCAGGTTGCGGATGGAGGAACGGCCTCCGGATATGGAGGGTAGCTGCGAATATATTGAATAAGCAGTCGCGGACAGCCGACAAGGGGTGGTCCTCCAGCTTGGGATTAGGATAAAAACTTACGATGTTACGAAACATTTTGCAAGGCCTCGGACTTGGACTGATCCGTTGGTACAACGCTTTTTCAAGAAGTGTGGTAGGGAGGCACGGACTGGAATGATCTGGCTCAGGATAGGGACAGGTTGCCGGCGCTTATGAATGCGGTAATGAACCTTTGGGTTCCATAAAATGCGGGGAATTTCTTGACTAGCTGAGGAACTGTTAGCTTCTGAAGGAGGACTCTGCTCAATGCAGTTGGTTAGTTAGTTATTTCAAACATGTTATATCCAAATCCACACGAGTATTACCGGATTTTCTTTGATAAAAATTTAACATTAGCATGTACGATCTTTATGTACGTGCTAAACAAATTAGTAAGTTCTTATAGTACAAGAAAAAACAGCTTGAAGATTAGCGTATTTTTAGATGTCTCGCTCTGCATTCTGCTGCTATTCCGAAAACGGAGACGGTAGGTTCCTCCGAAAGTTTATAAATTTCAACCAGCCTGCACGGTGTCTCATGCCAGAGGACACAAGTTATCGAAGCCACCGCAATGGGAACCTTATATCTCATGTTGAAAGCTTTTTATCTTGTGAAATCTTCGCTCGTCTGGGTTGTTGCGTGGCGTAGGTTCGTCGCTACCGATATTTCGGGGCACCATATTTCGGGGTAGCGATAGCTGTCCCGGATTGTCGGTGACAAACCAGCCCACGCTGCGCAACAAGCATCAGAGCGAAGACTGTAAACACACAGCGGCTAAGGCCTGAAGTCTTCCTTACTTCTATCTCAGGCAGTCATTATTATGCTTATCTCGATTAATCGAAGCCTCACTGTAGTTTCTATGAAAGGGTAGCTGATCTACACTTTTTATTGGCTCGTCCCTCTGGCCTGTAATAATTAAAGATTAATTCTAGAAAAAACAGCCACAGTAAGACCCCTCGTAAGGATGAAAGAACCATCAGAAATCTCAACCTACGTAAATTAGTTTATAACCGTACATTAGAAATTGTTTGTCTGATTTGGATGAAATTCGGCGTCAGACCGTACGATATTTTGCAAGTAAAGGACGCGCTGGTGCAGTCTGTGTAATACGTCATGGAGCACAGCACTTGAAAAATTCTTATAACTGAAAAGGGCTCTGTCCTCTGTAAGGTACGCGAGCTGAGACTCAGGGAATATTTGAACATATAGCATCCAGGATCGAGAAATATCGACTGTAAACGTTGAAAATCGACGTTTGGGAGTTATCGAATTTAAATCTCCCCTCTTGCGGTGTTCCAGTGATAACAAACTGTAAATCTGTTACTAAATTACAGAGAAATCTGAGAATGCGTTTTAAAATAACCATCGATTTCCTGGAAAATGTTGGGGAATTTAAGATTTAGGGACCATAACCGAGCGAAGAGGCCAAAAATGGTACTATTCTGCTGACATTTCTTGTTTTCCTTTAAGGAAGGAAGGTAGGCTAAAACACACACACGTGTTTGTTTTGCTTATTTACAGTTTGTTTAACCACGCTGTCAGCAGCTCAGAATACTCGAGTGTTGAACTTTAGGACGACTAATAAATAATAAATTAGAAAGGATACGGAAGCAAGCGGTCGTCGGCAAAATTAAGGCACCATGACGGTAATGGCGTGAAAGGACTGAGGAAAACCATGAAAAACTCTCAGGGTATCCAATCTCCGGATTTGAACCCGGCACTTTCTGAATAAGAAACCAACGCACTGACAATTTCAAGGTTTGAATATAAAATAAATAAATCGCCTTTAACGAAATAGAATGGTTTAAATTGTGTAGTATCTCTAATGTCATTTGCTTTGAAAAATTATATTTCTATTTTCAGTAAATAACATCAGTACCAATCCAGTACTCCACACAAAAGGGCAGTTGATAAGAGACGAAAGAATGCGTTGGCGTACTCCAAAATTACGTACCCATTTACACTTAAAATTCTTGTAGAAGTTGCAAATGCAGTCAGAAAGCTCAGTATAAAATGACGGACAGGTAACAAGAAACAGTAAACAGTCAGGGCAGATAACAGTAGCTGTATCACGCTTTTACTTGTAGCAGAGCTAATGTCAATTAAATGAGACAAAATGCATCAGTGCATCCGCAAAGCCATGGAAATGTGCGTGGGAATAGGCAAAATAATTACCAGCCTGTTGTACTGTCGTATTCACATATTGAGTTTCGTGTCAATCTATATCGATCTCAGAAAGCATATTAAATCGGATCCTGCATAATTAAACTATTAGCTCTAATTGGTACCGAATTCTGAACGACTCTTTAAATCACACAATAATCGGCGAGTCTATTTCAGTAGCAACAAACAATAATCCCAGCAACACAACGCAGCGGACGATGTAATCGATGCAATACCTAATTAATCTTTCGAACACTAATACTAATCTGCATTATATTTCAGGATTCGCCGATCCCAGTGGCCGCGGGGTTTAAGGTGTGGGTCTGCGGCCATTCGCTTGCTGGGATTGCGGGTTCGAATCCCGCCGGAGACAAGAATGCCTGTCTCTTTTGAGTGTTGTGTTTTGTCAGGTAGAGATCTCTGCGACGGGCTGGTCACTCGTCCAGAGGAGTCCTACCGAGTGTGTGTGTGTGTGTCATTGAGTGTGATCGCAAAGCCTCAACAATGAGGAGGCCCTGGTCTACTAGGGCTGTCGAGGCACGCGAAAAAAATTAAGGATTCAGGTCGTACGTCGTACAGAACACAGTATGCTTTTTTACCCAGTGGCGCAACAGCCCTTAGTGGGCCAGGGCCTCCTCATTATCAAGGCTTCACGATCACACTCAGACACACCACATTCGGTAGCACTCCTCTGGACGAGTGATCAGCCCAACGCAGAAACCTCTACCTGAGAGGACAAGAGACAGACATTCATGCCCTCGGCGGGATTCAAACCCACAATCCCAGCAAACGAGCGGCCGTAGACCCAGGCCTTAGACCGCGCGGCCACTGGGATCGGTGATAAGAGGTATAGTGCCCTTAAATAACATAATTTTCATATAAAGTTCAATGGAAAAATATAAACTGGTTCAAAAATTTTCTAATGGGGGGTGGACCCACTCGATTACACGGACATGAAACCTAACAGTTACAAAACAAGAATACAATTACAATTTGCCACACACGTGCAAACAGACACAACGTTGCAGAAAGGAAGCTTTTGATGGCAAACTCTGCTGTTGAGTTCAGTTTGTAGGAAAAATGAATGCTATCTAAAGATTTTACGGTTTCACATTAGTTTAACAGTATAATTTACATTGATGACGAGCCATAAATAATAAGCTCGAATCTTCAAGAGATAGCAGGAAAGTACGGTTCCAAAGAAAACACTAAACATACTGACAGAAGAATTAATACTATTTCGGAGCGATATACTCAGTTTATAATAAGGAAAAGGTTAAAGGTCTCAGTTATGAAATGCATTACGTGGCTTACCTGAATTCAACGAACCCCTGATGCAGGAGCAGGGCCATAAAGTCGCCCGCCATGTCGTCACGCTCTCCACTCAGAAACAAAATTCCGTCCCACGCTTCCGGACGGAATTCCAGTTCCAGCTGGACGTGTTTATATGCGGCACGAAGAGCGGGAAACGCCAGCCAACCCTGGCCTGTGAACCGCGGTGACCTTATCTCCACATCTGAAACAGGATCGGGATATTTTTAAAAATTAATCTTCATAAATATGGGCTCAAGTTCCTCAGAAACCGACATAAATATATGAAAATATACAACTCGTCACATCCTAGAAAAATCTTTACTAGTAACGCTGTGAGAACCTTCAAATCTCGCAGATATGGGGTAATGTGTACCGCGATGAAGCTGAGAGCAGTATCAGTGGGCAGGTTGTAGCTGAGGTGCGTGGCAACGTGTGTACCATGACGTTTTTAGGTCTTGCAAGCTTGACAAACCGCCAAGAAACTTGAGTGCAGAAAACATATAACACTTCTTGTATTGTACGTTGGATCAGGCTGTGGTAAACCGATTAATGTTGTGGATATTACATACAACTGACTCACACTGATGTATGCGTGATTAGGTCTCTTCAACACATTGCGTGAGAACGACACCTAATCACATTTAATGCATAATTACTGTGCAACGCAATTAACTCTCCAGCTGCAAAACTGATTTTACCCAAAGATATCTATCCCAAGTCGTATTTAACGTCGCTTACTAGCACTACATGCCGATCCCAGTGGCCGTGCGGTCTAAGGCGTGGGTCTTCGGCCGCTCGCTTACTAGGATAGTGGGTTCGAATCCCACCGGGGGCATGGATGTCTGTCTGTTGTGAATGTTGTGTGTTGTCAGGTAGAGATCTCTGCGACGAGCTGGTCCCTCGTCCAGAGGAGTCCTACCGACTGTGGTGTGTCTCAAATGTGTCTGACCATGAAACCTCGATGAAACGAGGAGGCCCAGGCCCATATAAGGCTGTCGAGCCATACAAAAAAACTAGCACTACATAGCGTCGATAGTAGATGAACGAAAAAAAAGCATGCAGCATCGGTGGAATGAAACTGACAAGGTAAAACGAAGTACTGAGAGAAAAGAAGCCTGTCACAGTGCCACCTTGTTTACCACAAATTCCACACGGAGTACCTTGGGGGCATTGAACTTAGGACTTCGCGGTGAGTAGCTGGCGAGAACTTCCTGAGCCATTGCATGACCTACATATGTCTTCTCTGCAGGCCTAATGTACAGAGAGACAGTGACTGAAACTTCTTCCCATCTGGTTCAACTCCATATGGAGGCTACTTACGTACCAAGGCGGGTCACAAAGGTTTCGGTCGAGAATGCCGCTTCATGTTCGGGAGGTCCTGGGTTCAAATCTCGGCTCGTAGACCGGCTATTCTTGCTGACTTTTTTATATCAGTCCGCTCTGGTACATGCTGTATGTCAAATTAGGTACCGACAGCTTCAGGATGCGGTTAAAGTGAGGCTCGCACAGTCTCATGAATTTCAGTCGCTGGACTCTAAGCGATGATGGTCGAACGAGTGCCATGACAGGTTCTCCAATAGATTCTCGGAATCGGGATCGATGGCGACATGTTCTTTCTACGTAATAGTCGCTTGAGGCCTTTCTCGTGGAATCAGTTACAGAATACTGGGTAAAGCTGATTTCTGAAACGAGTGATGTACGTAATTGGAGTCTTTATCCGTACGTCATAAATTATTAGCACAACCAAACAAGTTTTCTTTAATATTTTCGCAGGACAGCAGATAATTTGACCTACATTTTGGCCAGAATTCAGTAAAGACTTAAGAAGCGCAGAAATTTTAGACAAAGAATACGGACGGTGGAAAAATTTAACTTCAACACGGACGTAAGTCAATATTCAAGTTACTTTTCACATCAGTGTATTACAAAACGAATAGTAAGACTTACTGTTTGCAACAAACACAGAAACACACATGTTCACGCTACTCTTTGGAATTTGTACTGTGCCTTCTGTGAATTGGTTTTAGTACTCAACAGGAAAAGATAAAATAATTTACTTAGATGAATGTATGAAAAGTTTTGTAATAAACGCCAATTCATTACTCACACATCACTCTATCATTTGACGCTATATATTCTGAGCGAATGTTACGAGTCGTTAAATAAATAAAATAAAATAAAACAAAGATGTACCCCCCCCCCTTTCTGTGTGTGTAACGGTAGGGCCTACATCGTGCTTTCCGTACCTAACCACCAAACTAACTCCATAGAGCAGAGTCCTTCTTGAGAAGCTAACAGGTCCTCAGCTACCCAAGCAATTCTCCGCATTTTATGGAACACGGAGGTTCATCACCGCGTTCACAAGAGCCCGCCACCTGTTCGTATCCTGGGCCAGGCCAATATAGTCCATGCCCACATCTCACGTCTTGAAGATCCATTTTAATATTATCCTCCCATTTACGCCTGTCTTCAAAGTGGTCTCCTTCCCTCAGGTTTCAGCGCCGAAAACCCTGTATACACCTCCCCTCTTCCCCGTACGTGCTACATGTCTCGCCCATCTCGTTCTTGACTTGATCACTCGAATATTTGGTGAGGAATGCAGAGCATAAATCTTCTCGTTATGTAGTCTTCTCCACTCCCGTGTTACCTTGTCCCTCGTAGGCCCTAATATCTTCCTCAGCAATCTATTCTCGAACCCCGTCAGCCTATGTTCCTCCCTCAATGTGAGACACCAAGTTTTACACCCATACAAAACAACTCGGTGCAGAATTTAGAAACGCTCAAGTACATACGACACTCCCTGTCTTTAATAGGAACCCCACGGCTCATTACCGCAATGTGTGTAACTGCTGCCGGTGTCACATCCGTCGTCTCTCTGTATCGAGTAACGCCAATCAGGAATTAAAGGTAAAGGTAAAGCAATCCCATTACAGGCCTGGACAGACCCTTAGGGTCAGAGTTCAGGCTCCCAGATTTATAGACAATCGGCACATGAAGGTGGTAAGGTTGTCAGCTCTACGCACCGGCCGCCTTTGCCCCCCAGGAAATATTCCTGGTACTCATTTCTGTTAGAGGCTGAGTCGACTCCAGGGTCACAGTGCGACCGAAACGATTATGTCAAGGAAAAATTCCAATGACACCATTGGGAATCGAACCCGCGACGTTCCGGTTTGTAGCGTAGTGCCTCAACCAACTGCGCCACCGCGTGCCCTGTGCAGGAAGTTACCATTCATTATATGACAGTAGCTTAAATACAATGTACTAACGGCTACATGTACAGCATATTGCATAGGAGAGATAAAAGAGCGAACAGAACGTCGGTAGGAAAATGTTAAAGGAGGAGAAAAATTGGCAGACCTAGACGTAGATGGAGGGATAATATTGGGACAGGTAAAGGTAAAACGCAAAGTTTCCCCTGTGCTCGCCATGAAGCTATATGGGCGAATGGAGATATAGCTATAATCATTCTTAAACTCGGCGCTAAATGGAGGTGTCAGCTTCACGCCCCAGCCGCTTTACTCCTGAGGAAAGGGCCCCAGTAACCATTAACCCCAGAACTGGTCTAGAAGCTTTATCCTTTGATTTGTTAAATCAAAAGATAAAGTTTGAGATATCTTTACTTAAAAACCGCCTGGTTTCTCTGCCGCATTCTGTAATTCGACTATCGGGCCTGGTTACCGTCGCTCTAATTATGGTCTTTAACTTAATGGAAAATTCATTTTGATTAACGGACTTTGGCTTGCCCGAACTTTGAAGACCCTAATCTCTTAAACGAGGAGTTGAGCTCGAAGGATCTTATCCAAAACACGACATGTTGCGATGCTTGAGAAGTTGTGTGAGCTTGTAAGCCGCACCGGGCATGGGAAATCCTTCTACCGCTACCGAAGCTCAGAACAAGATTTCACGATTCTATGCACTCCGCGGATGACTGAGATAATGCAATTTGATACCACATCCACTTCTTTTATTGATGTGCATTTGTGATATAAACCTGTTTAAGTCCTAAAGAACTCTGTCACATAGAGTGTGTAATGTCAGCAGTAGACCGTTTGTAAGTTGACGGTCATAAAATGTGTCGACCGGGCGAAACTTTGAGGTTATGGCCGATAAATACAACATGGACAGAAACAAGGTAGACGAAATATGGCGCAAAACGAGGTAAGAGTGAATGACCTTGCAGCACACTGTGACCAAGCACGGAAGTATAATACTATGAAGTACCAACATAGTACAATACGTGATTGAAGGAAAGTTAGAGGGAAGGATAGAAATGACGGGAAGACGATGAAGAAGGCGTAAGCAGCTACAGGATGACCTTAAGCGAAAGAGAAGATACTGGAAATTGAAAGAGGAAGCACTAGATCGCATCCTGTGGACAACTCGCTTTGGAAGAGGCTACGTACCTGTCGTAAGACAGACTACAGAATGAATGAATGAATTAATGAGTGAATAAATGAATACTATTAAAACGCACTTATTGAAGTTCAAACATGTTTCGGTGAGGCGCCATCGTCAGGGTTCAAATGAGCACAAATGGAGAGACTTTCAGACGAGCATAAAGTGAAAAGTATAAAGTGAAAATTACGTACTTTGTGAATTTATAGTACTCTACATTTTACAGTTTAAATCTCCTTTAATCCACACTATATGGTCTGAAAGTCTTTCCATTTGTGCTCATTTGATCCATGATGTCGGCGACCCGCCGAAACATGTTAGGACTTAAAAAGAATAACGTTTTTAATAGTGTATTATGTTAGTATTCTGTAGTATTATATAACAGTGAATGACTTGAATAAGAATGTATTATCGCACTGAGAACATGACATTTTTAGTATTTTAAGATTAATTTCAATCCCAGTTTTAACAGTGGTTACAAGCTGACTTTTATTTAATTTAGAACACTTTTGTGATAGGGCAATATATATATATATATATATATATATATATAATCACTTCAAAACGGCAAGATCGTACCAAGATGGTGTGCACATGAGTAAGTGAAAGAATTTTCATGACACATCGCTGTGTATGTGTGAAGCATATAGTACTAAATCTACACTAACTCAACTGGACAAGACAAATTCTGAAGCTGCATCGCCCGCTTCATAAAGCACTGCTACTCCGCTCCGTGCTACACAAGCTGAACAGAAACCACATCACGTGATTTGCTTTCCAAGCGCTGTTAATGTAGATTCAAGTATTCTGGAATACGACACCCTGTCGACTGGCAATTAGTTACGACGTTTCGGAGGAGCTTGCTGTGTCCATCTTCACGGTGGTTTTAGCCGCACTGAAAATGGATGCAAAAAAACTCCTCCGAAACGTCGGTAAGTAATTATTAATCGACACGACGTCATATCCCAGAAGAGTTTAATCTTCATAATTCACATTACTCACAGCCTACTCTCAAAGATCCTTTTTAATATCATCCTGCCACTTAGGCCTCCTTCTCCAAAACTACCTTTTCCTTTGAGGTTTTGCAACCTTAATTTGTTATAAATCTATCTTCCTTATGCGTGCTTCATGCTCGTCCAATCCGATCTCTTTCATTCGATGAACATAACAAGGTGAAAGGGTAACCTACAGAGAATCAAGCCCCTCATTATGCAGTTTACTTCATTATCATGATGTTTCCTCTTGTTAGGTCCAAACATTTGGCTCAGAATTTCGTTCTCAAACATCCTCAATTTATAATCGTCCTTTAGAATGACATGCTGAGTTTCACAGCCCTATAAAACAAACAAGGCTATAGTAGTCTATATCCTGTATGGAGTGGCCACTGTTCTCGGACAGAAGGCTCTGGTCTTGTCTACAGGTAGTACATGTTATTGCAAAATCGATGGTGCCCAAACCTCCGTGGCACGAGGGCTCACTTCTCCCTCTGCGTCCTACATTCTTTGTGAAACTATCGACTGTGTAGCTTACCTCCCGTTTCACCTGCCGCACTGCCGGCAATTCCGCAGGTTCAACAAAAACCAAAGGTATGCAGTTCTGTAGAAAAATGCTTGGTAGCCTCTTCTGATTCACAGATCGGTACAATACGAGTATAAGGACATAGCTGGACTACAGGCAAGTTACACTATCTGTCTCACGTAAGAGAGTTCAACGGTAATGCAATCCCATTACAGGCCTGGACAGGCCCTTAGGGTTCCAGGAGGTTGAGGCTCCCAGATTTCTAGACAATCGGCACATGAAGGTGGTAAGGTTGTCAGCCCTACGCACCGGCCGCCTTTACCCCCAGGAAATATTCCTAGTACTCATTTCTGTTAGAGGCTGAGTCGACCCCAGGGCCATAGTGCGACCGAAAGGATTATGTCAATGAAAAATTCCAAAGAGAGTTCAAATAATGATCTAAAGACCTAATTATTGGTGTTGTTGATGTTCATGGATTTTTTTTGCGGTGTGGCAGTGGGCTGTGTTGCCTAAGTTAATCAGCACGTTTAACTGTGCTAACAGAACCCGCAGATACCCAGGAGCTACCCAAGCCCGCCTGCAACCTTCCTGAATTATTTATACCCATCTTCGATCTACAAACACATACCTAAATGGTATCCTCCCATATCCCTTCTCGTACTTCAGGTAGCCATTTTGTAAAAGGCCAAGATTCACTCGCAGGGCAATTCATATGGATTTGTGGTGGACGAACTAGCATTGGGACGTCTTTTTCCTAGCAATTCGTTTTTTTCATGTCAGTATCATTCTAGTCAAGCTTCCTGTTCATGCATCTATCACACGGGTGGACAGTGGGCATATTAGATGATGCAGTTCTATGCAGACGGTTGTAACTCACAAGAAGAGAAAAAAGAAACGCTGCTAACGAAGTAATTTATAACACAGACTACTAAACAGCGAATAGTTTAGGAGAAATGTCGATCTACTGCCCAGTTGGTTTTGCGAAAAGAGGAACGCTGACGTACTCTGACCCTTACAGTCACGTATTAATCGATATTCTGGTCCGTGGAAACAAAGAGTAAAATTGGTGCAGTGGTGCCAATTTGTAGCTTGATTGACTATACAGTTCCTGTCAAACACACCGGCCCGGCCATCAAGTTAAAATAAACAGGAAGCCGAGTATTGTTAGATACTGAATACTGGCTTATACAGTATACAAGGTGTGGCTGAATTTCAAACACAGACAGGGATGTTTACCCATTATTACACCGAACACCAGACACGTTGTGTGGTGACAGCGAGTTGCGCTATAGGATTGATGGTCACGTTGCGACAGCTTAACCCGGCGGTGTTCTGTGCGGTTCTTCTCGCTAATGCACCAACAATTGTGGGGCATGTGTTGGTTTGTAACAGCAGAACTTACTGCTGGCGAGGGCAAACCTAACTGGAATAAATACATGAAGTACTGGGCAAAGTCTTCCTTACGCTTAATTTTATTTTTACATGGTGAAGGGCCCCGCAGCAGATGCTACCGACGCACCACAGCCTTAAGGCTTTTTGTGCTACTCTATGATGAAGATGAGCAGTTTTTTACCAAGTTTTACAAGTAATGGAGCACCAGTGGAATAAAATTGACAGGGGAAAACCGACAACTCGGAGAAAAACCTGTCCCAGTGCCACTTTGTCCACCACAAACCCCACATGGACTGACCCGGGATCGAACCCGGGCCTCCGCAGTGAGAGGCCGGCGACTAACCGCCTGAGCCATGGCACGGCCTTACGCTTAATTATACACCCAACAATAACGATGTATGGGGGAGTGAAGGTATAGCTCCACGCATTATAACTTCGGAAGTAGATGGAGGTGAGTGGTTAGATTCAGACCCGCCATTTTACCCCCCCGACGAAACAGAAACCGGCACTCATTATATAGTAGGCTTGGGGAACTAGAGAACAGATTCAGATGATGGTGAAAGACAAAGTGGCTTGATTCTGAAATCGAACCTCAAGTTCTCGGTCGTCCGACGTGTATACTAGTCACTATACTGCGGTATGCCTGTCTCCACAATGAGACATTAATAAATAATTTATTGACAACATTAATATGATCGACCGTAGGGCATGTTGAGTGTAACCTTGCTAAAATCCAAGACTGTAATAGGTGTGACAACACATTCTTATAGCTGTTCCCCCGTCTCCTCTTCCCTTTCTCTCCTGTACATTTGTTTGATATGTAAATAAACTGTAAAAGATCACAGAGCCACGAACTGAGCCGATCACAGTGGCTGCCTGGTAACATACGAACATTGGATTAGTGGGGTTGAATTCCATTCGGAGCATGGATATGTAACATCGCATTTTCTGTATTCACTTGTCCTATTAGGCAGAGGCCTTGCGGTGGACCAAATCCCCCTCCGAGGTATCCTACCAACTGTTTTGGAAAGGATTCGTACTTTCAGAGCTTAATTCTGAAATACATCAGACCAGAAAGTCTAATACGTACGTAATGACGTATTTTGCAGTTCTGCCTTCATTTAAAAGGTAAAGCAACCCCTGTACAGGCCTGGACAGGCCCTGAGCGTTCCAGCAGGTTAAGGCTCCCAGATTGCCAGACAATCGGCACGTGAAGGTAGTAAGGTTGTCAGCCCTACGCACCGGCCGTATTTACCCAAAGGAAATACTCCTGTATTTCTGTTAGAGGCTGAGGCGACCCCAGGGACATAATGCGGCTGGAAGGATTAAGTCAATAAAATATTTCAATGACACTATTGGGGATCGAACCTGCGACCTTCCGGCTTGTAGCGCAGTGCCTGAACCAACTGCGCCACCGCGTGCCCCCTCGCCTTCATTTACTTCCCCTCTTTATGTCGTCACGGGCACAATGAAACTGTAGACCATCTGAGCACAATGCTAATTCATAAAATAGCATAGATGTACAAGAAGTTGCCTCTGCTTACTTTAAATAATAATTATATATTATTAAGTACCTCTTATAAGTAAATAAGTCCGTAGGTTACCAACCTGTCTCTATAGTACAGAAAAGACAACTCATCGTAAATCAGAAGTCCATTTGCATTGCCACGCTCGATCCCGAGGGGAAATCAAATGTATTGAAAATATTAATTTTCTTAATTATTATTTTAAGAATCATAAATACAAATTCTGAAAAACAAACTAATTACATAAAAAGCGTAACGATGTGAGGCACGTCGTGTGGCGGGCAATACCAACTTGTCGGCAGAAACGTCAACACACCGCAGTGCTTCGTAATGCATTCGAACTTGACCATAATATAAGTGTTTAATTTCTTCAACAAGCTTTAAAATCCTTTTAAATTCCGACTAGTGGTTATCGTGCACGAAGGGATGCCAATTTCGCACTTGTCTGTGTGGTTACGGCGTGCGTATCGGCTGTAGTATTAGGCTTTACTGGTACCTTAAGCCATAAGCTCAAAGACAATAATGTACTTGAAATGTTGCATAAATATGAAGGCAGTTGAGGTAATAAACGCGGGCACGTGCGAGGTAAAAGTACTTAATTTCATTCACTGGTATTCAAAATTATTCAAAACAGAAATTTAAATTGTAAAAACAAATCTGATAATGAATGCATCCCCAGCGAACTTTCCTTAACAGTTCGATTGTACGTTTCATCATAAACTCCTAATGCAATTACACTGTGGCAAAATTCTTGTCCGTCCTCAAAGAGCTACTCTAGGCCAATTAGATTTAAGTTTTAAAACGAGACTTTATTTCTGGCTGAAGAAAACACAGCCTTAATAAGCGAGAAAAGACATGTATCGGACAGTAACAATAATGTATGACTCAAGTTTTTTTGTTTATATTGAGATGTTACTACGACAGACGGCAAGGTGTTGCATCTAATACATCGGCTTAGATGTTACTAACGACAGACGGCAAGGTGTTGCATCTAATACATCGGCTTAGATGTTACTACGACAGACGGCAAGGTGTTGCATCTAATACATCGGCTTAGATGTTACTACGACAGACGGCAAGGTGTTGCATCTAATACATCGGCTTAGATGTTACTACGACAGACGGCAAGGTGTTGCATCTAATACATCGGCTATAGAGGTTACTGTTCACGACAGACGGCAAGGTGTTGCATCTAATACATCGGCTTAGATGTTACTACGACAGACGGCAAGGTGTTGCATCTAATACATCGGCTTAGATGTTACTACGACAGACGGCAAGGTGTTGCATCTAATACATCGGCTTAGATGTTACTACGACAGACGGCAAGGTGTTGCATCTAATACATCGGCTTAGATGTTACTACGACAGACGGCAAGGTGTTGCATCTAATACATCGGCTTAGATGTTACTACGACAGACGGCAAGGTGTTGCATCTAATACATCGGCTTAGATGTTACTACGACAGACGGCAAGGTGTTGCATCTAATACATCGGCTTAGATGTTACTACGACAGACGGCAAGGTGTTGCATCTAATACATCGGCTTAGATGTTACTACGACAGACGGCAAGGTGTTGCATCTAATACATCGGCTTAGATGTTACTACGACAGACGGCAAGGTGTTGCATCTAATACATCGGCTTAGATGTTACTACGACAGACGGCAAGGTGTTGCATCTAATACATCGGCTTAGATGTTACTACGACAGACGGCAAGGTGTTGCATCTAATACATCGGCTTAGATGTTACTACGACAGACGGCAAGGTGTTGCATCTAATACATCGGCTTAGATGTTACTACGACAGACGGCAAGGTGTTGCATCTAATACATCGGCTTAGATGTTACTACGACAGACGGCAAGGTGTTGCATCTAATACATCGGCTTAGATGTTACTACGACAGACGGCAAGGTGTTGCATCTAATACATCGGCTTAGATGTTACTACGACAGACGGCAAGGTGTTGCATCTAATACATCGGCTTAGATGTTACTACGACAGACGGCAAGGTGTTGCATCTAATACATCGGCTTAGATGTTACTACGACAGACGGCAAGGTGTTGCATCTAATACATCGGCTTAGATGTTACTACGACAGACGGCAAGGTGTTGCATCTAATACATCGGCTTAGATGTTACTACGACAGACGGCAAGGTGTTGCATCTAATACATCGGCTTAGATGTTACTACGACAGACGGCAAGGTGTTGCATCTAATACATCGGCTTAGATGTTACTACGACAGACGGCAAGGTGTTGCATCTAATACATCGGCTTAGATGTTACTACGACAGACGGCAAGGTGTTGCATCTAATACATCGGCTTAGATGTTACTACGACAGACGGCAAGGTGTTGCATCTAATACATCGGCTTAGATGTTACTACGACAGACGGCAAGGTGTTGCATCTAATACATCGGCTTAGATGTTACTACGACAGACGGCAAGGTGTTGCATCTAATACATCGGCTTAGATGTTACTACGACAGACGGCAAGGTGTTGCATCTAATACATCGGCTTAGATGTTACTACGACAGACGGCAAGGTGTTGCATCTAATACATCGGCTTAGATGTTACTACGACAGACGGCAAGGTGTTGCATCTAATACATCGGCTTAGATGTTACTACGACAGACGGCAAGGTGTTGCATCTAATACATCGGCTTAGATGTTACTACGACAGACGGCAAGGTGTTGCATCTAATACATCGGCTTAGATGTTACTACGACAGACGGCAAGGTGTTGCATCTAATACATCGGCTTAGATGTTACTACGACAGACGGCAAGGTGTTGCATCTAATACATCGGCTTAGATGTTACTACGACAGACGGCAAGGTGTTGCATCTAATACATCGGCTTAGATGTTACTACGACAGACGGCAAGGTGTTGCATCTAATACATCGGCTTAGATGTTACTACGACAGACGGCAAGGTGTTGCATCTAATACATCGGCTTAGATGTTACTACGACAGACGGCAAGGTGTTGCATCTAATACATCGGCTTAGATGTTACTACGACAGACGGCAAGGTGTTGCATCTAATACATCGGCTTAGATGTTACTACGACAGACGGCAAGGTGTTGCATCTAATACATCGGCTTAGATGTTACTACGACAGACGGCAAGGTGTTGCATCTAATACATCGGCTTAGATGTTACTACGACAGACGGCAAGGTGTTGCATCTAATACATCGGCTTAGATGTTACTACGACAGACGGCAAGGTGTTGCATCTAATACATCGGCTTAGATGTTACTACGACAGACGGCAAGGTGTTGCATCTAATACATCGCTTAGATGTTACTACGACAGACGGCAAGGTGTTGCATCTAATACATCGGCTTAGATCTGCTAAGAACGTGGAGTACACCGAAAAAATGAATCAGTTTAAAGAAGCCTGACAAGCATAATATAGATGTAACAATATTTCAGTGTGACGTGTACATACTTCGTGTCTGGACAAAGGTTTTTCAAGTATCTGCTTCGCATCGATTTCCGTCTTGATTAAAAAATACGATAATCTAGGGTGTTCGAAGTCCGTGAAAACTTCCGACCAAGACAATAAACATTTTAATATAAATTCCGAAGCGATATGTTTTTAATAATAACTAAGAGCCTGCGGTACCTGAAAAATCGAAAGTTGGGAAAAGAGATGGGCGCTTCTATTAAATCACAGCAAAACACAGGCCATACGAGAAATATTGATTTACCGACTACCTGTTATGTTGAGAACATGATCTTAAGGAGACAAGCGCCATTCAAAGGTTTCTTTTGCATATGATCAAGAAACGAAGAATATATTGTAATCGAAAATCCATGGTTTTGTATGCCATCCTGAGTACATGACGCTTTAATACATGGCACGCAGATACTCCGCCGGCCATCTCTCTCGTCGACCAGTTACGCCTTGATTTCAGGCTTCCGCCGCGACGTTGATGAGATCTGCGCTCTTCTGGGATATTACGCGGCGTCGTGTGGTAATTGTTTACCGACATTTCGTGACAACGTGTCGGTCCCATCTTTACGGGTCAAGAGTCCGAGTAGGAATGAAAGCCAGCAACCTATAACGTAGATTCTGGAAAGTACGGCGAGGTAGCAATACGTAGATGTGATGACGGCCGATAGGGTAGAACCAGGGTGAGAGAGGAGTGGATACAAACAACGTAAAGCTGCTAGGGGTAACTGTCATCACATCTACGTATTGCTACCTCGCCGTACTTTCCAGAATCTACGTTATAGGTTGCTGGCTTTCATTCCTACTCGGACTCTTGACCCGTGAACATGGGACCGACACGTTGTCACGAAATGTCGGTAAACAATTACCACACGACGCCGCGTAATATCTCAGAAAAGCGCAGTTAGGCCTGTGTGAGAAGATATGACATAAAAGCCTAAATACTTAAAAAAGAAAGAAAAAAAAACTCGGAAATTCTCAAGAAACGTTGTCATCCAGGACCTGTTCAACGGTGATCAGTCCTTGCCTGATGCAAGTACACAAACATCTGACGAGGGAAGGGAGGTCGAATCAGACACTGATCAGATCTGAAATAAAATTAGCATCTATTAATATTTCTGACAACGCCCGTGCAAATTAGTGCATTTTCTCTTTGATTTCAGGCTGCCGCCGCTATGTTGATGAGACCTGCGCTCTTCTGGGATATTACGCAGCGTCGAACGGTAATTGTTTACCGACGTTTCGGGACAATGTATCGGTCCCATCGTCACGGGTCAATTACCACACGACGCCGCGTAATACACTAGTGCATTTTCTTTTATTTTGATGGCAGATTAACTGAAACAAAAGTTTTGTATAAAGGATGAGGAAATAAAATAAGATAATTAGTGTCTATGGCTGAATGTCAATGTATTGCAGAGTACTATGAAGCGTTTTTATAATACTTTGGAATATTATATATTTTCTGGTATACAGGATTCCTGTTTTCCACCTACAACTCACACCAAATTCATGAGTTACTGTCTGTTATTCGCGATTATTAAACAGGTGTGTATTAATTAATAAATCCAGCATAAGTTCTTCACATCAAATATCGTTTCATTTTACCAGAAAGAAGCAGCCGCAGACGTCTTGGTAGATAGGTGTCGAGCTAACAAACATACCGTAAAGAAAACTAGTAGCATGTTACGAGCTGTCACAAACATTAGGCCCAGTAACTGGTGTTTTTAAATGTACAATTATGTACATCGAAAATGAAACTTCAATTGTCTCGATGTACGTAAATCTCAAGTAAATGTATCCTTGTCAACGCCATGAAGGTGTATATGGGGAGTAGACGTGTACCTCTTGTACTCATTCTTAACCTCGGCGCTAGGTGGAGGTGAGTGGTCAACATCACGCTCCAGTCGCTTTAACCCCCGGGAAAGGACCCCGGTACCCATTGAATAGGAGGTTATGTGGGCTCCAGTGCTGGTCTGAACGTCTGCGTAAAACTGAGGTACTTCCTATATAACACAGGACGCAGAAATTCACTTGAAGCGCGCAGTATCCTGGTAGGCTTTGTAGCCTACAAGTATGTGCAAAGTTATGGAATTCCACACGTTAGAAGGATGCAGACGGGAAGGTGCAGAGTACGAATGCCTCTGTCACTACTCAGTGAGTTCAGATGTAAATTTATTTCTTTTACGCCCCATCTCTTTGCTCAATAAAGTATGGCTGTAGATAGCATTCCCTTCCGTCCATAGCTAGCAGGAAGACCCTTAAGGAATCTCTTCCATCTTCCCATTCCACGACCTCATTCAGACTATACAACGTTTTCTTTTTCTTACCATCCTCCCACCATTCAATTCCCATTTCCTCGCTTCCTAGTGCAGCAGTCGTGGTCTATTCTCTTTACAACGCCGTTACGGCATGTTACAGTCAGTCTCATTATAGTCTCCTTCCCTTCCCCTGTGGCTTTTACCGCCACCACCTCGGCACTTCCAGTCTTTTGCTACGGGGTTTCGGAACGAGACCGGAGCACTCCGCACGCAAGGTAGTCAACCCACCGATACACGTCAATAATATGGCGGAACATGCAAACACAGGCGATGGCTGCGCCACGTACACGCGGGTTTCGGTACTACTGCTATGTTCATAACGTGTTTTTTCTTTCTTTTTTGAAATTGCATGACGTACAACAGGCTTGATTATGCAACAAATGGCCGTCAAAAGTAAACGAAATGTCTGAAATCGCAGAAAACGCATCTAGCAAACATGTGAAGTCAGGTATACATAATATTATACATATTCCGTGCAGCTGTTTTACATATATAAGTTTATTTATACCAACTGGTATAAATAAACTTATATATGTAAAGTCAGGGGTCAATTTGCCAGCCAAGAAAACAATTCTGTTCCTCAGATATTTCTCCACAAGAGATACCGCGCCTCCTCACGCCATTCTAATTATCATCACATAAAATATAAAGTTTCACCCTATAACCTGCCATAAAGGCACAGAGGGGGAGTAGATGTAAAGCTCTACGCTTTCTTTAACCTCGGCGATAGATGGGGTGGGTGGTTAACGCTAGGCTCCGGCCGTTTTACCCCCGGAAATGACGCGGTACGCAGTGTATAGGAGACTGGGTGGGCCCCAGGGTCGGTCTGGACGGGTGCGGAAAATCTCGCCCCTACTGGGCATCCATCCTCAGACCGTCCAGCCGGTAGCGAGTAGCTATACCGACTGAGCTATCCCGGCCCTTCATCACATAAAATATAAGACCTAAAATACTGTTCAGTGAGTTACATAACAAGTAAAAACAATAATTTTCTCTTCAGTTGTGTTGTTAACTACGGAGATAGATACGCAGCACGCGGCACACTATTTACGAATAAACTGATTTTTCACTCGTCACGAACGAGCAGACACATGAGTTTGCTGAGCTCTGAGTAGAGGCGTCTGTTGTTTTGTTGTTGTTGTTGGAGTGGGATGAGACTACGGTCTTCAGAACTACAGCCTCAATGGGTCTATTGTGTCCGTCCTAGATGATAGATGGAGAGTTGATAGAATAATAATCGTTAAGGGAAAATCCAGCTGTTCAGGCAAATACCTGCTGAAGCGCACTTCTTCCACTACAAATTCTACTTAACCTAGGCTGGGGTTAAACCTGGGTCTACATTCTAAATCTGAGTATTCTTTTCGACTCGGATTTGAATGAAACATCACGCACAATGAAACATCACGCGCAATGAAACATCACGCGCAATGAACATCACGCAGCTGGATCCTACCTCAGAAGCTCACAGTCGCTCGGGTTGATCAAGAATTCTCCGTCTCTTATTGAACAAAAAGGTTCATTCCCTTATTAACAACAGACTGCTATTGTAGCTTACAGCGAGTCAGCTGACTCCTCTTCACACCACACACCCTCAAATACTGTCCATTTAAAGTTTCATTTTAATGTCACGCATATTCTGACATCTATGCCTTGGCCTCCCAAACACTCTCTTTCCTTCATCAGAATTATGTATTCACGCCTTTTCACTCTCACACGTGCTACATCCCCGGCCTATCTCATATCCCTTGATGTGAACACCTTAACATAGGCCTATTTTGTGAAGTGTATAAAATATAAAGCTTTTCAAGATGTAATTTTCTCCAGCCTTTTATTACACCCTCTTAGATTCAAGTATTCCTGGTCTGCACCCTGTTCTCAAATAACCGCACACCTCGCTGCTTCAGGGTCATAAATAAAGTGTAACACCATTATACACAACATGTAAAATTATATTCGGGTCCATTTTATTTCATACTCAGTTTTTTTTTAATAAGAAAAGGGGCGATAGCACGATAGTGAAATGAAAGATAGAAAGCACTCCCCGAATTTAATCTGCTCTTATTTCTTGTGAACGTAATTTTGTTTGTTACGAAATGTTACGCACAAGCACTGTGCATATGTACCTGAAGGTAAAGTAAACAGACTGGATGATAATAACAGTGTCTGGCATGCTTACAGCAACTATTAATGGCAAGTGATCAATCACTGTGATTTATTATCAGACAGTACAAAAGAGGAGATTCATTGCGACCCTAAATTTTTATGATCAGCTGGAAGATTTAAAAGCCGTTCATACGCGCAATCAGATTGGCAGTTTGGGCACAAGCACAGTCACTAATTACCCTCGTTGTGTGCATTATGGGTTGCTTCCCTAAATGGTGAAGCATTTTGCTGTAAGAATAATGATGCCGATGACAGTGTACGGTCATTAGGGCTATGGACAATGAACTGTACCGACGGGTATGGTTAACATTCCGCATAGCGATGACTTGCTTAATTATGGAAAAATACAATATGTACTTTTGTTTCTTCTTGTATCTAAAAATGAAGACAGTTTTACTGAAAGGAGTGGTGTTATGGACCCGTGCGGTCAGATTTGGGACACCGTCTATTACTGCACCTTGTCTGACGTTAGAAATGGCAACTGCTTTTGACTGGTGCCATGGCTCAGAAGGTTAGGCACCGGGAACTGACCGCTGAGGTCCAGGTTCAATCCTAGACCAGTCTACATGAGATAAAAACTTGGCACAGCAGCAGGCTTTTCCCTCGCACTTCGGTTCTTCCCTCTCAGTATCATTCCACCAACGCTGCATAACCAGACACGTAATTCATTCATCTACTATGGACGTCATATAATCTCAGCAATCGACAGCGTCGTTAAATAATACACTTCTCCCTCGCTGTCCGTCACCAGTACTTTGATCAGAACAGTTACAACACAAGCCTCTTGGTGCTGGCCAGCCACAGACCGTCCATTAGAGATAAGTTAAACGCACAGTCGAATACTGAATCTGGATAAACAGAAGTCGGAAGCTTTTGATGCAACAGACAATCTGTGGTTTACTGAGTAAGCAGCTGAGCTTTATTGGAATTTCAAAGTGATCATAATAAATAATGGAAGCCTTTGTACGAAGCTGCCTCTTAAAAGTTTTCAAATTCGTAGCGTGAATATTCAGTGAAGAAGCATTAAGGACTTTGCACTTCTGGGATGTTACGTGGTGAAAATTGGTATTTGGTTACCGTCGTTTCGGGACAGCCTATCGGCCATCTTCGAGGTAAAGCAGTCCAAGAAGAAGTTGCATTAACTTATGAATGCGTCAAGACATACCTATGTTTCGGACAGCATTGCAGCATCGTACTTTGTCCATTAAATTTATCACGAACGTTTCAAGTTTATGTGTGAATGCACAGCAAAACTGTGACTTTTAGTAGCCTTCTAGGACTATATACTCTATATGAAAGCATCAGTGGAGGGATTGTCTGTGGAAATCTTGGGTAGAGATGGGAATTGTCAAAATTTCCCATTGAGATGTGAAGCGAGCGTTTATAGTAGTTGAATGAAGAGCAACTTTAACGTCATAATATCTACGTTTATCACTTCCAAATGGTCTCTTTCCTTCAGGTTTTACTACCAAAAACCCGCATGCATTTCTCGCCTCCCCCATGTCCTGCCCATCTCATTCATCTGGATTTGATCACCCTAATAATATTTGCCGAGGTGTACAAATTATGCGTCCTCCTCTTGTGAGCGTTATTTTCTCCTCTTGATGTGACAGGCCAAGTTTCAGATCTATGTAAAGAAACAGGCAAAGTGATTAGCCATGAAATCCCATATAAATGTACATATTTATTAATTTTACTTACTTCCTTTAATTTTAAGTCTAATTAGATCGTTGGAATGAGTTTCACATGGGGCCAGAACGTTACTGCTTACGTCACACCGAGTTCGACAGAACTGGAAGCATTGTGAACTGTTCCGTAGACTTGGAAACATTTTGAAACGCAGGCACGCTAACGTAGCCTATGCAGTGACGAATTGCCGTTCTTTGTATTGTGTGCAGACGCCAGCCAAGGGCAAACCCCTTTCTTATGGGGCATGAGTATGGATTTGAGTGGAACAAGATGTAAGTTGCCGGCTTTTCACCACGGAGTGCCGGGTTCAATCTCAGGCCAGTGCATGTGGAATTTGTGGTGGAAAGAAGTGGCACTAAGGTTTATCTCCAAGTACTTCAACTTTCCCCAGTGAGTATCATTCCACCGGGCTCCATGCTCATTCATTCATCTATCACCGACGCTATACGATCTCGGCAATTGACAGCGTCTTTAAATAACACATTTGAATATATACCTAAAGCTGCAGCTACAAAGCAAGGCTTAGGGTTCTTCCTTTCTTTATCGTTTCCCACCACAGACCCAATTCAAACAGTCTTCTGTTGTCACGCTGAGGCACGACACTCTCCTCAGTATATCAGGGGACTCCCCCAGCTCACTCGGTGGACGTTTAAATACACGTGACACCAGTTTCTCAGACCGGGTCGATACGGTTACGCTACATGCATTTACACGTTTAAGGAGAAGTTACAAGTGAAACCTCGAATCCCTCCGATTCTCATGCTTTCTTATTCAACAGACCGTATTATCTTTGTTTAATGACAACAGTTTATTCAACCTCTACTTTAGACAAGAGTGGGAATTTGTACTCCAGTGTACATATATCTTCTGAAAGCATTCTTTATTGTTTTTGCGTACTTCGTTGTCTTTATATTCATTTAATAAAGACACCAACGTACTATTCAATGCTGACCACACTGTATGGTGTAATATATTTCCTTATACCACGTTAGAGATCGACCATTCTTTTTCTTTCATGGCGCTCCAGACCATAGTAGGCGAGGGTCTCCTCGTTATCGAGGCTTCACGATCACAGTTAGGCACACCACACTCGGTAGGACTCCTCTGGACGAGTGATCAGCCCGTCGCAGAGACCTCTACCTGACAACACACAACACCCACAACAGACAGACATCCATGCCCTCGGCGGGATTCGAACCCGCAATCCCAGCAAGCGAGAGCCCGCAGACCCACACCTTAACCGCGCGGCCACTGAGATCGACAGAGATCGACCATACTCAGTATTTAGCAGAACAAAAAGCAGGTGTAGATATAAACTAGATATGAGCTGCTATGTTACGTCAAATAGCCTAAAAAATTTTGCAGCAGAAATCTGTTTTTTAGAGCCTAATTTGGAATTTATATAAAGCAGATGTTACACTTGACCGATAAGCTTTACACTTTAAATTCACTGAAGAAAGTTTAGCATTTAACCTCAGTAACAAATGTTTTCGCAGTCCGTACACTAATTGCGGACGGACAGACGTACCCGCTGTATGCACTCACGTGTCTGCGGACACATTACAAGTCTCACAGTTCTGTTCAACAGACCGCAACGTCCATGTTGAACGACAGTCATTTATGCGAACTGAAGTTTAAAAAATTAAAGTTGTGCCGCGTGTAGAGCACGGTGACAGAGTAGTCGTTGCAGGGAGACAGTGGTAACCACTTTATCAATCTGACGCGTTCAACAAACCAACGCCATATTACTATGCAACTGAAACCCGAGGAAATTCGAAGCATTACAATTTATCACGTGCAAATGTACAGACGGGTTCAAAATACCGGTCTATCAGGCAAGTATCTTAAAGCAACCTGCTGAATTTTCCACATAATACGCCACTGTATAGCTCGTAAACTGTTCTACACAGATTGAGACAGTTGTCAAACCACGGGCTTATTTTATCTACCCGCTGTCTGTAGAAAGTGGGTGTCTGTTCCTTCAACTTCAGTTTCACTGCTGTTACCTAACATTATTAGCTTTAAACTTGCGAGTTGTGTTTCCGCCGCTTGCAGTACGGAGTGTGAGGATCGCAATGAATTGCAATGGGATCGCACTTGACTGGCGTAAATGGGATCGAGTAACAGGGCGGGTGCCGATCCCAGTGGCCGTGCGGTCTAAGGTGTGGGTCTTCGGCCGCTCGCTTACTAGGATCGTGGGTTCGAATACGGGGCACGCGGTGGCGCAGTTGGTTGAGGCACCGCGCTACAAACCGGAACGTCGCGGGTTCGATTCCCGATGGTGTCACTGGAATCCCAGTGGCCGCGCGGTCTAAGGCGTGGGTCTACGGCCGCTCGCTTACTGGGATTGTGGGTTCGAATCGCCGATCCCAGTGGTCGTGCGGTCTAAGGCGTGGGTCTACGGGCCGCTCGCTTACTGGCATCGTGGGTTCGAATCCCATCGGGGGCATGGATGTTTGTGTTGTGTCTGTTGTAAGGGCGGTAGCATGGAACGTAAAGTGACATGAAGGACGAAAGGATTTAAACAGTACAAAAATGGATCAAAGGGGAAAAACCCCGGACAGACAAAAAAATCCCACCGGGGGCATGGATGTTTGTGTTGTTTGTTTTAAGGACAGTAGTATGGAACGTAAAGTGACATGAAGGACGAAAGGATTTAAACAGTACAAAAATGGATCAAAGGGGGAAAAACCCCGGACAGGCAAAAAAAAAAAAAAAAAAAAAAAAAAAAAAAAAAAAAAAAAAAAAAAATATGTCTGTCTCTTGTGAGTGTTGTGTGTTGTCAAGTAGAGGTCTCTGCGACGGGCTGATCCCTCGTCCAGAGGAGTCCTACCGAGTGTGGTGTGCCTAATGTGTGTGATCATGAAACCTCGACGAAACGAGGAGGCCCAGGCCCATATAGGGCTGTCGAGCTATAAGGAAAAAAAAAACAGGGCGGGTAATCGAAATGCTAATTAATCCGAAGCAACAATAAAATTATACCAATCAATAAAAATAATCACTTGCATTTACCTTGATTTCAGGCTTCCGCCGCGATGTTGATTAGATCTGCGCTCTTCTGGGATATTACGCGGCGTCGTGTGGTAATTGTTTACCGACGTTTCGGGACTACGTATCGGTCCCATCTTCACGGGTCAAGAGTCCGAGTAGGAAAATTGACCCGTGAAGATGGGACAGATACGTTGTCCCGAAACGTCGGTAAACAATTACCACACGATGCCGCGTAATATCGCAGGCAAGCGCAGATTTCATTTGCATTTACTAAATATAACAGTGATTTGCCAATTAAAGGTACTAACTAACTACACAGAGCAGAGTTCTTATTAAAAAGCCAATATTTTCTCAGTTAGTAAAGACATTTCCTGCACTTTGTGCAGACCGAAAGTTCATTACCGTGTTCACAACAGCCCGCTACTTATCCCTCTCCTGAGCCAAATAAAGCCAGTTTACCCGAATCCTATTTTTAAAGATACATTTTAATGTGATTCTCCCATTTACGCCTAGGTCTTCCAAGGGGCATTTTTAATTCAGGTTTCTGCACTAAAACCCTGTAATATAAGTTCCTTCACTCCCTAATGCTTGCCAAAGGCCCTGACAGTCTCATCTGTACAAAGTGCAACAATGGTGTTCAAATGTCTGTAATACTAATATAAGCTAGGCTGTTATATTCATTACTATACACTATTTTCGTCTGAAATGAAGGCAGGTATGCCACAAACCAGTTTAAAAGAGCAGACGGGACACTGTAAATTAAAGATACGTGTCCGGACCACGTTATACGTTTAGAAACTACGTACGAACTTCGCAAAAACCAGTACGTAGACAGTCTGATTAGTATGACAACAAGAACTTGAAACCAACCATTACGTAGACATTTCACATTATATTCACCGTGCATTTTGTATAATTGACTAATTCACACCAACAAATGCACAAAGACAAGTTATGTCATTAATTCCTTTATTAAAAGGTTACCGGGGTAACCTTTTAATAAAGGAATTAATGACATAACTTGTCTTTGTGCATTTGTTGGTGTGAATTAGTTATTCATTACATAGACAGTCTGGTAGTGTGACAATAATAACTTTAGGACAAACCAGTAAGTAGACAGTCTGGTAATATGACAACATGAAGTCCTTCGACTCCACAAAGTACGTCGCGCTGTCTCTTTCGGTGCTAGGAACTACAGAGCGTCATATACAGCGACTGATATTGACAGTTGCTTGACAGGTCAGACTCCTTCAGCTTTAAGCGCCACGACGCTGCGCTACATAAGAAACTCTCTGACTTCTACGGAAACTTTTTTAATATGGGTCAGAAGGCTGTACAAGCACTGTCGCAGAACGTTACATACAGCCTGCTTCAATGCACCTCAGAGCCTCTACAGGTCGCAGAACGTTACATACAGCCTACTTCAATGCACCTCAGAGCCTCTACAGGTCGCACTGTCGCAGAACGTTACATACAGCCTGCTTCAATGCACCTCAGAGCCTCTACAGGTCGCAGAACGTTACATACAGCCTACTTCAATGCACCTCAGAGCCTCTACAGGTCGCAGAACGTTACATACAGCCTACTTCAATGCACCTCAGAGCCTCTACAGGTCGCACTGTCGCAGAACGTTACATACAGCCTGCTTCAATGCACCTCAGAGCCTCTACAGGTCGCAGAACGTTACATACAGCCTACTTCAATGCACCTCAGAGCCTCTACAGGTCGCACTGTCGCAGAACGTTACATACAGCCTGCTTCAATGCACCTCAGAGCCTCTACAGGTCGCAGAACGTTACATACAGCCTACTTCAATGCACCTCAGAGCCTCTACAGGTCGCACTGTCGCAGAACGTTACATACAGCCTGCTTCAATGCACCTCAGAGCCTCTACAGGTCGCAGAACGTTACATACAGCCTACTTCAATGCACCTCAGAGCCTCTACAGGTCGCACTGTCGCAGAACGTTACATACAGCCTGCTTCAATGCACCTCAGAGCCTCTACAGGTCGCAGAACGTTACATACAGCCTGCTTCAATGCACCTCAGAGCCTCTACAGGTCGCACTGTCGCAGAACGTTACATACAGCCTGCTTCAATGCACCTCAGAGCCTCTACAGGTCGCACTGTCGCAGAACGTTACATACAGCCTGCTTCAATGCACCTCAGAGCCTCTACAGGTCGCACTGTCGCAGAACGTTACATACAGCCTGCTTCAATGCACCTCAGAGCCTCTACAGGTCGCACTGTCGCAGAACGTTACATACAGCCTATTTCAATGCACCTCAGAGCCTCTACAGGTCGCACTGTCGCAGAACGTTACATACAGCCTATTTCAATGCACCTCAGAGCCTCTACAGGTCGCACTGTCGCAGAACGTTACATACAGCCTACTTCAATACACCTCAGAGCCTCTACAGGTCGCAGAACGTTACATACAGCCTACTTCAATACACCTCAGAGCCTCTACAGGTCGCAGAACGTTACATACAGCCTACTTCAATGCACCTCAGAGCCTCTACAGGTCGCAGAACGTTACATACAGCCTGCTTCAATGCACCTCAGAGCCTCTACAGGTCGCACTGTCGCAGAACGTTACATACAGCCTACTTCAATACACCTCAGAGCCTCTACAGGTCGCAGAACGTTACATACAGCCTACTTCAATACACCTCAGAGCCTCTACAGGTCGCAGAACGTTACATACAGCCTACTTCAATACACCTCAGAGCCTCTACAGGTCGCAGAACGTTACATACAGCCTATTTCAATGCACCTCAGAGCCTCTACAGGTCGCAGAACGTCACATAGAGCCTATTTCAATGCACCTCAGAGCCTCTACAGGTCGCAGAACGTCACATACAGCCTATTTCAATGCACCTCAGAGCCTCTACAGGTCGCAGAACGTTACATACAGCCTGCTTCAATGCACCTCAGAGCCTCTACAGGTCGCAGAACGTCACATAGAGCCCATTTCAATGCACCTCAGAGCCTCTACAGGTCGCAGAACGTCACATACAGCCTATTTCAATGCATCTCAGAGCCTCTACAGGTCGCAGAACGTTACATACAGCCTATTTCAATGCACCTCAGAGCCTCTACAGGTCGCAGAACGTCACATACAGCCTATTTCAATGCACCTCAGAGCCTCTACAGGTCGCAGAACGTCACATACAGCCTATTTCAATGCACCTCAGAGCCTCTACAGGTCGCAGAACGTCACATACAGCCTATTTCAATGCATCTCAGAGCCTCTACAGGTCGCAGAACGTTACATACAGCCTACTTCAATACACCTCAGAGCCTCTACAGGTCGCAGAACGTTACATACAGCCTACTTTAATACACCTCAGAGCATCTACAGGTCGCAGGAAGCTTAGAAATGTGTAATCTCTCCCCCCTCCAATGTACACAATTTTGCAAATGCTTTCCTTGCGAATTTACATTTATCTACTTTATTAACATTCATTTACGCGTATAGCAAATACAACCCTGTTTCTCTGATGTTTTGTCTTCGAGCTGTATACTGTGCTGAATTGTTACGGCAGAATTACACATGGAAAGCAGTTACATTCAGCATCATGCATATGTGTTGGCAAAGATGATTAAGAACAACCACCAGTCTACAACAATTCCCTTCCCTTTCCTTGCACAAGATGCGCCGGTAGAATGTGACGATTTTCAGATAGCTGTTTTCATCAATTGGGTCAAATGTAATAAAAACAAAGTGACGAAGAATCAGTATTAAAATGTCACTTAATAGACGCTTTTTAGTTTTTAAACATTTCACATCGTAACTGGTCTCTCTGGCATGCAATACATTCATCTAATCGTGATCGAAGTAAGAACATGTTAAAACAGAAAACTCTAAAATTGGTAAAATTTTAGGTCTCTTGGGATGCCGTTACAAGCAGGCTTTACCATACTGTTTCTTTGGGCGTATCCACTCTTATGCCCCTTCTTCCTGACGCGCCCTACGAATAGGGAAGGCCAAACATGATTACATGATAATCACATTTACCCCTACTCCATCGACCCGCACACAGGTTTAAATATCTAAAGCATCGCAGAGCAATTATTCGTACTCTAGTGGAGACATTCAGAGAGTAGAGGGCGAGCTGGACAGTGTTAAATTGTTAAGGGCTCCCCTCGCAAATTATTGTCATCCATTAAATTACTCTTACAGCAGAAGTGCTACATGAGCAGGAGAGGGTAATGCCACTCGTATTTAAGCATTGTAATGAAGGGGAACAAAAGCAGGTTCCAAGCAGAAAGTTATAAGGCTCGCTCTCCCCTGTATAAATTTGTAGACTCACGGATCCAATGACATTATTTTAATGTATTTATTTTTCTGAAGGACTTTTCCAGCACAAATTCTGTGTACGTTAAATACCCGGATATAACGCCATAGATTTTGACCTCTTCATGTTGTAATTCCGATGGTTCAATGTAGTGATTAGGTTTGTTTAGGACCACTCTATACCAATTATACCAAATTTCACACGCCTGTCTGCGATGTTTCATTATTTCTGACCATTATATTGAAAGTCAAAGATAATTTTTGCACTACCGCCATATTATTACATTAAATAGCGTATTACAAAAAGGTCATAACAATTACAGTTTAATATTTTTCAAATAAATAAAGCCATGAATCATTTTAGGACCCTAAAGTGGCGCTATTGTCCCTTCCACCTTACGAGTCGTGCGCGCTGTCACATGGTTATTTTTTTTTCAATGGCTCGACCGCCCCTTGGGGGCCAAGGCCACCTCATCTGTTAAGGCTTCACGATAACACTTCAGACACAACACACTCGGTATGACTCCTCTGGACGAGGGACCAGCCCGTCGCAGAGACCTCTACCTGACAATACACAACACTCACAAGAGACAAGACATCCGTGCCCTCGGCGGGATTCGAATCCACAATCCCAGTAAGCGAGCGGCCGTAGACCCACGCCATAGACCGGCCACTGGGATCGGCCACATTGTTTAGTGATATAAAAATAAAAAATCACGGCATTGGGTTAGTCTCCAATCCTCACACCAAAGTTTCGCGAAAATCGGTCAGCTGTTTCAAAAGTTGAAAGTTTGGAAACACACACACACCACACACGTACGCACACATGCACGCACACACGCCCACACACAAAACAGCATGATGATATAACACTACTTTATTTCTGTAACAAACTAGATAAAGCTAGAGAAGAATGAGTGAAACCTGTCGCATCAAGGAATGTAAACAAGTTACTGAAGTCGGAACCACAATACGCAGAGGCCTATGCTACAGCCACTACGTCACGATTCCTTTGGTACACAAAGCCATACACTTCCAGCAGCGGATTTTACAAATCAGAGGACTTGTTCCAGCAAAGCCATTAGACCTTGAATCTCTTCAATTACGGCAACCTTTCAGTAACAGCAAGAGAAAAGTTATTCCCTCGTAATTTCATATTGAGCACAAATTTTGAACTGTTGAAAGCCCCTTTAAACCTTTTGATAGATGAAAGGGAAATCGGCTCTCTCTTTAGTTGTTTGGAATGCAGTCAAATTAACAAGTCCCACTTTACCTGCCCACATAGTACGTATGTTGAATGACCATAGTTTAGCTGTTTCAACTGTATGAAATTACATAAACATTTGGAGTATATAAGGGAATGGCTGCTAGCCATTAATTGGGTAAGCACGCACACAAGTTCTACACGTACATGAAACGAGAATTACCGGCACGTTTCGTGGTCTTATCCAACACTTCAACTAGCGCCCACAGTCTTCACTTCAAAGGCCTGCGACATTTGATCGATTTTGTTTGTACGTTATGACAGCTCCGTATCAAAGCCTCAGGAAGATCCCTCGACCGCGCGAGGAACATGTCATCTTTTCTCACACTCCAGTATAGAATATTCCTTCCAGCGGTTCTTACCCGGATAATATGCATATTCTCTCGCTTTACTGCAAGCCGCGATGAATGGTGTACTCTGCTACAGAATCCACACAGAATGTCTTCAAACACTTTACAGCACCTACCCAATTGTCACCGCGATATACATCCAATAACAGGCCACTACACAACATTTCTCTGTCACGTACAGTCCTTATTACTAACCACACGAAACACATCGAGTGAACTCCAAACGATTCACAACACCTCTCTAAGTACTTCGCATCGTTGTTTGCACCGTAAATTTTTATTGAGTTACTGTCTAGAAAGTTACAAACAATAATGCATCATTTTAATGCTTAACAAAAGTTGTTACAAGATCATTTCAGGAGTTGAAATTATCTTGTAACAAACCTTGTTAAGAATTAAATGGTGCATTATTGTTGGTAACTTTCTGGACAGCACCTCTCGAAGATTTACATAGATATAACACCAGACGAACTGGATGGCCACTGCCAAAGTTCACACGGCCGCCACATTATTGTACAAATTATATGGAATTAAAGAGAACAAGACTGGAAACTGTAAATGGGCTTTGGGTAAATAGTGTTTATATTGGGCCGGTCAGAATCAATTTTAGATTCTCCCGGCAATTTTTGGAGTAGACAAGAAATAAAAAAATTCGTCGTATTTATTCGAAATTTCCGAAGATAAACATGGTGAAAGACATTACCTCCCCACTACCCATTAATTTTTTGTACTTCGTCTAGACAGCCCATAACAAAGACCACACGGGGGTAGCGCTATTCTGGGGACACGGAGAGGACACTGCCCAGAATAATTCTATTCCCAGCTTGTTACTAAGCTCTGCTCATTGTTTCACAGATTTTCCACCCTCCGCTCCATAAAACTTCCTGCAACAAATGTCCCTGGGAGGGACGGTGGCGGTAACAATGTAGGAACAATTAAAATAGCGGGGTTCAGCAGAGTAGAATAAATTGTTGTTACAGCTACTTCGTCAGTCCGATGTACATACGTCAAAGTTTTTTAATAACTGAAAGCCATTTAAAAATGATACTAAAAAGCATAAATACGTGTTTTTCCGTAAGGCACAAACACATTGGACCAGCGCTCTGCCGTAACTACAGCTAGGTCTGTAATAATACATTAGTTGGGAAGTTTGGCCGGAGGATTAGTGGGTTGGAGTCCGCGTCTGTCTGTAAAAAATCAGCGATGTGGTCCTTTGTGCCAGTTCTACTTCTGGTCACAGCAAACACACAAGAATTAATGTAGAACTGTACAGCGAGGTCTCATTAATACAGTAAGGCTCCCTGTGGCGCTCTGCGGTTTATATACAGGAGACCATGCATGTTCGAACGTACGATAATAACTCAAATCCCATTGCATGCGGCAAGAAGAGGGTATCATTTGAAGTGATGGAAGGAATTACAGCATATTTACAATCTCTCATCCTTTCTATCCATGCTGAAGCACTGGCTCGTTCTTTATGTGAAGAGACTGCTTAATTCCCTCATACCGAGTGACCAAAAGTCTGCATGGCGTATGGGTTTGCTTATACACATGGTCGTGACGAATAACTCAAAGTTGTGGGGAACTGACGACTCCAACTACGCCTCAAAGTAGTTCACAAACTTTTCTCAGTTCGCGATGCTTCAGAAGGTCTCTGTGCTCTCCGAGAGACGCCATGACAAATCGATATGTTATGGCGTCATGAGATTTAGGGACGACATTAACAGTGGAAAGTATGATGTAACATCATATTATGGAGCAGGCCGGACGGCTTTTATGCAACAGCTTGCGAGATAAACGTAAAATTGAGAAAATTCTGTCTCCTGTAAGCTTAATTTTTCTGCGAAACGTGAAAAGACCGCCATTACTCAGTTTCAGTGGCAGACAATGCCAGTCCAGTTCGCAGAATACCATTTTGCAGCGAAATTACATTTTGGGAACTACTTATCTATATGCTTAGGTATAAAACAACCATATACACAGTTTCCTCATCAATTCTGTGTAGTACAGACTGTGTCTATATTACACTTGGTATAAAGGCTTCGTATTGATACCATACTTGTAAATGTAATCCAGTGACTGAGAACAACTCTATCTAAGGGGCCCACCAGATTAGATCTTTTACTTACATGAAGAAGTTAGCAGAGCCGGCTTCCGAAACATCGCGATTCATTAAAAAAATTAGAGACTGGATAAAGTAAAAAAAAGAAGATTACGTCAGTGAAATTAAATCCCGCAATTCAACATTCCGCGTGGCTTCTACATTTAGCACAGAAACTGAACAGTTACCAACTTAAGCCATTTATCCCTTTGTTTTACACCTAAGAGAGATGAATGTCGACTTTTATGAAACCACTGCCAGTGTCACCGCATAATATTTTATACGAATTACCTGCCCCTATAATTCATGTTTTTGTATAATAAAATACAGTATACGATGTTAAGTATTTAACAGTATCTAAAAACGTACACATAGGCTTACTTGCGTCCAAGCAGTCGTCTCCTTATCCTAGTACGCTTTGTAACTAGTTGTATACATATTTTTTTTCGCTTTTAGTCCCTTTTACCATACAATTAATAAAATCACTACTTAACGTATTATCAAAAACTTTTTTTTTTACATCTGTCTGGTCATTTAACTTTGTATGTAGCTGCAGTAAACTGCGAAGTTTTTTTTTTTTTGCATCGTGCATCTGTGCATGTCTTACTTTGATTATTAGTCATTTTATAGTCACTATTCCCACTTCGTGTTCCTAGTTACGTCGTCATTTTTTACACTGTTGCCTCAGTTGGTGCATCATCTGTTAATTATGCACGAAGTTGAAGCTGCTGTAATTGTATATGCACTCCGACGTTTCCTTGCACTGTCACTACCTATGTTCAATGTAATCCACTGAGTTGTGGTTTTCACTCTCTAGACGTATCACTCTCATGTTCGGCATCTGGAATTTGGCCTGTATGAACGTTATATGCGCTAGCTGTGGTGATGGTTGACTGATACTGACAGGTTCACTGTTTATTACAAAAATCCATGGATTTGCGTAAGATGCACTCTACTCAACCCACGAAGAAGGTGAAAAATTTTGAGTTACAATCGATAATCTAAAGACTGCTTGACCGCGAAGATAAATGCACTAAGACCAATCGGAAAGTCGGTGACTGCTTACCTGGCGACACTGCGTTATATCCCATGCGATTTAACTCTTGAGAAAAAAAAGTATTTTCCAAAAGCGTTGTTTTGACGTTTTACACATCCAGTTGTTCTTAATATTCAAGTACTTCAGACACAAAATGGTAGCAGCAAATACGAGTATAATAACACAGCATGGAGTCAAGTTACCATTACTTGTACTTGGTTAAATCTCGCGCATTGAAAAATGTTTAAAATTATGTTTGCAAGACGTAGAGGTCTTAGTTTGTATAGGATATAGAGGCGTGTCATTGGGTGAGTAGTGTCCGACGTTTCGAGACGGCACAGTGGTCTAACTTTCAAGGGTAGAACGTCTGATGATCATTTTCATCGCACACTCAGCTACTGACGAAGAGACCACCACGCTTCCTCGAAATGTTTGCTACCAATTACCCAGTGACGCGCCACCATATCCCAGACGAACAAAGACCTCAACGGCACAGCTGCAAAATCTATAAACGCGCAACATAGATCATACAGTGTGTCACATGCCAGAATTTTATACGACGAAATCCAGCAGTTGTATCAACTGGCGTCAACGTTTCCCAGCGCGGCGGTTAACGACTTTGCTCTTCACAAATCACCTGTACTGTCTGTTTCACAAGCAAGCCTTCTTACTATAACGCAGGATAAGACAAAAAAAAATTGCCATGAAACGTGGAACGCCTGTCTAATATGTTTATACAACACTCTGCACAAACGTGTCAGAGAAATTGCCGCATCTGCACGGCGAATATCTTGGCTCAGGCGGGAGTAATTTTTGTGGAATAGGTAGAGCACTTTATATAAGTCTGATACATTCACAAGAACAGAGGCGAGATGCATATCTGCGTCAGCACATTGCGTACAGACGCACGATTTGTTACTTCATATTCCTTGACGGTCCTGAATTTCAGGTGTACTTACACATCCGTGTTTTCTGTATGCCTTCGTGACCTGGTATTTACACACAGCAGCACTTTATCTGCTTATAAATCATGAAGGTCCATTTTCACGGAAGCTTAACACAACGCTGCATTTTCGTTTTTACACCTTTCAAGACCAAATCTTTCCTTATCCGTTTAGTAGTTTCTGAGCTGAAACGTGGTAACAAAAATGTGGCCAGGAACGGCATCCCCATTGGGCGCTCACTTCAAGCACTTTGTCAAAGTAATGAGCCGGAACTGGGCCATATATCCTTGTCTCGAGGATGGAATATGAACTAGTGATTGCAGTATAAGTCACAAAGAACGAACCAATAACCATTCATCATTACTGTGCAATGTTTTGACTCACTTTATGTGTTCATCCTCAGCGAATGTTGTTTCGAAAAAAATGAAATCAAATACTTTCACTTGTTGCCCTCCGCTTTTTTATTGTACACACAGATAAACACAATTCTATAATCCTTTCAACACAGCTAGTTTTGTTAACAAGTCCTGTATCAGATTATATACAATAACCAACGTCATTATACACAGTGTCCCACAAGTCCAGTCTCATAAGGAATATAACCATTTTTTGTTGCAGGCGGCATAACACATAATGGGCAACATAAAAGAGGGGTATACTGTTCAGGGAAAGACGAAAATTGAACTTCTGCATGCCTCTGGCCTTAGGCAATGACCCTAGATTTTTTTTCTGAAGTCACTTCTTTACCATATCCGCCAACGTGCTGTTGACAACCTTAAAGAAAATATCCGTGTTGCTACTGGAAAGACTTTAGAGCGTGTGCAATGCAGTGTGCGAGCAAAAGGAGGGACATCAGTGCTTTTCCCTATGCGATCGGAGGTACGGGACACCCGGTGTATAATATGATATAGAACGTGTTAATGAAATGAGCTGTATTGAAAAGATTATAGAAGTGTATTAATATGTGCGTCTGTTATTGTACGAGTACATAATCTGATACACAGCGTGTTAATAAACGTAACTCTATTCAAAGGGTTATACAGTTGTATTAACTGTACCTATACCCGATAACTGACAAGGGGAAAACAAACAAATGCCAGTATCACTTCACTAACACACACTATCACGGTTCAGTATTACACGAAACAGAACATTACCGGTGCCAAAGTGACGTCGATATGCGATTCATTAGATGACATTACTGTGGGCCGGGGTAGCCAAGTCGGTATAGCGACTCGCTACGGGCTTGACGATCAGGGGATCGAATCCCGGTGAGGGGGGGGGCAGATTTTCCGCACCCGTCCAGACGGCCCTGGGGCCCACCCAGCCTCCTATACAATGGGTACCGGGTCTCTCTCCCGGGGGTAAAGCAGCCGGGCGTGAAGTTGACCACCCACCCTCATCTAGTGCCAGGGTTAAAGAAAGAGTAGAGCTATACCTCTACTCCCCCTCTCGGCCTTCATGGCCCGTTCTAGGGAGAACTTTACTTTTACCTTTTAGATAATATTATATCTCACGGAGAGAGAGAGAGAGAGCCGGACACAGAAAAAGAAGGAGGGAAAGAAGAGTATTATTTAAGGATGCTATCAAGTGTTAAATTATTAGCGTCGGTGCTCTATAAAATAAATATGATTATGGGACACTGATCGAATAATACTGACAGGGAAAAAACGAAGTACAAGATAAAACACTGTCCCAGTGTTAATTCATCTACCACAAACCCCTCATCGATGACATGGGACAGAACTTAGTTATCCGTGGCGAAAAGTCTGATTCTAACTGCCTGAGCCACGGTAAAGATTTACGAGTAAATACAGTATGCTCACTAAAAGCAGTCCGAAGTTTTAGTCCAACTGTAGGGCTGCACGGAAGCATACGCGTGGAAAAAATAGTGAGCCTCATATTTATGTGGAAAGTACAACGCTGATGTATAGGTGATGTATGTAAGCAAAGGAGTGGCCTTATTACAGTAGTCTTTGTTAACTTGTGTGCTTTTTCGTTGCAGGTCAGAATGGTCGTGGAACATTATCTATACACCTACGGAAATTTGAAGATATAAAGGCATGCCTATTGTCCGGATTTGCTGGATGAAGAACAGTTTGCGTAATTATGTTGGCGTAATGGATGTTTACAAATTTACGGAACGTAATGAACATTAAAACACCGATACCTAATTTTCAGAAATTACGTAGGTCTTATACAGGCATTCCCCAACTTACGCAGTAGTTACTTGCCGGAAGGCCAGACACAAGTCGAATTTTGCGCAAGTCAGAAATGAATACACACATGGTCAACTAAATATGTATATACCAGACAGTCCAGTTGAAATCCAAACTCCAATACACTGAAACCTGATCGTCCGCAGCATGACCGCTGCGCCGCCTGTGTTATCACCCAGCAGTAATCTCCCGCCACCTTCATCTCATTGCGCTTTCATTCCCGCAAGAAAAATTTTACGGCGCCTTTCCAAAAGGTTCTTTTTAATTTTTAATTTTTTTTAAATTACATACCTTACAAATATGTAAGTCGGAGAGTAGCTGTATGTAATATATTTACTTTTATTAATATTTATTTATGCAAATATAAATTAATCTTGACAAAGCTTATCAAACTGATGGACTGTTCACTTCACACATCACACAAAAGGCGCCACATACATTCTCCTCACTGGGCAGCTGCACCATCTTTAAAAGTACTTCGTCAACTACATACAGTAGAACGTGTTCCAAGTATCATCGTAATCGATAAAAGCACAGATGGATTGCGCATGTAGAATATGTGTATGGAGAAACGCAAAGAGCGTTCTGGTCGCAGAAACAGAAAGGAGACCTCAAATTTGTCCAAGCGTAGGAGAGAGGATAATATTAAAACTGACTGTGAAGGGGATTGTGTGAGGGTGTGGAGTGAATTACACAGGCTTAGACAGGGTGAAGGGGGTAATGACTCTTCGGGCTCCATAATTAAATTCAGGGAGTTTCTAAACTAGCCAAATGGCTACGCAACTCCACAAGTTGGACTTCGCCTCCACGGGGTTAGCCATTTTAACAAATCTGATAAAGTTTTATTTGATATTTATATGCATCGGGAGTGTACTGGGCTAATATGGCTCAGAACAGAAATCTTCCAGAACTTCGCATAGAGTGGGAATATCAGATTCCACACACATCCATTGAGGAAGTTAGTAACTGCCATATTCTGTCCTCTGTCTGAGAAACAAAAGGAGAGGCACACAGATGTATCAGCTTTTCAAATGCGTTCATTACTTGCATTTACTTGGAACGACTCTTCGTAATGTAAACAGATTTGCAAGTCATAGGTCTAACTTTGCATCCGTTACGTCAGGAAACGAAATAGTGGCGTTGATAGTTAGTTAGTTACTTCCTGTCGCTCCTTCCGGAGCATAGGGCCTCCTTTCAGAGGTTTCTTGGTCTGGAAGTGTGCATTCCGTAGTGGGTGACCAGTCTACTCATCCTGATATGACTGCCAGAGCCATCTAGCAGTCAATCAGGAGACCTGGGTGAGAAATGGCCGCTGAATTTTGCTTATGAAACATCTCGATTCATGCCCGTAAGGTTCTTTTACATGCCGTAAATCTACGACATGGGACCGACGTTGTGCTACGGATTTTTTCACCCTTAAAAATCCATCGACCTCGGCCGGGATTGAACCCGCGAACCTTGAGTCCAGTGGAGAGGACGCTAACCACTAGTCCACCGAGGGCGACAGTGGCGTTCATATGTTGTCCTAATTTTTGTTGGGTGAAAATAAATTTTAGACCAGATCGCTAAGTTACATTATTACAGCGACGTGACAAATTTACCGGGACAAGACAGGCAACACTTGAAGTAAATTTCTTACACAAATCGTACACTACACACTACACTTGTCACAGAGGGACACGGTCCGCATTGGATCGAAAACTGCAGTAGACGTATGAGTATATACAGCCACAAACCAGAGTTTCGTTTCTAATTACATTTTATATATTTTAAATATTTTATATTTAAATGTGTTATGATTTACACATAATTCCTACACTACGTTAGAAATTTCACATATTTTATGCACCCACTAACTGGTATTGGGGGCACGCGGTGGCGCAGTTGGTTGAGGCACTGCGCTACAAGCCGGAAGGTCGCGGGTTCGATTCCCGATGGTGCCACTGGAATTTTTCATTGACATAATCCTTTCGGCCTCACTATGGCCCTGGGGTCGACTCAACCTCTAACAGAAATGAGTACCAGGAATATTTCCTGGGGGTTAAAGGCGGCCGGTGCGTAGGGCTGACAACCTTACTACCTTCATGTGCCGATCGTCTAGAAATCTGGGAGCCTCAACCTCCTGGAACCCTCTGGACCTGTGCAGGTCTGTAATGGGATTGCTTTACCTTGCTTTACTAACTGGCATTAGCAACAGAATGTACTGAAGGCTATGAAATTTATAAATGTAATCCAGTTTACTTTAATTGGTGTTAACCATGGCGTGTACTCCCTAAACATGGCATTGCCATGCCGAAACATGTCGGAGTAAATTGATGACTGTTATATCATGTACTGTAAGTGCATTTATTTGGTGCATTAAATGAAATTAGTTATAAAATAAGTTTGCTCCTCGTCACTTAAAATCTGTCGAGCTCCTACACTTGGTACTTTTCTTAAGTAACGTGACATTGTCATTCACAAACTGTTACGAAACTACTCTGTGAATAAGTCAAAAGGCACTCTTCCAGGTCCTAACGAATTTACTATATGTGGTGTTAACGACAGAAAGCCTTCCTCATTGGACTCGCGACAAGACCTACAGCAATGTTACCGGTCTATAAAGCTGCCACTTCCAGGTAAGTAATGCTCCTTCTTCTTCGAGAAATGGAATTAGATCCTTGCATTTTTTATGAGGCTTGGAATATCCCTGTAGGGGGCGGAAAGCTCCTCATTCCTCGCTTGAAGCCAAACTGCAGCTAGCCTACAGCAGCTGGACTGAAGACTGCGAACATGGTTATGAAGGCCACATTGCAAAGCGAAATTCGTGACCTTTTGTCTGCATGGCGAAATGTTAAGGAAGCATCTCCGACGCAAATTATGTATTTCGACGCCCGTGGTATTAAAATAAAGAAAAAAACACGTTGTAACTGTGCTTAGATGTCAAGCAATGCAGCTTTCTTTGCTACAGGGTACATGGTGGTAACCTCGGTAAGGGGTCCTAGGCGAAGGCGAGTGATCAGCTTCATGTTCTGCCCGTTTCCACTGCTTGGGCCGCAGAACCGGTACTGACACGGCGAAGAAAAGAATTAGCTCCTACCGTCAGGCTGAATAAAGTCACTGTACTGTCTGAGGTATCAGTAACAACGGGTGTCTGTCCGCTCCATTCGTATGTCTGTACTTCCTCATTTATAATATCAGGAACCAGTGAATAACTTTCCATACGACATTGTACTGATGTGCTTAAAGTAACGTTTGTAGGGCGAATTTAAATTAGGTCGGCATCAATCCGACATAAACCCTACTAAAGAAGGGAGAGAAAGAGAAAGATGAAGGATTACCATAAAAAGTTGCAGCAAAAGACGGAAGAAAAGAAGAAATGGGACCAGTATAGGGAGTGTGAAAAGGGCAAGAAGCAGCAGTAGAAGGAACAGAACAAAATGAAAGGGAATAGAAAATGAAAGGGATGAAAGGAAGGAGAAATATAAATGTAAGGAGGAGACGGAAAAGTGGATGACGGAACATAAGAAAACGGTGAACAAGTGAGAGAATAAGAATAACAGGTGTACGGAAAGGAACAATAAAATTATGACGAGAAATAGAATCAGAAGTCAACGCAGTCGTAGAAAAGAACAAAAAACAAAGGAATACTGACGGAACTGACGACGCCTGCAGTTCTACGAGTACTTTCTGCAATCACGTGCAGCAGACATGCATGGCTGTTATATTCTCGTCCTGTATGTTCATGTCCATAGCAATACTACAGGCTCAAATACGTGAGATAGCCCAGCGTTGTGCTTCATGCTTTGTCGTCCTCCAAGGATGAATATGCCATCCAATACAAACAAAGCGTTCCCAACGGGCAGAGGAATGTTTCTTGGAGTCACAATCTCAGACGCCTGCAAACCCGACGTGAACGTAATTTAATCCCTTGAATAACAACAACAACGCACAAGTGGGAATTACAGTACGTTTTATTCACTGTTTCATTGTGTCACTCTTAACATTGTAATGCCAGGAGGTGAGGTCACTGAATGGACATGCAAACATTTTATATGTATAGTTCCCTTATAGGGGTAGATGGAAGGATAATATTGAAAAGGATCTTAAGAAAATAGTACGAAGGGCGTGGAGTAGTTTCTTATTGCTCAGGACAGTGACAAGTGGTGGGATTTTGTGAACACGGTAATGAACCTTCGTGTTCCATAGAATGTGCGGAATTTCTTGACAAGCTAAGAAACTGTCAGTGTCTCAAGAAGCCTGTTCCATGGAGTTAGTTACTCTCACAGCCATTAAAGGACTTAAAAGCACAGCAATGGCTCCTCAACTGTGGATTTCGGGTATCCGCTATTAACCTTGTGTATCAAGCTTTGCTAACCGCAGGGGCCTGTTTGATTTTATGTATCTGAGGCCTTGGGGTCGCTGTTCCCTGAACAGAAAAAATACAAATATCACGCTCATACAGTGATCACCATTGTGGAGTAATTTAACTGCTTATTTGTACCAGCAGCCGAGATAGCGCAGTTGATATAGTGACTACGCTACGAGCTGGGTGATCCGGGGTTCCAGTCCCGACAAGGGCGATTTCGCTTTTATCTAAATCATCTGTAGAGGCTCTGGGGCCCACGTAGCTTCCTACTCAATGGCTACCGTGTCTTTCTCGGGGGTAAAGCGGCCGTTGCGGGTTGCTGACTACTCATCTCCATCTAGCGCCGAGATTAGGCACGAGTGGAGCTATACCTCTACCCTCCCTACACGCCTGCATAGCGTGGACAGGGACAACGTTACCTTCTACCTTGCATTTATTTGTAGTTTAGTTAACGGCGGGCCGGAATAGCGACTCGCTATGGGTTGGACAGCTTGGGGTTCGAAACCGGGTGGCGGCGAGATTTTCCGCACACGTCCAGACCGGCCCAGAGACCCACACAGCCTCCTGTACAATGGTTACCGGGTCTTTCCCAAGGGTATAGCTCTATGAGCGTGGCGTTGACCCACGCCCACAGAGCTATACCTCTTTGCCTTCAGGTAATTCTATACGGTGAAATGTACCTTTTTTTAGTTTCTTTAATGATTATACCATTAACTCAGACTGTACACTGCCCAATGATCCCATGATCAAGCTGAAGAAATGTGGGAAGAACTGCAAAACTACAGATCTTGTTAGGACAATCCGTGTCCCGGTCAAGATTCGGAGCCAGGACCTCCCGAATACACAGCAAAGGCGTTTGAGGCAATTTCGCGGTTATCACGGACTTAAACTCAGTAACCTAATGTCATAAATGTACACAAAAGACTGAAGACGAGGCCTTTGCTTTTATGGGATGTTACACAGCGCTGGTTGTTAGCTTGTTACCGACGTTTCGGGACGGCCTATAAGTCCCTTCTTCAAGGGCTATTCTTCTCTGACTGCCTCACCCCTGAAGAGCGGACCGAGCGGCGGTCCCGAAACTTCTCTTACCAAACACTAACCAACGCTGCTTAACATCTCAGAAGAGCAAAGGCCTCAACTACACCGCAGCGGAAGCCTGCGATCTCTCAGGCCTGATGATTTTACATCTGTAATTATTAAGCTATCTGCAAACGCACTGCACTTTTTTGTTATTAGGTTATTTTGCTGTGTTCAGTGATGGGACAGTCAACTTAAGCTGTGGTGAACGTTAGTGCCAGTGTAGCTGTCTTAACTCCAAATATCCCATAAGGCCTTAGTCTTACCAACAGCGGTTTTTGCGTGGAAACAAACAGCTGCTGTTAGCCAGGAATTGCTGTACTTCCAAATGAGTACGGCTGTAAAATGAAACACACTACAGACTCATCCATATTGCAAACCAAGGAAGTGCCTGTATTACAATCTGTTCTCTTTAAAAATTCACCATGCTGCACAATGTTGCAAAAAATTGTAGATCTTAATGATATTTGTAAGTACTCACTCAGCTTTCAGCTAGTCTATAAGGTCGTGCTTAATACGTAGACCCCGAAGAATCACTAACGTGTGCAAAAGGCCCAACACCAAGCAAGTGGAATTTTGCATACACTTTCAGACATAATTTTCAAAGAACAGTATCGATATTATATTCCGATTTCAGCCCAGATACCTGAAGTGGTCTCTTTCTTTGGAGTTTCCAATGAAAACAATGTGCGATCTTCTCGCCTGCACAATTCGTGCTACATGTCGCGCACGTATAATTATTCTTCGTTTAATCACCCTTAACAATGTTGGAATGTTGGAGAAAGACTGAAGATCATGATGCAGCTCTTCATTATGCAATTCTACCCACAATTCTGTTTAATTCTGTCTCTCCCTCTCTCTCACCTGTCTCGGTCTTGTGTCTAAATCACATCCTCAGAATTTTGGTCTGAAATAGAACCAACGTATTCGCGTGTTCTTCCTGCAGAATTGCAAAGTTTCATGCCTAAAAAAAACAGTAGGTAAAAGCGTTGTTTTCTAAATTTTAATCTTATTTTTTTTAGATAAGGCAGGGAAATTGAAATATGCTAAACAGATTTCCGTTCTGAAAGGTTCCTACCAAACGACGCTTGTGTCACTTCAGCCCACTTCGCTTTAGACAAAGTGTGCGTCCAATATACTATTAGAAAACGAGCGACGCTGTAGCTGTGATCGATCCTGAGTGCAGTGTTCTGAGCATTCCTCGCACTCCAAGAAAAGGCTATTGACCTGCTCGCTAAATCAAGTCTCTGTGTCACGTATTTCCAAAACTGCAAGCTATTTGGTCTTTTAATGTCCACATATTTCTCTTTTCTTTTTATGACTTCATACATGTATGTGAAAACCGAATTACTTGACGTCGTCACTGATATTCTGACCCTGTGCGCAAATGGCGCAAGGAAGTTTTCTTATTATGCAGGTTTGTGTCTGCACACAAATGCCACAAATGCATTCCTCTTATCAACTTATCACTCATCTTTTCCCATTACACTGGGCGCTGTATACTATTTTCGGTATTCACAGCGCCTTTAAACATGTACATTAAAATATAAATTAGCCATACAGTCATCAAAGCGACAATTTGTAATTGGCACATCCCCGATGAGCTAGCAAGAGTGTTACAGACAATACGTAACAAATCATAAACAAATTATAAACGTATATAACCAGTTTTAAATCTTAACCCTTCTAAACTTCTTAAAATATTACGTAAAAAACCTATGGTACGCCATAATTTACATACCAACATATTTGACATTACACGTTCTGTGTTATATGTGCTACTGACAAACGAACTGCATGATGATGGATCAGAATATTAGCTGCAATCTGTAGCAGTAGACCTTCAGTATTAAATAAATACACTTGCGCTGACTGCCAATTGCAATTGTTGAGTCTAACAGAGAAATTAAAAAAAAACTACTCTTCAGTCACTCTAGCACTTATAGCACTTACCAACCCATTAGTCGATACAAGTAACTTTGCACTATATTCTCTGACATTTTACAAAGTCACAAGCGAACTTTCGCAGCCCTGTTAACTTCAATAATTAACCTAGTATTAAGCGCAGCTGAAACTTACAGCATTAATCTCCCAGCGTCTCTCCGTCTCTTCTGTTTGTATTTTCCATGCTGTTTCTGCGTGGTTCTGTGTACATTCGGTTGCTTACCTCAATTACAGAAGTTACGAAAGCTCTTGAATTGTGGGTCAGTTAAGAGGTTTTGAAATAGGATTTAGGGTTGTAAAGTTGTTCTGCTGTGGTAATAGCGTGTCGGCCTGCAATTTTCTAGGACGATATCTCAAATAATCTGAACCGGATTCTGTAACTTATGTCCCTTCAGCAGAAAGCTGTAGGTCTATGTTATGCGCATAAAGGCGTTCTCGTAAGAACTACCCTTAAATATCGGTGCATATCGGTTCATGAAAATAACACACTGAGTAACAGTTCTGTGACGTAATTGTAGACCGTTAAATAATCCTCTTCTAGGAAGTAGCAGGTTATGTGTGGCATTATTACTTTATGAACAATACTGAAGAAGACGCAGTGTCCTGCTTTTTCCTTTCCTTTCACTTATTCCCATTAGTTTCCTGAAGAGATTCTTGCATTATGTCGTCCTAATTCTTCTCACATTCTCCTTCATTTTTCTACTTCTTGTCATAATCTTTCTCTCCGCCCTCTATTCTGAATCAACGTCTTATCACTGTACTCCTATTCCTCATCATCCTCCTCCTCCTCCTCTTCCTCATTCATCTTCTTAAATTTTCTCGTTTCCTTCATCTTATTAATTATCCTTCTTCTTCTTTCCTTTCATAGTCTGATCTTCTTTATCTTATTCTTTGTTTTGACCCACAGCAGTGTGCGTAGACATGTGCATATACAGAACATATATATGTATAAAGACATACACGCAGATAAAGCAAAGCATGTCAACAACCTAAAATCAAAGTTCTGCCTTCCCCGACATTACATGTTGTACGAAAGGCCCTGCATGTAATCTGAGACTTGCAGTTGGAAGAAGATATTTGAAAGCCACTAACAACACTAAAAGAAACAGCTATAGAAAAACGAAGGTTCTATTTTAGCTCTAATATTATACAGCAGTTTATAACAATTATTAGTTTCTAAGAAAAACACTTAAGAAATATAAACACACTAATATTTACTGAATAAATTTGTGTGTATTTGTGGTTAATGAACACGCAGACGACAGACGAGTCTAGATTCAAAGAATGCATTTATGGGAAGCGTTTATTTATTGTATTACAACTTGCTGTTTCATCACGTCTCCTAAAACATTCAGCAATATTCATTCACAGCTTTTTTCTTTAAAAATTGAACCCTATATATGCATGTTGCTACAAAAAGAACTTGCGTATTACTGAGGTACAGTCGCTACTAAGTGCACAGCTATAGCCTAGACTGCATATAAATGAACTTTATTGAGTAACAGAGGCCTTAGAGTGAGATTAGGTAGAGCGAACGAAAACAGACAGAGCAGACGACAACTGAGGGTAATCCATTAAGCTGTTTTATATTCATATGAATGAAGGACTTGATACTTCACTCCTTCTCCAGATCGATATATCCCTTTGTGCTGTAGAGTTTCGATGTCAGCTTACATGGACACAATAGGTGATTCATGAAAGTCAATGTAGCATACGGTCAGTTGCTACGCCAAGCGTTATTCATATCAGCAACAAGGCCGAGCGACGGTTCTGTAAGAACTGCTAAATTAAAAGCTACCTGATTTTGATGTGCAAATTTCCCACAAGTAATTAAAGTTAGGGGTTACGTTCTTCAGGGATGTGTTGCCGCGTCACCGGGTAATTGGTGCCCGACGTTTCGAAGCCACTAGGTTCTCTCAAGTCGGGCACCAATTACCCAGTAATGCGGTTTCACATCCCAGAAGAACTGAGACCTCAACTACGCCGGTGCAAAACCTAGGAACTCGCACAATTAGAATTATATTCGACTCGGTTTATAATAAATGTTCCTGTAAGATCTTTTAACTAATCAACTAAATGACCAGCCAACAGAATAATGGAGTAGCTATTTGGTTCTAGAGCAGGGCCGGCCAACTTCAATCCACAGGAGGGCCATATAATTCGTTAAGGACTCGCCCGAAGGCCACAACTGTGTATACATATATCGAAAACGAGGGAGGGAGGGGGAAGACAGTGAATTAACTAGAACGCCGTTATATACAAACAGTAAGTTATGCTAAAAGTACGGTTGAATGACAAGGCAGCAGGCCTTACTAAAGTCGATAAAACACAGAGAATGATTGGTTTACTGTGTGCCGTCTTCAAAGTGATGAGTTACAGTTTGTAAACATGTTCTCTGCTAATAAAGTTGCCATATTATGTTTGTTAAATTGTATTACTGCAACTACTCAGGTGACCGATGGTCGCAAATACTTTCCTCGGGGGCTGCATGTTGGCCAGCCCTGCTCTAAATAATCTTTTTGAGCCGCTGGAAATTAACCATGCGGTGAAGGGGATCTTTACGTTTATGGGATCCAAACTTTTATGACTGTTTAAAAAGCAACTGCCATATCTTTGCTGAGCTAGTTGAATCCATTTCGTATCTTCGGACCCATACCTCTAAGAAGTCTCACAATGTTACCTTTCAACTGAAGAACAACTCGAAACTAGTGCCTTCCCTTGACGTTTACAGTCCATAATTCTGAAACGAGGTATTTCTAATTTCCTATACGCGTTCTAAATGTCCCACCTAATGCACAGGTAGTCGAGCTCTGGAATACAGTTAAGAGAAGATGTGTAAGTAATATATATATATATATATATATATATATAAAGCGGGTCTCTTCACTACATTTTGATTTACTCTGCATTAAGTCCTACATTTTGATTTACTCTGCATTAAGTCCTACATTTTTATGTACTCTGCATTAAGTCCTACATTTTTATGTACTCTGCATTAAGTCCTACATTTTTATGTACTCTGCATTAAGTCCTACATTTTGATTTACTCTGCATTAAGTCCTACATTTTTATGTACTCTGCATTGAGTCCTACAATTTGATTTACTCTGCATTAAGTCCTACATTTTGATTTACTCTGCATTAAGTCCTACATTTTTATGTACTCTGCATTAAGTCCTACATTTTTATGTACTCTGCATTAAGTCCTACATTTTGATTTACTCTGCATTAAGTCCTACATTTTTATGTACTCTGCATTAAGTCCTACATTTTTATGTACTCTGCATTAAGTCCTACATTTTGATTTACTCTGCATTAAGTCCTACATTTTTACGTACTCTGCATTGAGTCCTACAATTTGATTTACTCTGCATTAAGTCCTACATTTTTCCACAGCACTTCGTTTTAAAATGTAATTCATGCCTACTTTGATATTCCAGCAGACACAGAACCACATTTACACACCCACACAAAATAACAAATTAATTATACCTTCATATACGTATTTTAAGCTTTGCGATTTCATGCGTCAATGGCCATTTGAAAGAAAATACTTTAAGGTACCTACAGTCGTGGGTAGACAGGACGTAACAGTCATGCGAAATGACAAAACGGATTAAGTGTACTTCAAATGATAATTTGGCACTAGATTTCACACTACAGAGAACTCACTTTGGAAGAGGCTATGGATCTGTCACAAGACAGACTATTTAATGAAAGAAAGAAGGAAAGAATGAATGAATTAGATATCAAGTAACAGCGAAAACGTACCTTGAAAACATGGACATGTGAGTTATGGAATCAAGTCCCTCCAGATTTCGACATAGACAATAGCTGTAATCACCGGAGCCAGTGTTTCGCCAACCTTGATACAGACTGTGTACTGTCTGTAATGAATGCATACGGGTATACAGCACTGGGGGATGAGAGCCGATAGGGAAATGCTGAAGAATTCGGACAAACGTCTCTGCCGGTGTCACTTTGTCCAACACAAATCCCACATGGACTGCCCTGGAATCGAACCTGGGCCTTCCAGTTGAGTAAATTCGTGGCAATGGTATGCAGATTAAGCGGGCACTGTGAATGCGAAACGCACGTGACTAAACTGACCACGCAGAATTTAACACTATGTCATAAAGCAACACAGGCTCATGGCCGTGCCATGGCTCAGGCGGTTAGTCACACGCCTCCCACCGCGAAGGCCCGAGTTCGATCCCGGGTCAGTCCATGTGGAATTTGTGTTAGACAAAGTGGTACTGGGACAGGTTTTTCTCCTAGTACTTCGGTTTTCCCCTGTCAATTTCATTCCACCGGTGCTCCATTACACGGAAAAACGGAAAAAAAACTAATCATCTTCATCACAGGGTTTGACAATAAGCCTTCAAGGTTGCGGTGCGTCCGTAGCATCTGCTGTGGGGCCCTTCAGTGAAAAAAGGCCCAGGCTCATCGTTTGCCTGACGGATAGTAACAATAGTCAGTAAGACAGTTTGAACTTTAGCCAGTCTGTTGAATTTGTTGTTGCAATTATTGCACTCTATTTATCTTCTTTTAAAACAAGTCACGGAGGAAAAATGAAGAAAGGCAGTATAATATTTTCAGGGTTCTTGCATGACTGCGATGCGGGCAAGTCTATGTATGCTAATAGAAGACTTCATTTTCTGCATGGGCTCACCCCAATAAGGAGGGGGGGGGGGTGGGGACAATATCTTGGCCCTCCAGCACCACAGGAAAAGAAAACTGATAGAGATATTGTTTTATAGACGAAGAAGAACGCAAGAAAACAAAACAAAGGAGAATAAAAAGAGAATTCTCCTATCGCACAGGGTGTTCTGTATGCAGCGTAGCTGGTAACGTCGTTGGTACATGAATAATGTATGAAGATCCTTTAAACGTGTGGGGGAAATGAGAACAGTTCGTTAATCTGCCACGGGTATATAAGCAAGTGTATGTAGGGAGATATTTAATTTAATCCCGCCTTAGATTTCTATCACAATGGAGTCTAGGGCGGTCATTTATTCTACGGAATATTGCAGCATTAGGGTTGAGTAGAACCCCACACCCACGTATAAATTGAATGCATCACACAAGGATTTCTTTAGTATAAGTTTTTTTCAAATTCGTTCTTGGGGATATAGAACGTCCACCTCATAAAAAGATCCATTTATATAAACTTCAACTTTAAAATTACAGACTTTATTTTTTAGGAAATAGCACACTGGAACGTAATGTTGGATACAAAAATGTGCGTTATATGTAGAAATTCTCATTCAGCTTTAACACACTTGCTCGGGGCAGGTGGTATAGCTTTTGTTTTTCAATACGCTCTTCAAGCAGGTGACGAAGTGAGGATTTCAGAGTTATCGGATGTCTAAACACTTCATAAGAGTTCCAGTTTGTACTCGTGCTTTCTTTGTGAAAAACAGGATCTCATTTCTCTTTATAGAACATTATGTTCCTAATATTCTCCTAAGTGTTTTGTATACATATTGTTTTACCTGAAGATGGCCAGATCGGCCGAAACGTGTAATGAGTACTACATTCTGAAAACAATGGGGATTTGGTTGTGATTGACGGGTTGTTTCAATGTAGTTTGTGTTCGAACAGTTGTTCCGAGTCGGTGACGAAACACCGAAATGCGGCTCAAATGGATAATTCAAAAACATTGTCATGACCTACAACAGGGGTGCACAATTTTTCCAAAAACCTAACAGCCACCTCAAAATTACAGGCGCCAGAAGACTGACACGAAGCAAGATCCATAGTGATGATACAAAAATGTTAGTGCCACCGTACATAATTTATTCGCCATGGCGACAAGGCGAATGGGATTTGTGCACTTCTGACCTACACCAAGAAAAATATTTCCCGCTACTATTATCAACCGCCGCCATTGGTTATGGTCATTATGAAAAGGTTATATTTGTTCTGCAGATAAACAAGTTCCCCTTTTTTTTTTACAAAACGAAAAAGTTCAACTCCGTGTTCACAAAAGCCATGAACTGTTCACTTTTCTTAGCCATTCGAATCCAGTCCCCAACTTCAAACCATACCAACACTTTATCTTAATATTAACCTTCCATCTACGTATGCGTCTTCAAAGTCTACTCGCTGGACATTTTTCGACGACAGTCATCATCCTTTCCTTCTTTACGCTGTCTGTTGTACATGTCTCACCCATTGCAACCACTTGGATTTATCACTGTCCATATTAGATGACAAACTGAACAGACGAAGCCCTTTAATAGTCAATGCAATTTATCACTCTTATGTTAATTATTTTAAATTAGGAAATAACTACGCTATAGGCTGGACGACAGAGAAATCCGGGTTTGATTCCCGATATGGACAGAGATACTTTACTTCTTCAATACGTTCAGACAGTTTCCGGAGTCCACCGGGTGGCGAAGCTGGTCCCTTACCCATGCATCTGCATGGCTTGGTGATTAAGAACAGGTGAGCAATTTACCTTCTAATCTACTGCTGAGGCATATCTTTACCAGACTTTTATATTTTACTACAGGGGTCCACAAACGTTCCAAAAACCTAGCAGCCACCTCCAAATTCTGGGCGCCAGAAGCAAGATATGCAGCAAACTCCGAGGACCCACAATTCTGGAGTGACCTTTAAAACTCCATGTTATCTGGCGCCTTGTGCTCAGTGCATATGAACTGATAAGCATTTGACGATGTAAGGGGAAAAAACGTGAAATAATCACGTCACAAATATTAGGCGCTACTTTAAAAAATATAATCTCCCGGGCGACAAGACGCCCGTGACATTTGCACCCCTGTCTCACTATACACTTCATTGCCTTTAAATTGTTGTACTATTGATTCTGTTTCATTAACTGCAAAATTAAAGAATACAGTATTACGTGACTCAGTAGAACGTAATAACTGACACTAAATTACACGTTTTTCGGGTAGTTTAAATGAATTAAAGCTAACGAGTCCAATATGATTTACGTGCAACGAATCTGCTGATACAGCAACCGGAATCGACTTTAGCCGCCTATTAGCTAACGAAATTACACAAAGAACGATATTCCGTTATCGAAATGCACAGTTGAGTAAATTTTAGTGAATCGCATCCATTTAACACAGTACATTGAGCCACAAACTGTGATAACCCACCTGTAACCATGCAAGTTGGATTGCCTGCATTATGCTAAGCGGAACCACAGCTAACTTACACATCCACGTTAACTCTTGCATAAGGAGATGAGTTTAAAATAACAGACGACTGGGCAGGTATAAAATGATGGTACTTCAGAACTGCACACTCGTACAAGCTGACGGAGTGTAGTCGTGTTTAGCTGTCAGCAGACTGCTCACCTTTCGATGTCCAACAATCTGACTTTCTGATGCAGCGACCTCCACCAGCAGTTGGCGGGGTCATGAGGTGCTACAAGTTATACCAGAAACAAGTTTCGCCTTGGCCATACTCGACCTGCCCACTGATTACTGTTATTTGAAGTCTGTTTAAAGACACCTTCCTTCCACTTCATATCCAACCCATAACTGACGGTCAACATACACTTAAACTGTATTACTAACCTTAATACTCCAAAATACTCCAGTGCCGGTGTCTTAATCTTTTATGTCCAACTAAGTGTCCCCTATTCCCACTTCCTTCTGTTATCTTCTCATGACTCTCATACCATATCCATGTTTCATTAGCGTACTTTAAGAATGACTTGATTAAAATGTTGCGTACAATTTGATACATGCTACTGACTTATTTTACTAAAATAATTATAAATAAATTATTTCACGTATCCTTATCCTATCGTTATCGGCTTATTAATAATATATTTCTAAAATTTCCTGAAGCCATAATACGAGAAGATTTCCTACATAATTCAAAATAATAAAAAAGAAATTTTTAAGAAAATATTCTAAGCCGAAAATCGCAATTAATAAATATAGTATGGATAAGGTGACACATTTTAAATAGTTAGGGTATGGTATGTCATTAACCGTCAGTGCTGTAACGACTATATTAATCGGAATAAGGCAGTATGCAAAATTAATATTTTACGAAGTTAGTATAGTTAAAAATAAATAATGGATTAAGACAAAAGGATGCACTGGCAGGTAAAGGTAAAGCAGTCCCATTACAGGCCTGGACAGGCCCTGAGTATTCCAGGAGGTTGAGGCTCCCAGAATTTCTAGACAATCGGCACATATGGGTGGTAAGGTTGACAGCCCTACGCACCGGCTGCCTTTAACCCCAGGAAATATTCCTGGTACTCATTTCTGTTAGGGGTTGAGTCGATCCCAGGGCCATAGTGCGGCCGGAAGGTCTGTTAATTAATGTAGCCTTAGAAAAGGTGGTGAGAGACTCAGGAATACAGACAACTGCGCATGCAGTTAACGAAGAGAAAAGGACACAGGCATTTATCACACTTAAAATTGCAGCTGAGAGAATGGATTTGAAAATAAACCAAGAGACGACAAGGTATATGTTAGTTCAAATAGGAAAGACATAAAATCTGTCATAACTGAAAGTTGGTTAATATGAGTTTGAGACAGCAGCCAGTTTCGCGTATCTGGGTGTAAATAAGAACATAAGAATAGCAGAACAGGGGAAATACGATCAAGAATATTAGCACAGAAAGCAGAGAATAAAAGTTACATTCGTCTTCAGAACACCTGTATGTCTCAGTTGCTCTCAACATCCACTATACAAGACTTTAAAAAGGTCAGTTCTTAAATGTGGCTCTGAATGCTGGGAATTGTTTGGAGCAGACGAAGTAAGATTGGGCGTATCTGAAAGGAAGACCTTGAGGAGGCTACTTGGTCCAGTAAAGGAAAACGAGGGCCAGTGGAGAAGTAGGTACAGTGAAGAGTTGCAAGACCTCCTCAACGAAACAAAACTATGCGTGACTAAAGTTGGGCAGGCCATGTCCAACAGGTTGACGGAATGTGAATGCCAAGGAGGCTACTCAGGGCCTGGGTAGAAGACAAAAGGAAAGCTGGAAGACCAAGAACAAAATGGCTACAGGAGGTGAATAAGGGCGCCAGAGCTGTGGGATCAGACACTGGTGGTCAGCCGTGCTGGCCAGGGATGAGTGGAGAAGGTTGCTTATGGACATGGTACATACCTATGATTTAACTGCAGCAGGCAAAATTAAATTATCTGTTCACCAGGATAGAGTAAAATATATATTCGTTACAAGAAAAATATTGAATTACAGACAGAACTAGGTTGAAGACTTAGAGAGAATAAATAGTGTAGGATGTCAAAGAACATAATCAAATATAACCAAAAAGGAAAAAGAGATTTCGAGATGTAAATAATAAGATGGTATCAGGTTAGACCAAAATTTCTTGCCTAAATCCGAATTAAGAAACTGTGTCATAATTCAATTGTTTATAAATTTATTATCAAGATGCCAGTGTGAAAGAAGGAGAATCCCAAACTGCAACATAAATTCAAAAGCCGTGAAAATCACAAAAAAATACTGAAAAGCAGGTAACCTTCGTTGTTCTCTACAATGCCACCCAAGTCTAGGAATAACTGCAACCAACTGCATACCTGCTTAACAACTCTGACATTATGCCATTAAAAGACAAGCAGTGCCTTCCCTGTAGTAATTTCAGACAATAGGCTGTAAGGGGACTAAATGAAATTGTGGAACAACCGGTCCTAATAAAGCAAATAAATTGGTCTCCAATTACATATCGTTTTTCCACTCGAACGCCGGACGTGTTACATGTAACTCTGACGTACATATGTTCTTGCTAGGAGCTAAGCATCTTTTAATGTTTCCATCAGATGTTTCTGAAAGCAGACGGTTTAGTGCAGTAGAAAATGATTTATGACAGCTTTAACACTGCTCAGCTATAGCAGAATAATGAAACAGAAGAAGCAAAGTCTGTTACAGTCTAGTGACTGCAAGAGACATGAATGAGCTGGCATACCATGTATCTCTCCGCGCTCTTTGCACGTAATGGATGCTTACGCTTGACGTCCTGTCCATCTGCCTGTTGGCATGTTTCGTTTCCGCAACTACTCTTGTGAAACTTATATTGCTAGGTTAAAGGAAAGTTACCAGGGAAATTGTTTTGATTCCTATCAGTCTGATACAATCTGCCCATTATAAGAAACTCAATAGATATATTTAAAAACGTTTTTCTTAAAAAAAAACAGTACATGAGATAGTTTATAAATCCTACTTAGATCTACAGCTCTGACCTGAAACATTTATGCCACGTCATAAAATGGTTCTCAAGAAGGAAATGAGAAGTATATACAGAATGTTACCCGCAAGTTTAAAGGAAGAGAAATATTGAGAGACAAACGAAAATAAACTGATAGTAAGTCAAAAGTGATTCTGACGGAATCCTAAAACAATATGAACACTTCGGTGCTTCAGACAGGCTTACGTGCAAAGTAGGAAGTTAGTGCTACATAAAGTGTAGCGCAGTGTGTATTTATGACTCTAATCACAAGGCGGATAAATCAACAAACCCGAGTTGTACAACTGTACAATCTTCCAGTTTATTTTATTCTCTCTCTTTCAAATTTCCAGCAGAGCGATTCATTAAAGTATTCAATACGTACTTTGTCGACAGTTTGTATAGTCACATAGCCTACCTTGTAGTGTTTTTGTTCTGAAGGCCTCCGTATTTATAATTTTAACAGAAAGCTTCCCCTGACACTGCCTTCAGCAGCCCTTGCAACACTATGTGGGAACCACTGGCTAAATACACGTAAAAATGGAAGAGGTCATGGAACAGTACATCACCCCTGTGATATCAGTACAGTTTTTATAGATAGCCTTCAATCATAACCTATTTCTTTATTTCAGAACCTCCGAGTCACGCTCTTGACCGGAAAGCGAACGTCCAAACATTTGACTGAATACACTTGAAGTCAGCTTTTACAGCAGAGGACAACAGACGACGGCAAAGTGTCTCCGTAACCTTTTATTTTATATTTATCTGTCATCTATGTCGATAAATTATTCATGTATCAAAGTTTCTACTTCATTTTTCTTAACTTCTCTGCTACTATGTCTATCTTTCTCTTCTTTCATATTTTTCGTTCTGTTTTTCCAATTGTCCTTCTTTGTTTAATTTTTTCTTACTTTCCTCCTACCTATCTGCCTTTGTTGACTTCTTCCTTCTCGTACCAAACATCACAGGTTAACACCATGCATGGAACGGCATTCCACTGGTGGCACAATACCAGCCAAACTAATTGTTTGGAATAGTGTTGATGAATGGTGGCTAAGAAACTTCAGCGGACTGCAGGCACGTTCACACTTTCCGAAATCAGACAACCCGCGTAGCAGTCACAGAAATCACACATGTGCATGCCTCTCCACACATCGTGCAATTTGATACCGTTTTAAAAAGTCACGGTGGTTAGGGCTGTGACCTTATTGCATGTGTCCTTCATGACGTACCAAAGAGCTAGTTTCCTGAAGACGGAGAAACGTTGCCGATTTTTAACTCACAAAGATTCAGTTCGAACCGCATAGTACACACATTCCATTTACGTTGTAAAAATCAGTTTGTTAGCGCTGTGCTAATGTATGTCCGGATGTCAGCAACATTAGCCTTCACGCAAATATTGAAGCCTGATTCATGTGAGATGTCTTGTACTGACATGCGTGTGAAAGCATTGGATAACGCCCCGTGTGCTGTGTGACAGCAAACATTTGAGTACAACCCACCCAACTTATACATCCAACCGGAAGCATTGATCAACGCAGTCCCGCGGTGCACAACACTTTGCCACTGGAGGTGCACAGTCGGGGTAGATCGGATATTGAATCTCTGCTTTTGGGCTGGGCGACAGGAGTTAGATTCCAGACGGGGCCTCTACCGTGTTCAGACACGTTCTGGGGGCCATCCAGCCTCGTACCCTATTGGTACCGGGATCTCTTTCCTAAAGGTCAAGAAGCCGGAGCGCGAACCTGACGAATTATATCCATTCAGTTCGCAAGTCTACAATGCATGGAGCTTCACCTTCACACCTTATGTACGCCTTTACATTTCTGTGTTTATGAACGTAAGCTATGTCACCCTTCAAGATACGTTGCCTTTATGTAGCCTTGAGTCAGCGAAATGGTGTTAGGCTGATTTTCGAAAAAAATATATATTTCTTGTATCTGTAGTTCTTCATGCAGAAATTACGATATCATTGTTATAATTATTCTAGATAATTTCTCTTTACTATATTTCAATATTTTGGACCAGAATGAAGCCGTGTGTCTTTTCCAACAAAGTAACTTGTAAAAGAGTGAAATACACAAATCTGAATATGCAATTCAAGCCACTAGAAGCCACTCCAACTTCTCGTGTTTTTTCGTGCCATAAACAATGATACACGACTGCCCGAACTTCGTAGTTCGGAGTGGCACTAGCCGGTCTAAGGTCCTAAAATTTGATGTGGCAATAGATGTGGGAAAAAATGCAACACTTGCTGCCCCTAGTAGCAAGCAGATCAAGAAAGCGGCCGCGCCAATTCTATAGATAGTTAGTGGCTTGATGGCGATGAATATCGAAATTAAAATATTACACTGTGATAGATCATAAAAATCCATACGAATACTTAGTAAAATAAGTTTTATACAAAGTCCTCATTTTATCTGACAGCTGTCGTTTATCATATCCTGCCGCGTGTTGGAAGCTGGCGGAGTGGGCTACGTTAATATGATAGACAAGCCGATAGGAAGTGCAAACCGATAGTTGTCAGATAAAATAACAACCCTATGCACTCACAATTACAAACATGGCAAAGCGGCGCATAAAACTGCGAAGCTATATCTGGCACGCAATCAGGATTTGTATTAGTGGAATTAATGCACGGAAGTGAATACTTAAATGTTTTATAATTAACTTATAATTCTTACTAGCCTCGTCATATCTACTACGTATTGATAAAAGCATCTGAAAGAAGATTATGTCATAATTTTTTCAAGAACTTATTGTTTCGCGTTAGTAATGAAACCCGTGCTAGTGTACTTGTTCAGTTCCTGATAAGCCTCATCCTTAAACGGATAAAAACAGGTTTTAAAGAGTACACGAGCCGCTGCTGTTATCTCTCTAGTCAATGCACATACTGATACAGATTTAAACCGCACATCTGACACAAAATTCGTATTACTATTTTCATGCGGCTTACCCAAATCGCAGTGGCTGCCGCCCCTTCCTAGCGGACACTGACAGCGCTGCTGGCCGGGACGGCCCGATTCCACGGGCTCCGTGGTGCAGGTGCCGCCGACGCCACAGTCCAGCAAGCACGGAGTCATATCCGTAGCACGGAGGCTCTCCGTGGTATGTCCGTCACCACCAGTGCTGCTGGGTACTTTCTGTTCCAGATTCGGACTCTGGGTCGTAACAAACTGCACTTTCTTGTCCACTTCCTCCACCACGGAAGAAGGTATAATACTGTTCCCTCTCACGTCGCTAGTTGCGTCCAGTTCAGCCGAAATGGACGCGTCCTTTTGATACAGTATATCTTCCTCTTCTTCAATGATCGTCTCCATCGTTGTGTTGATCTCTAAAAAAAAAAAGAAACCATAACTACTGTAGCAACTAAAAGATTCAACAGAAGGATTGGGCAATCGTTGTCAATCGGAAGGTGGATGGGAATATTCCGCAGTAGCCATTGGCCAGACAGCCTTGCGAAAAGACTTGTGTAGGCTGACTTAAAATTACATACATGACCAACAACCATTCTGCATCTTGTACAGCAGAGCATGTTAAACTGTCTGGTGTGTACAGCGAAGTACAAATAGTGTCAGAAACTGTGGGAGAATTCAAACCAGAATCAGAAACAGAGCAAAAATCTCCAACTATCTCCAATAAATAATGTGTAAATTACCCACAATGAAAGTATTCGGAAACAATATTAATAAACAAAAAAAAGTTTCGTGAATAAGTAAGGAAGATTATAAAGTTGAATTTTTTTTTCCATGGCGCAACAGCCCCAAATGGACCAATCTCGTTGCTATCAAGGCTTGGCGATCACATAACACATTCTGTACGATTCCCTTGGACGAGTGATCAGCTCGACGCAGCGACCTCTACCTCACAACACACAACACTCACAAGAGACAAACATCCATGCCCCCGGCGGGATTCGAACCCACAATCCAGCAAGCGAGAGGCCACAAGCCCAAACCTTAGACCGCGCGGCCACGGGCGATCGCCTATAAAGTTGACTAAAGTGAATAAATTACAAGTGTCTGCAACAGAGCGCTCTGGAAAATAGTACGATAAAGGAGAGACAAAGTGATTCTGGCAATTTTGGATACCATGAAAGAATAAACATCGTGATTTTACATATCATGTAATAAATATTGTTATGTTAATGAAGTACAGAATGATTTTATGGGCTAGACATGGCTAGGATGGAGAAGGATGAAACACTTATTGAATCCTACAAGGCAGACTTCGAAAGTGACCAGTTGGGGGGTGGGGGGTGGGGGGAGGAGTGGGGGACAGAGAGAGAGAGAGAGAGAGAAGTGGCGACGTTATGGAAGATTGGTCCTGTGAGCATGAGAGATAGATTTCACAATCTTGTATCATAAAAAAATTACGGCATTTTGTACTGCGGGTTTGAACCTTTAGGTTCTACTACCGACAAATTTAATTTTTCCTTTCAATGATTGAGTGACGGCCTAATCTCGCGAGGAACGTGCAGTCACTTCCTTTATGTTTTCCAGGCAAATTTTTATATGCCTTTAACATTTCGTGCTACATGCCTACCTCTTATGAGTCTCTGTTATATAATCACCCTACCAATATTATAAGAAGGCTATGAATAAAACCACCCACAACAGCCGCACTGTAAAAGCCGTACACGAGCTTGAAAACCCTGAAAAAAAAATGGATTCGCGGGTTTGAATATCGTTCCGAGGCCTGAGCTGTGTCCGACTTACGATATTTTGTTTCGTGTCATGTGAGGGCAGTGGCCTTGTGGTCCGGCAGTCCAGCGCCCAGTAGCTCCCACCAGATATCTAAACGATCCATATTTTAGAGTTAATTCTGCAACAGACCTAAGGATCTAATCCATCAAAGAAGAATAAACCACAGAAAATTAAAAGCACAGAATTATTCACATAGTTTTCTCAAACATCCTGTTATCTGAAAGAATGAGACGTGAAGCCGCGTAGCATGTTTCAGATTTAGCAACGTTTCGAAAGGAATCTACTGCCTCCACCTTCAGGGCAGAAGAAGAAAATGGTAGTAGGATCCTTCAAAACTGTGCCAAATGGCCACTAGACAACATGGCGACACATCCCAGAAGACAGAATATTTATCGCATGGTCGTGCGAAATTTCCACATCACATCGTGTGGCTTTCTTTCTCTTTGTTATCAAACGCTCTTTATTTATCCTAATTCAATATTCACCGCTAGAGAAAGCTTGACTAACAAATTGTTAGTACTCTTGCTTATTTTTCGATAGGCCCGTTTAAAAACTCAACACACACAGCGGCTGAATACTCCGAGTTACAGTACAGTTAGTTTATTTATACAAATAGCCCTCTTGCATTACTTAACGCCAGACAACACAAACCAACAGCAGCGCAACAGATTTTAATAATCATCGACTCGCTGCAGCAGGCAATTTTTTTTTCCATTGGCTCAACAGCCCCTTGGGGGCCTAGGCCGCCTCGTTTTTCGAGGCTTCACCGATCACACACTTTTTCGACACACCACACTCAGTAGGACTCCTCTGGACGAGTGACCAGCTCGTCGCAGAGACCTCTACCTGACAACACACAACACTCACAAGAGACAGACAACCATGCCCTAGGCGGGATTCGAACCCACAATCCCAGTAAGCGAGCGGCCGCCTACCCACGCCTTAGACCGCGCGGCCACTGGGATCGGCGCAGCATGCTATAGAACGTTATAAATCTATAAATCACATAAAAAATACTTGCGAATTCGATCAGTCCAATATCTATGCACTCCTTACAAAGTCTAATATAAACTTTAAGCCGACTCGGCCGATTGTGACGGTACGCAGAGTTCCAATCCCATAAGGTGCTCTTCTGCATGACGAAGAAAGCTGAAAACCAAGGCACAGTACAAAATCCTATTTCTCACACGTTTTTTAACAGCCAAACATGGATGTGTTTCCTTCGTTGCCATACAACGCACATTCTATCTGTTTTCATACTGTTATCGGGTTTCTAGAAAACTGTCTTCACTATCCCAATCCGTGTTTTCATGAGCGGCTTAGACTTTATGCATTAGGAATGTTAGCCATGTAGGCAGGAAGAATAATAAGCCAGAAGTGAAATAAATTGTGAAGAAGTATGGGAAATGAAGATTACCGTCTTCTAGGATGTGATTCCGCGTAGTTTGGTAGACAAGTGCCAGCTTTTCTAAAGTATCTATCACGATCTTCAAGTAAAACCAAGAACTAAAAGGGAGAAAAAATGGACAGTATTTTACGGAACCCGATTGCGTTATTTTATATCACAGCTATTGTATCATCATTAATTATGATAAAGATTAAGGTATTCGTTCTGACGACAAAAATAAGTTAACAATATTCAAAGCAAAAGTGAGAAAGTAGGACTCCGTGTATATAATTTTCGATTAAAATTAAGCGAGTACAGGTATCAATATTGTGCAAAGGCAGATTTATTATTTAGGTAATAATTATTAAAAAAATGCACAGAGAATTTTAGCGGTAAAACTGAAGGCAAGAGACTACTTGGGGGGCCTAGCTGTTCATTGGAGAATACTATTAAAACTAACCTCAAAGAAGTAATGTGTTATGGTGTGTACTGTATTCAGATGGCTCAGTATAGTGTACACTAGCTGGCTGTAGAAAAACACTGCAATGATCATTTGGTTTTATAGAAGGCGGGAAATTTTTTAATCAGCTAAAGATTACCAACTTCTTTAGAACACGCTTTGATTCATTCAATGATGTAGTTATTGGGTTAGTGATTATTTCCATAATACTCTGATCTGAAGTCAGCAGTCATTTCGAAGCTCTGCTGCCATGTTACACACTGTTACACGCATGGTTTTTAACGACTTCCTTCACCTGCATGTGACACATGAAATGTGAATTCTGGGACGTCATTTTAGTACAAAGTACGAAACATTGTTATTTGATTTCAAAGGTGAAGAACCACAGTGAGGAAAACGCCTTATAAAAGTGACGTTCAAAATTCCGTGATGCATAAAGTACGACTGACTATTACACACACACACACACCACCACGTCACTTACGCTCCTGTTCATGTAATAAGTCCGTTACATTGTACAACTACTCTTACGTTTCATTAGCAATGGTTCGTGTTTCCTATCAGCTCCACCACGAGAGGGCAAGGTAAGTCCACTTAACAAGTTGCTCCACCGACATGCTACTTTAGGAACCTTCCCACACCCATCAAAATGCACTGTAACGCTATGTAGTACACGTTAGGAGACCAATTTCACTTTAATGCTGGCGATACGGAGACAGTTATCGTGTATCCGGCATGCAAATGAAAAACACCAGGCCTTCAGAAAATTGTTACAAAATGCGGTGCCCCAGGCCCGACAGAACTCCAATAGTATTCGGAACATGTTCTTAGATATTATTTCCTCAATTGTCACCAATTTTCATAACAGAAACAACTACAACCAGGAGAGTCACAGTTTGCGAAGCTCATTGAGCATTATTATGCTGGTTCATACACTGTCACAGCGAATAAACGGTCCAGCGATTGCTGAACTGATCTTCATCAGGTCTGCAGTATGTTATACAAATTCCTGTATATTCTAATTTGTTAACATAATAGGTTCACACTGAATATATATTCCATCCTGTATGCCGTGAATTTTACAACAACAATAGCATCCATTACAGTGATGATTATGATGATGATGATGATGATGATGATAATAATAATAATAATAATAATAATAATAATAATAATATAGTTTTTAGGCGCGTTAGCAAAATTTCGAAAAGCGACTGTTAGCTTCATCATGTGTCTGTCCGTCCGTCCGCATGGGACAACTCGGCTCTCAATGGAAGGATTTTCATGAAATTTTATATCAGAGAATTTTCGAAAATCTGTCGAGAGAATTCAAGGTTCATTAAAATCTGACAAGAATGACTGGTACCTTACATGAAGACCTATGTACATTTAAGATAATATCTCGCTGAATTATTCTTAGAATGAGAAATGTTTCAGACAAATGTTGTAGAAAAAATCAAAACACACATTTTACGTTCGGTAACTTTATTATCGAAACTCGTGCCGTTTATGAGTAATGTGGAAAAAAAGTGGTAGAGCCGGACAAGACACAAATGCCAATATAATACGGCGCATGCGATTTGCATGCCGGATAACTAAGGAAAGAATACAGACACACACTCAGAATATTTAATACTTATTGCGTTGTATATGTGGCGTCTCTTAACACATGAGTTACGAAAACTTATATGCTGAGAATATTTATACAGTTTTGTTTCACGTGACTAAATACGATGGAGAAAAAAGAATAACAACTGACTTTAGATGGGTTGGGAAGTGTACTGACATGAGCAGAAGTACCTGAATGTGATGCTGCAGGGGCAGAAGCATGCCGAAACATTTATGTACAGATGAGCTGTATATTCTGAAGGAAAAACACCAGATATACTACTTAAATGTACAAGCCGATCAACACAACAACTGCCCATAGTCTAACTGGCGCCAAGAAAACTAAACAGATATTCATAAATTATTTGTACCAACAAATGCACTAAGACAGTTTTTTTCACTGTTTTCTTTATTATAAGGATGCCCCAATACGCATTTCGGCAGTTATTCTGCCATCATCAGGGGGTATTTTAAGTGAGTTTTTACATAGACCAATTCTTTGGTTACGTCATAACAGTGAGTCAGTATTTGTTACCACATCGTATAAAATTTTGTAAAACCCTTATAATAAAGAAAACAGTGAAAAAACTGTCTTAGTGCATTTGTTGGTACAAATAATTCAATTATAAAAAGATGCACGGTGAATATAAAGGAAAGATATTCATGATTTTATATTATTCATTCCATGCATTCATAAATAATTAATACTTTTAACAACAACTAAATACACCGTGCTTGTTACGATTACTTGTATTACAATTATAGTAATAACCACATTGTGCATTTAGTTGACTTTTTAAAAATATTAAAATTTTCATGATGTCTTGTATAAACCAACCACACAGCGCCGCAATAATTATTTACAGATACTATTTATATTTACATACACGCCTTACGTCTATACCCAACACACACTGCTCCCCCGCACAAGCACCGCCACAGCTGCATAATCTGTACCGCTCACTGTCACACCAAATACGACATAAGCATTCATTCCAGTGATTTTATAAGGAATTACCCGCACTCTTTTCATGTCCCACTTCGCATCTTCCAACCTTGCTGCTTGCATATCCATGCTATGCTCTATTTTTCTGTCTAGGTCTTGGCCTTATATGTGATCTATTCGTATTCAGAGCCCTACGCATTTATCACTCCCCCCCCCCCCCAATTTGGTCATCGCAATGAAAAACTAGGGAGGAGTGGTGTTCTGTGGCTGGGGTCGTTCCAAAGGATCTGTCTAGGTTGGCAGTCCTGCGCAACAGCCCGTAACATGTTGTTCTTAAGACGAGTAGTTGTTCTTTCCCGCTAAACTTCCTAAGCTGGGGTGACCACGTCTTATCAGTTGTTAATAAGAGCTACATTACGATAAACCAACAAACATAAATACAGTGAAACTTCTACATCAGACAAAAACCGATCAAGTGAAGCAGATACCACTTACAATCTACTACGCCTGCTTGTGTATCGATGCAATGCACGAAGTGCTAATACAATCTAAACACTATAGCATGCTGAGCAAACCAGCCCTCAGAAGACGTACGGACACACAGTATATTTTTCAGATAAAAAGAAAGACACTTTTATTTATACATCAACGGAAAGGTTAAGCGGATCGTTTGTATTCATTCCAGCAGCATTCTCTTTGCTTGGACGAAGGCGCCGGTATATTCCCCACCCCGGACACTAAAACCATTCTTTTTTCTTTTGTCCAGATGTCACTGCATGGGCCATTTGTTGCCTAGGAAACGGTTTCTTTCTATTTATTAAGTTTTATTGCACTTACATACCTACTTGGGCGAACGTGTCTAGGAGTCGAACACAACAGAGAAAGGGAAATCGCAACTTCGCCCTTCCAGCAGAAAAGTCTTTTCATTCGTTTAAAATAGATCCCATTTACGAAAGAGTTTTAAAACTGAGGCCCTGAAGAAAAATTAGGAGAGAAGAATGTACAGTGTGTTTCTTTATCATTTCCCAGGGCAGCTTTATCGCATACAATGCCTTCATCCGCCGACACATCCCGTGAGAGCTGTCGTGCCCAGGGAAATAATACAAGAGACGTTCTGTATTAAGGCGAATATAATACGATTAAAAACTAAATGATTTTCTGAAATAATGAGCTAGGGTTCTGCAAGACTGACTAAATTTATTCCATTTTTATTTAGCAAACTTTTTAACTGCACGGTTTAAACGGCAACGAATAGCAGGATGATTATGAATGCTGGAATACGATAGAGATGGAGGCAGCCACGGCCTATTTTAAATTACTGCAAGAGAATTTGGCACTAGGAACTGAGAAAAACCACAGAAACCTATCACGACAGCAAGCAGTATATGGGATACGATTGTGCTTATACAGCCCCATTATCGCCTGCGTAAAACATCCTGTCTCCAACAACACTCCTTAATATTGTCACTTTGTGAGGGACATCATTAAAAACTTTGCTTGAACGCTGTTAAAACACCCACGCCTAGTCCCCCCTGTGAGACTACGTTCTGATTACCACTCACCTGAATTGTAGATTCACTTTATCCTGCTACTTTTTAAATCTATAAACCAACACTCTCATTCTGCGACTCACAAAAAAATAAACAAAATAAATAATTAATACGCATACAGAACTCAGATACGCAGGTACTGTGACATGTAGGTACAGCTGCTCTGGAAGTCTAACAAAGCTCTGTGTATTGCTCAGATATGTAACGCAGTGCTTCCTCGGGGGCGATGTCAATTTTGTCACGGTCCGCTAAATCCGAAATTGTCTCCCGTCGGACATCGAGGGAAATCCCTGAATGAAATAAGGGCCTCCTGTGCTGAGACTAACACTCCACCATCTCACTAACTAGTGCCCAAGTTCAAGGGGATATGAAGATTTTAACCTGAATAAACCATACAGAGCTTTCATATAAGTTCAGTCCCGAGGTGTCTATATTACACTTTAGTGTTTTATTTTTTAAACACCGTCTTTAAATTCTTCATCCAAAGTTAGACACATATTCAGCTGGTCCAGAAAGTTACTGCTCTCGTGGAAACCAATATTCGTTACAGCATTCAAATCAACCGTTAAGACAACCTATCTTTTCAGTCCAAATAAACCTTTCAGGCTATGTTTTTGACGTCAATTTTAATATTTTAATCCCACATCTTGCAAGTGGCCTCTTTCCTGCCAATCTCAGTCTACTCTACATAACATTAATAGTCAAAAGTAAAAAAAGTATAACATTCATTATATAACTTCCCAGTAATTTTTAATTTAAAATTCCTTACCGACAAATTTCCTTCTCAGCACTCTTCTTAAAACATCCTTGACCTTATGTTCCTTCGTTAGAATTACACGCAACGCTTGAGACCCATTAACGGACCAAATGACCCCCATGGAGCGTGACACTTCTCGAGAAACTGAAGAGTCGTTCAACTGTTCAAAAAATTTGTGGCATTTATGGAAACCCAAATTTCATTACAAGATTTAGAAGAAGCAGTAACTGAAACCTACTCCGAATTCTGCAAGGTCCTTGATGTCGGTGACTGTCGCACTCTGACAGCGTCCATGCAGGCGGTAGACTCGTGAAAACAAAAACCTCATAAAACCAGAACACTTAAAAATGTTGTAAAATGTCGAAGTCCAGACTCTGAAACCAATTACTTATCTTCGAAAATAATAAAGAATTTTTACAAGCACGATTGATCTTTACTCAGGTTTGGACATACACATTATCCATAAAGCTATTACGTATGACTTTTTTTTTATAAAATACGACTTTTACAGAATGATTTGTGTTCCAAATAGCAGGGAAAAGAAGCAGATCGATGTAAAGTACACACTGTACTTGTCATTTTAAACTATTGGCAGCAAAACAAGTGTAATTGCATGTCACATGCATACAGGACGGCTAGAAAGACAAAAACGCTACGTCATATTGCTTTCAATGCGTTTAAATAAATCGGCAGCCGGTGCACGTGTAATGGGATGGCGGAATTTACGACCCATAACAAAACCTAACTCGTGGACAAACACAGAGTGAATCTCCTGACATACTCATATGTTCTGTGACTTCATGTCCTTACACCACCGAAAACGTCTTACTGTCTCTGGTGCTGACATGAGAAAACGGAGCCAGACACTTTCGTATTTCACGGCAGAACAGCCGGTAATTCTTCGTAACACTCTGCATCCACACCAAAACGCGCATATCTGTAGTTTCCTTGGAGGAAAGAAACGATTCACAGAGTTCAGGATTTTAACAGTTGGATGTCCCTTTTTCTCCGAGCCAAACTGAACACTTGAGAGATGAATTACAGAAGCGTAAAGCCCTGAAATAAAGGCCTACACATATTTTACAGACGTGTTCTTTCCTACTTTACATACACCACTAGGCCTGATGTTTACTTCAGATACATAATATATATATATATATAATTTACAAGCTCACTGTTCTACAACCCCGTACGACATTCATTAGCTCCAGGCAGCAGAATCATTCTTGAAAAGAGATGTTCAATCATCTGGTCAAGAAATGTTTATGGAAAACGAGCCTTCATTATCGTGTTCATAATACAGTCCACGTTTAAGGTCCATTTAATATTATCCTCCCACTTACGCCTAGGTCTGCTAAGTGATCTACGTCCTTCAGATTTCGTTACTCGACTCGTGACTTATTACCTCTTCTATGCCTACTACTGTTCCGCCCATCTCATCCTCCATTTTATCATCGTACGAGAAAATTATAAATGCGGATATGCACGATGTTTAATGGAAATATAGAAGTTTGTTCAAAATTACTTGGGGGGGGGGGGGTTGCAGGAACACAGACGCACGGATAATAGCGTAAGGTCATATTCCTTATAAAAGAAAAAAAAAACTAGGCTAAAAATAAATTACTTTTATCTGGTGTATGTATGCCGGTACAACATCTACGGTCCAAGTTCGAAGAAAAATTTGAGCATTATCCTACTGTCTTCACGGTCCGGGGATCGAATCCCGGTGGAGGCGATGTTTTCCGCACCCGTTCAGACCGGCCCTGGCGCCCACCCAGTCTGTTGTAAAATGGGTACCGGGTTTCTTTTCCGGGAGTAAAGCGGCAGGGGCGTGGCGTTGACCACTCGCCCTCATCTAGCGCGGAGGTTAGAGAAAGAGTAGAGCTATACTTCTACTCCCCCTCTGGGCCATCATGGCCGTTTATAGGGTGAAATCTACATTTTTTACCTTTACTTGCTGTCTTCGCGCATATGACACCATGCACTGTAGCTAGGTACTGACATTTCAGAGGAAACTGGTACCTTCATCGTCAGGTTCCACTGAAACGTAGCTGCTTACGAAACTACGGAGCGTCACATCCCAGAAGACCAACTCCTCATAATAAGCCTTTAATCTGAAATATAACTGTAAGAGTTTCTTCTGAAAAACACAGTATACGTAGCCCTTGTTTTACGCCTTTTTTCTTTAACGCCCCTTACCAATTTACACGACTTCGTCATTTAGGGGCTCTCAATTTCGGTTTAACGCTCTTTGGCTGGCTACGCACTTGGACGCTGACGGAGCAGTAAAAGCTGTGAGGGTGAATTTAGTCATCCGTGACAGCAACGAAATGGGTTATGTACCATCGTGGCAAGAATAAGCAAGAAGTTTACAATTCATTTTCAATTTACATAGGCTTAAATTAATATTACTTGTTTATGTCTATATTACTATCAATAACACACAAATAATATAATACATGTACATATACCGCATATGGAGAGGGTGTCATTGGTATGTTTGCTCATAATCCTTACCTATTCCATTATTTCTTATGGAAATATTGTTTTCAATTTACGCCTATTTGATTCGCGACCACTTTTTCAGGAACACAAATAGGGCACGAAACTAGGGCTACGTGTAACAGAACAGGTCCACGGTATAAAATACAAATATCAATGACAACTACAACGTCTGCCTTTAATATTTAACGTCATGTCGAACTACAATCCAACTCCAAATCAAAACTTTTCTGAATTTGTACGGCAGGCCTGTAGCTTGTTTACCTATACATAGCATGCCAATCTGACTTATTTATAAAGCATGATCCTGTATATGACACACGTTCTAAATGGCCCCCAGAGGCATCTTCCCTGTTATTCGATACTCGGCTGTTTCCCCTACTTGCCTGTCGGTAATGAATCGGACAGACACTATAAAGGATTGAAGGGGGGATTTGAACTCAGATTAATTTCACAGCGAACCCTCAATAGTTTGTTTGAAATCAGTTACCGTATCTCCATTACTGTAATGTAAGCTTTACGAAAACATATCTCTGTCAACTATATCATCACTATAGACACAGAGGTAAAGGGAAACAGTCCACTTTGTGAACTAAAGGCTTACAGTCATAATTCACAAATCCGATTCACTTCTGTATATAAATAAATTAATTCTGTAGTTTAAACCTGTTTTTGCCAAGCTATGGCAGACACCACAGCGCTGACTCATAGGCACGGTCCGAATTTTAACTAGTTTTTCACACCTTCAGTACCAACTTGAAACAGTACGGAAACACTTAACGCAAAAGAAACCTCGCTCCTGAAAATCTTGGCTACATGTAGAATGAACAACGTAGATCAGTTGCACGATTTACGGGGGGGGGGGGGGGGACATGCAAGATACAGAAGAGCATAACACACAGTACAAGAACATGTTTGAGGTGGCAGAAGCAACTGACAGAAACTGTAAACCCCTGCAGTTTAGAGCGGCAAGGTAGCAGAATCTTCCACAATCCACATGTGTGTGTGTGTGTGTGTGTGTGTGTGCGGTCATTGTGCCTTAAAGCAAGCGCAAACTGGACCGCGTCGGACGGAGCGGACTTACTACATGAGTCCGAACACTTCTGTTCAGCACATCGGACCTCCGCCCAAGGATTGACTGATTTCAGGTGATCGCGAGTTGTCGACTCGTAAAAAAACATGAGCAGTTCGGAGAAATAATTACTTTGTGCTGGTTAACTGAGGAAGAACAAACAAAGAAAAGTGAGAGACGGAGATTCAGAGCGCATAACAGCTGCGAGCAGAGAAGCAATCATCCCAAACTTCGTTCTTTATATTCGTACTTATTAGAAGAAGTGGCAAATGTCTTGGGAACTTCCGATCGACTTACAGAAAGTTAGGGCTGTGACTCTCCTGCATATGCTGCGATCTTCTTTTCAATGGAAATTACGATGAACATGCCAGCGAACCATCAGCAGGCTCCGGTCGCACGAAAAATATTTCGCCGTTTGCATCCAGTGCGTATCAGTAAATGCAAATGTGAAGAATAATGTCTCTGCGTGAACTGCGTCCGTCCGGTGCGTTCAATGTTCGCGTACCCTTCTAGCAACAGCTTGGGGCTCTGATGAAAGTCGGCAAGACATGGAAAAAAAAAAAAGGCCTACTGTTCGATATAGCGACATTTCAGGTACAACTTTCTTGATATTGCTACCTTCTCTACTAGCGATTCTCAAACTTTTCCACTTAAATGGAAAGGCGAAACAGCAGTGGGTTTGCCGAGTGCCGGTACGCTGTCTCACACGGTACAGTACAAATAAATAACAATCCACAATCTAATTACCATAGCCATCACTGAATACTTGCAACTAAAGTTACATCACAACAATCAGCCCAACAAAATGCACTATTGTTCCCACAATTTTACATTACAATACCTCGTTGAACACTGCTACATGTTTCGATCTCTTATGGGATCATCATCAGGGATTCACATTAAAGTAACACGTCACAAAACCGAACTAGCAATCCATATACACAACAAAAAGATGTAAAAAGTCAACCAGTTAAAATGTAGACGTTTGTTGTGTATTGGATCCTGGTGTACTGTGTTTTGGAGACTGCTTACGTTTGTAAAGAACAATTTAGTGCATTTTGTTGGACCGAGTATTGTGATTTGATTATCGACAATGCACGAAATGAATAATATAAAAAATGTACGAAATTATTCTTCGCGTACTCTGCTTTTCAAGGATCTGGGTTCTATAACACGTCTGGTCTTCTCTATTTCTGAAAGATGCGACGGATCCCAAACTCTGTTCTCTTTCTCATTTCTTTAAGTTATGTAACTAAATGCCACAATATCGAAGAAGAGAAACAAAAAAAAAACACGTAGTCCGATCACGAAAAAACAACTTTTTCAGTTCGCAGCAAAAATATGATAATATAACTAAGAAGTGTGGAATGACGTCGATCAGCAGAGCGGATTCCGAAAAAAAAAACTTTTTATAGTACTCTTGAAGCTAAAGATATCATTCCTGTCGATTAAGTATCTTATCTCTTAAGGACACATATTTTTTTGGACAGGTCCTATGCAGATTGTCTTTTGTTTCTATTTTTTTTACCTCCACTCGGTCTTTCTCAGATTATATTTCTAGAACGCGCCCCCTTTTCCTGATTAAAATCCACGCCATACTTCTGCAAGGGCTCTCAATAATTACGCCGCCAGAACTGCCGTCATCTTGCAGCTGAAGTCGATTCGAAACTCCTTTGGCTGTCTTCTGTATTCTTTTCTTATTTTAAGCAAATTTTCCCGTCATCTCAGATCAATTCAAGGAGACAGTTTCTGTTAAAACTGTTTGAAGAAGGGTGCAGGACTACTTGCACTTTGTGTGTGTGTGTATACATTGTTAATAAAGAGCGATGTTATTAAATAAAGTGAAGAAAATGGAAGTTGAAGGCGAACAAATATTAAAATTCTTATTTCTCTTTCAGCTCTCTCGGGTAAGGCCCTACGGCTTTTTCGTATTTAGAATTAGTTGTATGGAGTGAATCTTTTATACGAATGTAAGATTGAGCGCGGCCTATTCAACAACCCTCTATCAACTGAAGTTATTACTAATTACAAGTGAATAAATAAGTACAATCGCTTTGTTTAATTAATACATCAACCAACAAACGCACTTAATAAAACACAGTTCATAATAAGAAGTTAATACCTGTTATGGATTGAATTTTAATAAGTGCATTTGTTGGTTGATGTATTAACTGTAAGAATACGCACAGTATGAGTAATATAAAAATAATCGCTTTGGTCGAACATCACAGGATTAGAGAAAAAAAAAGTAGAAACGCATTTCAAGAGATTACACTGGCATTTACAAAGGACTGAGGAAAACCGGGAATAATCTTAGTCTACACAGTAGGTGTGCCGACCGAGACTCGAGTTTCTTCAGTTTTGGACATCGGACAAGACTTTTTGGACGGAAGGCTTGCCGACAGATGAAAAGAAATATCACAAAGCTCGTACACAATCAACTGATTATTCAGATCATACATCATATATTCATACTTACGCAGCAATACATATTGTCTTTTGGGTTTTCTTCTTTCTCCACTTTTGTTTAATCCACATTCACACTAAATACGCACGCACACACCACACACACACCGAACGTAGTACTCTTCCCTCTTATCAGGATTCCATTCACATTTCGAGGAAAAATATATGAGACTTCTAGTTTTTTTCTCAGCCCCTCTGAGCAAATAGTGGGACAATACCTTGAAACACGTGGCAACCCTTTCCTTTCAAACCGGGGTTAGCTAGGAGGCGGCAAGTGGTGCGGCCACCCTGGGGGCAGAGCACAGGGGGCGGCAAAATACGTATTTTAAATGAAAAGATATCTTCTGCCCTATACACATTTTAAATTAGTGAGCCAAATAACAGGAAATCCGATAAACGATCGTTGAAATTTTATAATTTCTCTTAGGGGCCGTCGTTGTGATTATTCGTCCAGGGATCCATAAAACCTTGCTACGCCACTTCCTTCAGATCCTCCCAAATTCATTCACACACTTGTCCTGACATTCAATGCTACATAACCAGTCGAATTTAAAATGATACGAATAAACTAAGAAACTAACCTACAGGAAAATACGCGAAGTATTCATGAATCTGGTTGCACAAATCTTGTACTATATCCAGGATTTCTGTCTGTGTGTCGTTCTTCGAATGTGTTTTTCCAGGATCACCAGGCTTGCATGAACAAGCAATCCATCAGCAAGGCAGATAAACTGTCACTTTGCACAGTACCTACGTCTTTGTATTCTTGGACAGACAATCGCTTCAGCTCCTCGTAGCTATTCATGAGTTGGAGACAACGACAGAAAAAACAAAGTATCAAGGCGGAAGTAACTTACAACAAACTTTCTTATTTTGTGCATTCAGTCAGACATTTCATAGCTGAAGTCTTGAAAATGAATTTTTCTTATAAGAGTGTGACAACCCAAAGAGTCAAAGCTTCAATAAACTGAATAAGGAAGAAAAGAATTAAGAATAAGATGTGACATAAATGATGATAATAACGATGATGATGATAATAATTCCACGGCATGCATATTTAATGAAAGGTTTATCCTTACTGAGATAGTCAAGATATCCCTCATTTTATTGAACCCGCAGGTACATTGCTGGAATTTAATCTTACCGTGAGTTAACGTTATCGAGTCCATTACTTTCATATACTGTTTTTCTGACTTCACTTCAAATGATACGTATATCTACGCAACGTCTCTTCTTTCAGGCTTTCCGACTACAGGCTTTTACACATATCTCACGTGACGTGTATCGTATCATCCTCGACTTGGAAATTAAAAATATTAGGCGAAGACAATTTGCAAATATGAAATTTCCCTTTCTGTTAATTTCTCCACCCCCATCCGTTGTGTCCGCTCTGTTAGCTAAAAATATTCTCATCAAAACTCGGGTTTTTTATGTCGTCAATATAAATACTCTTTCGCTTGAGAGAGAGAGAGAGACCAAGTTTCACACTTACACAACGTAACAGGCAAAAATTACATCAAATATTTCCAGACTTTAACTTTTAGGTAGAAGATGGAAAGGTTGAAAATTCTGAACTGAAAGGCAGCAAGACTTTAATGAATTTAATGTTTTTCTGAACCAACTAAATAACTGACTAACTGACTAGCTAATTAACTAATTGACTGACTAACCAAACAGCCAACCAACTAAATAATTGACTCACTAACCAACCAAACAACAAACCAACCTACTAAATTAGCTAACTAACTAACTAACCAACTGATTGTCTAATTATCTAACATCCAACCAAGTATCCACACTAACTAAAATTAATTGATACCTTTACCATTCAACCAACCAACAAACCAACCCATCTGAAATAACTAGCTCATTCACTCATTCACTCACTCACTCACGCCATGCAGTAAAGTCCTTCTTGATAGTTCGTAATCACGCACCTAATCAATCAATATCTTTAAGTTCTATTACTGTGTCTGCAAGAGCCCGCCTGTGGTCTCTGTCATCTGCCGTTCTTCTCACAAATTTAATTTCGATATGTTCACGAGTACTGGACCCTCTTTCAGTAAACCTGATACTAGCGTCAGAACCCCTAAAACTGGCCATCAGTAATTTCATGTACTATCGATTTTACCGAATATCGCAGTACAGTCGTTGGGACTTGTACTTCACATTCGGAACAGTCGGCAGCGCCATTCTGTTTCCTTGTCCCACAACGTACATGTCACGCAGTACCTTAACACTGGTCACAACAGCTGCCCTCGCTACGTGATTCACAGTCATATAACATACTTGCAACACACTTACCAATAACCCCATGTTTCAGCGACTCAGAGCACAGCCAACGCAGTATATTGAAGAATTTGCTTTGGAGGTCGGATTACAAAGAATTGCGATCGTTTCGCTGAATTCATAAACAGACTGAAGACTGCAACAGAAATGAGGTGTGTTTTCTGGGAGGTCGGAAACGGGGGTTTAAATATGATATATATAAGATTACATATATATGCATATAAGATTACATATATATATAAGTTTACATTTTTGAATGTCGCCAGTTTTGTCGGCGATTTCGGCTTGTGTCATTACCCTCTGGTTCTGAGGCAATAGAACCGCCCATATAGTTGAAAGTTCTTCAGTGACAGGGCCAATGACAACTGCCGTCTTTTTGTAAAGAGTTCCGCAAGAAATTAATATTCTTAGGCATTTAACACACAAGTCGTGAATGGTAATACGAGAAGGTCGTAGATTGTTGCCAGTTTTCAGAAAATATGCCTATTCCGACGTAAATTGAAGAGTTGGTTGCGGGAATGGATAATAAGAAGTCTGAAAGCAAAGCTGGTGCAATAATGACGTTACTGCGCCTAACATAACGTCGAGTAGCACGAACTTTGTGTGGCAAGGAAGAGCTGAGGATTCAACTTCACTTTATCCTCGAGGAAAGGGCGGCAGGCTCTAAAGCCGATATGAACACACTGAAAAGTGTAGCCTCTTCGTCCGACCGCAGCTGATCACTACACAGGCCCATCCCTTCTTACGAAATTTTAACTGACGCAATTTTGCAAGAGAAATGATGATGATAATATTCTTGAAAGGCGACGAAGGCGCAGGAATACGAGCACACTCTGGGTTACGTAAATCCCGATTTATCTAACGTCAACCTGAGGTAACTTTTCCATAAAATTATTTAAAATGTATCCACTGACTTATTTACTGTACCCAAAATTATTTTTAGGAATTTAAAATAATCAAAGCTTGCATAGTAACTCAGTAAACAGTTACATAGTTTACAGCATATACACAAGTATAACATGCAAATAAATAATAACTTATATATATGTTAGGTAGGTAGTGGGTCGAAATCCGCCTCACAAACATTTCCAGTTACTGGAAGGTTTGTGGAACGGAAACCTTACGTAAGTCGCGGACTATCCGTATTGGCTCACCTTTGTACTGGCTCAACACTGCATTGACTCACCTCTGTATTGGCTGACCTCTACTGGCTCACCGCTATACTGATTCACTTCCGTCTGCACTGGCTCAACTCTGTACTGGCTCACCTATGTACTGGTTCACTTCTACTGGCTAAACGCTGTATTGGCTCACCTCTCTACTGATTCACGTCTTTATTGGCTCACCTCTTTACTGGCTCAATTCTATCCTGACTCACCTTTGTACTGGCTCACCTCATGTAATGGTTCATCTCTCTATTGGCTCACCACTGTACTGACTGACTTCTGTACTGTTCATCTCTCTATTGGCTCACCTCCTGTACTAGCTGACTTCTGTACTGGCTCATCTCTCTATTGGCTCACCATTGTACTGCTCCCCGCTGTGTTATCTCACGTCTCCTGCCACCTAACTCTCTTAGTCAAATATTCTAACTAAATATATTTTTGGTACCTTGGAGTGCATTTTACTTTCACCTTTTATTCACCTCTAATCCGTTGGGATCTTATAGATCAATGAATACAACCTTTAAATTAATATTTATAACTTAAACCGAATTTCTAAGAACCTACTCTATTAATGGAAATACATTAAGTGGAAGGATCTAAGTTATATGGAGGGATTTTCGTACCTCGTAACGAGTGCTCTGATAAATATGAAGTTCTTTTATATTTAGACGGGGAAAGGGAGGTCTTGTATAGTTGGTTACTGATTTTAGAACAGAAGTTCAAGTGGCTGGAATGTTTCAGACGGGGTGGGTCTGCAGACGAATTCCAAACACTTCGTCAATGCAGAAGGACTAAATCGCCATTTCCTTTTAATAGAAAGCGGTCTCCAATGTGCTTTTCTGAAATAAAAATAAGACTGACGAGGTAAATAGAAGATTATATATCACCCCTCTTTTATTTTCTTTTATACATATCATTATATTTATTTGATATTCCTTTATCCCGCTGATGTTTTAAATTAATTGGACGAAAAAACAACATAAAGAAAAACACAGAATTTATATGACAGTTAAATTAGAAGGATGAAAAAGAAGAAACTGCCAAGAGAGTTAGGTAGGTGGGATACAATCTTAACGCAAATATAGTTAATATTCTTGGAAAGTTTGGCTTAACTAATGGAAAAAATTACATCCACAAAGAAAGTTAAGGCAGATTAAATCCGATTAATGTTTATATTCTCTTATATTCACGGTGTTCCTAACTCCTACTTAAACATCTAAGACAATACTCACACGCTGCATCCACTTGAAACTCTCATATTCGCCCATCCTCTTTTCAATTAGGCTCTTCCTTTAGATCTTCTAACAAATACTTTTTAGGCAGTTATTATCAACAAATGCCTGCCAGATAAAGAAATCTGTTGCTCGTCGTGCCCTCCTGTATTTGATCAATATTAGAACGTTGCAGAATTCGTGAATTTCCTCTTTACATAGTACTTTTGTTCTTTTCTGTTTATCTACAAATATACTCACCAGCCCCACACCTGTGTTCAACATCTAAAACTATACACAACCGATCTATGTACACGCACACATACACACACACGGTTGTTAATAAGTTTGGGCAAAACAAAAAATATGACTTTGAAATTTTTCCTTCAATTCTGCCATCTTAAACCCTCACCCCCACTACCAACACTCATTCTATTTACAACAGGTTACATTTATAAGAAGAACCCACAGAACTGCTAAACCTACGTAATGCGAAAAGCGTACAATAAATTCGTGGACTTAATTTTGTCTAATACCTTACACATGTTACAACAGCACCGCCACTTGTTCCTCTATGTAATTCTCCCCCAAAATGTATAAATTCTTTTCTGTGTTCGTATTGGCTTCTCACAGTTGAAAGACAAACCAAATTTCAAGTCTCTAGGAAAATAAATTTAAATATAACTCCTTTTGAACCCAAAGACACGGTTCAAGGTTGCATGTCCTTCACTGTTTTTGGAGAGCAGTCGGTAAGGACGCAGATGATCCTGCTCACCGGTTAGCGTTGAAGGAAGAGTAGAACAACCGATAGTTGAACTCGATATCCACCACACTGCGACGACGTATCCTGTGCTTCCAACATCTGTGCCCACTATACATGAACAGCGCCTAGTAACGTTTGTACCATTAATAGACTAGTCGAAGTGTAATACTTTGTGTGTTAAAAGCAATAAAAGCCGGTTCTTACACCCTTAGCCAGTAACTGGAGGTGCCTCATTCCGTCCATAGGAACTCGTAAGGGTTACGACCTCGGAGTTTCAAACAGTCCGAAAATTTTATGTGTAACCAAAATCATGAGAAGAATACTGAAGTATTTCGCTGGAAACAGTGTGGCCTGATTTCACATACTGTATAGCTGCCTAAAGAAACTGAGAAAATGGACAAAAGTCATTAGTCGGGATAGCAAATATTCCAACTAAGAACCTCTTGAATAAAATCATAGTAGACCATTTTCGCTGTAATCAGCCTTCTAGAATAATAAGCTGCAAATCCAATCAGCCACTCATGATGACAGGTGTGGAGAAAATAGTAACACAAATCATACAAATGACAGAGCCACACACATTTCAGGAGCTAGAGTGTTTACCCGCACGAAATCAGGATAGACAATCACGACTGTTCAGAATGAAGGGATTCTTTCCTGTGGAAAAGAGCGCTGTACCAAATTAAATGTTCTCTCTGGACAATTGCATTTATTCAGATATAAAGCAGAGTGTTCAAAATGAACAAGCATAACAGACACACTGCACATACAAGGATTTTGCAAAAAAACACGCATTTAGATAGAAAAATTCAATCACAGCTCGCAAGAAAAGAGAGGGACAGAAAATAACGTGGGAAAGGGGGAAATATAAAACAAGTGGAAAAGGAGAGAGAGAGAGGTTATTTCAAAACTGCAAACTCAATATTGGACTTCCTGCATGTAGTCCATTAAGTTTGGAATTTTACATTCCTTGCCTCCTAGTTTAGAGGGAATACTGAAAACAGGAATCTAAAAGTCATCACATTGCAAAATTTACATTTCAGTAACAATATACGTAGACAGTAACGAACTCGGACTTATGAACTAAACACTTCTTTGCAACACATCAGTCTTATTGGCCAATATGCGGGAAATCTTAAAGTGAACTCACACAGCACAACTAATGTATTTCGACATTACTTCGCCACTCGGCATTCAGGCCATATCTACTAATCTTGATCACACATTTACCACTTACTTTTGTGCGTTATTGGTGCGTTAATACTTCAGAGAGACAACATAAATTATCGACAGGCAGGAAGTCATGTTCAACATAAAACGTCTAACACTTTTTATATATACATTTTGCCATCTAACCCCATTCTGTGCTTATTCAATTTATCTTACACTCGACGTTCTTTCTCATATTCGTGCATGTTGCTATCTAAACTAATACCGGTCCTATTGTGCTGTGCTTTATAAAATCAGTTACCAATGTTTTGACCAAGTAAATTTTTGACTCTCAACTTCTATAACACTTTTAATGCACGCTTTACTGTTCATTGCCTATCCTATATTCCGATGATTCTAACATTTACAGTTGATGTAATATGTGTATTGTAGAGTTCCTTATTACAGCCACATTTTCTGCGTGTCGTTTGTAATCACTGCGTCATTATAAATGTGTTTCCTGTTCACGAACCTCATCATATACAGCCGTCATGTAGGCTTCCGTTTCCGGATACTGCGCACCGTATTAAAGCCATATTTTTGGCCGAACTCTGCCGAACACGGATTTTTTTTTTAAAGTCGCAAGGAAAGTCGGCAATACGACGACTTTTGTTTCCATAACAGTCTTTTATCTTCTTCTAATCTTATTTTAGTTTCAAAGTCAGTAACTCTGATCTTGTCTATTTAATGTATGTGGTTACAGTCAGCAACACAACCTACCTTATATTCAGGAACCTTGTTTTTTAAAAAAGAAACATTCACGTAGCGCGGATGCTTCTTTATTAGGCTATGAAAACGGAAAATGTCCATAAAACCTCTTTCCAATTTCACTTCTATAAATTGTTTTTCTTCTACGCCGGAATGAAAAATCCATCCGATACCTTGTCAGTGTTGTTGGTACAGACTTCTGGAGAGATACTACTTCTGTCTGTGACCAAATTATTATTCATGACCATTAATACAAATAGCAATAGCACACATATATTCATAGCTTATAATAATAATAATAATAATAATCGCCATAAAATTCTGCAGGTTAAGGTTGTTTTTTTGCCATACATTTCTTAATACAAAATTACTTATATAATCCTACTGGTGACATTTCGTTTTAATTTACATGTTAACTTTTCAAGGCGTAGTGATTGATATACGTGCCACCCGCTGTGGCATCAAAACCCCGGCAATTTGCTTACACAATGTACGTATTTATGAGTTTCATACGATTCCAAGAAGAAATTGTGATGAGCTGTCATTCAGTAGTATTTTAGCATGGAAATGGGCCATGAAATTCAGTTCTGGACCAGTCTAACGATTTAAAACATACATTCAGACTCCAACGACAACATAGTTTAGCAGACCCCAGATAATCTCTTCATGGCCATATTGATATTTGTAGAGAGCTTGAAGCAGTTCATTGCACTGATAATAAATTGCAATGTCGGCAAATGTAGTCAGCTGGCCAACAGCGTGGGAGGTTTATAAAGGTGCGGAAAAACTCCGTGTCCAAACGTCTTGGGGTGACAGGAGGGACCGAAGCAAATGTTTGTTGTCGTGTAAATATATGTCAAAAGTGCGTCCTTGCAGTGCCACAGACCGTCAAAGTGTTTGTGACTAAGGTTTGAAATCAGGGGGAAAAACACTGAACCATTCTAAAATTTTGTACTATATTATTTTACGAATTTAAAGTAGATGTTCAAAATTATGGCCACCGAAAACGAAGAAGCAGAGATTGTCGTGTGCTTTCAACGATGCCAGTTTTCCGCCTGATGGTTGCTGCTGCCTCAACGATACGGACAATAAGATCCTCTTCAGAATTAACTGGCGATGAGTAAAACAAGTTTTGCATATATAACCATAGGAAGAAGTCCAATGGTATGAGATCCGGCGACCTAGGAGGCCAATGCACAGGTCCGCCCCGTCCGATATATCGATCCTTGCAAGTTGTGGCGAGATGTTCTAGGACGTGAGGTGAGAAACGAGCCGAAGCCCCGTCGTGCTGAAACCACATGTCTCTTCTTAGTGCCAAGGGAATTTCCTCCAGCGTTTCTTCCAGAAACACCCGGTAAATCTGTGCATTTAGCTGTGGTGGTAACACGGTAGGCCCAATTAAAAATTCACGCACATTGCCCGCCCAAACGTTGACAGCAAAGCGTTGTTGGTAGTGGAATGAAAAAATGCAGCATGAGGGTTTGTTTCTGCCCAAACATGACTTGTTGGCGTTGAAAATCCCCTCCAGGCTGAAGCAGGCCTCATCCACAAACAAAACAATTGCAGGAAAGTCGGTCTTCTCTGTACTCCGGTGCACAAACAAACGCGCAAATTCCTCTCGACGAAGGTAATCGTTAGGGCCCACAGCCTGCACCTTCTGCCTATGGAAGGGATGGAGCCACTGCTCGCGCACAACGTTCCACACAAGACGACGATCAACATCGAGTTCACAAGCAACCGCGCGGGTGTTTGTGGAGGGGTTATCCTTAAAACGTTGCAAAATATCCTCATCAAATTTCTGCGTGCGAACTGATCGTCCTCGCCCTGTGCTGTGCCTGCTCATTGCGAATGTGCAGATTTCCCGTAGTCGGCGGTAGACAAAAGCAAACGTACGATAATGTGGACACACACTGTTCGGAAAAAGATCGTGATAAACCCTCTGAGCTTCCCTGACAGTGCCATACGCTGCACCTTACCCGCAGTTGACTGCGACGAGTTCGAGCCACCTGAAGGGTTCCATGTTGGTGCTATCGATTTGACTACACACACGAAAAACACTTGTGAGGTTTTGAGTGCGTCTTTCGAAACAACTGACTCTCCAGGTGTGCCACAGAAGTATGAGAAACAGTTGACATGAACACTGGTTGAGCTGTGGCACGGCAAAGACAATATTCCGACACACAGCTGTTTGAAAAAAGTACTTATTTCTCTCCCTCCTATCATCCCAAGAAGTACGACGAAGTCGGATGGAGTTCCCTTTCAGTTTAACACAATGTCGTCATCGATCAGAATTTAGGTAATTTTGACTGAATAAATTATTAAGTGTTATATTATGCCTCTTGATATACTCCACGTTTTTCGGCCTTAGTAGCAGACGGGTAGGCCAACTTAACATTTTCGAACTACCGACACTTTCTCGAGAGTCTTTCCGGCCAGAGGTAACATGCCAATGCCCCATCCGGCCAGCTGCTCTAACTTGCAGAAAGGAAATGGGTGGACACTACTTTAAAATAAGCTTTCCAAACAGAAGAACGCTTCAACATGTTTTCATTTTCTATCTATTAAACTTTAAGGGCTCAGATGAACCTCAATTATAAAGATCAAGTTCGCACCGCGCAGTAAACAAACTACCGACTCGGCTTTAAAATCAGTGCATTCTTTGTAGGGAAATAATCGCTGTTTGTTCTGAGAGCCATATAAAACATATAAATGTACTGTGACGGCAGACTATAGAATTTTTGAAAGTTAAAACCTGGTGGTATATAATGTTACCACGAGGCTTTAAAGTTTAATAAAACGCCACTTTTACAGGAATTAACTATTCATGATCAATCACTTGTCTACAGAGCACAGAAATTTCTTAACACTGTAATTCAGACATAGAGTACAATCATGCTACCCTGTGCTCTTGGCTTTCACGACATTTCAATGTTTCTGTGAAACCATCTGTGAAGCTCGAAATATGTTTTAATGTAAATAGATTGCACTGTTGAGATTAATGTTTCGCTGGAATTCACAATTCAACAGAACAGTTTGTGTTTTGTCAAGTTTGCTGTCAGAGTCAGGAGATAAAATAAGAGCTGGCAATAATTAGACGAACT